>OX940978.1:6562160-7762160 GCA_954871275.1 Leptopterna dolabrata
AGAAACTTGAATGGATGAGGTTTTGTTAATCAATTTGTGGATACTTTTCTCCAACGGAGGCTTTGGATGGGATTTCGAGAAATGTTGCAGGCTAGGTTCCACCACAACTCTGTGAGAAGGCATTCGAGCGGAGTTTGACATCGCCCTACTTTTTTCTAATTTCATGAGTAAACACTCAAGTTCTTTCAAACTATTATACTGTTGTAGGCTAAGAGCCATTTGATAATCAGGAAGAATGTTTTCCTCGATAATCTCTAGTTTTTCTGGTTCTGAGAGAGGACGTGATAGTAAATTGAATAAGTTATCCATTTTGGACAGAAAAACCACAACGGGCTCATCATCGCCCTGCCTTCTATCCAAAATTTCCCTTTTTAATAATTTCTCATACGAGGGGTCAGTGAAAGCTAGAGTAATCCTTTTTTCAAGGTCCTCCCAACTGTTAAACGACCTTCGGCATGACCGATAAACTTCCAGGGCTGACCCATCAAACAGGAATTTGGCTTCCTCAGTAAGTCAGCTTTGCGCATATGGTTAGCCCTCCGAAAATCATGAACCTCAATAAAAAACCTACGAATGCTCATTTTATTGTCTTCCCCAGAAAATTTTAAATTCCAACTCGAAACCGGACTCCGGTGGCACCTCACACCAGAAGATTCGCAGGTTCAGGTGGGCCAGTTTCAGTACGTCATTGGTCGAGCCGCCCCATCTAGATGATGGGCGAGATTTACGATTGATCTTGAACGGTCCAGAATAGGGCTTGTGGAGCTCGCCCAAAAAGTCCACAGCAAGATGACTGAGGCCTACAAGAAGAACAAGGCAAGTTACGATTTGAGAAGAAAACACCTAGAGTTCAACGAAGGAGATTGGGTTTGGAAGAAGTCCTTCATCCTTTCCAGTGCAGCTGATCACATTGCCGGTAAGCTCTGCAAGCCTTATTCTGGACCGTTCAAGATCAATCGTAAGATCTCGCCCATCATCTACAATCTCTGCGATGAGTCTGGTGCTGACGTTGGAGTGTGGCATATAGCCGATCTGAAGCCCTTCTTCGAATCAGATGAATTTTGACGAGTTTCGTCCGTGAATGGATCTGAAACTCTCCCCTAAGGAAGGGGATGGTTGTAGCGATTGGGAGCTTAAGAGTCCATCGATAAGGAGATTAATACGACGCTCGCTACAATCGTCAACATCAACACCTTCCCCTCCATCTAGGATGCAGCGGATCAGATTTTCGCGACGCCTCGCCAGTTTGCCTGCGACAATTGCCTAGGGCAGATCACCCGATATTTTTTCACAGTCGGCGTATTCCACGTGGCTTTCCACGACACGCATCTCCGTGTACTAGGGGCCTTGTCACCCCTGGAGGATCGGCCTTTTTCATATTTTCGAGTACTTCGACCACCACCTCCCTCGTCGCTCTACAGTCGGCAGAAGGGTTCGTCGAATCAGCTAATCAACGGCATCCCTTAAAACACCACCTTTCCCACTTCGAGGTACGGTAACGCTACGTCCAACTAAGTTTACCTACTTGTCAGGTATTTGTGAGGTGGAAAGGCGGTTTGCCGTTCGGGCAAATAGGATGAAAATTAAAAGAGTTTTTTCTTTTTTGTTGCCTAACAGCCTCCAGCCTCATCTCGGAGGTTCCAAGTTTGGGGTGGAATTCCACGGACTCCGGTGGCACCTCACACCAGAAGATTCGCAGGTTCAGGTGGGCCAGTTTCAGTACGTCATTGGTCGAGCCGCCCCATCTCTAGAGAGAAATTTCGCTATCTTTTTTGTTTTTTTATAGGTAAAGTTTTTTTACTGTGTAAGAGTGGCCACTCAGAATTCCTTTTTTTTCTAAGATTTCTTTTTCCTTTAGGCTGTCGCAAGAAACTGCATTTTTTGGTTTATTATTTTTATTTTTAATTAATCAAAGAGACTGATTACGGAAGGCATTATTTTACAACCATTATTTTCGAATTAGAGAAATATAGATTTATCCGAGTCGTTCACTGCATATTTAAATGAATATCTGCCTACTCTACTTCACCTTTTTCTAGGGACCCTACCCATCTCCGACAAAGCGAGTTGGGTCTTATAAATTTATATTGCTAGCTGACAAATTCATATGGTGAGCTACAAGTTTTTCTCTTGAGTGTGTGCCAAAATACTAAAAAGTGTAGAACGAAAACATTAGGCCTCGGCCACTTCTGAGAGGCCGAGCCCATTATTTTACGTCATGCCGCATGATCTAATTCTAATGAACTAATTTTGCAATAAACGTACCAAATTATTGGTTACGTTTATCAAGAAGGTATCAGAATCGGTCCAGAACATGATTAAGGACTTAGAAGCGTTCTTAGAATGACCTACTAATATAATTTTCAAATCGACCCTTCCTTTGAACTGAAAAATGAAGTAGCCAGGCCCCAATTTACAAACGGGCCAACTGCGTTTTTGCCCAGAGCGCCAGTTTTCGAGGGGCGGGAGAACTCGAGGGTCTTTTGCTTTATTATTCTGTGAATAATACACCTACCCTACGTATTCGCTCAGCAAAAATTTTGTATAACACCCCCTCAACATTTTTTCTTTTACGTTTCAAGGTGAGTAGATTCCAAAACGCTGCGAAGTCCATGTAACATGGGTTTATTATTCTATTGGACATACCCACAGAAATCATGGCTGTTCATTTATTGTTTCTTTCATGTGCAATAATTGAAATAGCTATTTCTGATGGTTTCCACCTATTTGGCACCCAAAAACACGAATGACAAATTATCTTTGATCATTGATAGGATGTACAATGCTCCAGGTGGTATCAAAAAATTCTTTAGTTCAAGATCAATTTAAAAACGTTTAAAAAAGTGCGAAGTGCGAGACGGACAGATATTTTTTTGAATTCCATTTTCGGATTCTACGTAGGTACCTTGAAACGTAAACCATCAAATTTTGAGGGGGGGGGGGGGGGGGGGGGTTTAAAAAGTAAAAAACAATGAAATCATACCGTTCTACTGAAAGTTTTTGAGCTACGGCGTTCTGAAAATTTTAACCCCTATTTTTCATCCCTTAGAGATGACTGACAGTAACGCCGAGCTTCACCTAAGCGGACCTACAAACCTAATTCCATTAATTTTGGTTCATGTTAACTAAGAAATGTACGAAGTATGGCGTAGGGCGGACGGGCAGAAATTTCTTTTATTCCATTTACGGATTCTACGTACCATCAAATTTTGAGGGGGGGTTGAATTTTGAGGGGTTAAAATCATCAAAAACCATCATATTTTGAGAGGGGCTAATTTTTATTTATTTTTTTTCATGCTCGATTCCAAAGGTTCAGTACTGAAAATAATAAACCAAAATTTGAGGGATGGGAGAAACTAGTTTCTGCACGTTGGTGCGGTAATGATTTGATTTAAAAAAAAAAATACATATTGTCAAATCCTACCATTTAAAGCACAGCAGAAAATACGTGTAATATCCCCGCGCTTGCCGTAATATACGGTTATATTTTGATTAGTACCTGCCTACAAAACTTGTTCTATTTTTCTATTTTTAAGTGTGGTTTATTATTAAATTTGTCAAGGGGAAATGTTAGTTCATACTATGTTACTACTGCAGTGCGCTTAAAAATATTGGCCTAAATATTAGCCCAACCGACACCTACCGGCCTATTCTCATTATTTAACTCATTAAAACCGTTGTTCTGTGATAGGCAAGTGAATCTTCCATCAGTAATACGATTTCAAATGTATGATGTGTGGCTGGTAGAAAGAACATTTTACTGAAGGTTTATCTGAAGAGAAAATAATGAACCGCCGTGGAAAAAATTTTCAGGATCCAATATAAATTTATTTCCAAAATAGGAACAATGTTCCCGCCTAGCTTTGGGAAGCTCAAAGTAACTTATATAATTATATTTATTATAAAAGAACACAGAATTTAAATGGAAGGGAAAAGAAAACCGAAAAACAAAATAACAAATTTCAGTAGAAAATGAAGAAGGAGAAGGTGGTAAAAAGAAGAGATTGGAAAAGAAGGTGAAGAGGAAAGAAGAATGGAAGAGGAGATGAAAGAATGGAGAAGGAAGAGTAAAATGAAGGTAGATAAATGGAGAGGGAGAAGGTGGTGAAAAGAAGGGAATTGAAGAAGGAGGTGAAGAAAAAGAAAATAGTAGGATGGAAGAGAAAAATGAGAGAATACAGCAGGTAGAAGAGAGAGAAGTGCTCATTTCCCGAAACGCGCCTTCAATGCACCCGTGAAGGTGCCGAGCGATGCAATATTTTGCATCACCTCGATTTGGTGGTGCTACATAATAATTATGCTATAAAATATCTCTCGTCCATCCATATTTAAAGCTAAAGTACGAGTAGTTAAGGGAGGTTTCACAAAACCGGCAACCTCATTAGCCCTCTAATGAAGCCCTGAACGGACTGATCCGGTGTCAGTTCAGCTGAGGGACAATAGGATTTGAGTGGGCGGTTGTGGTGGAAGGGTAGCAGGTCAAACAATGCCGGCCAAACTAATGAGCTTACGTCTCTCGGCTGTCACAGATCCACTGGAGAGGGATCCGTTTGGTCGGTTTAGCCGTTTCCCAAGGGCTCAGAGTGCGATGGGTCGGCAAATGATGCGAAGTGGGTAACTGAAAAGGTCGGTGTAGGCGACTCGAACAAAAATTGGTGCTACTACCAGCACCAACTGCGATTAAGCGTTTGTCTGTACATAATTGTACAAGTACAGATTTAGTTGTAGTGTGTGCGGAGAAGCCGAGCCATTGAAACACATAGGTACGCATGGGAATTCGCTTTCCCAATGGGGTAGGTATGCGCTTGGGTGACGAAATGGGTTTATATTATTTTTAAATGAAATTAGGTTCCATTTTGAGAATTTTGAGACCAACCGCACTCTCCTACGATGAATAGTTCTTTTTCTAGGATTTTTGAAAAATGCCAGCACTTCCTAATAAGAAATAAATCATAGAAATTGCCAACACTTCCTAATAAGAAATAAATCGTAACACTTCCTAATAAGAAATAAATAATAGAAAATGCCGGCACTTCCTAATAAGAAATAAATAATAGAAAATGCCAGCACTAATGAATCCTAATAAGAAATTAATCCTAATAAGAAAATAATCCTAATAAGCAGAATAAATCCCAATAAGCAGAAATGAATCCTAATAAGAAATAAATCATAGTACTTCCTAATAAGAAATAAATCATAGAACAATAAATCCTAATCATAGAACAATAAATCCTAATAAGCCGAAATTAATCCTAATAAGAAATAAATCATAGAAAATGCACTTCCTAATAAGAAAATGGCAGCACTTCCTAATAAGAAATAAATCCTAATAAGCAGAATGAATCCTAATAAGCAGAAATGAATCCTAATAAGAAATAAATCATAGTACTTCCTAATACAAAATAAATCATAGAACGATAAATCCTAATAAGCCGAAATGAATCCTAAAAAGAAATAAATTATAGTACTTCCTAATAAGAAATAAATCATAGAACAATAAATCCTAATCATAGAAAATAAATACTAATAAGCCGAAATTAATCATAATAAGAAATAAATCATAGCAAATGCACTTCCTAATAAGAAAATGACAGCACTTCCTAACAGAAAATGACAGCATTTCCTAATAAGAAATAAATCATAGAAAAAGAACTATTTGTCGTAGGAAGTGCTGGAATACTTTCATTTAATACCTACTTTCATCGTAGGATTCATCGTAGGAAGTGCCGGAATTTTTGAAAAATCACAGAAAAAGAAGTATTCATCTTAGGAGAGTGCAGTTGTTCTTAAAATAATTCTTAGAATGAAACCTACTTTCCTTTTTTAGCGAATTTTCGAAGAAAAGGAAGCTATTGTTCTCGGTCCAAAATTTTTAAAACTCGAATTTCCGAAAGATTTTTATACCAAAATCCGTTTCAGACCATCCTGAATTCACTGCCGAAAGACACCAAAAATTATGTATATATATATATATATATATATATATATATATATATATATATATATATATATATATATATATATATATATATTAATACATATATTTACATATTTATATATTTATATATGTATGTGTCATTCCAGACGATAACTCTCGAAAGAATTGAGATAAAAAGTTCAAATTTGCACGAAAAATCTGTCTTGGCAATCGACAGGCTAAGTTCGAAGATGGGCAGAGTCGGGTCACTCTAAGGGGGAGTTTTGGGGAGTTTTAGGGGGGGAAATTACCCATAAATTCCCAAAATGAAAAAGTCTGACAAGTGACACCTCATTTTAAAGGTTTTTGTACGCTGAACACGATGGTGAAATCAGAATTGCGATATCTCATTCCATTCTCAAACTGGAGCACTTTGAAGATGAAGGAACGTGGTTATTTCTTGAGATGTTCTTCCTGGTTCGTCTGCTCTAATCTGATAACGGAATGGGATATCGCAATTCTGACTTCACCATCGTGTTCAGCGTTGGAAAATCTACAAACCGAGGTGTTACTCGGCAAAAAATGGAACAAAAAATTTGTTACGTATCCAATACCTACTCTTCTGGTATTCAAAACATTTTTGATTTCCCCCTCCCCCTCCTTCCACCCCAAATTTTACTTTGCGTAAAACTACTCCTGTTTTAATTTTGTATGGTATCAAGTTGGGAAAACATTGGCCGAAAATTAATTTTCAGAAAATTTTAGGCGGAGGAGGAAGATGCCGAAAACTTCGAAAATTCGCTCTTATAGCCATGCTGCATGACTGTGGTTTTTTTAAAAAAATAAATACAGGAGTTTGACCATTGACATCTACTTAATAGAGAACAAGCTTTTAATTGAATTCAACATCTGAATCATATAACTGCAATAATGAATGCCGAATAACATCAAGGCCAATACTTGAACCAAATATTTCCAATATAAATAGTTTGTACGACAATTATAGGTATCACAAGCTCATCAGTCTCAGCTCTGGTGGACACTGGTAAGAGCATCCAGTAACTATAATACCTACTGTGATGATTCTGGTTTTGATTAAATTTTTTATGTAGTAAAATTTGGCTTGAAGGAAAATGTGACTCTGAGTTGGATTTTGACTGAGTAGAAGTTTTGGAAGAGAGAGGAGCGTGAGGGATTGTATCCACGCGGTTTGCACCTCCTTGGATATCAGGGCAAGGGGTAAGGAAGATATTCACCCGGTTTTCACCTCGTTGAATATCAAGGAGAATACTCGACCGGTTTTCACCTTGTTGAGTATTAAAGGATGTTCTCGCCCGGTTTTCACCTCATTGAGGGAAGGAGAAGGCTTAGTTGGTGATGAGGAGGTAAGGTTTGAGTGAGAAGGCACTTGTTGGAGAGGAATTGGATGAATGTCCGAGCTAAGCAAGCTGGGCGCTTTTTATAGGCCTCTACCCTCCTCAGCTCACATCGGAACGACGGTTGGGAGCCATTGGAGGGAGTGTTACCTGGGCCGTGTCCCTCCTCGTGCTGCGTAGCTCGGCTTCTCCGTTGTTCATTGGTAAAAATCTTAACATATGTAGGTACAGGACTGGTACATTATAACGGTACCATGACACCTACTCTTGACTGATTAGGATTTACATTGCTTCTGGTAACATGAAATTTATGGACACTATTATTCCAGTCAGGTAACTTCAGTTATCTCAGGTGGAAGAGCATCGAAATCCATGAGAAACGTTTGTGTATGGAGTGCATCTGTTTATTTTAGTTGCTACACCTAAGTTGGTAACACAACCACTGAATTGGACCGTACTGAAACAATACACTGACTGCTGTGTTATTCAATTGCAACATCAACAAAAATTATTAGAAACACGTTAAAGTTAAAGATTACTTCTCTGATATGATAATGACGATAGAAGGACTTAAAGCCTCGATTATTTAGGTACTTATCGTTTAAAAAAATCAATGTCTTAATAATTAAGTGTATACGTTATACGTAGGTAGCTAATAGGTTAAGGTACCAAGTTTAAAAAATAATAATAGTTTGGATGTTCCCTATAATTTGAAGGAATCATTTTATTCTGGTTTTCTACAAATTATTATTTATAAACGTAGGTAATCGTACCAAGGTGCCAACTCTTTCTAGCCAGTAGGAAGGTAGGTACCTAGGTATCTACTGGAGTGGATCCAATAAACTACCTTGATCGATTAACTGAACTTCGAAATCGCTATCAGAATAAGAAAAGTACCTACCTACCTAATGAATTAGCACAGTGGCAAGACATAAATTTGCCCACTATGTGCAGAGGGTGCTACACTAGGTTAATACTCACCCCCATTATAAATGTCATAATTAGCTATTCACTTGAATAATTGGACATTAGTGCACCACTACTCACCTAGAATACTTTGGACTATATTATTGTAACTAGTAAGAAAAGCATCTTGTGTTGTGGTACCCCTAAAAATTGTACATTTACCACTCCTATGTAATAAGATAAAGATTTAACCAAATAAATAAGAGAAACGGCTGAGCGATGCCTCAGGGAAAGGAGGAGAAGGGTCCCCTCTCCTTCGAGCTCCCCAACGATTCTCAACGGCCATTGACATACGATGGGGGGGGGGGGGGGGGGGGGGTTGGAGGCGCCTATATATACCGCCCGGCTTGCCCAGCTCTTCATTCGACTGACACTCTCTCGACCGCCTAACTGTCTCTCACTCTCTCCCTTTCTCTCTCTTACTCTTCCTTGCACTCACTGTGGTGATAACCGCGGGGTATTCACCTTCTTCTTCCTGGCGTCTGCTGTGGTGATAACCGCGGGACGCATCCTTCCCCTCTAGCACCTTCTGTGGTGATAACTGCGGGGTGCTAGCCTCGTTCTTCCTGGTGTCTGCTGTGGTGATAACCGCGGGGTGCTAGCTTCGTTCTTCCTGGCGTCTGCTGTGGTGATAACCCCGGGACACCTCTCTTTCCTCTACCACTCGCTTTAAACATGGTGATAACCACGGGGCATTAGATCTCCTTCAAACTTACCCAAACCAACCCTAACCAATCACCACATCTCGTAAAATGGACTATGGGCTATTTGGTATTTGCATGAAAAAATAAAAATAAAATTATTAATTTGAATTTGAAATAGCTCTTTAACTGGTTAATTTATGTGCAGGGAGGTGTCTGGTAACAAAACGAGAGATTACGCGGCCTAAAAAACTTTTCTTGAGAAGAAACAGGCTTTTAAAATCGAATCATTTAAAAAGTGGCGCTGAGCTTGCGTCACCGAGGAGGCGCAGTCAGAACATGGCGCGTAACCACCCGCTTCAGATCACCAGATTTCATTTGGTTTACAGTAAATTTATTTATTTTTCAGAATGGACAACAGTTCCGTACGTAAAATTAATCGGTTATCGTTCAAAATTGCGAGAAAACTGACTGATTTAGGAGCCATTCGATTTAGATTCAGGCCTTCTGAATCGGGCTTCCCACTAGTTTTCATCGTGAGAGACGTCCTAGTTCTATAAAAAGGAATCGCACGTCATTCACACTCCCTCAAGATGGAAGAGAGGGGCAATTAATTTCTTTTCTGCCGCCCGTTGGAAATGACGGTTTTCCCTCTCGAATGAGCCAAAGCGAGAAAACTGTCAGCCGAAGTGTTGAGAAAATGGGTTGAGTACACAAATACTCGTGCGTTGCACCACCCTGGAACAAAAACGGACAGATGCAATAACAATAATAAATTATTATCTGAAACTAAAAATTCATCTCGTATCTCTTGAACGTGTTGCCAGTATGAAATGTGACTTTCCTCATTCATTTGAATTTTAGTTTTTTCCTAGCATTTCTTTGCGGCGTATAGGTAATAGCTGTGGACAGAAAATTAATCAGTGACCAGAGTATTCAATTTTCAATGCTTGTTGTGGAAAAGGGAAAACTCCAGGTCCAAACAAACATCGACACCTATGCGGAAAACGGTTTCGGGCAACTAGGTTTGTTGGCAGTGTGTTGTCTGTGCTGTGTTATCTGATCGCCAGAAAGGCATTTGGCCGTTCCCTGTGATTCTCCAACTCTTTTCGTACTGTATAGTATCCACGATCGGTTGTTCCCAGTGTTTCACTGACCATCCAAAGCCAGTTCTCTGATCATCATTCCACTACAAGAAAATAGAGCGGACTAGAACCTGACCATGCACTGCCTTCTCGATTCCCAACCATTATCAAACTCAAACCCTTCTCAAACCCTTATCAAGATGGTATTGGACCATGGATGGTTTCTTACGGTTTTCCAGGAGTGGGGGCCTATTCACTAAGTGAAAGAGACACCACTTTTCGGTCCGACTCTCTCTTTTGGCAGAAGAGATTTTTGTAGTATCCATGACAGAGTTATTCAGTAACTTCTAAAAGAGAGAGTTGGTGGCCATCTTGGTATTTTCGATCTCTTTCAGAGAGACAGCTAAGTAGGTGTCTTTTCTCTAAAGAGAGTCTATTTCTCGTTTGTTTGACAGTGATAAATCGTGTAATATCCTCGTTCATCCGCAACCACATTGGTAATTTTGATCGTGTGTTTTTTCCATTTAAGTCAATTTTCATTAAAAATGTAATATACGTATTATTGATTCATGAGTAAAAACGTCCAAGTATGGGTTGAGGTAGGTACCTACCTACCTAAGAGCGGCCGTTCATTAGGTGTAGATATAATACAAGCATTAAGCCCCCTAATTCGACTTTTTCTGTTTATAATTGAGACTTTTTTTCAATTTCATTCAAACTTTTATCCGATTCGTGAGTAAAAACGTCCAAGTATGGAATGAGGTAGGTAGGCAATTGAATAGGTATTACTAAGAAATGCGTTCATTATTAAGGAATGGAACTCCCGGGGGCACAAACATCTCGCACTTCATGGATACTATGGCATTTTCGTGTATTAGGATCCATATCTCTTTCTCAAGATCACTGGAGCTATTTTGTAAAATATGCGAACCCCGGAGACATTGGAAGAGACTGTCTCCTGGGAGATTTTCAAAATAGATAATCTCTTTCCACTATCTATTTTAGTGAATAGGCCCCCAGCTATCCGTCAGAAAAAGCCAGTTCGGACTATTTATTTTACTGGGTTGTATGAGCGAAAATTGGACAAAACATATGAAATTCTTTAATGTTTGGAGTGTAAAATTTTTGTAAGGCGTTATTTCTGGGAGAAATCCCAGTTTTGCACTAGATTTTCTGAAATACCCCTCGGTTGTCTCAGAAATTACACAGGGTACAGAAATGTGTTCGAATCTGAGACAGTAAATAAAATCTGGGGGTGTGGAAACTTATATTCCTCTTATACGAGGAAGCTGTCAAGATGTGAATTGTGTCAGGAGGCGGGGGGGACAAATCCATATTTATCGAGAAGTGACGTATGCGCACCACGTATTTCCATCCCGTTTCTGACCTCTTGACTTCTAGTCACGTTTGCTTTCTGATTATCCGTCTGGTCTTTCAAATCATGCAAATTTTCTCTGATGTCAAACCCTGAGGTTTCAGAGACCTGTCAGCATCACAGGGCGGAATTGGCTCATTCGAAGTGAGGTCGGTCGTGAGAGAATATACACCAAATTACTGCTACTTACAATGAAATAAATAGACTTATTCCAGTAATTTTTACTAGTGAATATAAATATTATATTGGTACTATGACACTGTCATCCTTTGCCCAAAAGTCGTAGGTTGGTATCTGACTTTTTGGGTGAAACTATTGCTTCCTCACTACCAAAGGTAGGGAAGCCTTGGATTCGTGATTGAGTAAAAAAAGTTATGTCCTCCGAAATTAAAATTTCCTCAATCATTTTCGTTCCGTGTCTGTCTGTCTGTGGTAATTCCTTGTAACGCCCATAACTACCCGAAATAGTGGTCGAAATGGGCTGAAATTTGGAGGGTAGGTGCGGGTTGAGTCACAGATGGCCCCCTACAAAAATAATTGAAAAAAGTACCGTAACTTTCGTCTGCGCATGTGCAAACGTTAAATAATTGAAACGACCATAACAACCCTAAATAACGTTGAAATGAGTTCAAACCTGGAGGCTCGATCAGGAATAATACTTTGATAGTTCCAAATGAATTTCATTGGAATCGCGTTGTAACTTTCGTCTACGCATGCGCGAACATGAAATGTTGACTATTTCCTTGTAACGGTTCCAACTACGCTAAAAATAGTTGTAGAGAGCTGAAATCGTGAGGGTACACGCGGGTTTGATCGCAGATGGTCCCATTTCAAAATCATGGAACTCGTCCCGTCTGCGCATGCGCAAACGTGAAATACTTGAAACGCCCGTAACTACTTCAAATGTCGTTGAAATGAGCTCAGATTTGGAGGGTCGATCAGGAATAACACTTTGATAACTGCATATGAATTTCATTTGTCTGCGCATGCGCGAACATGAAATGCTGACCGTTTTCTTGTAACGCTTCTAACTACGCGATAAATAGCCGTAGAGAGCTGAAATTTTGAGGGTAGAAGTGGGTTGGATCGCAGATGGTCCCGTATCAAAATGGACCTACCCAACTATTCTATAGATGCGTTCATGTGATTCAAGTGAGGAAGTTAAACTGCCTACTCGAATTGGCAGACGTTTTTATATACATTGTTACGTCACATGGTTTCTCTGCGGTGAAGTTGTCAGGTGGCCGGCCGATGAATAGGAGGAATGTGATGAGCGGTAGGTGGGATAGGTCGGTTCCATTCACCAGACGAAATACAATCGCCGCTACCGGACTGCATACCCCACGGTCCACTGCAGACGGATGTGGTCGCATTTCGTACGAACCTTGTACGTATTTATTTGAAAACTCCCACCGCTCTATTACAGAGGTGGAATCAATACCTGCTGTGCTTAGGAAATCAAATTAGTAGGATTGGATTCTCATTGTGTTTACCGGATATGGGCTACTTGAAACAGAGCGAAATTGGTACGAAAATATAGATTACATACTTTTAGCTAACTTAATTCACGATTAATAGGAAGAAGTAAAAACCTATGTGTGTGGCTAAGATATTCAATATCACTAGGCAACATCACCTATACCAAAAATCCAGTTTTGGGAATGAATGAATGAACCTTTTATTCGCAACTTTTACATGAATATAGGTACATAGGTACATTATATAAAAAGTTTGCCAATTCGAGTAGGCAGTCACTTGAATCACATGAACGTATAGACATGTTGGGTAGGTTCGTTATGATACGGGACCATCTGCGATCCAACCCGCGTGTACCCTCAAAATTTCAGCTCTCTACGACTACTTTTCGCGTAGTTAGAAGCGTTACAAGGAAACGGGCAACATTTCATGTTTGCGCATGCGCAGACGAATGAAATTCTTACGGAACTACCAAAGAATTGTTCCTGATCGACCCTCCAAATCTGAGCTCATTTCAACGATATTTAAAGTAGTTACGGGCGTTTCAAGTATTTCACGTTTGCGCATGCGCAGACGAAACGATTTCAATGATTTTGGAACCGGATCATTTGCGATCCAACCCGCGCGTACCCTCAAAATTTCAGCTCAGTACGACTGTTTTTCGCGTAGTTAGAAGCGTTACAAGAAGATGGTCAACATTTCATGTTCGCGCATGCGCAGACGAAAGTTACTGTACAATTCTAATTAAATTTATTCGGAACTATCAAAGTATTATTCCTGATCGACACGCTCAAGTTTGAATTGATTTCAACGATATCTAGGGTAGTTATGAGCTTTTCAAATATATTACGTTCGCGCATGCGCAGCCGAAAATTACCGTACTTTTTCAATGATTTTGGTACGGTACCGTTGTGACCCAACCCACACCTACCATCCAAAGTCCAGCCCATTTCGACCATTATTTCGGGTAGTTATGGGCGTTACAAGGAATTACCACAGACAGATACGGAACCAAAAATGTTCCTCGATGTCTGAAACAAAAAATGGCAGTGGAAATTTTCATTTTGGAAGACAAAATTTGTTTTTTACTCAATCACGAATCCAAGGCTTCCCTACCTTCTGTAGTGAGGAAGCAAAATGGTGTAAATTACGTAGGTATTAGCCAGTATGATTAATAGTAGGTACATGTATATCCAATGTTTGATCATTTTTTCTCATTTTATTTTTGTTTATTATTTTCAATAATGAACCTTTGGAATCGAGGATGTTGACGAAGTTGAGCAAGTTCAGCCCAAAATAATCGTTCTACACGCGACACTTGTTTTGCCAAGCTTGCTTGCTTGATTGCCGTATTCGCAAGGAATTCTCGCACCTAATGCTTGTAAGTACGAGTATTTCACGACTAAATTATTGGCTAGCGGTTTATGATGGCTTGCAGTATATCAAAATAACCCTTAGTATGGCTTCCAGTTCACAGGTAGGAATACATAGCAAATACATTTAGCTCGTAAGTAGATATTTTATCCTTGGAGATTTAAATGATAACACTGAGGATCACGACTGAAGTACACTTTGGAATTAACTGCCCTCACTCTTGGCAAAAGGTTTGCACATTACCTACGTGTGGTTGTACAGGCACACAGTTCACCTACTCATTCAAGTTCCCAACAATACATAAAAAATCGTGGAAACCCATTTCAAAGAACGAGTATTATAAATTCTGTACAAATTTCTCCCTTGAGAGGGAAAAACATTAAATCATGTTTAATGTTTTTCCCTCGCAAGGGAGAAATTAGATATAGTTTTTTAATGTCAAGAAAAAATGAAAGCCACAATTTCACTGAACTCTACAAGTATAATGTTGCATTTACTGTACTTATTATAGAACTCGCCATCAACATATGGTTGCTACAACAGAAGGTAGTAACTGTGTAGTAACCAATGAAAAACGTAGCTATTGACTCTTGTTTCTTTCGAGTGCGATATTCTTTATGGTTGCTACGACAGAAGGTAGTAACTGTGTAGTAACCAATGAAAAACGTTGCATATTTGCGTGTCGGAATTCACAGAATGACCCCCAGCCCTAAAACATTAAACATGTTAATACAAACATATTGAGCGGATGTCGGAAGTGTGGATTCATCTTGTCATTAATAAAATAGGATGATAATTCGTGGGTAACACGAAGGCAAATATTAGATCGTGTACCTACAACTAAATACTTCCCTAATATTTCACTTCAGTTGGACCATACAATTCTTCCGACGAATGATTCGTTGTTAGGTACTTGGATTCTAACCTTCACCTATTTTATTATTTCCAAAATTCGCCGAATTATAATTTTACAACTATTCCCCCAAAAAAAGCTTGTCATATCCGGTTATGGAAGGGTTTCAAAATTCGAAAATTCAATAAAACGCTTCAAATTATTGCACAATGGTTCATTATTTTCCTGTGTAGGTACCCCTTCTGCGTAGAACACTGAATTTCATTAATTTTTGGTTCGCGGTTACTAAGAAAAGTGCTGCTTACGGCTGACGGGCAGAAATTTTTTAAATTCCATATTCGGTTTCTACGTAGGTACCTTGTAATGCAAACCATCCATTTTGAGGGGGGTTAACTTTTTCTTTTTTTTTCATGCTCGCTTCCAAAGGTTTGTTATTGAAAATAATAAACCAAAAATTTGAAGACATTGTGGATAAAGGTAGATTTCTCAGCAGTTATAATTATATGAGCAGGGGCGTTGCATCCATAAGGCCACTTGGGCCACTACCCCGGCACCCAAAAACACTAGGAGTAAAAATAAACTCAAACCACTGTTCAGCTGGCATTTGAATTTCCCTACGTACACTGTACCTAGCATTTTTCACAAAGCTCAACAGCGACTCGCCAGATTTCTCTGGCTATGGATATTCGATATTCTAGTAGAGCATCCATGGTGGTTCCTTCATGTTAGCTCCATAGACCAAGCATGTTATCGGAATGAAACGACAGCAATCGATGTCCTGCAATCGAAATCGAAACCTGGGCTCCTGAAACAGGCAGGTAGGTCCTGGGACCTGGTGTTCCCATGGCAACTAAGAAAAGTGGCCCGTCCACGCGTACTCAGTCGAGTAAAAATACTGTTCGCCACGCCCACTTTGGGCGCTGTCCCCAGAATTTGATTTCCACTCCAAAATCGTTCCTTTTCACAATCGATTAGATCCCTTCGATTCAATTTGCCATCTCGATAGGATATGCTTCTCCCTCTTCCGATTTGTTTTTGCTTTTGTTGTCTGGTGAATTTATATTCGCTTTCTCTGTTGAGTCTGTCAGTTTTCAGTTTTTTGCTTCAAATTTTGTGCATTTTGCGTTCGGTACGGTTCTGATGACAGATTTGTATTCGTGGTACCTACGTGCATTTTGTCCTGTTTGCTGTTTGTGGATTGATCGGTGTTGTAATACACAGATAACCACCTACCTTCTAGTCCATAGCTTTTCCATTCAAGTAGGTACGGGTAATTGTTTTGTTGTATTTTAGTTTAATATATTTTTGTAACACATGAATTCGGTGGCTAATTTGCAGCAGAAATTGTCGACGTTTTCGAACGACATAGAGTGTTGATTAAAATAGATATAAGCTTTGCTGAATATCATTCTACCAGTAAATAAGGGAAGGGTGTTATTGCCTTGGGGTATTCTGTAGACAAACCTATTGCTTTTGGTTTATTATTCTGTGAATAATACACCTATGTATTCGCTCAGCAAAAAATTTTTATAACACCCCCTCAAAATTTTTTCTTTTCCGTTTCAAGGTGCGTAGATTCCAAAAATGCAATGTCCGTCCGCCGTCCGCCGTATCACGTGTACAGGCTTCATTTTCGGTCTAAAAAAGTCGTTCTTTCGCACACATGCTCCATTTGGGCCCTAGTTGTGTCCCGAAACTTTTCAGCCCGATCGGAATATACCCAGGGGTGTTATGAGTGAAAATGTGTATAAAAATAGGTACTTTTGCGTTTTAACAACATGTTAGTAACATGAGCTTTTGAGGTATCTTTTTCCATGTTTTTGAGGACGAGAAGACCGAATATGAAGTCGATTTTGACCAAAGACGCGGAAATTGAGGTTTTACCAAAGGTTCAGCTCCCAAAATTGGTTTTTTATGAGTCAAAAACCTGGAAAACTGTCTGAAATCACCATCAATGTGTACAATAACATTGGAAAAAGTGTAAACAGGTGATTCAAGACCATTAAATGCCACTACCAATGATCAAAGGTGATCTTAAAAAAAAAAAAGAAAAAAAAGCGTACCTATTTCATGTTTTGGGGGCCAAAATTGGTGGAAATCATCAGAAATAGCTATTTCAATCATTCCACATGAAAGAAACAATACATCTAACAGCCAACAAAAATCTCTAGAACTCCAATAGAATAATAAACCCATGTGACAAGGACTTTGCAGCGTTTTGTGTTCTGGTTTGGTGCCCCACCGTTTTCTAATGTAGCGCTGTTATTCAGGTACCTATATACTCCGCGGCCATGGTTATAATTACTTATATTGGTTTCTCCAGACCGAATGGTCTAATATGAAACTGCAAAAACGGCTGCCAATGTATGACACACAGCTTCTTCGTATCTGTAACTCGCTCGATCGTTATTATGATATTTGAAAGATCAAAAAATTATGATAATTTTACATCATTTTAGTGTTTGAGGTAGTTTACTCGTGTAGAAGTTTTAAACGTGCCGGCGGTCGTGTAGAAGTCGCGGTTAGATTTCGATGAAATTCATATTGGACCATCGAAGGTCCAACTCGCATCTATCCCATAAATTTCAGCTCAACACCACACAACCTTCCTTTCGAGAAGGTAATATTGTATGCGGATGCCGACGATTTACGGACACACAAATACGGAACCGAATTTGTTCAAATTAAAACGCAAAACGCAAGTGGAAATTTTTGATTTTTTACCATAAAAATGGGTTTTCCACTCAAAACTGATGACAAGAGGCTTGTGCTACTTTGGTAGACGCGGAATCAAGGGCCAGCACTAGGAGGTTCCAACTGACATCACCCTCCCGCTACTCTCTTTTATTATAACCGCTATTATCGGAAAATTCTGAGATTTTCCCCGTTTTTTCTTCAGACCCATTACGTCACTAACCTTCCTTAAAATGGCAGTAGAAACGGTTCAAACGGTTCTTATCGCCTTCTACTGCGCCGATTCCATTGGTTTCCAATACAGTTCGGCTCATTTTTATCATTCTTTACTAAGATAAAAATATAATTTATTGTCGAAATATTGGCAATGCAGGAATTTCCCGTGCGCCTTTGGTGTCGAATGGTAACCACTCACAATTGTACTATCGGGCGCAGTGACGTACTGGTGAATATCCATTTCCATAGGATATGAGGTAACCCTTTTCAATAGTGCAGGTAACTTTACCGAAATGGTGCATTCGCGGAGTTTTATAGTTTTCAAAGGCATTTGTTCATTTATCCAAGAAGTAGGAATCAAAATGTAATTTTCTTATTCATTCTTCTTTATTTTTTGTTCTTTTATTGCAACATTGTAATGTGAAGTAACAAAATAAAATACACTGCCAAGGTGATGGCACAGGAGCTTCCTCGTCACAATCAGAGTGACCCTTTATAAAATAGAACAGACTCGGAAGCAAAATAACATAACATTACATTACATTACATAACATTACATAACATTACATTACATTACATAACGTGAAATATACATATTACATAACATTACATTACATAACATAACATTACATAACATTACATGAAATATACATATTACATAACATTACGTCCATAATACATTACGTCCATTATACATAATTGCGAAAGTTATGCGTGTTTGAAGAATTTCACGTTAGCGCATCCGCAGGGCGAACCGCTGGCTCTATCATGTTGAAATTTAAATATGGGACCTCAATGGGCCCTACCCGCTTAATCCCTGAGAATTGCATTGAAATTGGGTGAAATCTTTTCACACACAATCGAAATTTTTTCACCTTCGACTTCGATTCAGTTTGCCATCTCGATACGAGATGCTTCTTCTGATTTGTTTTTCTCTGAATCTCATTCGCTTTCTCTGTCAGTTTTCAATTTTTTTGTGTCAAATTTTGCGCATTTTGCGTTCAGTCCTGTTTCGATGACAGATTTGTATTTGTATTACATAACGTGAAATATACATATTACATAACATTACATTACATAACATAACATTACATAACATTACATGAAATATACATATTACATAACATTACGTCCATAATACATTACGTCCATTATACATAATTGCGAAAGTTATGCGTGTTTGAAGAATTTCACGTTAGCGCATCCGCAGGGCGAACCGCTGGCTCTATCATGTTGAAATTTAAATATGGGACCTCAATGGGCCCTACCCGCTTAATCCCTGAGAATTGCATTGAAATTGGGTGAAATCTTTGGTTACTACGGCTGTAACAAGGAAATTGAATCTATTTCACGCCAGCGCATGCGCAGAGCGCACCGAGGGTCCGAGCATGCTGAAATTCATACTGGAACTCACTAGGCCTTGTCCAAACAACCCTTGAAAATTTGAGCGAAATTGAATCAAAATTGTGAAAGTTATGCGTGTTTGTTGAATTTAACGTTAGCGCATGCGCAGGGCGTACCGCTGGATCAATCATGTTGAAATTTGTATGGGACCTCAAGGGGCCTTATCCGCACCATCCCTCAAAATTTGAGCTGAATCAATTCAAAATTGTGGAAGTTATGGCTGTAACAAGGAAATGCGGACAGACTCACGGACCCACAGACCGACAGACACGGAACCAAATTTGTTCAGTAGGCTTTGAAACGCAAAATGCAAGTGGAAATTTTGATTTCTGATGACAAAAATTTTTTGGCTCACGAAAGTGAACGTTACGAATGAGGAAAAAAAACCCTTTTCAACGACCTAAGTATGGTAACTTCCTATCAATGAATAGCAAACTAACGAATTGATTTTTGAATCGCAAGACTTTCATATCAAATTAACATCGTCCTTTGATGTTTTTCATAATCTTCCATCAGTTCAGGCGACCATTTCTGTGACATTATTTCAGTCATTAGCTGCAGTATACTTAGCTACCCAATGAAACCTGGTGTGCTCTTGTATCTGTGCTATGCCTTACTTACCTAAGATGTTAACCCAAATCAGTGAAACCCTGAATCCGCCTGAGGCATTGCGTCCCACAAAATAGTTAGCCTGAGAAAGAAACTTCCCATTTCGCAAGTATCCGGCGACGTAAAATTAGCCCACAAGATTTATGGGATGAGCTTAACGATCAAACACGACTCCATAAACCCATACTGTTAATATTACCCTCATCGAAAGTGCCTACTTACTTTTACTATCCCAGGTTATAAATTATGCACCTACGTAGTAAATTATTTATACTTATTTAGCTACATACTGTTGACGAAGCTCAGTGTCCTGCTTATTTTAGTCCCAAGAAAATGGAAGGGCTCAAGTGCCTAATTTATGTAATTACCTATCAGCGTAATGATTTCTCTGGAGAATTTCCGATTGCTGTGGAAATCATACCAAAACCACAGCTTCAGTTACCTCATGACTTCGTTAACAGGTGGTTACCATAGTGCGTACACAATAATTGTACAAAATGTAAAATATTATGTATATGTATTACGTTATATACATGACTGGTATAAACAACATTCACTGACAATATTGCGCGTTGGTACCTAAATTGAGAGAACATGTGTCGTGTATATAATGAGCTGAGGTTTCCATCAATTTCCCTAAGACTTACTACTTCAGTAATAATATCACTTTCAGTTCTATCCTAGCTAGTGTGCCAATCAAGGGCGAAATCTATCTATTTGCACGGACTGGGGTGAAATTTTTTCGGATATGGAGAGCGATCTTAATCTGCTGCACGAATGGCTCCAAAGAAGCATATTAACACTTAAAGTAAATAAATGTAAATACATGGCCATTACTAGCTCCAGAGGTTGCTAGTTGAGTGATCCTTCTCTATCATTAAGTATACAAGTTGGAACTGTTCAGTCCCCAGTTGTTCCTGCCTCGCTCTGTCACAGGTCAGAAGTTGTAAATATTTAGGAGTCACGGCTGATGACGGGCTACCCTGGGAAGATCATATTACTTATTGTGATGAATGTGTTTGAGCGTACATCCACCACGAGGGGCGTGAGGGAGGATGTGCCCGGTTTGGTTATGGGCGGACCACCACCATGCCCAGGATCTTTTTAGTTGTGTCCGTTTTGGTTATGGGCGTACCACCACCATGCCCGGGATCTTTTCAGGAGCGTTGCCTGGTTTGGTTATGGGCGGACCACCACCATGCCCAGGATCTTTTTGGAAGGCTTGCTCGGTTTGGTTATGGGCGGACCACCACCATGCCCGGGATCTTTTTGGAAGGCTTGCTCGGTTTGGTTATGGGCGGACCACCACCATGCCCGGGATCTTTTTAGTTGTGTCCGTTTTGGTTATGGGCGTACCACCACCATGCGCGGAATCTTTTCAGGAGCGTTGCCTGGTTTGGTTATGGGCGGACCACCACCATGCCCAGGATCTTTTTGGAAGGCTTGCTCGGTTTGGTTATGGGCGGACCACCACCATGCCCGGGATCTTTTAGGGTGAGTTTGCTTGGTTTGGTTATGAGCGAATCACCACCATGCCAATGATCTTTTAGGTAAGGATAGAACGAGGTAAGGAGGAGAGAGCGTAGAATGGTTAAAAAGGCGAAGGAGGCGAGTATATAGAGGCTTGAAAGCTGTCTCCCTCCATCCTCTAGCTGGTTGAGGATGGTGGGGATCTCCAGGCTGGCCCTCGGCATTTCTGCGTCTTCCGTCCCCACTTCTAAGTTTATTTGGCGAGATCTTATTTCTACATAGCAAAGTTGTGGTTCTGGGAGGATACCACGACACTTATATTCTGATAAGCTGAAGAAATATTTATTTATTTTCTATAACTTGAGATGGGTTATTGCCTTTCCCCGACTGAAGTTGCTGTATTTAACATTGGTCCAGTCTGTATTGCAATATGCCGTGGTATTGTGGGGAAGCTGTGTCATATCGAGACTTAAAAAGTTTGACATTTTGCAAAAAGGTCTGTTGAAAGTGATATTAGGAAAACATCGTAGATTCCCATCATCCGAATTGTATGACGAAGTTAAGGTTTTTACTTTAAAACAAATGTTTGCTACGGCATTGCTTCTGTATTTCCATAAATACCCGTCCCTGGTTGTTGTTGACACAACTCATAATTACCATACGAGTTTGGCGGGTTCGGTTTTTTCTCTTAATTGTCTTATCAACTAGAAGCCCACTCTACGTCCTTCACATGCTGCACAGGAACTTACCGCCCTTAATTAAATGCCCTTCGTCATTTTCGAGGTCCCAATTCAAAAAGCAAATATTTTCCTGGCTTTTGAGAGAGGGAAGATCCGCCATTCTGTCTTTCGTTTTGCAGCGTCTATTACAATCTTTGACTGAAATAAGTTGAATGGTTTTCTATCATAAAATAGGATCCTGTTATGACGCCCGGTGTAGATGTGTTTGTTTCTAATTTAATTTAATATACAAGGAAAACGATCTGTTCTGTCGACTATAGCAATTTATTTTGTTAACTAGTGTTAATGTAATTAACCTACTGCCAATAATAAGTAGGTCTGAGGCTCATGATCAACAAGGCAGGCATTGCCTACAGTTGAGCATTATTATTCAACGCTTGTATTATTGGTACAAATCTAATTTCGTTTTTTTGCGGAGTATGTATTTTATCCATGTAGCATAGGTACCATTTCTGTTTCTATTCATTGAATAAAACTATTTTCTTCTTCTTCTTCTTCTTCTTCTGCCTTCCTCCTCTATTCCTTTCAGTTCTATGATCGGAGCTCGTAAGAACATAGCCGGAGGATCCAGCATCGTTGTTCATTGTGTTTAAAGATTTTGAATGCACATTTTGAATGCTGATTGATGCGAATGTGTGACCCTAATCGTTATCCACATGATATCTGACTGTGAGCCCCGGAAAGTCAATTCAATTCAATTTTTTATTCACCAAATGCTTTATACAACAAATATAATGATTTTTAGAGAGTCTGTTATACATAATACAAGTTCTAAACTTACGTTGGTTTATGAGCCTAAGGTCAGTGACCCGTCCAGGCTCGTCTCTTCCACCGCTAGTTATTACTGCGTATGTATGTACCAGCAGTTTCATTGACAAAGCACACCGTAATTTGGAAAATGAGTAATATTGATCAAGAACCAACAGTATTTACAGGTTATTCCTAAGTAGTTAGTAAATACACTTAATGCTACGAAGGCTGATTTGTATGTTTATCCTAATTTAAACTTATTTATAACAACACTTTCGAAGTCTTGCTTAGGAGCGGTAACTGTTGAAATAGGGCTGGAGCTAGCCATGGAAATTTTCGAGTGTAGAAATCATTATGTGCCTGTGGTATCTGGAGGACATAGTTGGCATTTGTTCGCGTCGGTCTAATCTCCAGTTGTTTAGTAAATAAATGCAGGAGTTTATGCACATATAAAACAGTTCTGTGAATAGAAGCCATTCTGGGAGTGAGAACACCGAAGTGTTTGTATAGGTAACTAGTTGAAATACGTTTATGGGAATTAGTTGAAATTCTCAAAACGGTATTCACTGCTATGTTTATATTATTAAAGGTTGGCGCACAAGTTCCTCCCCAGACAATGATACTATAAGTTAAAATGAGCATAATACACCATTTTGAGGTTTTCTTTCGTTAGCCAACTTAGTAGCACCAGAAAGTAGTGCATGGATTTCCTGATTTTATTCACTAATTCAGCTACATGATCCTTCCACTTGAGATGCTGATCCACGTGCACCCCTAGATATTTTGTTGTATTCAGCCTTTCTATTTCCATGCAGCTGCACAAATTTCTTACTATACGCCACAGTTTTCCTTGTGCACTTCGAGTTTAGAGTCATTTGGAAGTCCTGTTTTGTTTATTGAGAATGTAATGTACTTGGTTTTCGAAAGGTTCATGGTGAGACTATTTGTGCTAAACCATTTGGCTAATTCATAGACAGTCATTTCTGCGATAGAATGCGCTAGCTCCCAGGTGTCCTCATTTATCACAATAGCTATATCATCAGCAAAAGCTACAAACTTGCATCTCAAGTTCATGGTAAAAAGGTCATTTATGTGTATCAGAAACAAAATTTGGCCAAGGACAGATCCTTGCGGTACTCCAAAGCAGATTTTTTGTAGATTCCTATCAATATCCTGAGTATTAATCAATAACTAAGTATGTGAATATTAACTTATTGATGAACGTACGATTACGGGGAGGTTGTTCTAAAATATTTTAATAAGCACTTCACTAATTCTTCTTGATGTATCGTCAACACAGCGCTATGTTGCTAAATAATTATTTTACTGCTTTCAAGTTTCGCTAATACACTTACAGCCTCGTGCCTCGGTCATTGGGTAAAGGGAGATGGAAGCCAGGGAAAGTAAAAGTGTAGATAATACGGCTACCACGGTTGGCTGATTCGGTTGCTGGAGAAAATGTGGTTTCTGCAAGATTTCACGCGGGAGATATTCCGTTTCCTAATTGGATACTTAGATAAGTATCTTTTCAAAACTCTCACGCGGCTAAATGGGAGAAATGTATATAAGTCACAGCGATTTGTAGAGGTTTTCGTGTTTGTTGTTAAAATTGCTTACGACGAATCGTTTCCACCGTATGATGAGCTAACGAAACCAGCTCAATCCTCTGGAAGGGGGCGAAGTATTGACATTTATAATACAAAAGAGTCACGGAGAGGAAGACAGAAACGCCATTTGCTTCTGAAGCGTGTTTTACGGGCTCTCCAATTTCCCTGTCATCCCCCACGCTTTTCTCGTCACGTTTTTTTTCCGAACTCATTGATCAGAGGTTTTAACAACTTTCTCAATAGGTAGCGGAGGAGACGACTCGGCTATTTTTCAAGCCCCCTCTTGGGCACCTGCCAGTCATTCAAGTGGAGGAAAACAAGTTCTGCCCCCTCTCGTAACGGAAGACTTACTTGTTCGTCGAAAGTTTCCACGGTGAAATTTTTATTGGGAATCCGAAAACGAAGTTCTGACGGGCGGTTCGGATTCTGCGGGAGTTGGAGGAAGCAACCGATAGACAACCTGTTCAAACAGAGACGAACTAAATAATTCGCGATGAAATCGTGGAAACCCATTTCAAAGAAAAACGGACTTATTGAAAGGTTGTCCATTTTCACAAATACACGAAAAATACATTGTTCTACAGGTTTTCGGTGATGAAACAGTCATCGGTAGTAGAAGGAAATCTGTGGGTATGAGCAGATGACCTCGATTGAACCCTGTTAATTGATAATGATGATTATGATTATTGTGATGGCCAGGCGAATACCAATAAGAATAAAAATAAAATTAACTGAACCGACACGAGAAAGGTCGATAAGTGTAAACATCTAGAAATAAAATGTTACCTAGCTGGTTGGTAAAGATGCGTCTCCACGGACACATCAAAAAATTATGCGTCAGGGCTTGGACTCGAACCCGGGCCACACGCCTAGGAAGCCGTGCACTAACCATTTAGCCAACAGAATGTTTATTAACATGAATTACGTACAATACAATATTATTTAAATTATAAAATACATACAACGCCGGCCAAAGGGTCTTTTTTGATATTTCAATGTTTACATGGTGACATTCTCGGTACGTCATAGTGATGAGGAATAGGTAACAGCGGGGAGGAAGGTCGTGGTAAAATGTGAAAAACCCCACAGATCATGAGTAGTACTCGTAGGAAGAATACAATTTTTGCACTATTTACAAGAATTTAGCAATATTTACACTGTTTACAAAAGGTTACAATTAGTGCACTATTTACAATGTAACTTCAAGTCCGTCTTCTCCGTGGTTGGGGCTCCCAGTTGGGTTTCAAGAGGGTGCTGATGCTGGTTAGGAATGTATTAGGATGGGTTGACAGGGCTCTATTTAATTTATCTGTTAATTTTTGAGTGTGGTCGGAGAGGATTTCGATGTCACACTAGGTTTGTTCTGAAGGGTCTGTTTGTCGTAATTCGGAGGCATTTGTTTTGCGTAACTTGGAATTTGTGTTAGTGGCATCGGGCGGCGGTGTGCCATATCGGAGCTGCGTATGTGAGTGTGGGTCGACGATCATGGTTTTGTAAATAATTAATTCAAGTGTTGTGCTGAGGGCGCGGGACTTGAAGAGGTTGTAGTACCTACCCATTTTGGAAAGGGCCTTTTTGTTTATTTTCTTGACATGTTCGCTGAAAGTGAGGCGTTTGTCCAGGTGAACGCCAAGGTACTTGATGGAGTTGGAGAAGGGAATTTTGGCACCTCTGACCGAAATACCCTTGGGGACGTTTCTTTTGGAAGTAAAGAGTATGCTCTCCGTTTTTACAGCGTTTTCTTTAATTTTCCATTTTTCCAGTTTTTGAATCGTGAAGTGTGTCGCGTTTTGCAGCTGATTGGAAGCTTTTGTCGGGCTTGGACTGGATGTATAAATAGCGAGGTCGTCCGCGAAACCTGCTATATGGGTGTGAGGGGGGGGGGGGAGGACCGTCAAAACCACCAGAAACGTAGGCGTTGAAAAGAACCGGGGATAGCACGGAACCTTGTGGAACGCCTGCAGGAATGGTGCGGTAAGAAGAACAGTGGTCATTCAACTTCACTCGGAATCTTCTGTTCGTCAAGTATGAGGATATAAATTTACAGAACCCTAACGGCATCCCGTATTCATGGAGTTTGTATACTAACCCCTCGGCCCACACTGAATCAAAGGCTTTTTCGGAGTAGAGTAGGAATTTAGCCAAAGAAAGGTAGATTACACAGGATCAATGTGCAACTGATAGTGTTCGTGTGTATGAAGCAAACACCTGCAGGATATGGTTAGGGTACACAAAGAATCTGGGGCTATTTCAGTTTTCCTATAATCAAATTTTTGCCATCTTAAAAGTTAAACAATTGCATTTACAATAATTATGTGATTTACATCGACAACAAGCGACTCCATCAGGGTTTATAGTTAGGATCCAAAACCCGTTTGACGTGCGGACAGTTGGGTCGCCGCCTTTCATGATCAGCTACAGGTTCATCTTCTTCCGTCCAGTTGTCGAGTTTCAATGAGTAAAACGGACATATAACGATATCATCTATTAGCGTCCAAATGTAACCAGCATCTACAAAGAAAAACGGAGTTATTGAAAAAATAGTCTATAAATAAACGAAAAAATGCGAAAAACACTGTTATACCGGTTTCGGTGATGAAACCATCGTCAGTAACAAACAATAAATGTTATTGTTTGTTACTGACGTTAGTTATTTTTGTTACTGACGATGGTTTGATCACCGAAACCGGTATACTTAGCAGTGTTTTTCGCGTTTTTCGTGCATTAGTGGAAATAGACTAACTCCGTTTTTCTTTGAAATGGGTTTCCACGATTTCTTCACGAGTGATTTAGTAAACCTGTCCGATTGTAAACCGTCTTTGGATGTTTTCATTCTGAATTGAAAATTGTTACATATTTCCGAGTGGCACCTACCGTACTGTAATCCTATCGTAATTATTGTTGTGGTAAATATAATATGCACTGTGAATTACAGCCCTGACTTCATTTGCGATGACCAAGATATGAAGAAATCTTCCAGTTCTTCGTTTCCTCTGATAAAATTTCATGGTGTTTCAGTTTCTGTCACGGACGGGCATCGATAGGTACAACTTGTGACACTGCATGTGCTCACCTGACCAGTGACAAGCTCTTCACCTCTAATCGATTCACGTGAAGACTCGATACAAGAAATCAGTGTTTAAATAACGAGTCAAGTTGAACCCCTCCTTCCCCGGGATATGACCAAAATGAGAAAAATCCTGGGTTTGAAAGTACGTGATGTTTTCTCGCATGAACGGGAGAAATTTCTACGTGAGATACCACCTACGTTTGGTATTTAAGTACCTACCAAACATATAACAACTAACAATCAACCTGACTAATCACAAACCAAACTAACTCTTATCACGAAACACTAAATTCATCACTTCTGCTCTCACATTTAAGTTCGCATCAAAAATGGTGATTACAAAATGACTGTAAAATTGAATTTTGAAGATTTTCCCGTTAAAAGCACCTACTATAATTCATGAAATTCAAATGTACATAAATTTACTTAATTTATTTATTCTTACATTTATTTTTAAATAAATTTGGTATAATTTCGTCCAAGTTTCACTACCGTCAAATGCCCATCTTCTGATACTAAAGCCATTGAATATTGGTTCACTATCTGCCCACTGAGACTGGGGAAAAATTCGAGGCATAATTTAAGATTTATTAGAATATATGCTAGATTGAAGAAGATGAAAATATTTAGTAAGCTACCATAATATGTAGGTACTAAATATACAGGCTGTGGACTGTACGTTTTGAAACATACCTACCTATTAATTTGGACGAGTTAATTTTATAATGTGAGATTTAAATCTGTGCTAGCTATTTGAATGTATGCTAAATAAATTAAAAAATTTATTTAATTTTCCTAAAAATTAAATAAATTTTGTTCAATTGTCTCAATAGTTGGAATGAGAATTCTCTCCATGGCCATGGGAAGTGAATTCCCAATCCAATAAAGTACTTTCCAGCTTGATAATTCGAGTAAATTGCCCATTTCTTTCTCCCTCAAGAGAGAAGGCTTACGGCAGAAAATGTTTAAAGGGATGTCAGTGGAAAAGAAAGAGATAAAAATACACCCCAGTTCCCCAAGCTTATCCGATTTGAGAGTAGACGAATTAGGATGAAGTGGCTTGCTAAACTCCTTCAACATCGGGAAATCGGCAAATCTAAGGTGGCCGCTCCACTCTCCTTGGACGGGTTGAATCTAATTTATAGTTTTTCGAAAGAATAAAAGTTCGCGCTCCATAACATCAGCCAGTCAGGAATTTATTGACGTATACATCTACAGAGTCCCAAAATAGGTTGGCTAAGTTCCCTGAATCGATATGCTTAATACTACAGAAACCTTGAAAATACCAAACTGGTCCGTTGTCCTCATTTCGATAGCATTTTGATTCGTGTTTTTCATGTATCTCTAACTCACCTTAACTATCGAATCAGTAATTTTCAGTAGTAAATCGATCAGAAATATACTCAGATATCGCAGTTGTTATTCCGAAGCTGAAAGTCTTAAATATATGATTCGGCTGCAGTCAGGTGGGGGGAGGGCTACTATCAAAAACCCCGTTACTAGGGATGTCCCAAAGTATCGATACATATCGATACTTTTTTTTCCTGATATATATCGTAGTCGTAGTATCGGTACTTTTTTCCCAGTATCGGAGCCGATACTTTTTTTATTCCCTCACATTTTATCAGTTTCAACACCTAAGACATGTGGGTACTGTTGACAGTACCTCTAACTAGATTGCTGGGAGACCAACGACTTCAGCAAATTAAAGAAAGACAACCAACCTATCTCAATAGTTTTTTGGTTGGATTTTATTTGTTATTTCTTGTTTTCTGATGTGACTGTTCCGAATTAACGAAATAATGTCATGCCTTGTCTTGTCTTGTCAATAATTTTGAAAAACAAGCGCCCAAACAAAAAAAAGTTTCAAATAAGAAAGAAGTGATTTATTGTATTGTTCATTTTATAATATTATCCTGAAATAATACTTCGATAGGCTGACGATGGTATTTTATATTATACCAATGTAGATGAACTAAAAACGTGGGATGTGATATAATATTCACTGTCACGCTGATGGAGAGAGAACAAAAAGGACATTTCCACCCATTTTTGAAAAAGTATCAAAAAGTATCGATACTTCAAAATATCGATACTTTTTGAAAGTATCGTATCGACACTTTTTGATACTTTTAGATGTATCGATACGATATATATATACTGATACTTTTGAAGTATCGGACATCCCTACCCGTTACCATTGTTAGAGTTGCGCATGCGCAGTAAATACTTAGCAATACGTACCACAAATTGTAAGGGTTGATATGCGTTGGTAGCAATCTGCTTCCCACGAACTTATTTCTGCAGCACTGGAAATGTGGGTAATAACGAATTGTTTAAAGAAACCTGTTAAAACTTCACCTTCTTCAAGTAGGTAAATGAAGAAGTGAAGGGAGTAGAAAGACGTGGAGAAGTAATTCGCTTGAGCTGGATATCCCGAGGTGAGGTCTTTGAACCTGGTGGAACCATTGTTCCGCTCTCGGTTTCCCAACCGTCGTTCCGTAAACGCAGTTCCTGCGAGGCTGCACTTCTCCAAGACTTGTTGCTGTGAAAAATCACGCGTTTTCTAGCTCATAGCCCAAGTAACCAGGCATTTCGAAAAACATCAAGAGACGGCACAACATAGAACTGAGCAAGAGAACATTAATTTGTTCATAGGTAGTGATACGAAACGAAAGCGAACATGATAGGTACCTACCTATGTACGTGTACTTACCTGTCTCCGGTGTGAGATTGCCACAAAATACTTCCATGCTCTCAATAATAGTATAAAAACAAGTTTGGCGGCAGGCGTCGCCCATTTCCGTCAAAATCCGTAAACTTGCATAGAAATCTCACTTTCAACCACTTCCAGACACCACACCATCGCCATTTAGCTAGTAAGCCTACAAAATGTTGGACCCACTGACCCCCATTGTTTTGCTATCAATTAGCCAAATAAAAAACGCGATCGAGCTCAACAACAGTAGTTATGATCTAGACATCCTAACGGACATTTCAACACCAACCGCACCAATTTTGGTCCATTTTTACGGCAACTATCGCTGAAAATCTTAAAAGTAGGAAACCCGTCAAAACTAGGGATATGTGTTTTTTATCGTGTATATCGTTCTTCTTTTCCGTTTTGAGGGTATCTGAAACGTTTAGCTGCGTTAAATTGAAATTTAAATAGCATATTTTGCATATTTTGTTCGATTTCGGAGATTTTAGCATATATCTGCATTTTTAAACGAAATTCGGGAATTTTGAGAGGGGTGCACTCTGACCTCTGATCTGGCCTTACCCCAGGTGAACTCTCAAGCATTGAAATTTTTACCCATTTTATCCTGTGATGTCGAGAGGTCGATTTCTGCCTTAAATTTGCTCCTCAGCGACAATCGTAGGAGATTTACGGTTGACAATTTGGAAAAATTAATTGTGATCCAGTGCTATATTGTGATTGCGAGTGACCTTTTTTGTATAAATGTAAATATTGCATAGTAAAGAAAAAACGCTGCAGTCCTTGTCACATGGGTTTATTATTCTATTGGACATACCTACAGAAATGCTGGCTGTTCATTTATTGTTTCTTTCATGCGTAATAATCGAAATAGCTATTTCTGATGGTTTCCATTAATTTTGGCCCCTAAAACACAAATTAGGTAGGTACGCTCCTTTTTTTTAACTATCTCTGATCATTGGTAGTGCCATTTAATCGTCTTGATCCACGTGTTGACACTTTTTCCAGTGTTATTATACAAACTGATGGTGATTTCAGACGATTTCCCAGGTTTTTCACTCATAAAAATTCAATTTTGGGAGCTAAACATTTGGTAGAACTCAATTTTCCACTCTTTGGTCAAAATCGACTTCATATTCGGTCTTCTCGTCCCCAAAAACATGGAAAACGATATCTCAGAAGCTCATGTTACCAACATGTTGCTAAAACGTAAAAGTACCTATTTTTACACACATTTTCACTCATAACACCCCTGGGTATATTCTGATCGGGCTGAAAAGTTTCGGGACACAACTAGGGCCCAAATGGAGCATGTGTGCGAAAGAACGAATTTTTTAGACCGAAAATGAAGCCTGTACACGTGACACGGCGGATGGCGGACGGACATTGCATTTTTGGAATCTACGCACCTTGAAACGTAAAAGAAACCATTTTGAGGGGGCGTTATAAAATGTTTTTGCTGAGCGAATACATAGGTGTATTATGCACAGAATAATAAACCAAAACCCTATTTAATAACACGCGACATAGCTTACCTAGTGTTCGGGTAGTTAATCTCCAGAGTATCCAGAGTATTGTAGAGTAGTTGGGCTGCCAACTCTACAAACTGTCGTTATTGTATATTATATTATTATGAAAGTAAATTAACTCGATGGGCCTAAACTAAACGCTCAGTTGGTTGTTATTGATATCGATTTTTTTTTTCGATGTAGAGTGTGTTGCCAGTTTTCTTTATCAGATAGCATTGTTCAGATTCATCTGACAGCCATAAAAATCAATACTGCGTTTCCCGATTCGAGAAGACTGCGACTGGAAAGGTTTCTGAAGGGGACCGACGAGTGACAAAATGATTTGACAGCGTCTCTTTACCTCATAGTGACATGGCATCCCATGGAACCTGTCGAAGCACTCGAGATTTTTCACATTTGCTTTTATCGGAATTTGACCTAGATTCACCAAAAGCAAGGCACTAGTTATGAAGCTGCTATAAGAATAGTTAGTTCCTATCATCCAGCATGGCTATAAAAGCGAATTAGCAAAGAAATGTTCGTGCTATTTGTAAAAAGATGATACAGCGAGAAACCGCACTAATTTTCTAAAATGATATCATTTTTTCGTGATTTTAGTAATTCTGACAGATTTTTGACCCTTACAAATTCAAATTTGACCCATTCTTTTTTGAGAAAAAATTTTTATTATCGGAATAGTCCCTCAGTCGTGAACCACCATCCCGCACAATGTCAGGTGAATTAATATTGGTTTTAGCCTTTAATACCCATTTCTAACCCCCAAAAATCCAAATTTGACCCCTATTATGTACGAAAAACAACTGAAGTGGTCATTTTCTGTCTTTACTCACCCTTCATTAACACTTTCAGTGATTTTATATAAATTATTCGCAATTTTAGCAGTTTTTACCGATTTTTGACCCCTAAAAACTCAAACTTGACCTCTAAAATCTCAAACTCGACCTCCTTAGAATTTTTAAAATCGCTCATCTTTTTGTTTGGCAGTACAAACATTTTGAAAAATTTGAATTTTTATCATGTACCCAAGGTCAGATATCGTCTGGAGTGACACATAAACAAAACTCATGTTTATATATAAACATAGGTATATACAGGTATATGGTATATATATATATATTTTTTTTTTTTTTTTTTAAGATCTAGGGATAAATTCAGGATGCGCTGAAAGGATTTGCCTACAAAAAATTTCAAAATGTCATGTTCTGACAATTTTGGACCCATTGCAATAGCTTCATTTTCTTTGAAAATTCGCTCAAACCATTGCAACTTCTTCAGCTTGTACGTAAAGCAACTTTCGACCAGGCAAATCCTTTTGCCGTTGTTAAAACCGAAGAGTGAAATTAATGCAAGAACTAGGGGGAAGCAAAATGCTAAACGCGAAGTGAAAAGGACTCGTCTTAAACTTCAAACTGCCCCAGGACTAAGTTTGACCGATTTGTGAGCCGTCAGTCAAACTTGTGTAGAACAGTTTGAATGTATCGGTCTGTTTAAGTTAGTTCTTGCTGTAACCTCGTTTCTTATGGCTGCATTCCTCTTAGCACCTTACAACTTTATTGCAGGATCAGTTCAAGACATGTTACACGCTACAAATATTTTCATACACCAGAATATTCAGTATATTCATAGATATAGAATAGGTACTTACATAAACCTACTCGTAAATTTGCCTAACTTAAACAGCATCTCAAACAAAAGTTCGAGTGACTCCATCGGGTGTCAGTTCTTTTTTGTCAAGATCCTGCTGTACCTTGTGGGGCCGAGGTGTTGTTATTAACAATTTTCCATTGACTTTGTGGTGATGGTGAGGTTGAGGTAGGTGAGGTTGGAAAGATGATGTTTGAAAAGGATATGTCGGGTATGTGGGAGCTAGTATCCAGAGAAGCTTATCACCACACTGGCTAGGCCAGAAAGGTTTATCACCACGTTGGATACTAGTGGATGTGCCCAGAAAGGTTTATCACCACATTGGCTTGCGCCAGAAGGATTTATCACCACGTTGGGATCTTTTGTGAGAAAGAGATTGAGGAGAAGGGTAAGGTGAGAGAGGGAGAAGGCTCTGGTTCGAGCGAGATCGGTAGAATGGCGAGCCGGGCATGCCGGGTGCCTTATAAAGGCGCCTCTACCAGTGGCGATGAGTGGGCTCTGAAAAACGGTGGGGCACCAGACCAGAACACAAAACCAACAGATTTGTCTACAAAATACCCCAAGGCAGCAACACCCTTCCCTTATACTGACAAAGTATACTGAACAAAAGAAAGAAAAAAAAAAAAAAATACTGACAGTGATATTCAGCAACGCTTATCTCTTTTAATGAACACTCTATCGTCGTACGAAAACGTCCACAATTTCTGCTGCAAATTAGCCACCGAATTCATGTGTTATAAAAATATAGTAAACTGAAATATAACAAAACAATGACCCGTCGGACGGTACCTGCTTGAATGGAGAAGCTGTTGACTTGAAGCTAGGCAGTTATCTGTGTGCTAGGACGCCGATCAATCCACAGGACCACAAACAGCAAACAGGAAAAAACGCACGTAGGTACCACAAATCCATATATCTCTCACCGGAACCGGACCGAACGCAAAAGTCACACAGTTTGACACAAAAAATTAAAAACTGACAACTGTCTCAACGGAGAAAGCGAATATAATTCACGAGACAACAAAAACAAATCAGAAGACGAAGAAGCATCTCGTATCGAGATAACAAATTGAATCGAAGGGATCGAATCGATTGTGAAAACGAACGATTTTGGAGTAGAAATCAGATTTTGGGGACGGGGCACAAAGTGGGCGAGGCGAACAATATTTTTACTCGACTGAGCATGCGCGGATGGGCCACTTTTCTCATTGCCATGGCGACACTAGGTCCCAGGACCCAGAACCTACCTGCCAGTTTCAGGAGCCTATGTTTCGATTTCGATTGCAGGACATCGATTACTGTCGCTTTATTCCGATAACATGCCTGGTCTATGAAGCCCACTATGGATGCTCTACTAGAATATTGAATATCCATAGAATTTCCATTCCATAGCCAGAAAATCCGGCGAGTCGCTGTTGAACTTTGTGAAAAATGCAAGGTACAGTGTAGGGCGGGAAATTCAAATGCCAACTGAACAATGGAGTTTTTTTTTTGCTCCTGGTGTTTTTGGGTGCCGGGGCAGTGGCCCAAGTGGCCTTATGGACGCAACGCCCCTGGCCTCTACCCATCCCTGGTCCTCTGACGGCGTTGAAAGCCATTGAGGGATGTTGGAGGGAGAGCTACCTGGCTTTGCCCTTTGCATTACGGAGCTCGCCTTCTCCTCATCTTTATCTGTAGCAATCCTATATAATGTACTTGCACAATTTGGAGTGGTATGTTTTAAGGGTACCATGACAGACTTTATTTGCATTATGATACTTTTTACACGGGCAACAGATGGCATAAGTAAAATGCGAAACATTTGTTGCGTAAGACAAATAAGTTTAGTCAAGTATGTATAGATTAAAAACCTTTCTTGGCCGGAACACTCAACTCCGAACGATGTTCATTCCGATAGGTTGGCACTGGATATCTTTGTGACCGTCATTCCTGAACCTTAGTCGCGTTTTGCAATAAACGTAGGCAGTATTAGTAAAATTTTAATGCCATAGGAATGAACCATTAAAATTTTCTTCTTCGGGCTGACAATCGGCGGACTAGCCCAACAAGGATCGGGTTGTTCCCATTTTGAATACCTACCCTTATTTAACGCAGTCAGTATTCATCAGCCAAGGACAACCCAAAATCTGTTTGACGGTCGCCCGCCTCGTCACGTCCGGTTCCAAAATATGCCTGAAACAGAGAGGGTTTTCCGCTAGTTGAAAGAGTGGACATTCCGCTTTGACGAATACTTGATATTATAATATTCTGTTCTAAAATAGATGACTCGAAGACATTTCAATCAAATCTTCATCACTTCTTGTAGGTATGTTAGCTCTGGTAGCTGAGCATGGTACCTATGCGTTTTTAACCACTGTAAGTGGTGGTATTACATGCAAACGTATATAACTTTTAAAAATTGCGTTTAAAAATGGAATTTTTTTAATATTGAAAAATGCCCCAGTAATGAAGAATTCAGTACTTGATAGCATGAGGTATGTTACTGAGCGAGTAATGGGTCACTGTTGTGTTGGTATAGAAAAATGTAGGTAATTTAACAAATTTATTTGAAAAAACCTACTTTGAAAAACGCACTAAAAAGTACAAAATACTTAATTTATACACTTTTTAAATAGTAAGTAATAGTAATAAGTTATCCATCGATCTTACTAAAAAGCAAAAAATTAAGAAAAAAGTTCAACAAAAACAAACCCTACATTAAAAAAAAAAGTGTAAAACTAAAAAGTAACGAATAATTTGTATGCTGAACAAACGTATATAATTTATTCGAAGCCGATACAATAAATTTTGAAGTCGTCGCCAAATTTCAACTAAAAACCCCCAGACACAGCCTTCATTCATATTTTACCTATCCCTTGGTTTCTATACACTTCAGTTGAAATTAGGCGCCGACTTTTAAATTTTTATTGTATTAGAGTTGAATAATTAGACTTGAATTTGAGTTCAGCATGAAAATTATTCTTCACTTTTAGGTTTATACAGCTTTTTTGAAATTAGTTTTTGTTAACTTTTTTTATATTGAGCAATTTTTTCAATGTGATTCTTGAAATTCTAGTAATTTAACAAATTTAGGAGGGGTTTAAATTTCTTTCATCTTGGTAGATTCCATGACGTTCATAATTCAAAATAATAAACCAAAGTGCATGTACATGGAATTTATAAAATTTGAGAATTTTGAGTACCTATAATGCACGTGGGATTTGAGAAAACTTTCCACATATCTTCTTCAACGGGCCCGATATCTGCGGTAAAGTCATAATAGGTATTCTTATATTTAATTTAAAACTTATCAATAAAGATCGGTTAGGAATTATAGCTACCTACTACAAAACCCTGTGAACGTATTTTCAACCTATCCTAATTTGTTATTATAGTAAATTTTTTTTACTGCGTATGAACTGGGTAGGTACTATAAAATTTCGTTGATCCGAGTGTACGGACGGATGAAAGGATATGGTTCGCCCCAAAACCCGCATGTCAATATTCGAAATACCAGAGACGTGTTTCGGGAGCTCCTTGTAAAATAGCGAGTCGTACAGACTCAATTCCGCCCTCCTTCATATGCGAACTTAAAACAGGATATTGCGACCCAGATTTTCCCCGGTCCTTGTGGCGGCGACGTACATATTACTTGGATGGAAAATCCATTTGACAAAAACAACTCGTTTCTCACTCTGAAGGTCGTGAGTTTCCCATTTATATTATATGAAGTATCAACCCTACCCGCCTTCTCTACTCACTTTAACGTGCATGGATTATTTTGCTCGGCCTGAAACTAGGCTACCAACTTTTTATAAGATTGAGGTTATGGAAGAACAGGTTGAAGAATGGGTTTTTTCGAAATTCGTACCTGTTGATCATCTGAACACCAACCTGATCTCGCCCTCGAAATTCCGGTTTTTGACAATTTTCCTGAGTTATTTAAGGTGTTTCAGGGACTTCAAGGGGCCTACGTTGTTTCTCCTCTTTTTCGAGTGAGGATGGCGACGTTCGCGGATGACAGTCCTGTACACTTCTTCATGGAGGCCTGATACTGTGGTGAATCGGCTGAACAGGGCACTGACCAAAATAACGCCCTTCTTCAAGGAATAGGAAATACGAGTAAATCCAACAAAGACTGATGCGATATTTTTTTACGTAGGCCACTAATCTCAAGAGAAGTCCGCATCAAGGGCGTACCCAGGATCAAAACTAGGGGGAGGGGGGGGGGGGGGGGCAAGCCATGATTGTTCAGGTTGTAACATTTTATCACGGAAAAGGTGAATGAAACCAAAATGTTAAGAAAATTATTATGTAGTATAATTATAGCAGTGCTTTATCAACTAAGTTATTACAATTATTTGCTTGAAAAAAAAAATTTATTCTGGTTACATGTCTTATACCAGTATCATTTTTCTTGGATTTGTAGAAAACTTGTTCAAAACTCTCGTTTCAATCCAGCCCTGATTTTTCTTAAAGAATTTCCGATGGACGCTCATCAAACAGAACCCAGTTAATCTGTCCTCTCCCATTGTACTTCTCAGCCAGGTCTTTCCCCTTCGAAGGGTACTGAAAGATCGTTCAGCAGTAGCCGTAGTGGATGGGAAAGCATTTAAAATGAGGAGTGAATGCCTTGTTGCAGGGAAAAAAATATTAGCCTCCTCCAAAAGTGCAGCCACTTCAATACCCTTTAATTTGTCTCCTGGTAAATCCTTCTTTTTCCATAGATTATACCACAAATCTAATTCTGCAGAGATATCACCCAACTCATAAAGAAGAAAGATTTTGCATTTTTTTTCCAAATCTTTTGAAGTAATTTTTAGCATGTACGAAGGATGAAGATGGGATAAGGCAAAAGCAGTTTATTTTCGCGTGAGAATCTAAAATTCAATTATAAAGTTAAAGAGACAAGATAAGGGATGATCAACGACCGTCTCCAGTATTCAATCGCAGTCTCAGATGGCGGATTACTTCTGTGTATTTGCTTTTGAACAATTCGCGGAACTGTTAACTCAACGCCGACTTTCTCCGCCATATCATGTGTGATTTTTCAAGTAATTCATCAGAAACATGTTCAATTTCTTGTCGATCCTTCCTGGTGAAATCGTTGATTTCACCAATATGTTTCCTCTCCATAATCAAATCCATATTTTTACTTTGTAGAACGTTCACAACGGGTTCCAAAATCGCAGAGTACTTTGCAATCATGACTAAACCTACGATGAAAATTGGTTTAGTAACTGCACAGTGCAATTGATAGGCAAATTTTCTTGTAGCATAGTTTCCTTCGACCGAGAGATGTTTTAGCGCATTGACAATTTCATGGAAGCTGTCCGAAAACTTTCTAATGCTCTTGTATTTCTCAGACCATCTGCTCTCACAGAGCCTTGATAAATTAGGAGCCGAATTCCTGCGGGCTGGCGACTCACGAAAGAACGATATTGTATCCTTAACTGTTGCAATTTAAGTTTCTTATTACCGGTAGATTGCTAGCATCATTGGCCACAAGATTCAGTTTGTGGCTTGAGCAGTGGAAAAATAAAGATTTGTTGTAGTTTTTCTTCAAAGTGGCCTGTACACCACCTCCTTTTCCAGCCATCGTAGAACATCCGTCAAATACAAATCCAATACAATTCTCTGCTGAAAGATTCTGATCAACTAAAAAACGATTGTAGGGGCATCTTGAGATTTCAGCTCAACATAGCCTACAAATTCCTCTCTGATTTTTTCTTGATTCTCGTCATAAAACCGCTACCCGATTTTTCTGTTTTTCTATAGAAAATAATTGAGTACGATTATATGATAATTTCGATCAACCATAAAATAACGATAAATTACCCTAATTTCATAATTTTCAATAGTGTAAGAATTTTTTTGATTATTAAAATAGTTATTTCAAGAATTGTAATAAATTTCAGCAACAATATTTAATAACTTGTTTGCTTCCGGGGGGGGGGGGGGGGAGCTACCTCCCCCTACCCCTCGCTGGGTACGCCCATGGTCCGCATCAATCAGTGGAGTTGCGGTATCAGGTTTACATCTTATTTATTTATTTATTTATAATAATATGGGCATGCCCAATACAAATGTACAAAATATAAAATAATGATAATTAGAAAAGAAAAAAAAAAAAACAGATAAAATATCCGCATATGACTGATTATGTACTCGATGCTGCTAATGTCTGTCATTATTCAATAGAACTAGAACAACTACTCTCCTCCAGCCTCAGGAGATTGAAAAAATAAATCTATATCAGGGCACACGTCCATCCATTGGTTCATCCCACGCGGTAACCTGCACATCGGACGATGGTAGGCGTAGTTTGGAACCCAAAAGACACACACAACTACACATCTTGAGCTTTGCGCATCTTGGCGCAAAGCTCAACTTATCGACTCATGTCAAGCTCCTAGGTCGACAAAGGTGAAAAAGCCATGCTGCTGCTTTTACCGGTTCTCAACCGAGCTTCGTCAATGCCAGCGGATAATAAGATATTGGTATACCTGGCAGTCGTGAGACCGGCGTTAACGTATGCTTGTAGTGCCTGGAGTTTTACATGCAAAACTAACTTTGAGAAGCTGCAGGTGGTACAAAATAAGTTCTTGCGCTTATGCATGTCAACATCCAGAGCTACATGGATATCATTGCTGCATCGGACTGCTGGAGCTGATCCGTTGAAGGACTTTATCCTAAGAATTAGCAATAGCTTATTTGAGAAGAGCGGATCCAGTACCAGTGAACTTATTGCGACATTCTTTCGAAGAGAGCGAGGTCGGACCAAAGACAAAATGCTCCTACACAATGTTCAGTGACAAAGAATGAGTGTCAGTGGTCAAAACTATATATTATTGTCGTGAGTCCCTCCCGGAACCACTCCTACTAGAATTAAGTTCTCGTGAGGGTGAAGTATACTCGTCCACGTCGTGCCCCTGGACGTCCTCATTGCACTCTACTGCAAGGTAGAGAGGATACTGAACGTATACACCGTCGCCGCACGTCAGCCCAACGTTATAGCGACACCATGAGCCGCAATCGACGGCCTCCAAACGGCTCCCGCCAGCCAAGCCAAAGAAATCATGTCAACGGCCTTTATCAAGGCCAACCAACCTCAAGAAACCGAATTCGACCCATCACCCCGATGAGGACGCTGTTCTGGAATGCGGGAGGACTAACTGAAGCTAAATTCATCGAGCTTCAGCTTCATATCAAGGAAAACGATGTTGATGTATTTGCTGTGGTGGAGGCAGGAGCGGCCACGGACAGCGTCTCACTGTTTCAACTTTACGGCTACCAGACTTACATCCTTCCTAGAGGTCGACAATGCTCATCGGGCATCTTGGTTGCTGCGAAGTCTGATCTGACTGTGCAGTTCACAATCAGAAAAGAAATGACCGACACTGACAAACTCGAAGCTGCTGAGCTCAAAGTATGGAAAGGGAAAACACACCGACGCCTTTTCTTCGTGTATAACCCACCTCGCAATATACCAGATTTAACCTGGCTTGAGAATTCCTGGGACCCCCACTGCTTGCTGTGTGGGGACTTAAATGCTCCGTCTACCAGATGGGACTACGCACGCACGGAGCCTGTGGGAAGAGCTTGGGAGGACTTCATTGACGAGAACTTGGCAGAGCGCATCCCAACACCTAACGGAAAACCTACCTTTCTTGCATACACCGGAGCCACATCAAAGCCGGATGCAGTGCTGGCCCACTCATCGATCGCCTCTGCCGTTGACCTGTCTCTTCGATCGCCACCTGGAGCCTTTGGCCACAGTGTCCTGGTGACTAAAGAAGCGCTTGGTCCATACCTGCTAAAAGAGAAGAGGAGACCAAGGTGGAATATTAAGAAGGCTGACTGGGCGAAGTTTGCTTTAGCATCTGATCAACTGATGACGACCGAACTCGTGACTGGTGAGCTCGAAGCTTCTCTAAAGAGAGTCTCAAGGGCCATATTACAAGCCGCTCATCAGTGTGTGCCTAGGGGACAGGTCAAATTATATCAACCTTTCTGGAACGAGGACCTGGAAACTATGAAGATTGACCGTGATAGAGCTGCGGAGAATTTCAGGGCTTCACGAGACCCCAGGGATCAGGTTGTCCTGAAGCAGAAGGTTGCAATCCTGAAGAGGGAGATTGTTGCTGCCAAGAATGCTGTTTTCAGGAGCTTTCTAAAGCGTCTGGACTTTCGTAGGGATGGCGTTGGGGCACACCGTTTCATCTCTCGCTTAAATAATGACCCCCAACCCCGGAAGAACCCTATCAAGAAAGGAACAGTTAGCCTCACCTCGGATAGAGACATTGCACGCTTTCTCTGTAAGCATTATGCTTCTGTGAGCAACTTTCGCCCTGAGATCAGGGCTGATGTCCCCCATACCGCCCAATTCCCAACGTGCCTTCGTGAGGGGGAAGATGAGCTGATGAGCAGTGAGTTCTCGCTCGGTGAAGTGGACATGGCGCTTCATTGCACGAAAAAAGGAAAGAGCGCCGGGCCGGATGAGCTGTTGCCAGAATTCCTGGTGAACCTGGGCCCAGGGGCCAAAGCTGTCATGACGACTTTCCTAAACCTGGTATGGCGAAGCCACTTCCCCAATGAATGGAGAAAAGCCGAGATTGTGCCCATACTAAAGAAGGGAAAGCCTGCAGACAGCCCAGATAGCTACCGGCCCATAGCACTAACAAGTGTTTTCTCAAAGGTCTTTGAAAGACTAGTTCTAGGACGGCTGCAACAGTATCTAGACCGCTTCAAGCTTATGTCTGCTGAACAAGCGGGTTTCAGGAAACACAGGGGTACAGTAGAGCAAGTCGTAAGGCTCACACAAGAAATAAAGGATGGTTTCCATCGTAAGCAGAGTACCCTTGCCGTTTTCGTGGATTTCAGGACGGCTTTTGACCGGGTTTACCGCAGGCTACTGGTTCAGAAGCTCTACAGGCTGGGTATCAGCGGCAGACTGTTCGCCTCACTTCGGTCGTTTCTGGCGCAGAGATTCATAAGAGTGCGCTACCAGGACGAAACCTCATCTTTTAAACAGACCCGTAACGGGGTACCGCAGGGCTCAGTTTTAAGTCCGGTACTTTTCAACATCATGATTGATGACGTGATTTCTGCACTCTCGAAAGTACCAGGAGTGAATTCCCTGCTGTACGCGGATGACCTGGTGATCTGGGCAACGTCAAGCTCTGTCCCTGCTCTCGAGTCGGCTCTAAATGTGGCCCTGGGTCACCTCTCTGACTGGGCTAGGCACAACGAAATGCTCATCAACACCCTCAAAACGGAGTTCCAGCTTTTCACACTCTCCACGAAGAGCCATCCTGTCTCTCTGGCACTCGACGGTGATGTTTTGAGGCAGACGAATTGCGCCACCTATCTCGGCATCAAGCTGGACTCACGCCTGTCGTGGAATGCCCATGCGGAGTTGAATGCGTCCAGAGGAGCGAGGAGACTGGGCCTGCTGAAGAGACTTACGGGAGTGAAATGGGGAGCCTCCCTGGACGTCTTGACGCTGGCATACAAGACATATGTGAGACCCACAATGGAATACGGAAACGAGCTGCTGGTCACTGCGTCCGATGCTACCGTCCGAAAACTCGATGTCGCTCAAAACAAGGCACTGAGGATAATCACTGGAGGTGCTGCCTCGGCTCCAATCGCAGCAATGGAACTGCAAACTGGAGTTGAACCTCAGCAGTGCAGGCGAGAATCAGCGGCCCTGGCCTTCAGTGAACGACTGAAGAGAGCCGATGTGGATTTTTGGGAAACCTATACTCCCGCATCCAGTCGGCTTAGCACTCAAACCACGTTCCTATCCAAAGTGGAGTCTTTACGAGACGAGTTCAGCCTCACCCGGGCCCTCCAAAACCCCGAGCAGTTCCCATCAGCATCAAATCTGGCTCCCCGTCGAACTGCCAGCTACTGGACCACCCTGGCAATGCCCGTATCGAAGCAGAATACCCCTGCAATAGAGCTCAAGGCGGCTGCACTGGAAACCATACACACCCGATTCCCAGAAGGTGATTGGCTGCGAGTGTATACTGATGGGTCAGCCATCGGAGCAAGAAGAAATGGCGGTGCGGGTGTGTACTCGGTCGTGAAATCAATTGCAGCGCCTGTTGGTAGCCTGGCCAGTGGTTTTGATGGAGAAATTCGTGCGGTGATTCTGGCACTGGAGATGCTCCTATCCATTGACTTTTCGCGGGCAGTGATCCTATGTGACTCACAGGCCGCAATTGTTAGCCTCTGCACAAATACTCCAACAAATTCCCATGATGTCTTGGAGGGCAGAAGGCGCCTGGAGCAACTGCTTGGCGGCGGAGCAACGGTGGTCCTGCAATGGATCCCTTCGCATGTGGGAATTTGGGGAAATGAGCGGGCCGATGCCCTAGCCAAAGAAGGCTCCCAAATGCCCATGCCGAATACACCAATCAGTTTCACCGCTTCCAGAGCATTCATCAGGTCAGCAGTGAATGACAAGTTCGACCAGGGCCACCGGCGGTCGGCTGAGGGTAGGCGGTGGGCCTCTCTCCTCGTCCCGGCTGATCGTGTCCCTCCTGATCTTCCTCGCCGCGAGTCGGTCGCGGCTTTCAGGTATATAACAGGCCATGACTACCTGAATGCCCACCTCCATCGACTGGGACTCAAAGATGACCCGACCTGCTCGTTGTGTGGATCCTCGGCCATGACAAGTGACCACCTTAACGACTGTCCTCGCCTCGAGGATATCAAGCGGAGCTTTTCTCCTGACGAGACCAAATGGTCAAAAATATCAAAACTGTATTGGGCTGCGAAAACGCTAATGGCCGAAGAGCCGTAAACGCTCGGCGTAGGGTAAAAAAAAAAAAAAAAAAAAAAAAAAAAAAAAAAAATCAAGGACTTCACGTTTGCGAAGGAGCAGAGTTTGCAGAGGAGGAGGAGTAACATTCACTGTCGTAATCTAATAAAATTGATACGTGACCCTGTACACCAACCCCCACACATTCTCGTAATGTCAGCTCATTTCGAACAGTATTTCGGGCCGTTATGGGCGTTTCAAGGGTTCGCGCACACCATACTCAACTACCTGTCTGAAAGTATTTTTTTGTGACGTTGATCGTCAGATTCGTGGGTAGAAAATGGGTGATAACGTGCATCAGTGATCTCAGTTCAAGTTTAAGTCAAAGTTTGAAGTTTGTCTAAAAAGTGGCAAATCGAACACATACCTATCATAAGGCTTTGGCCGCTTTTGGGATACGGAGTTGGAATGGAGAACGTGTGACGTGTTATATGGTTTCAGAGTCCACAAAGCTAGCCAATAGCCTACAGAACCTGCTGCGACATTATTTCCTCCAGAATAAGAAATTTCTCTCGCTTTTTGGGTTTTAAAGATCGCTGAATCCGATTTTTAACGCAACTGGGTCAAATATTGCGCAAAAACAATCGGTATCAACTTCGCTTCCTTGCTACCAAATAGGAAAAAGCCTCCCATTCGTGCAAGAAGACAAATCCTGTCCTCCCTGATTAAAACCTCCACTAGCCTTTTGAATTTCGCACATCAAGTTTCGTGTCCGTAATAATTTCCTTGTCATCGACGAATACCTGACAACAACAAAATCATTCCAAACGAGTTGGAATTCGTCAGCTGGAAGGGTATCATGAAATTCTCGATAACAATAATGAAATCATGAAATTCTTGTAACTTCTCAGACATTCTCCGGAATAATGCAGGTTTTAATGTTTAAGGTCTATAAACCTCCCAACCTAGAGGTAAGATGTGCGATGTGTTTGGGGAATATCGTCATCGATATCAGCGTATGTACCTAATTTAAAGTTAGATCCTCGATGTGTGAAATGACTTGAAATGACTTTACCTACGTTTAAATGTAATATAAATAATTTTAAAAAATAGTTAAATACAGTATAAATAAATGTAAAATACATTCATTATTCATCTAGCACTTTTTTTTCCGAGTTCTTGCTACCAAGGTCGCGAAAAAGCGATAGTTCGAAAATCGTTATCTACTCACATAACAAGCCTTTTTACTCTGGTGCTAAGGCTGCACTTGGGCGGAAAGGTGAGTTTTCTCAGCGTCTGGATCTTGAGCATTTGCTTGATATTGGCATCGTCGAAGGGCATCGTAGCGCACAGCATTATGTAAAGTATGCATCCCAGTGACCAAACATCGTACATCTTGGGGTTGTATTTCGTACCCTACAACAATCAACAAAGCACAGATAATTTTTGTTCTTAGAAATGGTAGAAGGTTTTGCAGCAAAACAGTTTGAAAAAGATTAAGAATTAAAAAGATTGTATCTGGGAAGATTTAAGTTATATATGTAGATTACTTTAATCCCAGGATGAACAATTTTGGAATCATCAAAGAAAGATACCTGGGATTTCCAAACCTACCTTTTATTTGAGCCGCGGCCTTGTTCTACAAACCAGGACTTGAGTGGTAGGTAGGTACCTACCCGTATCTTGGAACAACGGTACGCTACTTTAATAGCAGGTTGATCCACTTGAAGCGTCTGGCTATTCATGTAATATTATACTCAGCACAGAAAAATGGAAAGAGGAAAATCTGTGAGCTAGAGGCAGCAGAAAACGAACATTAATTTAAATGGACGAAACTACCACAAATTTACTGGGATTTTAATTAACGTAAAGTGGGCTTTCCCATCCTCTCTCTAAAAACGTCGCATCGAAAGAATTAATTGAACGTGCCTAAAAATCTACTCTTCCCAAGATCTCTTCACTCAGTCCAATTAAATTAATAAAGTTTTGTAGAGACCTCATCCATTTGAAAAGTTCCCTGGAAGTTGAAAGTTATTTTTGAACCTCAAACAAATTCAGTCCTCTTGGGAAGTTTGGATTGAAGTTGACGATCTCGTTAGATGCTTCATATTTTTACCTAAGCCCCAACTCGAAGATTTTTGTTTGAATAGTATTTTCTCATTCCATTTATCATATTATTAAATATCTTTCTGTAGTTGTAATGATGACTTATTTGTTGTGTGCTGACGGTTTGCTGTTGGGTGTTTGGTGTCGATCTTCCAGTTATCTTTTGGAAAATACCATATCATACGGTGAATCGTACCTATCATTCAGTTCAAATTAATCAAGCACCCGATCAATGTGGTATGTTATTTACAACGAACCATCTGTCACATCAATCTCAGTTACAGGGAAGAACCTAATCCATTTGAAGGGAATAGTACTTACCTATAATAATTATTTATTTTTGTATATATTTGACAATTCGGGCACTGATGAACGTGTGCACCTCGACCACACATTTTTAGTAAAACGATTACGTAATAATGGGGTACAGTACGTTATTATGAAGGCCCTAATAAAACCTCAAACCTGATACTTACCCTGACCATATTTCTTATCTTATTACATTTCAAGAAAATTGGCTATCCAGATCGCTTCGTGAGAAATTCACAGGTTGGAAGCTCATGTAATAAACTAAAACCTTATAGTTCTTATAGTTAGCGGTAAAACGTTTTTGGCTAGAAAATGTGGACTACCGCCGACCACTTACAGCTCAATATAACTCCATCCACACTGGTCGTCCTAGTCGAACGCGAGGGCCATACGTAGTTTATTTGACCTGACTAAAATGATGATGAGTTGCCGATACCTCCTCCATAAACGGAGAAGGGAGAGTTTTATGAGTTGTGCTGGGACGTACTAAAACGTTATAGCTCCCAACCCGCCATTCCTTCGCCCTGGTGGCGTAGTTTCGACAAACTGTGGTTTGCGGGACCTCATAACAAGGGAAAACGGGCTTCGTCGGGGAACACATTAGGGAATACTGTGATCAATGGGCGCCTCGAGTGCAAAAGATTTATATGAATTTGGATTACCCGTCTTAACACTTAGTTAGTATTTATATCAGCGCCGACATTTTATTTAGGGGGAAAAAAGTGAGTTCTTTTGACAGAGAAAATCCTAATCAAGTTAATACATCTACTGCTCAGTCTAGTTGTTTTTGGGTAAGCAGAGATTCGGTAACCACACCATTTACTGTAGGTGTGTAAATAGGTTCTGTGGTGGCTTTGTTGAGAGGTAAGAGGCGAGGTGAGGTAAATGAGTGTGATGGAGAGAAGGTTGCTGGATCTAGTACCTAAAAGGTTACACCTATAGGAGCCAGGGAGGTTAACACCTGTAGCTGCCAGGAAGGTTACCATCACTAAAGGTACTACAAGGATTTTTCTCAGTGGTTCCACCAATGCTGGTTCCACCAGTCTGGGATCTTTTGTGAGATAAGGTAAGGAGGAAAGTGAGGAGAGAGAGAGAGAGAGATAAGTCGGCGAATTAAGGAGAGCGTAGAATGAGGTGACAGGCGCAGCCGGTGAGTTTATATAGTGCCCACTCCACTCAACTCTAGTCCGGGAGAATAGTGGGGAGTGAGTGAGCCTATGCGCCTGTGGTCACGTACACCACCTCACCCGTTGTGTTTATTAACTTGAACAATCTTAAGGTATACAACGTATGATGGTGTGGGAGGATCACAACAGGTTCCTAGTAGTAGTATTTCACCCCCAGTAAGGTAATGAGAGGTGAATTTTCACGTAGAGATAAGTTCAATTTAAGGAGTTCGACTGTCATTCTCATAGAGAAATAATTCTTATGAAGCAAGTTTTTGGCCCCAAGGCGAAGGGACAGCTCGAGTTTCCAATCCCAGAACTCTCAACAAGTTATCTTTACATAAAGGTATACAATGTATGATGGTCTGGGAGGATCACAACAGGTTCCTAGTAGTAGTATTTCACCCCCAGTAAGGTAATGAGAGGTGAATTTTCATGTAGAGATAAGTTCAATTTAAGGAGTTCGACAGTCATTCTCATAGAGAAATAATTCTTATGAAGCAAGTTTTTGGCCTCAGCTCGAGTTTTCAAACCCAGAACTCTCAACAAGTTATCTTTACATAAAGGTATACAATGTATGATGGTCTGGGAGGATCACAACAGGTTCCTAGTAGTAGTACTTCACCCCCAGTAAGGTAATGAGAGGTGAATTTTCATGTAGAGATAAGTTCAATTTAAGGAGTTCGACAGTCATTCTCATAGAGAAATAATTCTTATGAAGCAAGTTTTTGGCCCCAGCTCGAGTTTTCAAACCCAGAACTCTCAACAAGTTATCTTTACATAAAGGTATACAATGTATGATGGTGTGGGAGGATCACAACAGGTTCCTAGTAGTAGTACTTCACCCCCAGTAAGGTAATGAGAGGTGAATTTTCACGTAGAGATAAGTTCAATTTAAGGAGTTCGACTGTCATTCTCATAGAGAAATAATTCTTATGAAGCAAGTTTTTGGCCCCAAGGCGAAGGGACAGCTCGAGTTTTCAAACCCAGAACTCTCAAAGTTATCTTTACATAAAGCGAGGTTCCATTGTAGTAAATGAAAAATTTGTTGATTACCTATATTTTTGAGTTATGACCTTTTCGAAGATTTCACGATTGTGTATAAGAAAAACGACAAATAGCGATGGAATCCAGATTTAATACACATAAGACCATCCTTGTACGGACAACAGGATAAATATTATTATGAACTTGCCCTATACCTGTAAAACGAATACATAAATATTTATGCAAATGTGTCAATTTTCCTACTCCCCATTAACGAAACAATAGTTAATGACTCATTGATCACTCGAAACCCAAATGGCTTTCGTGTTGAGAAGCACAATACAAACTGAATACAGCCTACGTAAAGTAAGGAAACCTTATACCTTACAATTACAGAGTGAAATACGAGGTAAAACGGCTAAATCATGATAAGCTGCCAGCATTATAATCCAGAGACATTTCGCGAGACGAGTGTTTCATCTTTAATAAAGCCCCCTTTTGTCCAGGCCCTGTTTGCATTCCAGATATGGCAAGCTTTTGCCCTCAAGCGACAAAAATACATTGTAGAGATAATTTTATGCGAGATTGCAAAGCTATTTCAACGTCCAACTCAGTTGTCAAGAAGGATTGCTACATTATCATCAAATGAATGAAAATTAGAAGTTACCTACACACTATTATGATGGTTAAACCGTTGTTCCTCTTTACGAGTGGTATGAAGATTTATGCAGGTAGCATAATTATAATTGTAATTCATTGCAAATTATTATTTTAGGTGAGGAACTGTCATCGATGGGTCATCCAGGTACTATCTCGGGAAAGTGGGTACGATCTCCTCCGCGGATATAAATTGATTTGTATATCCTTCCAAAGAACGGCCTGGCCTATTTTCGTATTCCAGCTCTCGATTTAACGGATTTCGGAAGGAAGGGTTCATTTAAGCCCTCCGCGCGTTATGAAACCTACGTCGCAGAAATTTTCAAAATATCTAGTTCACATAGGCAGGATTTACAAGGTATCGTAAGATCCTTGCTAGTAAAGGTTATTTATGGCCCCTTTGGTATTACAGGTGCTGTTGCCTGCTGCTGCAGCACTTCTAACAGTATACTGTTACTGGATGGGATAAGAAGTGTTCTGACAGGTCTCCAAATTGAATAAAATTAGGTACGTAGGCCTTGAGCAGTCCTCAAGAACATGTGTAGTAATTACTGTAATACATCAACGAGTAAAAGGAGAAATAATTATTTCACATACAGGCAGGTAGGTTGGAGAGTTGAGATTTTTCACTCAAATTTCAACTCAAACTCAAATTCTGATTCTACCTAACTACATAAAATATAATATTATTATTTAATAGACGGGATTTACAGGTAATTATGCATATATGTTCATATTACGAGTATGATAATATAATACCTATGCATATCATCGAAATTATTACGTAGTAGATTCATTACCCCCCCCCCCCCTCCCACGACCTTCCATCTAATTAGAATAGAAAGACAGTTTCTTCTGGCAGAAGTTTCTTTTTCACACGTCTTTTCTGTATTGGATTTGGTCATCGGTATCATTAATTCAACCATTAATTTCCGATTTTTAGCGAATTTTCGAAGAAAAGGAAGCTATTGTTCTCGGTCCAAAATTTTTAAAACTCGAATTTCCGAAAGATTTTTATACCAAAGTCCGTTTCAGACTATCCTGAATTCCCTGCCGAAAGACACCAAAAATTATATGTATATATATATATATTTGTATATATATTTATATATATATTTATATATATATTTATATATGTATGTGTCATTCCAGACGATAACTCTCGAAAGAATTGAGATAAAAAGTTCAAATTTGCACGAAAAATCTGTCTTGGCAATCGACAGGCTAAGTTCGAAGATGGGCAGAATCGGGTCACCCTAAGGGGGAGTTTTGGGGAGTTTTAGGGGGGGGAAATTACCCATAAATTCCCAAAATGAAAAAGTCTGACAAGTGACACCTCATTTTAAAGGTTTTTGTACGCTGAACACGATGGTGAAATCAGAATTGCGATATCTCATTCCATTCTCAAACTGGAGCACTTTGAAGATGAAGGAACGTGGTTATTTCTTGAGATGTTCTTCCTGGTTCGTCTGCTCTAATCTGATAACGGAATGGGATATCGCAATTCTGACTTCACCATCGTGTTCAGCGTTGGAAAATCTACAAACCGAGGTGTTACTCGGCAAAAAATGGAACAAAAAATTTGTTACCTACGTACCCAATACCTACTCTTCTAGTATTCAAAACATTTTTGATTTCCCCCTCCCCCTCCTTCCACCCCAAATTTTACTTTGCGTAAAACTACTCCTGTTTTAATTTTGTATCAAGTTGGGAAAACATTGGCCGAAAATTAATTTTCAGAAAATTTTAGGCGGAGGAGGAAGATGCCGAAAACTTCGAAAATTCGCTCTTATAGCCATGCTGCATGACTGTGGTTTTTTATAAATTCCATTGTTATAAATATCACAGCTGTTAATTGCTTCGTGTATCAAACTAGCGAACTGTGGGTAATTCCGACATTTCAAAAGTTCTGCCACCTCGAATGACCCAGTTCACAGTTCGTCTTCGGTTCGAATCCACAGTCAAATAACTTTGTGCCCTACGTTTAACGAAAGTGCCGAAAATCCATTGGAAGAGGATCTCTCCTTAATAGATCCGATTTGTCGAATCATTAGGTCAGAAGAAGATTAAACTTCAATCAGAGAGCGTCCGGGTCGCGAACGGCTGTCTGGTTTCCTCGTGGTATTCGTATTGCCAACCGGAGGCTTTATAGCCGCACTCCCTAGGGAAATCAAACCCCAAGTCCCGAGGGAATAGCTCGATAACGAGCGCATTCCAATACGGATATTGCCAGGATTTGCCTGCATTACCTATCGGGTCGAGGTAGTTGTTACGAAAATTAGAAACTCATGTAAAATAGATTCATATGACATAGCCTGTACATAGCATTCGCACTTTGAATTACCTAAACCTTTCGCGAATTGAATTAAATTTTTCGCCAAATGAATAAATTTTACGTAAATTCAAATAAACCTTTCGCAATTTGAATTAAACCTTGGGTAACCCTGTTTTATTTTATTTTGGTTTATTATTTTCAATAATGAATCATTGGAATTGAGCATAAAAAAAAATTCTTAGCCCCCCTCAAAATTTGATGGTTTACGTTTCAAGGTATGTAGAATCCGAAAATGCAATAAAAATATTTCTTTCTGTCCGCCGTACGCCGTACGGGCCACTTTTCTTAGTTACAATGAAACAAAATTGATGAAATTCGGGTTATAGGTTCCGTTCGGGGTCTAGTTGGTCCTCGAAGCTCGGCGTTACTGTCAGTCATCTCTAAGGGGTTCAAAATAGGGGTTGAAATTTTCAGAACTTTCGATAGAAGGGTATGGTTTTTTTTAACGATATTAAATTTTCTTGAGCTAAACTATTTTTTGAGACCACTGGAGCACTGTACGTCCAGCCGTTCGTGTGCACCAAAAAGCTTCGTCAACACGATCGTGAATCAAACGGTATAAATCGGGCCGGGATTTCATCACTAGGGAGCACCTGATTATAATCAAGGATGGCTGTATGAAGTCGAATTGGTTGTTCTGCGATATTATTTCATTTGATAAGAGATGGAATATTGGATTTTGTTGGTAGGTACTTCTGGAACTTGAACAGACGTTGAAGTATTATTGATGGGTAAATTATTACACAATGGTAATTTATTACACAACGGCAAATTATTACACAACGGTAAATTATTTCATAACGGTAAATTATTACAGAACGGTAAATTATTAGGTACACAACGGTTCATCTACCAAGAAGGGGCTGGATTTTGTTGATCGGTACTTTTGCAACTTGAACAAACGTTGAAGTATTGTTGATGGGTAAATGGTAAATTATACATGACTACGAAGGTAGGTATTGACCACAGAAAACAGTGATCTTCGCAGAAGGGGCATCTATTTCACTCCACATCAACAATTTTCCTTCAGAACTTCATTATTTGCGTTTCTTTTTGCCGTTTTAGTTACTGCTTGTCATCGACAGAATTATTTTAGCAACATTTAACTCGCGATTTAGATAGGTACCTAGTAACGAGTACGGGGTTAGGTACTAACCTACGGAGGGTCTGCGATCTACATAATATGTATAGAATAGCACATATTATATTATATAGACGGGTTATCTATACAGAGAGCTGTGATCTGTCACAGAAGGGTATTCTGTACAAAATAATAAACCGTTGTGCAGGGATTTGCAGCGTTTTTTTTACACAGAATGTTCAACAAACTTTGTTTTAATCAAGCCGTTGAAGAACACAAAAACTTATAAATAAATAAAGGCTAATAAACAAATGAAGTTCCACTAACGAACATTTCTTGGACAGTTACACGGTAAAGAGCATCGAGGCTCTGAGAAGGAATATAAAGACCTGTAGACAAGACGGAGAAGGGATGCTGAACAATGCGACAGAGATGGGTCATTGTTCCCTCTTTACTTTTTACCTTTTCACGTATTTAGGTTTAATTCAAACTGTGAAAAGTTTAATTCAAATTGCGTATAGTTTAATTCAAATTGTGAAAGGTTTAATTCAAACTGTGAAAGGTTTAATTCCATTTCCGTAAAGCTTAATTCATTTGGCGAAAAGTTTAATTAATTCGCGAAAGGTTTAATTCAAAGTGCGAATGCTATATAAAGGCGAACATATTGACGATATATCAGCAGGTACCCATTAAATTTCGGTTTTTTATTTTCAATAATGAAACTTTTTTCCCCTAATGGGACGGGTACCGAGCCCCTCGTCAATGAGACCTGGAAAATCTATTTTGACATCTGTCCCTATTTCCATTTAAGAACCCGATTGATGGCCTCTTCTCTCACAAAGTGGAGGAGGCTTACGGGTGATTCTCCGGCAGCATCGGTGGCATTAATGAATCCCTTCCCGAAGTGCCGGAATCGCGCTGATGCTATAGCAGGACATTCTCTGCTGTTTCCACTACCTCAGTACAGAGGCGGCAGACATGAGTCCTGGCTTTGCCAATGTTTTTAAGGTGGTACCTGAGGGGGCAGTGGCCAGTGAGGAGGCCGACGATGGTAAGGAGGTCTTTGCGCCTCATTGATAGGAGGGCTTGCGCCCGCTTTTTGGAAAAGCTTATCAGCCGCTTTGATTGTCGCAATCCAGGGGAGTTGCTCCAATAAGCGGCCCTTTGTTGTCTTCCCATTTTTTTTTTATTGTAGAGCGATAAAGCTCCTGGTGATCCCGAGCTGTGGTTCGGGACCGTATGGGATAGACTCCGACGCCTGTATAGCGAGGCGATCGGCGGTCTCGTTGCCCTCGATTCCCTCATGACCGGGCGCCCATAGCAGCGTAAGTTTGTTGCCATGAGCAGCCTCCTTAAGGGAAGTCAGGCAACTCCAGGTCAGCTTAGATGTTATGGAAAAGGATGATATGGCCTTTAAAGCTGCCTGGCTGTCAGAGAGGATGTAGATCCTTGCGCCTTTGAGTCTTTTCCTGGCAACCTCTTGTGCACAAATTTCTATGGCATGGGTCTCTGCTTGGTAGATAGTAGCTGCGCTGCCAAGGGGCCCGTGTACCCCAGGCCCAGCCCTACCACCCATAACAGACCCGTCTGTATACCAGACTAGTGATCCTGGTTCAAATTGAGGAAGGCCTCTTTTCCAGGTCTCACGATCATTTATGATGACCTTGAACGTTAGGGCCCCTCTGCGAAGTCGTAGTCACTTGGGTTTATTATTCTCGACTGAATGCGGCGCGACTGGGGCGTCAGTGAAGAGATCCACAACTAATCTGACGGTTTTAAACTCGAATATTAGGTTGCTATCTCTGACAACTTATGTTCGATCTGTGAAACTGCCGTTGAATTGTCTTGATTCAGCTGTTAATACTTCAAATATCTGGTGATTACAGCCATTTTCACAGGTTTTTGATCCATTACTATTGAATTTTGAGAGTTAAAACTTCGTTAGAATCTCAATCCTTCACTCAGAGGTCAAAATCACTTCACATTTGGTCTCTTCACCCTAACAAACATGGAAAACGATACCTCACAAGCCCATGTTCACTAAAACCTCAAAAATACCTCATTTTGTGCGCATTTTCACCCAAACTCTCCTGGGTGTTTTCCAATCGGGCTGCCGAGACAGCGGACACAATAAGGGCGAAAATGGAGCCTCTGTGCGAAAGAACGATTTTTTAGACTGAAAATTAAGGTAGGTAACGATGATACGGCGGACGGTGGACGGCGGACGGACATCGTATTTTTGGAACCTACGCACCTTGAAAACGTAAAAGAAAAAATTGTTAGGGGGTGTAGTAGTTGGGTGTTTAGTAGTTTTACGACCCTCTCAGGTAGCCCCAGTTACGGTGCGTTCGGTTGGCATAAGCTGTTACTCGGGAACGAATAGCTATGCACCCACCCTTATTATTTATACTTGCATCGATCATCTACGACTCTACATGCACAAGGATGATCATTATAACTGGGATGAAATGAGGTAGGGTCCAGCAGATATTTAGTCAAAATGTGCTTCAATGTGCGACGTTTCCGCCAGTTGTAAAAATTGAAGAATGAAACTAACACGAGGTTTACCTTCTGCAAGACTATACAAAATTTTTGGCGACATTCAAAAATATTTTGAATGAATATCTGCTGGTACCTACCTCATTTCATCCCAGCTGTGGTTATTATCAGTCTTCAGAATACATAAATAATTATCACTATAAAGTGTTCACAGAACTTGATCGGTATACTGATAGTTAGCCCTACACTGGCTGGGTGCTGGGAATACTAGGTAAATCGAACCTCATGTTGAAGCTTTTACTTTGGAAGTTTGGATTGCATTTCTAGGGAACCCCATTGATTTGACGGTATGGGAATACAATATGCGTGGTATGGTACGCTTGCTCCGTTGGTGGGGTAGGAATGAATACGTTTCACGTTTCAAAACGAACGACAACGTCGCCCTCCAATCAGAACCCCTCACCACGAACGACTGATGTAATTACGGCGAACGGCAACATAAATTGATCGCCTCGTTACTCAAATGGCTGATGGAAAGTGGGTGGATAAATTGCTTTACACGCACGGGAAGTGGGCAAGCCTTTCCCTTGTCATCAAAAACCCTGACAGTCAATTTTCCTGTAAAACCGCCTGTGTAATAATGTTATCATAGGAGAACGGTGGTGTACGTGGGTCATATCCTGCGCGGTGACAAATTTAATGCAGCAGCTTGTCTTCGAGGGGCGACGGAAGACCTCTTGGTACAATGGACGGACTAAGATTGTATTATTTAAAGAGCAAGAGAGACAAAAAAAAACCACAGTCATGCAGCATGGCTATAAGAGCGAATTTTCGAAGAAATAACCACGTTCCTTAATCTTCAAAGTGCTCCAGTTTGAGAACGGAATGAGATATCGCAATTCTGATTTCACCATCGTGTTCAGCGTACAAATACCTTTAAAATGAGGGGTCACTTGTTAGAAAATAACATTTTGGGGATTTTTGGGTAATTTTTGCGCACTTTAAATGCTCTAATTTGGGAACGGATCAAGATATCTAAAATCCGATTCCACCATCGTGTTCAGCGTGCAAAAACCTTTAAAATGAGGGGTCACTTGTTGGAAAATAACATTTTGGGGATTTTTGGGTAATTTTTGCGCACTTTAAATGCGCCAAAACCCTCCTTAGAGTAGGCCAATTTCGCCCATCTTCGAACTTAGCCTTTCGATTGCCAAGATAGATTTTTTGTGCAAATTTGAGCTGTTTATCTCAATTCTATCGAGAGTTATCGTCTGGAGTGACACATATATATATAAATATATATATACATATAAAAAAGTGTTAAATTTCAGGAATCGTTTTAGAATGGTCTGAAACGGATTTCTATGAAGAAAATTTCCAAAAATTTATATTATTTAAATTTCGAAGCCATTGCAATAGCTTCATTTTCTTTGAAAATTCGCTAAAAACGGAGTTAATGAAAAAATAGTTATTTCCACTAATAACAATAACAGTGTTATTGTTTGTTACTGACGATGGTTTGATCACCGAAACCGGTATAACAGTGCTTTTCGTTTTTTTCGTGTATTAGTGGAAATGTACTATTTTTTCAGTAACTCCGTTTTGCTTTGGAATGGGTCTCCACGATTTCGTCGCTAGTGATTTATTTCGTAGCAAGAGAGACGTTCCGGCAGATCACCACCAATCTCTGAATCAGTGAAGACACCAGAAGAAGAAGAAAACTGGTACAATCACGTTGGATTCCGTAAAATTGAAATTAAAACATCTTCTCAGTGAACTGAGTAACCGTCAATCACCAATGCTTCAAAACCAATTACTCGGACATAACTAATCACCAAATAGAAGATTCATTTGGGTCTGCTTTGACATCCAAAGAGCGATGAACGTGGAATACAATCACGATCCGCGTGATTTTGGAGTATATTTGCAATGAACGGTTGCTTGTTGTGGCAACTGCTATAACTCAAAATGGGGGAATCAAGTTATAACTAATGCATAAGTAGTTAGTATTTCGAAGTGCCGTATCCTACTTCTCGCCGGTACGGCCTCGATGACCCCATACGTCCTCTCACAGCACATCAGATGATAAGATCTTGAAAGTGACGCTGCAAAAGAAGCTGCAGTTTGGTCTGTGCTCATCGGCCATATAAGTACAAAGATGACGGCGATGAGGGTTATCCATGGATTTGAAAAATATACTTTTATATAATTTTTTTTTTTAATGAACGTAGATCCCATCCTGAGAATGTTGGCACCACATGCACTCTCCTACTATATGTAACTAAGTACTGTGTTTTTATTCTATGATTTTCAGACGGTTTGTGCACTAGTGAAGTCACACAGGGCAAGGTAGTCCCGCCCCGTTGGGAGGGGTGCGATGACGTCACTAATGCACGAAACTTCTGAAAATCATAGAATAAAAACTACTCATCGTAGGAAAGTGCGTTGGTGTCAAAATTCTCAGGATGGAATCTGCGTTCAATAATACTACTTTCATTTAATAAAAGGATAAACTGGACGCGTGGGTATTCCCTATTCACCCCTATCAGTACGAGTTACACCAACTATTCAGCCGTTCATGTTGGCTTTTGACTTCGCAACGAGATGTGATTCCAGCACTTCGAAGTTATGCTACTAACAAATATCGATTTGATGACCTCCGAAGTCGGAACAAGACTGCTGGGAACTGCATGCGAACTTGGCCTAGAACCCCAAAACCAACAGTTTCTTTGGCAGATCCAAAAGGCAGTGTGACGTCTAGGTGTCAAAGTGTGGTCTGGGTCGTCTGTATGTCTAGCTATCTATCTCGTAGTAATTTTCCCAAAGAAATATATTATCAGAGTAGAGATGGGACGGAACTCTCTTCACACTATAAAATCACCTACTACTGGAAAGCAGCCATATTCCCAGTCACCTGCTACCTGAGAAATCCAACTAGCCCCTCCCATAAGAGTAATAATTAGCAAGCAGCGAACCGCGTATATGAGTGTCAGTTGGAGCTACGTACATCCCAAATCCATTCAAAATCAAGTAGTCATAAATTAGTATCTTTGATCACGGTTTTCGGTCGCCTATCCCACTCCCAAATCGCTTTTTCCATACTGGCGGAATCACCATATCAGTCCCAGTCTCTCTTGACCTCTCTGTTTGCCGTTGCTCTACGCCGTTGCCCTTCGCGTTTTGGTTTATTATTCGCTCAGCAAACAATTTTTATAACACCCCCTCAAAATTTTTGGTTTATTATTCTGTGAATAATACACCTATGTATTCGCTCAGCAAAAAATTTTTATAACACCCCTTCAAACTTTTTTCTTTTCCGTTTCAAGGTGCGTAGATTCCAAAAATGCAATGTCCGTCCGCCGTCCGCCGTACGCCGTACGCCGTCCACCGTACGCCGTATCACGTGTACAGGCTTCATTTTAGATCTAAAAAAGTCGTTCTTTCGCACACATGCTCCATTTGGGCCCTAGTTGTGTCCCGAAACTTTTCAGCCCGATCGGAATATACCCAGGGGTGTTATGAGTGAAAATGTGTGTAAAAATAAGTACTTTTTGCGTTTTAGCAACATGTTAGTAAAATGAGCTTTTGAGGTATCGTTTTCCATGTTTTTGGGGACGAGAATACCGAATATGAAGTCGATTTTGACCAAAGACGCGGAAATTGAGGTTTTACCTTTGGTTCAGCTCCCAAAATTGGTTTTTTTTTAGTCAAAAACCTGGAAAACTGTCTGAAATCACCATCAATGTGTATACTAACATTAGAAAAAGTGTAAACAGCTGAATCAAGACCATTAAATCGCACTACCAATGATCAAAGATGATCTGGGGGAAAAAAAAGTGTACCTATTTCATGTTTTGGGGGCCAAAATTGGTGGAAATCAAAATTGGAGGAAACCATCAGAAATAGCTATTTCAATCATTCCACATGAAAGAAACAATAAGTAAACAGCCAACATCTCTGTAGGTATGTCCAATAGAATAATAAACCCATGTGACAAGGACTTTGCAGCGTTTTTTCGTTCTCTTGTTTTATTGTTAAGTAGGTAGTGTACATCATGAAGAGGTGAGGAGGCTCACTTTTAGCGCTGTTCATTCACAGCTCAGAGAGGTATTCACAGGTATCGGCCCTAACCTGCTGAAGGTGACCAATCACCTTGTTACTGGGTGACCAATCACCTGTTATTGAACCCTATTAATTCGCAGTAGCAGTATAGCATCACTATAACCTGTTACTGAAAATGCACAGTAAAACAAACAACAAACAAGTAGAACAACAAACTATCTCTACAGTGCAGTAGATAATATTGACTTTTCACGATAAAAGTGATATTAAGCCGGTTGAGTCGACCTACTGAGCAGTTTACCTGTAATATTTCCGGTGCTGCGTAAGCTGCCGAACCGCAGAAAGTGTCACTCAGAACCCTCTTCCGCGTTTGAAGATCGCAGCACCATCTGGAGAATCCGAAGTCGGCGATTTTCACGTTGTCCCGATTCGAGAGTAAAACGTTCTCGCATTTCAGGTCTCGATGTGCGATCTCTCGAGCGTGGAGGTAGCCAACTGCATCGACCAATTGCCTGTCGAAACATTAATCTCAGCTTCACACCAAGTCACCTAGATCAAGCACTATACATACATAGGTGACACCTGTAGGTATTACATTAGACAAGTATACACGGTGTCCCAGTTCCTTTTGGAGAAACTCAGGGAATCGATTCTACTCTTCATTTGAAACAAAAAATGCTCAGTAGAAATTTTTCGAAAAGTTCTTCGTTTTAAAGATATCCGACAATTTGTGTTTTTCCAACTTTTCATTAAGTACCTTACAACATAAAAACGCTAATAAATTCGAAAATATTGAGACTACAACAAATCCAATTACACCGTTTGAAAGAACGTTAAATTTCCTGTAAGATTCCTTTGTTTTCAATGGTCAGAGTTTCTTAAAATTGGCCAATATTAGTTGGAACATATGAAAATTTCAGAATTTAAAATGGTGAAAAAGATTTACGTTCTACCTACTGAGGTTACAAAAAATACTACAACTTTTCAAATTTCAAAAAAACTTCTTCATCTAATAGGCTTTACAAGTATTGTACTGCTGCAGTTACAGTATCCATACACAAGGAGCATATCTCGGTACTCCTGATTTGAAAAATATAGCGGCATATCAACTACCTTTCCACGAGACACATTAAATTGAACTGGTGGAAGAGAAGCGTTCTGTTGCGGTTTGATAAGATGGTTAACCGAGGTTCATAATTTATTATTAAGAAATACTTGTGCAAACAAAATCACGTCTAGTGACACCTCCCTGTTCATTCTCGCTGAATGATGGAACTAATTCAACCAGTCAAGGAAGCGTTTTTTTATTTTACGAGGACTAATTAATTCCTCTCCCCCCACCTCCCCCCTCTGTTATAAGTCAACTTAGTTCTAAGAAATACCGTTAGAGGCCACTGTCAAGCGCCGTCTTGAGCGGACCAATAGGAATACCTGTGGGTTTGGGGGATCCCAAACCCGTGTATAAATACCACCCCATTTGGGATAATAGGGCAGACAAGCTAGAGCTCTCAACAATAAAGTATCTACTCAAGCCGTGCGAGTTTTATTCATCCAGCCTACAACAGTGGCGACGAGGATGGGATCGACTCTGTGTGCAGCTAAACCGTCAACGCCTCTCGCTCCGATACGAGGTCGTCCAAAACATCCCGGCGTAGTTCAAGAGAAGTTCCTGCGCCTGCCGCCTACCTCCAGCTTCGAAGTGAGGTTCTCCATCCCTGTGCTTCCGAGTAGCAGCCAAGCACTGAGACTGGTGCAACGTCATTCTTCTAGCTCCTGATTAAGAACGCGGCTGTGGCCCTTCGTCCCGGCGTTCGCCTTGTTTGCAAGGTCTTCTTTGGGCTAATTTCGGAGTGTGTCGGCCCCCCTGCCCTCACATCTCCTCGCTCCTGATTCAGAGCGCGGCTGTGGCCTTTCGTCCCGGCGTTCACCTTGTTCACAGGGGTTTAGTGAGCTTTTTCTTGGGGTGTGTTGGCCCTTTTGCCCGCACACACCCTGCCTTCTGTTTTGAGTGTGACTGTGGCCTTTCGTCCCGACACTCACCTCCTAGGAGGGTCAGTAAGGCTTCTTGAGGTCCTCTTGGCCTGTGCCACGACTCCTCCGGCTACCTACTCTGGGTTTTTACTCGGTTGTGGGAGGTCTTGCTCTTTCTTGGCGGATCACTCGGTCTGGGTTACGAGGGTGTCACATGAAGTGCTGCTGCTCCTAGCGGTTCTCCCTGTACTCCTCTCTCCTCTGCTGAGTCTTCTGTAGCAGGAATCTACCTCCGCCGCCTGGCGAAGGTTCCGTCGGCAATCCTCTGTCTGCTGGGCCGCCCGAACCCGCAAGGCACAGTGTGACGCCAAGGGAGCAAACCCTCACTTCCCGAGAAAAAGTTACCTGATAGTACAGCCATGGTCTCCTGGCCGGTACCAAGATTTACTCAAGGTGAAAACTTGTCCGATTTCACGGATAGGTTGGAGCTCTATTTCGTGGACCAGGAGATTTCTACTGACAGACAGAAGGTAGCCCGACTGGCGTCGGCTCTTGACGCCAGTACCTTCTCGAAAATGAAATCTTCCTTGCTGCCCAAGGCCGTCAAGAACGCCACTTTTCTTGAATGCACAGTGGCATTGGAAAAGGCTATTTCTCCCGTCATCTCGAAGCCAAGGGCAAGAATGCAGTTCTCCACCCTTCAACGTGCCCCAGGTCAGCCCCTGTCTGACTTCATTGGACTTCTGAAGAGGGCAGCGTCAACCTGCGATTTCGGGACTTTTGAAGAAACGGCTCTCAAAGATCGTCTCGTTCAAGGTGTGAACGACAATCAGCTAGCGAACGTCCTTCTTCCTCTGGTGGAAAACAAGACATTTGCTGAGCTCGCCGAAGTAGCTCTCATGGCAGAGTCACTTAGAGACACCGCAGCTTCGATGGCGCCTCCTCTCGTCGCAGCTCCCATCTTCAGTAGATCGCACTCGCCCTCCCGCGGTACGAATGCTCGACCACAGCAGCGAGTTCATCGGTCTCCGTCCCCAAGGCGTCATGTGAGTTTTGCACCAAATACCAATGTCTCTCAGTCTCAAAATAATAATAGAAGTAAGGGTCAATTTATCTCGAACAAACGTTGTAATGGTTGTGAAGTTTCCCATTCTACCCAAACCTGCCCTGCTAAGTCATGGGTTTGCAACCATTGTGGTGTTCGGGGGCACACAAAGCGATATTGTAGGTCTCGCAGCTCACTCAGTACTTCATCTACATCTCTTCAGCCATTCCAGGAAGCACATGTTCCTTTCCTGCCCTCGGAACAGCCATATCATGTTGAGCCAGATTATCCCCAAAATTCACAAAATTTCGATTCCGTTTATGATATTGATGACCCAGATCAATTTCAGTCCGTTTCTGTTATTAACACCCAGCCAACAACAGTTTCCACTACTCAACGTTTGGCCCAACCTGCACCCCCTCTTTTTCTCACGCTCAATTTAGCAAATTCTGTTGATTTAAAATTTCTCGTTGACACTGGTAGTGCCGTATCCCTCGTGTCCCATACCATTTATACAAGTCAACTCAAACATATTGCATTACACCGTTCTCACATAAATTTATCTGCTGCCAATTCCGATAAAATCCATGTCGAAGGAGCGTTACGTGTAAATGTCAAAACTCCAAATTCGGCCACCACTCCTTCAGTTATTTGGGTGGCGAAAAATCTATCTCCCCCAGCAATCATAGGTAGAGATATTTTGCACACCCTTTTTCCCGACTGGGAGTCTTATTTTCTGCCGACACAGGTTTCCTCAGTTTCACTAGAGAGTTTTAAATCGCAATACCCCAACGCTTTTGCTTTGAAAAATAATGACAAGCCTATTCGCGAGTTCATGGTTCATATTCATTTAAGGCCAGACGCAAAGCCAGTTTTTCAACGCCCGTACAATATTCCATTTGCCTTACGTCAACCTGTCCAGAATGAACTTGAGAAATTGCAAAGCCAGGGAATAATAGTTCCTACATCGTCGAGTGATTGGGCTTCACCGCTAGTGGTGGTTCCTAAGAAAAACGGGAACCTCCGTATCTGTGTTGATTTGAAAAGAACTGTAAATCCTCAGTTATTGCATGAATCGTACCCTCTTCCACGTTTAGATGAATTTTTCCATAAATTTTCGAACTGCTCTATATTCTGCCGGCTTGATTTATCAAATGCATATTTGCAACTGGCTGTGCATGAATCTAGTCAACAACTACTAACAGTAAATACGTTTGTGGGTCTGTTTCGATACACACGTTTAGTTTTCGGCCTGTCTTCCAGTCCTCCAATTTTTCAATCTGTTATGGATAGAATATTAATGAAAATCGAAAATTGTTCAACATATATAGATGATATCCTTCTAGGGGGGAGGGATTTTGAAGAGTGTCAGCGCATTTTACATAAAGTCTTGTCGACTCTCGATTTTCATAACATCAAAATTAATGTCGAAAAATCAGAATTTTTTGTACAGTCATTAGAGTTTCTAGGGTTCGTTTTAACTCGCCAAGGCCGACAACCATGCCCCTCCAAAATTCTAAAATTAAAAGGGATGCCTAGTCCCACAGATGTGACTCAACTCCGTTCTTATCTCAGTATGTTGAATTTTTATAGATCATTTTTGCAAGCACCTTCTGATTTATTAGAGCCACTCCACTCACTATTAAGAAAAGATGCAAAGTGGGACTGGACTCCAACGCATGAGGCTGCGTTTCATAAATCCAAGAATTTGCTATCTAATCAGTCTCTGCTGGTTTTGTTTAACCCAGATTATCCGTTGGTATTGTCGGTAGACTCATCGAATTATGGGGTGGGTGCAGTGCTTAGCCATCGACTTGACAACGTCCTAGCCCCTATTGCATTTGAATCCGCTACCTTATCACCGCCTCAACGGAGTTATTCACAACTCCACAAAGAAGCTTATGCCATAATTTTTGGGTTAAAAAAATTTCACAAATATTTATTCGGAAGAACGTTCGAAATTGAAACTGACCACCAACCATTAGCCTCAATTTTTTCTGAAAAGCGTAACATTCCCACAATTGCGGCTTCCCGTTTAGTTCGTTGGGCAGAAATCCTGTCTAGCTATAATTACACTATTCACCACAAAAGTTCGTCCAAAATTCCCCAAGCAGATGCACTTTCTAGACTCCCCTCTTCAGATTCCATCGAACCAGCACATATTGCATTTATTCATTCGGCGTATCCGCCCCTTGCCATGGAGAAACTTAAAACTGAATTGAAAAATGACAAAATTCTAAAGCGATTGTTCTCTCGTTTACAAGGCTCATGGTCTTCATGTCCGAAAACAGATTCCCTCTATCCGTACTTTCTGGTACGAAATAACTTATCCTGTGACTCTGAATACATCAGGTTCGGGGACAGATTAATTATTCCTGCATCTCAACAATCACAACTCCTGACAGTTCTCCATGAAGGTCACCCAGGAGTTACCCGAATGCAATTGTTAGCGAGGTCCTATGTTTGGTGGCCTTCTCTGGACCAAGACATCAAAAGATTTGTTCAAAAATGTCATGCTTGCCAACAATATGCTCCCAAACCCCCCGAACCAAAACACAGGGCCCCATGGCCGGCTGTTTCAAGACCATGGGAAAGAGTTCACATGGATCTTTTCAACCTGGAAACAGTGGACTATTTTCTAATAGTTGACGTATTTTCCAAATGGCCGGAATGCTTTATAATTAAAAATTATGTAGCCACCACACTTCTGCCCTTGTTGGCAGACGTTTTCAGCAGGTTTGGGTATCCAACCACGATTGTTGCTGATAACGGGCCCCCTTTTTCCTCACAAGCATTTGCTCTGTACTTGTCCCATCGTAACATAACACTTCAATTTACCCCTCCGTATAATCCTAGATCCAATGGTCAAGCGGAGAAATATGTGTCAATTCTAAAATCATCTATCCGAGAATCTAAAATTCAGCATCCACACCTATCTTCCCACGAATTATTGCAGCATGTACTGGCAACCCTTCGAATCACTCCATCCACATCGACAGGTATCGCACCAACCGCAGCCTTATTATCATACAATCCCATATCTGTTATAATGCCACCACCACCCCAACCTCATAATGAGACTTCCAACTCTCACTCAGTTAGACCAGTATGGGTCCTTCTTAGACCAGACTGTAAACCAACTATCTGGTCCGCAGGAACCATAGTCAGCAGAGAATCGGAGAAACTTTTTAAAGTCAAACTCGAAAACGGAGTAGAAAAAACCGTGCATTACAACCAAATGAGGCTCCGTCACCCCCCTAACACCCCCACTCCTATTACTCAACATACTTCTTCCATCCCAATACAACATATTCCTGCTCAACATACTTCTTCCATCCCAATCCACAATATTCATGCTCCGACACTACCACCATCCACCACCAGATCGGGGAAACTTTTCAAACCATAGTCTTAGGTCATCATAATGATAGTATTATTTCGGAAACTAAGTTTGAAAAAAAAAAAAAAAAAAAATTGTACCACTATTGTAAAATAGCTCTTAAGTGGATAATTATTAGATATTAGACTAACACTGTATTTCCTTCAAGTACCTGTAATCCTGTAATAATTAGGATGCTACACTAATGTTAATAACCGACACACCCTTTGTGTATTAAGTGGACCATTGTTGTATAGTTTTAGTACCTTATTTTGTATATATTGTGTTGGATGTCAGGGGAGAAAAGATGTTATAAGTCAACTTAGTTCTAAGAAATACCGTTAGAGGCCACTGTCAAGCGCCGTCTTGAGCGGACCAATAGGAATACCTGTGGGTTTGGGGGATCCCAAACCCGTGTATAAATACCACCCCATTTGGGATAATAGGGCAGACAAGCTAGAGCTCTCAACATATAAGAAACAGATGTTATAAGTCAGAGAAAAGATGTTATAAGTCAACTTAGTTCTAAGAAATACCGTTAGAGGCCACTGTCAAGCGCCGTCTTGAGCGGACCAATAGGAATACCTGTGGGTTTGGGGGATCCCAAACCCGTGTATAAATACCACCCCATTTGGGATAATAGGGCAGACAAGCTAGAGCTCTCAACAATAAAGTATCTACTCAAGCCGTGCGAGTTTTATTCATCCAGCCTACAACAACCTCTGCTCATGTTTTCAAACGTTCAATTATCATTTTTTAACTGTACTACAACGCTATTTTAAGCTATTTTTAAGTCCAAGTATATCAATGTAAAACCTATTAGATGAAGAAGTTTTTGTGAAATTTGACTAGTTGTAGGTATTTTTCCGTTATCTCAGTAGAACGTACCATCTTTTTCACAATTTTGAATTTTGAAATTTTTAAAATTTCCGATTGGCCAACATTTTAAGTAACTCTGACCATTGAAAACAGAAGAATCTTACAGGAAATTTAACGTTCTTTCAAACGGTGTAACTGGATTTGTTGTGGTCTCAATATTTTCGAATTTATTTGCGTTTTATGTGGTAAGTTAATGAAAAGTTGGAAAAACACAAATTGTCGGATATCTTTAAAACGAATAACGTTTCATTCCATTCCGAGCATTTTTTGTTCCAAACGATGAGTAGAATAGATTCCCTGAGTTTCTCCAGAAGGAATTGGGACACCATGTATATAATGATCTCTAAACCGAAGACCTGATGAGAAGCAATTTCTTCCAAATGTTGGAAAACAGGGCAACTTGATTTTTACATTTTAATACCACACCAAGTATCTTCATGTCTCAGAGCGACTTAACTACTTATAATTTTGGATAAGTATATAATTATACCTATAACTTTGTGGCCAAATGTTTGACTCAAGACGAAAATTTAGAAAGACGAAAAGATCCGTTTAAAAAAGTCAATCTAGTTAAAAATGTCGGGTAAATATCGTTTATTTCGCGTCTATTCTAAATGTAGAGATTCACGCGCAAAACTACAGACGAAATTTTTGCCCAGGTGATGGCAAGAAAACACCATCACCTTGGTCGTTCGCGTTGGTAGCGCTGTAAAGGTAATAACGTATTAAGGAGTAGGCTGGTAACTAATGTTTCATTCTTTCTGGAGATTTATCCTTTGCGGAAACAAAATTTATGGTCGCATTTTCCCTTCCGGTCGCACTCATTCCAGAGAACAAAGAAAATGCTTTCTATGAATTATTAAAAGGCTCGGCAGGCTCGAGAGAAAATTATGGTCGTACCTTCTAGTTTATTGTGTAATTTTCGACGGATATTTTACAGGGCCCTGGAGGAGGAGGACGATGATGATTCATTGATTCTAAAAGGCGGCTCTCCGTGATTCATTAATGTATTAAAGGATTATGGACGGAAAGCTTTATTCGTGAAATGTGTTTTCTGAAACGACACTTCCACACCACTGAGAAGTCCTAAAGTTGGAAAGATTTCTTTCCTTACAATAAATTCAATTCCACAAAGTTTTTGAAAGGAACTTGCCTTATGGTCTCTTAACTCAATATCAATGAAATTTACTGGTCATTATTATTCGCTGAGGTTGTCCTATTATGCCGTATTTAACCAACATAGATTTTTGTTATTAATCTTCCCATTATTAGAATGCATCAATATTGTGAAAAATGCATTTAATTTGGGGACATTGTCATCTCGTTACCTAATTAATTTCGATTATGAAGTTTTGAAAATCGACTAACATTTTGAAAATTCGTAGAAACAAGCTGTTCCTACCAATAAAAAATATATGAAGTAGCTGCCTTCTTTCTGCGGACACGGAAAGTAGATAGTACCTACTAATCTAACGGGTATTCCTGTTCTGCCATCACAGAATAGGAAAATTGATTTCACAAACTCATATGTGTGATTCAAATTAGCTGTTCTGCTGTATGAAAACGCGGACTAAATTTTTGCCGTTTGATCCGTGATGATGATGAGGCTCGAAATTTGAGCTTTCATTTGTGGGCAAACGGATGGTCGGACAGGATTTAGCAAATAAATATTATTGAGGAGGCTGCTGCAATATTTCTTAGTTTATCGTCGCTGTCCGACCATCCGTTTGCCCACAAATGAAAGCTCGAATTTCGTGCCTCATCATCATCACGGATCAAACGGCAAAAATTTAGCCCGAGTTTTCATAGAGCAGAACAGCTAATTTGAATCACACATGAGTTTGTGAAATCGATTTTCCTGTTCTGTGGTAACAGAAAGAATGCAGCTACTTCACACATTTTTCATTGGTAGGTCTACCAATTTTCAAAATGTTAGTCGATTTTCTAAACTTCATAATCGAAATTAATTAACGAGATGACAATGTCCATAAATGAAATGCACTTTTCACAATACTGATGCATTCTAATAACGGAAAGATTAATAACAAAAACCTCAGTCGGTTAAATATGGCATAATAGGACAACCATAGCGAAATATTGTGAACCAACAATTTTATATAATTATTGTGAACCAGAAAATATTGTGAACCAATAATTTAAATAATTTTTATCGTTTTCTTAATTCAATCATAGAATAGCCTGTGGTAATCATATCGTCAGTGAATATGTTACGGAAGTTGGAAGATATATGTAGTTGGAATTCTGCGCTCATCCGCTCACCGCGATATATATTCACGTAACGTGAACTTTCTTACACATAATAAATTTCCCTAAAAAAGCCGAGTCGCGAGGTGAAAATTTATGGGAAGGTCGGATAAAAGTAAGCCCATTCCGACCTCACCAAAAAGTCCCGAAGCGGCTAAAAGAACCAGGGGGTGGGCAGTTTAACAATGCGGTGGTCGAGGGAAAGAGAATATACTCAGTCTCTAAGTTATCCATAGCGGAACAAGTGTTTTCACTCGGTTAGCTTTCAAGGCAGCTGCGCTACGCAAAGGCATCGGACGGCTAAGGTCATCAGTTTGTGAGCCAGGAAGGGAGAGAAAAAAAGTCTACGGGTTAAAGGTAGACTGTGGTGGGGGTAAAGATTTGTGGTTCTGCGGGGAGTCCAGTTTGCACAGCGAATGATGTATAAGGGAGGCTGAGTGGACCCTTCTCCGCCAAACACTCGACTGCTTTCTTTGCCAACCTTCTCCCTGTGGGTTACCGTCCTTTTGTTTTTCCAGAGCGTCTCTTCTATCTCTAGAAGTATTTTCCTTTCTTTATTTTTCCCTTGCGGCTTTTGACACGGGCTGCGGGTAACAAAGGATGTAGGACAGAACTTGAAGTGCCTAGTACCTAAGTACTATCAGGAGTTCAAAGGATCAATGTTGAATTTATGTAGTGGATACTTGTAGGTTATTCTTCCAAGTAGTAGCTTATGGGAGGTAGTACTAGCTTATAAGGAGGAAAACTGAAAGCACACTAAAACAGGGTTAGGAAGCACAAAAGAACAATCAGCTACCTCCTCGCCCCTTCCTCCCCGCCTTCAACTGATATAGAAGTAGGTAGCTCTCTTTATTTTCATTCCACTAGCACCAAAGAACAACAGAGTCAAATTTCATGCCAAATTGCATTTCAACTCAATTTTCGTTTATTGCGGAGTGTAAAATAACACATTACAATGGGTTGTGCAAATTAGAAATATCACATTGTAGTCTGAAATTCAAATCAGTATTCTATCTCTAATTATTGTTTATTGTTACACATGAAGTATAACGTGTAGTTTTTGGGCGGCCTTGACCCCTCGTGGGTTATTGAGCCACAGAAGAGGAATATAACGCGTAGGAGGAAAAAAGTTTGAAGAAAATCCCTCTGCCTAGCTTGAAAGATAGTTCCTCAAAATTTCAATAAAATCGGGCCGCATGTTCCCATCTAGGGACCATTTAGGAGCTACACCCCAACTATCTACCGAAATTGAGCAAAATCGATTCGTGGGAATTTGAGAATTTCGAATTCGCGTTTGCGCATGCGCAGTGGCCAGACCAATGATCAGAGCGTTCTGAAATTCTTAGGAATCCATCCAGGAGCTACATCCTAAATACCTAACGAATTCGAGCGAAATGGGGCCATTGGCTCGCGAGAAATTGAGTACCTCAGATTTCGCGTTTGCGCATGTGTAGTACAATTACAAGTGAACCAATCGTTCTGAGTTTCACAGGGTACCATCCCTGAAATTTCATCAAAATCGGATTTGAATTCAGGAAGTTATACCTGTGGCAAGGATTTGCGGAAATTTGCCAAATTTGGTATTAAATCAAAAGGGTTAGTTCCGCTAGTGTAAGAAGTAATATTACCATACCTTCCGGAGGAGTCCGTCGTCACTAGCTGGTTGAGTACTGGAGGCGAGCGCTTTCGATGTAAGGACATCATCATCAGGCCGTCGATAGAATAATCGAAAGCGCTCGCCTCCAGTACTCAACTAGCTAGTGACGACGGACTCCTCCGGAAGGTATGACAGTACACACCAAATTTGTTCAGAAACCTTTAAATTGATGTAAAACGCGAGTAGAAATTTTGTTTTTGGAGACAAAAAAAGTTTTCTTCTCAAAAGTGCAAAAAAAGCTTCCGCTACCAAATAGTGTATATAGGCTCGGAAGCAATATACAATACGACATCGGCCTCACCAACCTAGAGACGCATTTTAGCGAATTTTCGAAGAAAAGGAAGCTATTGTTCTCGGTCCAAAATTTTTAAAACTCGAATTTCCGAAAGATTTTTATACCAAAATCCGTTTCAGACCATCCTGAATTCCCTGCCGAAAGACACCAAAAATTATATGTATATATATATATATGTATGTGTCATTCCAGACGATAACTCTCGAAAGAATTGAGATAAAAAGTTCAAAATCTGTCTTGGCAATCGACAGGCTAAGTTCGAAGATGGGCAGAATCGGGTCACCCTAAGGGGGAGTTTTGGGGAGTTTTAGGGGGGGGGGGGGGGGAAATTACCCATCAATTCCCAAAATGAAAAAGTCTGACAAGTGACACCTCATTTTAAAGGTTTTTGTACGTTGAACACGATGGTGAAATCAGAATTGCGATATCTCATTCCATTCTCAAACTGGAGCACTTTGAAGATGAAGGAACGTGGTTATTTCTTGAGATGTTCTTCCTGGTTCGTCTGCTCTATCTGATAACGGAATGGGATATCGCAATTCTGACTTCACCATCGTGTTCAGCGTTGGAAAATCTACAAACCGAGGTGTTACTCGGCAAAAAATGGAACAAAAAATTTGTTACGTACCCAATACCTAGGTACTCTTCTGGTATTCAAAACATTTTTGATTTCCCCTCCCCCTCCTTCCACCCCAAATTTTACTTTGCGTAAAACTACTCCTGTTTTAATTTTGTATGGTATCAAGTTGGGAAAACATTGGCCGAAAATTAATTTTCAGAAAATTTTAGGCGGAGGAGGAAGATGCCGAAAACTTTGAAAATTCGCTCTTATAGCCATGCTGCATGACTGTGGTTTTTAGTTTAGTATTACCTACACAATTATTACACACTCAAAGATTAATATATTATGCTTATTGATGCCCCTCAAATTGTTAATAATTATTATTCTTTGATTCGTAGAGTTTCAAGCTTTGGGGTTCTGGAATTTGTCATCCACATTTCAAATTTCATTATCGTAAGTTGACTCAGTAAGGTATTATAATGCTTTGCAAAAATCTTAAAAGTTGACTAGGAGCCGAGTTGGTTCAAGTGCGCACCCCCTACACGTGTTCGGACGGTGGTCACTGCAAAGATTTACCGTGTCACACAAATTGTTGAGTTGCATCATTATTTAAAATTTAAAAGGTTTAACATAGCCCCTTGAAAGAGTTTAGTTATTTAGTTCAGTTTAGTTTCCTCCAATCACCTTTCAGTAATAGGGGCTTCTAGTCTAAACTGTCGACGAGTTCATGAACTAGTAATGACAAGGCCTGCTTTTAGCTGGTGACACAGGTTATACTAGCTTCCCATCTAGACGGGGTCAAGTTACATGCATAGGACCTAAATTAAGTAAAATTACACTCAAGGAGGGAAACGTAGTATTAACTCGCTCCAGAACTAAAGGCTGTCAAACATGAACTATTTACCTGTCCCCACCCTCTGTCACCCACAGCGCAAAGGAGTAATAATAATAATTGTCCGTCTGTGGTCAAATCCTTGTCTTCGGCAAAACTGTACGTAATCATGGTCGGATTTTAATGAAATTTTCAGGGATTGTGCGAGTTAGCCCCAAGACGCTCCCCTTTGAATTTCATCGCCATGGGACCGATGGTATCGTGTGCGCATGCGCAAACGCGTATATCATGAACAACGATTTCTCAGTTCCTAATGTAACGATTTCGCTTAAATTCGGAGGGTAGTTGGGGACTGTCTCCAAAACGATTGCCTATCAATTTTGTAGTGATATGATCAGTAATAAACACTGCGCATGTGTAAACGTGTATATCATGAACAACGATTTCTCAGTTCCTAATGGAACGATTTTGTTTAAATTCGGAGGGTAGTTGGGGGCTGGCTCTAAGACGATGGCCTTTGATTTTTTTCTCGATATGATCAGTAATAACCACTGCGCATGCGTAAAAGTGAATATCGTGACCAACGATTTCTCAGTTCCTAACGGACCGTTTTAGCTTAAATTCGGAGGGTAGTTGGGGACTGTCTCCAAAACGATTGCCTATCAATTTTGTAGTGATATGATCAGTAATAAACACTGCGCATGTGTAAACGTGTATATCATGAACAACGATTTCTCAGTTCCTAATGGAACGATTTTTCTTAAATTCGGAGGGTAGTTGGGGGCTGGCTCCAAGACGATTTCCTACGAATTTCGTCGTGATAATGTTCTTAATTGCCTGTGAATTGTACCATCGGAGGCTTCAGCCCGGATTCAGTGAACATCTTCGGGTCGACATAATTATATGCCTGCACTGCCGTCACAGCACAATAGAGGCCGACCGTTTCAAGTGGACATTACAAGGCCACCGTCAGCCGGCATGACGGGTCCACTGCAACGACATGACAATTCGACAACTCACTCCATAATGCTCACACCAGTACCGCTCCTATGAAAGATGTATTTTTGTGACAAATAGGCATTTAGTTATATTATAGGTACTCAATTGTTTCAGTTCCCACCTTTACATCTTGTAATTTATTGGTAATTTATAAATATTCACTTTTCGTTTGTTTTTTCAGTGGTTTATACCATAACTATTTAAAACACTAATATTAGTTTCTATGATTTTTCTAGTGCGTTCATTTTTTTAGGTAATACCTTCTGTTACGGTAATTTATCACTACTGTGTTTATTGCTATTCAATCATTTTCACTCGTCATTATTGTAAAAGTACCACCCCAAACTTACTTATTTATTTGAAATTACGAGCAAGCCCAATTACACAGTTATATAAATATGCCAGCAAACTGACTACAAATGGAGAAACATTATCTACAGTTATGGAAAAGAATAATAATGAGAAATAAATACACCACAAATAAATAAATAATCACAGAAACATTATCCGTATGATCCGTAACTACCTAATAAAACGTATTGAATTACAGGCTGGCACATGCTAGTTTAGGTCTGTTCTTTGGCAAAAATATTCTCATGTTGTAGAAGAGGTAGGTGAATTTTTCAATTTTGTTAGAAAAGATTATATTGACAATAAATATTGTCACGGCTCCCTCATATAGACATCTATAGATGATCAAGAGTTATTCTTGATGTACTCACAAAGATGATGCGTGATTTGAATCAGTTGTTCCCTATCACTGATAACTTAGCTGGATTCACGCTCATGTTGATGATGTTTTTTTCGGCTCAACTTTGAGAGCGTGACTGTTAAAGGCTGGCCGTATAATGCTCCGGATGATCTCATTCAATCCTAAAAATTGATAACTATTCAAAATCGTAAGAAGAACACAACCCTCGAACTGAAAATACTCGAGTTACGGCGTTTTGAAAATCGCATCCCCTGTTTTTCACACTCTTCGGAGATGTCTTGACACTTACTAACGCCGAGCATCGTTGCACGCAATTAGACGCCAAATGGGGCACACTTTATGCTGTGGTGTAATAATAAATTCTTCTTTCCTTTGGATGGACTTATTTGGTTTCAATAAGGGTTCGGTTTCGACAATAAAAGTCCTTAATTTATCACATCCTTTAATGAGGAGCTTTCAACAGCCCTCTGGCTGTCATTATCAACTCAACTTCTCAAAGAAGAGATTCGATATGGTACCGATCCGGGATACCTGGTAGTTGGTGTCTGCTGCAGGCCCCATATCGAATCTCTTCTTTGAGAAGTTGAGTTGATAATGACAGCCAGAGGGCTGTTGAAAGCTCCTCATTAAAGGATGTGATAAATTAAGGACTTTTCTTGTCGAAACCGAACCCTTAGTGTAATAATAGTTATGTGACAGTTCATTGCAGACAATCAATCCAGTCACAATTTTTTCACTCAAGAGTGATGTTTATCACTATTTTTTGGAGTGATTGGTAAGATTTTTTCTTCTATGTTTTTGTTGAGTAAGGGTCTGTAATTAGGATACAAAACCACCGCAGAGATCGAGTAGATATCGGCTTCGATAGATAAAGCATACTAAATCAGCGACAGGTAGGTAGATAGCATACTAAAACAGTGAAGGGGTCGGTAGTAGCATGCTGAATCGGTAAAGATATTAAGCCACTCGTGGATCGATTTGTACTTCGATTTTTTTAAAGATCCAGTACGTTCCAGTTTTAGAGCGAAAACGATCGAACAGAAAGGTAGGAACTAGAAAGTAAACAGGTAGGTAAGGTACCTACCTAACTATGGAATGAGCAAGCGAAGCGAGCCTGCATTGCCACAGTTGACAAACCGCTTAGGATCGTAGTTCTGTCCAAACTGTGTACTTTTAGAGCTGTGGAAACGCCTTAAATCAGCTTTGCAACCCTTTTCCACTGAAAAATCGGACGTGCTCCGAGAATCGCAACGTCGGCGGTAAGGCGGTGGTCTGATTCTGTTTAAGGATTCCGCTCGGGGGGAAACACTGGGCAACCGCAACGTACAGCGAATCTCCAACTTCAGAGCAGCTGGCTCTGAATTAACGAAGCAGCTTGTCCACAGCCCGGCGAAACCATTAAAAGTTTCGTCTTTAAATAAGAGAAAAGGAACAAACCACATTTGAGTTCCCTCTGGTACGAACTACTGAATGGAACGTGCTAAATAGTTCAGGGATTCCGAGGACTTCATTTGAGCATTGGGAAACGAGAACGAATATAATTTACACTGAGATATGCAGTAGGCACCGAAATCTAACGTACCAAGCTTACCTGGGTACATGATTTTTAGATGGCAAGCGATTGGATGCAAAAATATTTAAACAGTATAGCCAGAAGCATAGTTTAGTATTTTATGGTGACAATAAATTATTATACATGTAAGTGTAAGCCAAGTTGCTGCGTGTAGTTTGGTGAAGTGAATTCATACAGAATAATAATTTAATGTTTACTTGAGAGTTATTGCACAGATTTTCCATAATTTTTCCAGATTTTCTTCTCAACCTGGGAAGAACTGAAACGTGTCGGTTGCTGGTATCCAATTTGACACCAATACCAGGGAAGTGGTTATTACCATATTATCTGAATGGAAACCGATATCTTCGTTTGGATTTTAGACTTTACACGTTATACTTTACCATTTTTCTCTTTACAATGTCAAGTTTCAAGCTTCACAGTGACCAGTCCCGGTGGCTAGTTCGTCGTATCATTTCAATTTTTAGGCTTGGCCCCTCAAAGAGGCCTTGGGTCTTCGATTTGCCACTTTCCAGACAAAATTGAGGCCAGGAAAGCTCAAACAGGAAACCTTATCGAATTCCAGAATTGTTGCTCCTTCAGAGGGATTTTTGTGGTTTTGTGGTTATCCCTTGAAACGCCCAAAACTACCCGTATAAATGGATGTACGTAAGAGCCTACTTGGGAATGAAATGACACAGAGATTATAGCATGAACACGATTCGCCACTCTCTCTCTATCCTCATTTTACATTCTATTCTTCCGGTAGGTACCAACCGCGAGGAGAGGGCCGAACACGGGGTGTTGATGAGGCTTCTTTTATTTTAATTATTCTGGGTTTACACCTATGTATTCGCTCAGCAAAAATTTGTACAACACCCCCTCAAAATTTTTTCTTTTCCTTTTCAAGGTGCGTAAATTCCAAAAATGCAATGTCCGTCCGCCGTCCCCCGTATCACGCATAACTCTTTTTCGGTCTAAAAAATTCGTTCTTTCGCACACATGCTCCATTTGGGCCCTAGTTGTGTCCCGAAACTTTTCAGCCCCTTCGGAATATACCCAGGGGTGTTATGAGTGAAAAATGGGTGTAATAATAGGGGTTTTTGGTGTACCTATTACTGAAACGAGCTTTTGAGGTATCTTTTTCTATGTTTTATAGGGCGGCAAGACCGAATATGAAGTCGATTTTGACCAGAGTGAAGAATTGAGGTTGTAACGAAGGTTCAGCTCCCAAAATTAATTTTTTATGAGTCAAAAACCTGGAAAATTGTCTGAAATCACCATCAATTTGTATAATGACACTAGAAAAATTGTCAACAGGTCAATCAAGACAATTGAATGGTACTATTAATTATCAAAAATAATTTGGAAAAAATTTGGGTTTTTAGGGGTCAAAATTCGTGGAAACCATAAAAAATAGCTATTTAAATTACTGCACATGAAAGAAACAATAAATGTATTTCCAGCATTTCTGTAGGTACGTCCAGTTGAATAATAAACCCATGCGACAAGGACTTTGCAGCGTTTTTTATCGGGATTAAATAGTAATATTGATGTTGGCACAATTAATGACTCCATAGAAACGTAGTGATCCGTTGAAGTGTGTAGAGAATCCGTATGAGGTATGTACCTACATCAAGTTGCCTATATGTCGGAATAGAGTGTCAGGTTTGCGCATGGAAAAACCTATCTCGCCACATGAGTCCTGAAACATTTATTAAAATTGATGGAATATAAAGCAAACATGGGCGTTATGTTTTGCGTGGACGCAATGTGCTATTTGCACGGTTTTTTTTTTTTTTTTTTTTTAAATGAAAGTAGATTCCATCCTGTGAATTTTGAGACCAACCGCACGCTTCTACGAGAAGTAGTTCTTTTTCTATGATTTTAGCGAATTTTCGAAGAAAAGGAAGCTATTGTTCTCGGTCCAAAATTTTTAAAACTCGAATTTCCGAAAGATTTTTATACCAAAATCCGTTTCAGACCATCCTGAATTCCCTGCCGAAAGACACCAAAAATTATGTGTATATATATATATATATATATATATATATATATATATATATATATATATATATTTATATATGTATGTGTCATTCCAGAGGATAACTCTCGAAAGAATTGAGATAAAAAGTTCAAATTTGCACGAAAAATCTGTCTTGGCAATCGACAGGCTAAGTTCGAAGATGGGCAGAATCGGGTCACCCTAAGGGGGAGTTTTGGGGAGTTTTAGGGGGGGGGGGGGGGGGGGGAAATTACCCATAAATTCCCAAAATGAAAAAGTCTGACAAGTGACACCTCATTTTAAAGGTTTTTGTACGCTGAACACGATGGTGAAATCAGAATTGCGATATCTCATTCCATTCTCAAACTGGAGCACTTTGAAGATGAAGGAACGTGGTTATTTCTTGAGATGTTCTTCCTGGTTCGTCTGCTCTAATCTGATAACGGAATGGGATATCGCAATTCTGACTTCACCATCGTGTTCAGCGTTGGAAAATCTACAAACCGAAGTGTTACTCGGCAAAAAATGGAACAAAAAATTTGTTACGTACCCAATACCTACTCTTCTGGTATTCAAAACATTTTTGATTTCCCCCTCCCCCTCCTTCCACCCCAAATTTTACTTTGCGTAAAACTACTCCTGTTTTAATTTTGTATGGTATCAAGTTGGGAAAACATTGGCCGAAAATTAATTTTCAGAAAATTTTAGGCGGAGGAGGAAGATGCCGAAAACTTCGAAAATTCGCTCTTATAGCCATGCTGCATGACTGTGGTTTTTTCAACTTTTCCTGAGGTTCCTACGTCACAGAGCGCAGGGGGTTACAACGACATTGGAACCTCTGAAAACTTTGAAAAATCATTAAAACAGGACTGCTTATCGTAGGAGTTTGCTGTTGGACTCAAAATTCTCAGGATCGAATCTACTTTCATTTAAACAAATAATATACAGATATTGATACAGATGCTAGATGCCTATTGCAATAATCTTCTACTAAGGGCCAACCATGTGATCCCTAAAAAACTATTCTGTCTATCGTTGAATAGAACCGCGGTTACCTACGAGAGCGTCAGGATTTGGTTGGTTTATGCTGGTGCCATTTACTCGATTTAGGGTTTTCCTGGCGGAAGCACAAGGGAAGGTGTTTACCACACAAAACTGTGTGATCTACGCAGAAGAGTATACAACAAAATAATAAAACGTTGTGCAATAATTTCCTGCTTTCTTTTAAGGTAGATATTGTAACATGGCAGCAGAGGAAAGTTATATATTTTTATCGTGGCGTCCGTGATATTATTTAATATTAAGAATGAGCGGCTCTCAGAATGTATGACGTATGTTCTGTAAGGTAGTATCATAGTATTCTACAGAATTTTTAACACCCCCGGTTAGGAAACCACTGTTAGTTTTCCGGTTTTTTACCACATTGCACCTTAACAACAATAAACCAGTTCTGCACTATTATCGAAAGTGAAAGGTTGTATATTTCTTGTGCGAGAAAATAAGTTTGTAGAAATTAGTTTGTGCCTTCAGGGTCGTTGTAGGAGCCAAGGAATACTTTTGAGACGATTTTCAACAGTAGTATCATAGTACAAATTCTACAACATTACTACCTTTCTGGAAATCCTAGTAGGTACCCCTTCGCTCGAATGTTATTATACCATTGTTATTAAATATCATGTAAAAATGAAAACCCTTCTTTTCTCTTTTCGGGAATTGGAAAGAACCTATGTAGGTGTACAACATTTGTCTTATCCGCTCGGAAGCTTGTGAATAGCCAATTTCTTCAGCATCCCGCAGGGATCAGCTTCCCGTCATTCCATGGAAAACGGGTCAATACCGCCCCCGGGATGAGCCTAAACCGCAAGTAGCTACCTACCAATCTGTGCCTCTGCCTCATGAACGCATTTTGCTCTTATCCTCATTTCCCCAGACTGGCAGATTGGTTGCTACGGACCAAATTCCATATGTCGTACTAATCAACCGACAAAACAAGCAAAATAGAAAATTCCTGAATTGATCACATCTCTATATGGAAATGATCGATAACAACGTTTTCAAGAAAACAGGACTAAAGAGAAGACTGAAAGAATTAAAAATACACCCGAGATGCATTAGGATATAAATGGTCACCAACCTTGTACCTAACTATAATTTTATAAGCACTCCAAATTTCGAAGAGTAATTTTTCTCGATGAAACATATTTATTCATACTATGATTGATAGGGTGATTTGTTACAACATATGTGCTATGTATTATAGGTAGGTAGGTATCATAGGTACTCATATAATGGACAGCGAGGAGGTCTGAGTAGAAAACACATCAGCCAAAAACATTGATTTGTGATTCCTGCACTAAATTGATGACATCTTGAGGAATGAGGCGTTCGCGGGAGTTATGTGGAACATGTTACACTCTACTGGTAATATGTTATAATCTACTTCCCTCTAATGTGAAACAGCTATTACGCCACCTACGTGATCAGTGTTACCAGTGAGAATCGCCCTAATCCCTAGTGGGTTCAAGGCAGACACTGACAAACAATAGTGCGCTATCCGTAATGAGGCTCGCGGCATCCATGGCAGAGGCCAAATGATGTAGAATATCGACAATCGACGACACGCATGAACTTTGCTGGCAATCAGTTTGTAACAGTGTGGGCTGTTATCGATACATTTTTTCTTCCGGTGGAGACGGGATCAGTTTGGGGAAGCCTAATCGATATCCCTTATTAACCGGTGATAATCTCACTGGTTTAGGAGGGGGACTCTCAAGGGTCCACCCCCACTGTTACACTCTGTCACATGGTACCAGAGCGAGGTTCGGTAGTATGAGCTGAGCACTTCACCATACTCCATCCACTTTTTGTGGGCTTACCAGAAGGATAAGCCCAAAGGTTTCCCAGAAGGATTCCTTTACTAATAACCTGTCCCTTTGATAATGCATACATCTATTGGCTTCCCCACCCCCTTTCCTCCCTTTAGAGTGTCAGTGTTATTAAAATATACTGAGCTCATTAGAAGGCGATTGATGCCATGTCCCAGTTGACAAGTCCCAATAGTTGTTCCATCAGTTTGAGGTTGCCCAGATGAGCACAATTCACTGGACAACAACCTCTGACAACATTATCTGCCAGTACTCGTATGTAGGAACTTTGTTCTCCACCAGTAAAATATTATTTAGGTAGTACCATTAGGATGGAGGTTAGTCACCTTGAAGTTGTTCAGATGTCTTTTCCTGAACCAGAACTTCATACTACTTTTCATTCCCCCATTTCCCTCTCATACTTCTGCCACCCAGAAGTATGTCATGTGGGGAGTAGTGTAACAGTGTGGGCTGTTCTCGATACATTTTTTCTTCCGGTGGGGATGGGATCAGTTTGGGGAAGCCTAATCGATACCCCTTCTTAACCGGTGATAATCTCGCTGATCTAGGAGGGGAACTCTCGAGGGTTACACTCTGTCACAAGTTCTAAGTTTTATAAATATTTCTGCACAAATTATGAGCAGCTATCTACCCGTAGTTCTAATTATCTCGTGTTACCTGTCTACTTAAGATGGGTGCAGATGAAAATAATAACGGTCATCCCAATCAGTTTTGGCAGAATGATTTCCGTTTCTGCTTATGAATAGGCCATTTCATCAACAACAAAATTATCAAAATACCTGAAAAAGTGCTTTGCTTTGGTTTCAGTGAACGCTCCTTTTGTCCGGATGTGATCCAGCAGGTCACCCCTCTCACACAGGTCCATGAACATGTAAACCTTGAATGCGAAATCAAGGAATTAATAACAACCTGAATTTGGATACATCAACAACCGCACATCAACTCTTTGTGCGTGTGTTTGTGCCAAGAGAGACCACTGATTAAGAGACGAGCTTTCCAAAGGAGCTTCGCAAAAACGGCACAATAATTTTATTTATTTCCTGCCAAGAAAAATCGTAAGGAACGCACACTGCAATGGTTTCCTGTGAAGTAGAATGAGTCGCAGTGTTAACTGTGTCTACCCTCATACTCACTGTAGACTGTGCTGTACTGCACAACTATTTAGGTATCATAAAAGGAAACTGAAGAAACCTTTACCTGGTCGTCCAACTCTATTATATTGAATACGGTGACGATGTGAGGGTGGTGGATCACGCGCACAATGGAAACTTCTCTTGGGAGAAATTTGGTCACGAAGTCTCTTGAAGCTTTTTTCTTATTAACGATTTTGCACGCCAACCTGTGATTATAGCCAAGTTCTGACGCTTTGTAGGCTATCCGTACCTGACGAAGACAGTTACCTATTAGTTGAATGTCGTATTACGAATCAGAAGAATTACTGTAGTAAACGACTCAACCTACCATCATCTGGATCAGTGCCTATCAATTTACTGTTCCTAGGAAATTAGTATTACTACACGACCAAGTGGATCAAACCTGTGTAAAATTTAGTGAAAGTTAATTTCTACGTTGCCTGCAGCACAATTCGTGGAGCTCAAGTGTTTAGTGACGAGGTCCTAGTGCTTGACAGTGCACGTAGGTACATACGTAGGTAGGTACCATTAAGTAGGTATAGAATCTGCTTCTCGATAAATACCTACCTACATCCCTATAAGTACCATTCTGTGCAGTAATCGAGTCATCCAGCTAATTTATCAACTCACTATTATTTGATAATTATATTATCAAATTTGAAAGCGCATAATACGAGTATTTACTTGATTTTGATAGGAAGGTACCCACGCAGCCTTCATGATCAAACAACTACCAACTCACTTTACAGTAAGACCCTTCTCCTATGGTCTTCCCGAGCTTGTAGCCTTTCTTGCTAAGGATGGCTGTGATGGAGTCTGAGAACACCCCCTGGATCCTCGTCACAGTGCAATGCGACTGTGCATCGCACGATTGTGGACGCAATCCCCAGCCCTCCATGTTTTTCAGTGATCGCATACCGAATTCTGCCTTCTAGCCTCATTCACGCGTTCTCACGATTTTTTCTTTCAAACTAACCCACGTTATACTTCAAATTTGATCACAGAGTTTTTTTTAATTTTACAATTTCGTCGGGCTTAGAAGAGGTTGTCATAGTTAAAATAAAGATTTTTTTTCAAATTCTCAAATCTCTCGTTTCCATTGTTGAAGACATTCATGAAATCTGGTTACTCAATTATGGAGTGATGCCACATTATAACAGAGTACAAAACAAGTCCTGCAAATGACGCCTTAAATAAATTGCGTTAGGTAGGTACCTAGTTTGACTAACATCAAGAAAATTAAGTCATCTATTGATCACAAAATCGTAGCGATAAGCGTTTTACTGTATCATTGACACGACTCACCAACTCTTTCTTTCTTGTAAGTAGTTACCTAAAGCAAAAAACTACAGGATAATAATATAAATAGTCTATTTCCACGTCAAACTAACAAACTGTAGACCGGTTTCGGTTGTTACACCATCATCAGTACACGATAGAATGTGATGATGGTGTAACAACCGAAACCGGTCTACAGTTTGTTAGTTTCACGTGGAAATATACTATTTAAATTTTTTATCCTGTAGTTTTTTGCTATGGATTTCCACTACTCTGCCGCAAGTGATTTAAGTTATACCTAAAGCAACATACCTACATATTCTATTGGTTTGACCCAGGCCAGCTATTAATATTTTTTTGGGCTGGCCCATAATTTTGGTTAAAAAAAACCTCTCTCATCTACTATATCAGACTCTAATATTAGGAACACTCCATCTTATGGCAAAAAAATAATATAGGAAATTTGGATGTTTTTCGTAAATTTTCAGAAAATTTTTCATCATCTTTTAATTTCGTTTTTTTTTATTTATTAAAAATAAAGTGTAGGCAATGGATATAATTCATTAGTTGGTAAAAATTTGAGAAAAATACTTCAAGGCTTGAACGAAATATTAATCGTTTCCACTCTGGTAAGAAAACCTTCCACTACCCGGCCGGCCAGCTCGGGCCTACTTCCGCCCATGTACAGAAATGCTCCAACATAGCGATTTATTATCACGACTTGGTGAAAATTAGGTACATTTCAAATGTGAACGTAATTTCTGACTTGCGATGGAAGAACTGTAGGTGATATAGTTATGATATGAATTATTTATTGGGCGTACGAACATCAAAATTATTAATCAAGCAACATTGCATCACGATATTACAAAAGTGTTAGGTAGGTAGGTACTAGGTACCAATAGAAATTCTAGATGTTTGAAAAACACTACACTACATCGTAAACTGTGAAGATCTTGCATCTACAATTAGGTTAATATCGCGATATAATCGCATATTAGAGCAATAACGCACCATTATAGAGGCAGGTTCTGTAGTAAAAGAGTTGTACAAAAATATAATAATTATTATGAACTTATGAGAAATAGTAAAAATACTAAACCTTCACGGCTGTTCCGTCATGCTGGTCTGTTGTCGGTATAAACGGTGCGGCGCCTGAAAATAGCAACGGCAGAACGCTGATATCTGTTATCAACTTCATCTCGCTGCTTATCATGGATACTACAACCGATGACGTATCCATGGTAAACACGCCTCCGTACGTCTCCTGTCCTGCAGCAGAATCCTCGTCCTCATATTATTTTATTATGATCATTTGAAACTAGCATTTATTTATTCACTACTCAGTTATATCGGAATGAATAAATCAGTCGATTGCTTAACTATTCATCATCTGATTATTGGTTCTAACTTCTAAGAACTCTCACTTCAAATGAGAGAATTCTGCTGAGGTCAACTGCTTTCGTTCCGTAAGTTCTTTCTTCACCTTTCTAACCCAGTAAGATCACAATTTCTAAACAAGTAATATATCTAACGATGTTTTATGTAGGTGTAGGTGTATTTACCCACTTATTCCTAAGAAACTGCCTTGATTAGGTAAATCCGAATAATTTTAGACATGGTTGGGCTACTTACTTTATACCTGTTGCTTTAGTTTGTAGATTTTAGGAAACGGAAGGTGCTGCATCTCCATCCCCAAGTTTGTAGCCTTATGATGTTTCTTCAGTTGGTTTGATAGTGATCCAGAATAATTCAACTTTCAATAATTAACAACTTTGGTCCCAGGCCCTATTTTTACCTCATCTACAGCATGCCTAGTAGGATGTCATTTATTTATTTATTTGCAAAGTACATAGGAACAGGGCTCCCTCATGGCGTACAATATAAATGAAATTACATTATTTTAATATGATTTTAAAATGAAATGTTTAGTTTTAGAAGAAAGTAAAACAGAATGTTAATTTTAGATGAAAATAGTTTTAGAAGAAAGTAAAGCATTAAATAACTACCTTTAACTCTAGGATTGGTCCACGAAGGATGGGAAGGAAAGGGAAATGAAGAGGAAGTGTTTAGGAATGTAGCTACTGCATTGTCAAGATCCTCAGGAGGGGTTGACAGATGCAGCTGTGTATCGTCAGCAAGCTGGTGGCATTGTGAATGTTGTAGGATGGTGGCCAGGTCATTCACATATAATGAAAAGAGCATTGGTCCCAAGACTGACTCCTGGGGGACGCCTGAGTGAAGATGTGTGAGATGTTTGGTCTCCTATCTGGGCACTCGGAGATCTGCCAGTCCTAAGAAATGATGAAATGAGATTGACGGCGGTGGAAGAGAAATGACAACGATTTGAGTTTATCAAACAGAGTTTGGAAACACAAGTGTAGTGAATTGGTATGGCAATAATTCACTACGGGCGGTATGAGGTTGTGCCCAGCCTGGTTCCAACACTAAACGCTGTCACCATATCTCTGGGATCTTTTAGGAGGTGAGATTGTGCCCGGCTGGTTCCAACACTAAAGGCTGTCACCAATTCGACGGGATCTTTTAGGGAGCATTTGCCTGGCAGGTTCCAACACTCAAGGCTGTCACCTATTCCAGGATCTTTTATATTAAGGAGAGAGAGAGAGGAGTGAGGAGAGAGAGAGTAGTCTTCGACTAGAGGAGAGCGTAGAATGGCTGGAAAGGCGAAGGAAGCGAATTTTTATAGCCCTTGAGGGCTGTCTCCCTCCATCCTCCAGCAGCTGCTAGTGGTGGATGGTGGGGAACCCCACTGGGTTCCTCGGTGCTCCTGCATCTTTCGTCCCACTTCTGCGAGTTTATTTGCGAGATCTAATATTTTTGCAGGTTTACAAGGAGTGGTTCTAGGAGGATACCACGACAACAAGGATCCAAAAGCATTAGAAAAATCGAGCAGGACCATAAGTGTGATCAAAAACCTTTCTGGTCTCTTCAGTAATTTTTAAGAATCTGGTCATGAACCTAGCTTCATTCTTCTTTTGATATTCTAATCTGTCAAATTCTCAATAAGTCAGATTACTCCAAGCAAGTTATTTGCTGTATGACTTGAAGGTATAAGAGAGTTTTCGCAAAGGTTTGGCTACTAGCCCGTTGACGGGCTAAGGCCTGCGTACGAAGGAAAGTGTGCCCATGCGCACATTTGGGTGGGAACGACCTAACTTAGCTCGTAAACGTTGCATGCCACCGGTCTACGTAAACGACCTAGCACTAGGTCGTATGGCCATTTCCCGTACTAACCTTCCACCAAGGAAACCTCATCGCATGGATTGCCTTCTTTCATGGCATGTGTGATTATTTGTTTGTGTTGTGTACGTGTACCTGATAGCTTGCGTCTTTTTTCTCTCGATTTTCCGTTTTTCTGCTGTATGCAAACCCTACATTTCTATATTTTTTTGAAAACAGTATTAGGAAATATTTCTGTGACCCTTGAAGACTGGAAAATGTCAATAAATTGTACCTGGCTAATTTCCCTATGTCCATGGACAACCTTACAGTTTTTTGACTAATAATGTCTACCTATTAGCCACTAATTTTTGCCAAATAACTTTAATTAGCCAAACCTTTAGTTTTTTGGCTAATTTTTCTCGTGTCTATGGACAACCCTACATTATTTTCCATTTGAAAATAGTAATACGAAATGTTCCTGTGATCCTATGAACAACTGTATAATTGTACTAGCGAAGATGAAAACTAAAAACGGCTTTTTAAACTGAAATCTTCAAGTGATGAGAATATGATAACAGTTCAACGTTAACGTTAGTGTCACCCAGCGAATCAGCTTAGGTCGTTCAACGACCTATCTTTCACGATCTAAGAGGTTAGCATCCAGGTTTTTTCCCCTTAGATCGTTAGCCCTGAGCTCCTTAGTCCGTCAACGACCTAGTGACCAAACTTTTGCGAAAACTCTATTATCTTTGAACGCTAGAATGTGGTTGATAGCACTCAAACTTCTTGATTTCCACAGGGCGCAGTTTGTGACAAGCCGGACTCGAGATGTGGAAGAGAACGTGTCCTCTTCTTCCTTCGCTTATGCACTCCCACCTGTATGTTTCCCACTTCTCTTGTACTCCAGTTCACTACGAACCAACGAAACGAATCTGCATCATTGGAAGTGGTCCTGCTGGCTTTTATTTTGCCCAAAATCTATTTAAAGTAAATCATTTATCTTCAACTCATTTACCTAATAGATAACATTTCTTTGCACATTTTAGTAAAGAATCTAATTATAGGTACTGATGAAAGGAGCTCGTCCATAATGTAATCAGACGAGTTACTTCAACTGGTGATGAGAGATTCCTAGGTACCTACGTATCAAGGAGAGGAGGATTTTAAATTTTAATGGAATTTTCATTATTATTCCTGTGAGTTCTATTTCTTGTAGTCCATTTCCTTTGGTATTCTATGTTCTACTCCTGTTTGTTAAATTAAGAACTTATTTTACCAGGATTTTAATGCCTGGACTGAAGTTTGTAATTTTAAGGCGAATTTGCATTTTTAGGTGTTCCTTTTGGTTTATTATTTTCAATAATGAACCTTTGGAATCGAGCATTTTCAAAGTTGTGAAACGTTTTGGCCATTTCACATTTTATAAGTGTTTTAAATTAACATTTTCTCCGCTCCATGGGAAAATCATTGAATCATGGATAGGTTTTCGGCATTGCATGTGCATATCCAAATGTAGATTTGGGGAGAGTCCTCACCTCTTCATTCTTACCTACTCTGCTGTCCTACAGAGGCTGCATTTCGAATTTCAGCCAAATTGATTATTTATCTATATTACTCCACATTCTCTCTGATGTTTTCTTCTGCCATATTAGAGAGTTTTTGCAACACACTCATGACGAAACGAACGAAACTAAAGCAGTGCTGCGCATGCGCACTTAAGACACCAAAAAGTCTGACGAACCGTGACGACGAAAAATACCGGGATCTCACGGTGTCAGCTTTCGTCGTGTTGAGATGACGAAACGTAATTTAATCTTACATCTTGTTGTGATCGGCTGCTCCTCCAATATAAAGTAATGGAATGCTCCTCCTTATCCTCGGATCATCACACATCTGTATAACGCTACCTACCTTCTTCTGTTTTCCTTGGAAAATAAAAATGTCGAGCGTCGCATTCACAGCTGCTTCTTGGCGTCTTTCTATGTTAATGCAGACTTGACGCCATGTGAGGACATAGATTTGTATTAACCACGGGATGAAAGAGAGGTTAACATAACGTTAGCGTTACTTCACCAGCCGGTAGATGCCAAAGCTGAACGAAAACTGAACCGAAAAAGGTTAGCATCTGACTTCGGTCGCCCTATCCCCCATTTCAGTTTCGGTGTTGCTTTCGGTTTCGTTTCGGTGCGAGGGTGTTGCAAAAACTCTCTATTGATGATGTGGTCAACCGTGATTGTTGGTATGTAGCTGCCGAATAATGTTTATAGGTATAGCGTTACATTTTTCGCATTTCAAAAAAGTATCACGCGAATTTTCAACTGACCCCAGCCCAAAAACATATATGTTAAAAACCCTAAAGGCAGCCATTAGGTAGGTGCCTACGTAATTTAACGTTTCTGGTGCCTTGTTTGAAAAATTTCAAGTTTTTGAGAGTTTATCGGAAGTTTTTATTTCAACAGAAAGTTCCTGATATCACCGTCGACATGTTCGAAAAATTGCCAGTGCCGTATGGTCTGGTCAGATACGGCGTTGCTCCTGACCACCCAGAAGTCAAAAACGTTATCAACACTTTCGAAAAAACTGCTGCCAATAAGAATTTCAGATTTCATGGAAACGTGAATTTGGGGACAGACGTGAAGTTTTCAGAGGTCCGAGAGGCTTATCATGCAGTGGTACTGGTAAGTTCTTCTTTCAATTTCTGTGCCTTGTTGTGATTTAAAAAACTGTACCGTATCAGATCAGCGTAGCAGAAGCAAAGCTTCCTTTGTATATCAAATGGGCTTGGTTTTAGGCCATTCCTAGTTGAGACCATTGCTTGGAAACGGCTCTGTATTGTATTGAGAAAACTGCATTATCTGCAGAATGACAACTGCTAAAAAGTTGACCAAGTTGTGTTGAGTAGATAAGGTAGGTACCTACACCACATTGATACCGTTGGAGTATGTGGTCGTACTGATGAGGTGCTGATTCCATTCGGTTCAGTAACTGTAGACCAAATTTTCAGTATTTGAAAACCACTGCCGTGTGAGTGAGGTGTGCTTATAATCATCGATGCTTGTACTGTACAGTGTACTTTCCCAGATGCTATATTGAGGCGACTTCATCCTGTAGAACGCATCCATTAAGTACAAACAAGCTTGCAATATCTTGTCTTGGAATTTGAGGAATGATACAAAATGCAACTGATTGCTGTTCTACATGATTGGTCCGGTGTGGGGTGCTGCTGTGTGTGGGCGTGGTGTTGCAGCATATCATATGCTTGATTTGACGTTCGACTGACAGACCATTGCATCCTTATAACTGTATCCATGTGTAAAGGTCATATCACACTAGCGGATTTTACGCATTTTGTTTTATACTCGAACATGAAGTGGAAGAACTACACTTTTTCAGTATTTTCTCATCCTGGCAGAGCAATATTAAGCTCACTGAGATATTTAGGTCAAGTTTTAAATGCTAAAATGTAACCCTTGGGAAGGTAACAATTCAAAACTCTTTCAAACCCCTTGTCACCTCCATTTTCCAGCTTTGGGAATTAATAGAAGATGTCCTTCCGTTATACAGTGATACTCCTCAAAGATCGGGGTAATTATTCCGTTTATTCTTTCTTCTATAATTACTCTGAGATGATGCTGCACGCTAATGTTGCTTCAATATTTCAAGCCCTAACCTGACACCAGTGACTTAAGCTGCGGCGACACTACCACTGGACTTGACTTGACTTGACCGGAGCCACCGGACTGGTGACTGGAGGGGTTGCGACACTGCCACAGGACTTGACTTGACCGGCGTCACCGGACTCCAACCAGTCCAGTTTGTTCTTAGACATCACAGGAGTATGTCCTCCGAAATGGAAGCCATTCTTTTTGATTTAGAATCAAAATCCGATTCTGATGAAGAAATAGAATTAGTGACAAGTTTTCTTTCTTTGAGTAAGTCGTAGATGTCACTATATGTTTCCGAACGAGCACAATACGGTGAATTCCACACCCTACTCGCCAAATTGAACAATATTCAATTTCAAAACTTTTAGGATGAGAAGAGAGCAATGGGGGCTGCTTTGGATGGCTCGTGGGGGTGCGAGGGGTTGAAAATCGCAGTAGAGGGGGGACCGGAGTCAGATCTCAACCCATCCAGACAGGATCAGAACGGAGTCCGATGGGTGGCTCAAGTCTAGTCAGGTCCGGTGTCAGTCTCGCTGCTCCCCTTTGAAATACAAAGGATAGGTTCAGACAGGCACGCAAGTGAGGTAAAGTCAAGTCATGTCCGGTGGCAATGTCCTGACCTTCAAAGTTTCACTTTTGATAAAACTGCATACCACCAGAATGCGTTGTATTTGAGGTGTACAGCATTTATTCCTCTTTAACATTCTCGTTTTTTATTCTTCTTCTGTTGCTACTTTTGAGTTTGAAAATGCAGGAAAACTGCTCACTGTGATAGGGCCTTATCACAAATTGACAGGTGACGGGCTATGGAGTAAACTTATTTATGCTAGCACTCAGAGCTTGCTCAGTCAACTGTAGATATGTGCAGTAGTTGGGGGGGGGGGGGGGAGAGAGAGAGAGAGAGAGAGAGAGATTTTGTCGTCACAAAACAATTCGTATGACAATGGTCAAAAATTTTACTACACTTAAGGTAAGCGTCACACATTGGTTACGTTAGAATAGGTGACACCGTTCAAGGCGCCAACCAGATTAGGGTACTGGGGAGAGTGAAAATGAAGGGGGCTGCAACAGCACTGAAAGGCGCAGCAGCCCCAAGGTTGCCGGTCCGGGCCCACCCACCACGGCGGCTTTAGCCAAGAAAGCAAGAGTGGTAGTGGGCCCATAGCCTTGCTGTTTCATTTGCCCTTTCCCTGTCTCTAAGCTACATTTGCCCCTAACGTTTTCTTTTTTGACATTTTCATGTCTTTACTTTGGCACACAAACTCGAAAAGCGTTACCAAAAAGCGATAGGAAAACGCGTTACGCACCATTTCTGATGATTTTCGCTTACAACCAATTCGTTTCTACGGAACTTCATGTTTGACATTTTTCATCGTACAAAAATCGTTCACCACTTGTTGGAATCGTGTGATTTTATTGAATATTTTCTTGTTAATTGTACCCCCGTACCTTGCGCTGTAGCTGAGCTGAGCATGATGAAAAAAGGTGGGTAAACAAGGTAGTCAGCAACAGGGGCATTGCGTCCATAAGGCCACTTGGGCCACTGCCCCGGCACCCAGAAACACAAAAAACTTTAAAAAAATGCTAACCATTTGTTCAGTTGGCATTCGAATTTTCCTCCGTATACTGTACCTAGCATTTTTCACGAAGTTCAACAGCGACTCGACAGAGTTCTCAGGCTATGGATATTCAATAGAGAGTTTTTGCAACACACTCGTGACGAAACGAAAGGGAAAACGACACCGAAACGGAAATGGCGGATAGGGCGACCGAAGTCAGATGCTAACCTTTTTCGGTTCAGTTTTCATTCAGCTTTGGCGTCTACCGGCTGGTGGAGTCACGCTAACGTTATGTCAACCTCTCTTTCATCCATTTTACTCCATGGTTAATACAAATCTATGTCCACACAAGGCTTCAAGTCTGCCAAGACGCCAAGAAGCAGCTGTGAATACGACGCTCAACATTTTTATTTTCCAAGGAAAACAGAAGAAGGTAGGTAGCGTTATACAGATGTAAGGTTAAATTACGTTTCGTCATATCAACACGACGAAAGCTGACACCGCGAGATCCCGGTATTTTTCGTCGTCACGGTTCGTCAAACTTTTCGGTGTCTTAAGTGCGCATGCGCAGCACTGCTTTCGTTTCGTTCGTTTCGTCGTGAGTGTGCTGCAAAAACTCTCTAATATGTGTTTCCGTCATGTTGGCTCCCCTGTAGCTCCATGGATCATTTTATCGGAATATAGCTACACTAATCGATGTCTTGCAATCGAAATCGAAACCTACGCTTCTGAAACAGACAGGTCCGGGGACCTGGTGTCGCCATGGTAACCGAGAAAAGTGGCCCGTCTGCGCAAGCCCAGTCGAGTAAAAATTTGGTTAGCCACGCCCCTTTTGGGCCTGGGGCCCACATTTCCATCCAAAAATCGTTTGTGTTCACAATCGATTGGATTCTTTCAATTCATCTTGTCATCTCGATAGGAGATGTTTGTCCTTCGATCTGTTGTCCCATCAAAATTGTGAATCGCTTTCGCCATTCTGTTCCTATTCCTCTGTTGAGTTTTCAATTTTCTGCTTAGGTTTCGAATTTTGTATGTTCCCATTCGAGTTCCCGTGACAGATTTGGATTTGTGGTAATTACTCAAGTGCGTTGTATCCTGTCTGTGGTCTTGTGGATTGATCGACGTCAATATACACAGATAAGTACCTAGCTTCTAGTCTGATTCTCCATCCAAGTAGGTATTGGCCGGCGGGTCATTACTTCGTTGTATTTTAGTCTAGTTCGTTGTTTTTAGTTGTTGTTTAGTTTATTTGCTTCTGTATTTTTGTACCACATGAATTCGGTGGCTAACTTACAGTCGAAATTTTCGACGTTTTCCTACGAGGATAGATAGTGATGATTAAAAGTTTAGGAAGAGATAGGCCTTTGCTGAGTATTAGTCAGTATGAAGCTATAGAACTTTTAGCTTCTGGTAATCCTGGGTACTGGTCAGAACTATTGTGAAAACAGTGCTTACATTCTGACTTGCTAAGAGGCGGCTGTTTAAAATCCACCCATTTCTCATAAGAAGACTCCACTGTTGGAAAACATTTACAGGTATTTTGTAGAAAAAGCTGTTAATTTGTGTTCCGGTTTGGTGGCCCACCATTTTCAGAGCCCATGCACTGCTACTGGTCAGCAACATAGGTAATGAAGAAAGTCATTGTTTACTAGAATGTGGTAACCTTGCACCACTGTGTAACCTGGATCGTGGTAACCTTCAACCCGTAAAAGATTCCATAAATTATCCCTAAATTGTGGTCCCTAAGAAGTGGTTCCTTTGTTAATTGCGATTACCCGTTTTGTGTTTGAACATGTTGCGATTACGTAGTGTACGATGGATTCGGAAGAGTTTCGTCAGTTAATTTTTGATACTCCTTTCCCGCCAGACACCACCGACAAAGAAAAATATAAACGATTCCTATAAACGCGATCTTCATTCGAGAGGAAAAGGAAATTGCAGGCCGAAAGACAGCGAGAATATCGTGCGCATAACAAATGATGACTGATGTGGCCGCGAAACAGCCCAAGAAATCGAATGCGGACATGTGCCGTGCTTATCGCGAAAGGAAGAAGGTTGCCAATGAAAACCAGACGTACAAGTCTGTTGCGGACCGAAGAGCGCAAAATTAAGAAATCACACCAAACAGCGTTACCATTTCTTTTCTGATGATGAAGAAAGAACAAGCGAGAATGATTCTTAGTTATCTACCTACTGTCAAGATGAAGCTTGTGACACAACATGAAAATGTCTCACTGTGTTGCGGACTTGTACGCAAGCGTTTTCATATGAAATAATATCTGTACTTTTTCTTCTATTTCTCCTCCCTAATTGGTTAGATTCACACGGTCTTTTTAGATAAAGGTGGAAAAAACGAAAAAGGGGACCAACTGGTGTAGTGGTTAGTTCCATTAACTACTCTCGGTGTTTACACTGGCTTGGCACCAGCCTTCCGGGTTCGAGCTCTGGGGCACTGAGGAGCAGAACTAGTACAACGCAGTTGAAGTTGAGGCAGGCACAGACCTGTTGAGATGCACCTGTAGGTAAAACTCAAAGAAACACGACGTTGAAAAACGGGGAAAAAAGAACCTCCTACTGCCAAAAGTGGCGCAGTCGCCCTTTTTTGCCTCCAGGGCGAGAAAATATCTCAGCGTTGATTGCGTTTCAAGATTTCCCCTTCAGGGCCCTCATAGCTAATCTGGTTATTCAGAAGACGTCAGTTATATTCCCACTTAGTGGCCATATTATTTCAAGCGCTTTTCTGGTTCTTGTTTCCGAACCGAAATACGGAGTTTTATTGATGTTTTGTGCATCGTTTATTGACTGTTCGTTGGTACCTTGCACCACGAAAACGTACGTTAATAATTATAATTATTAAACTTGTACTTACCTACTGTGTTACTATGTTGTGCGTTGTTGTTATTGTATTCTATTCACTCTTCAACAGGCGTATGGGTGCAACGAGGATAGAGAACTAGGCGTCCCCGGCGAAAAACTGTCAAATGTGATTTCTGCTAGAAAATTTGTTGGATGGTACAATGCTTTGCCGGAAGATAAGGCTCTCAAAGTTGATCTTAGCAGCGAAACTGTCTTTGTACTTGGACAAGGCAACGTGGCCATTGACGTTTCAAGAATCTTGCTTTCCCCTATTGACTTGCTCAAGGTCTCGCTACAGTATGGTAACTTTGCATTTTATTGTCCACAAAGGAATGAAAATTTGCTGCCCATTGTTGTTCAGTGAACATCAGTCTAACAGTAAACAATAATACCTACTTACCTTACGTACTTTCCTATACTGGACGGTGTAGAATGATGCTGGTGGTGTTATAGGTGCAGGGTGTTATGAGTGACACCGGCCAGCGTTAGTTTCTACGACTCAAGACGACTCGCAGTTTTTTTCTAGTCCGCTTACTCCCCAAGTTTTTTACAGTTTGTTTTATTTTATTTATTTTGATTTGATTTGATTTTTTGTGTGTGTTCGATATCAGTAAAGTGATCGTTACTTCCTAAATTGACGGGTTACGAGAAACAGCATAAAATTTCCTATCTCAGGAAATTGACTTACGCACCACCTAAAAAACGCTGCAAATCCCTGCACAACGGTTTATTATTTTGTACAGAATACCCTTCTGTTACAGATCACAGCTCTCTGTATAGATAACCCGTCTAAATAATATGTACTGGTCTATACATATTATTTAGGTCGCAGACCCTCCGTAGGTTAGTACCAAACCCCGTACTCGTTACTAGGTACCTATCTAAATCACGAGTTAAATGTTGCTAAAATAATTCTGTCGATGACAAACAGTAACTAAAATGGCAAAAAGAAACGCAAATAATGAAGTTCTGAAGGAAAATTGTTGATGTGGAGTGAAATAGATGGCCCTTCTGCGTAGATCACTGTTTTCTATGGTCTATACCTACCCTCCAGTCAAGTATAATGAACCGTTGTGTAATAACTTGCCCATCAATAATACTTCAACGGTTGGTCAAGTTGCAAAAGTACCGATCAACAAAATCCAGCCCTTTCTTGGTAGATGAACCGTTGTGTAATAATTCCCGTTGTGTAATAATTCCCGTTGTGTAATAATTTGCCGTTGTGTAATAATTTACCATTGTGTAATAATAATTTACCCATCAATAATACTTCAACGTTTGTTCAAGTTTCACTACCTATCAACAAACTCCAAAAGAGCCATCATTTTTCAAATGAAAAATAATATCACAGAACAACCAACTCGACTTCATACTCCATGATTATAATCAGGTGATTCCTAGCAACGATTTTATCTCGGGCCAATTCCCGTTTGTTAGCGCGTCCCTGGTGACGAGATTTGGGCTAAATGTATACAATTTCATTCACCCTGCTGTCGAAAATGCCTGTCGGTGCAAACTTCGGGGCCTTCCTGTGAACGATCGGCTGGACGTACGATGCTCCTGGTGGTCTTAAAAAACTCGCAAGTTCAAGAACTATTTAAAACCGTAAAAATATTCACTTTAAAAAAAGGTATAGGCGTTCTACAAATTTCAACCCCTATTTTGAACCCTTTAGAGATGACTGACAGTAACGTCGAGCTTCGAGGACCAACTACACCCCGAACGGAACCTATAACCCGAATTTCATCAATTTCGTTTCATGGTACCTAAGAAAAGTGGTCAGTATTATTAAATGGTTCATTATTAAAATAATAAACCAAAATGAATTTGATGCCGTGAATCACATACTCATTGACGCTGAACCCAATAGCGATACTTTTATTAATCCCTCATTATACGTATTAATGGCAGGGCTGAAACTGGCACCATTCCAGCTTGCCCATGTCTTCTGAAGCCATAACCCTTGGAATTGATAGTATATGGATACTGTTTAAAAAAGCTACAGACGAGCGTGTAAATTTGCTTATCAATGGTCCTCTGCTCTTTAAATCAGAGGGAAGCTCTCCACTAGTCAATTTTTCGTGAAAAAATGTTCGATTTTCACATAAAAATACAAATTTTTTCGCATTGAAACGTTCTTTTTCTTGTAATTCCGCTTATAAAAGAAAATTGACTACACCGTTGCAAAGCTGATATCCTGGCACATCTTTTAGTTTACAGGCAAAATGTAACATTCAGAATTATTTGGGTTTGAGAGGAATTTAAAAAACAGGCGATTTCAAAGATTTGGCAGATTTTATGTTTAAATCTGATCCCCCCCCCCCCCCTCCACACCTGCTAAAAAAAATATGAATTGGCATCAGAGAGATTGGGAATTTCACGCTTTTTCTTGTAAATCAAAAATTACTGGAGGCCAGTAGGCAGTCCAGTGGGCTGGCGCCAGTCACGCCAGCTGACTGGCGCCAGTAACTGTTTAGACGTAGCCAGCTGACTGGCGCTAGTTTGGGCAAAAAACCATGGAGGGGAGCGCGTCTTCAAGGCAGTCCCGCGTTCAGTTAAATAAATTTTGCGCACTTTGTGCCGTGACTTCATGTGACATTCATTTGTGCTGTCACATTCCTTGTAGGCTTCGACGAACTTCAAATTCAATTCGTTGCCCCACTTTTCAATCTGCAGTACTGTAGAGCTGCTGTCAGTCTGATGGCGGACGGCCCACTGGGCTGGAACGTGACTTACCGCTTACCGGCGACTTCCGGTTTGTCACACCACCTCAGGTTTTTGGTGGTTGGGGGAACTGGACTGGCCTGAAACCTACTGCACAAGCCAGTCGACTGGCACGGCATTTTTTGACCGGACTGGCCTGCCACTGGCCTCCAGTGGTGTTACACGGAGCCAGCTACTGGCGCCAGTGAACTGGCTTCCAGGAACTGGCCTCGTGTAATTGCGTCAAAAACATGAACAAAATCTTCATTTGTAAAAATCTCGGGAAATAAGCAGCCTATAAAAAAATAGCTACAACACACTTCTTGCTCGTCTTGAGTCGTAGAATCTATGGCTGGTCAGTGTCACTCAGGTTAACACTCTGTATATTATGGTTGCGTACCAGCGGGTTGTATACCCCAAAGAAAGTGGACATTTTTCTCATTATAGGTTACTGACATCGCTGAGCACAGTCTCCAAGCTCTCTCTCAAAGCCGAGTGAAAACCGTTTATCTAGTTGGGCGAAGAGGACCTCTCCAAGCAGCTTTCTCGATCAAAGAGTTCCGTGAAATGACCAAATTGCCCGACGTGCAAACGTTGCTTCAAAAGGAACATTTTGTTGGCACAGAAGACCTCATCCCAAGTGAGTTTTGAGTTTCGCATCAAAATCTAATGATCCCATTGCAGAGTTTGTAAACTTAATGTTATGTATAATGTGCATGTTCAGAACTCCCTCGAGCCCGAAAAAGACTGTCTGAGCTACTGGTAGCCACATCGTTGCAGAAGCAAGAAGGCGGCCGCTACTTCAAACCGACGTTTTTGCACAAACCCGTTGAAATTATTGGTGAATCTGAATCGGTGCAAGGCGTCAAATTTGAAATAAATGACATTGATCACGAGAAGGTACTTTCAAAAAGCAACAGTATAATTTTGTAAAAAGCCCTTTAAATAATATGCATGACACGCGTTAAGTTCTTCTCATCCTTGATCCTCTAATGTTAAACAACATTCACAGGGAGTGGCTAAAGGAACTGGGAAATACGAAGTCCATGATTGTGGGATGGTGCTCAGGAGTATAGGCTACAGAGGTACTTCTCCAGACAGTGATATTCCTTTTGACTCGAGAAAAGGAGTCGTCTTAAATCAAGAAGGTGGGAGTACTCTTATCACTTAAATGAGTCTTTAATAATTAAATAAAACCTTTGGCTACAAACGTAGGTAGTTGTCTGCTACTCGTTATCCACATCATAATGTAGGTACCTTTTCATTTCTCTAGGAATTTACAGTACTGGCTGGATCCACACAGGACCCACTGGAGTTATATTATCTACCATGGCGGATGCTTACGATCAGTCCAATCTCTTGGTTGAGCATATTCGCGATAAGAAATTGGACGTTTCCCACTCCAAACCTGGATTTTCTGCTATCGAAAAGACACTCAAATCTAAAGGTTCGTCTGTTCGCAGCTTATTCAAATGTCTCTGTATTCGCGATTTATTTCAAACTTCGCTGTCGTGGCAGTGAATTCGCTGGTGGCCGGCAGTTCGACACAACTGTTGATGGTAAGAATCGCTCTATAATTGGTGGAACTGTTCCCGGTTCATTTACTTCTCCTGAGGATTCGATTGGATTCGACGCGTTTACGAACGCATTTACGACTCCTGAGGATTCGACTCCAGAAAGGCCAATCCGAGTGTAACTCTGGAACGAACAAAACGAGCTACTCAATGAACGAACTCATCCACCCGGATAGGAACCCAGGCTCTTCTGGATACTATAAAATTGTATGCAGTAACTACTGCATGCAATGTATATAGTATCACGAACGGCTCAATCACTGGCAGGGTTCACGTGTGCTTTTGACCAAGCTGTCTAGCCGAGCATTGAAGGTCCTGTTCTTTCGGTGACAGATCTCCGGTGTTTTGATTTTCCATGCATTTACCTACATCATTCTTTGAAATGACTGGACGTTTTTCGTTCTTTTGGCTCATTTCGCAATTTCTGTTGTCGAAATCAGTCAAAAAGCCGTTTGCACTCGTAACCTCAGCCTTCTTACCTCATAACCTCAGTCATTCTTAAAATTAATATTCTTAGCCCGATGATGTCTGCATTTTGGTTCCTTTGGCTTCCCAAAGCACCATTCACAGGATTTCACAGGAAAAACGCTGCAAATCCTTACACAACGGTTTATTATGTTGTATGTAGGTTAGTACCTAATCCCTTACTCGTTACTAGGTACCTACCTAAATCACGAGTTAAATGTTTCTAAAATAATTCTGTCAATGACAAACAGTGGCAAAAAGAAACGCAAATGAAGTTCTGAAGGGAAATTGTTGATGTGGAGTGAAAAAATAATAAACCAAAATATTCAGTCCCGGTCGGGTCTTGGGAACCTTGGTGTTACAGTCCGTCACGTATACCACTGCGCTATAGCGCCAACCTGGCTGAGAGACAGTGATCTGCGCTCTCAACTCAGCTTGATGCCTGCATACACCCTGCTCTTTGCGGCAGATTGTATAGCAGATTTTTTGGCAACATCGTTGAATGCGAGTGGAAGGTCTCAAAAATTCAGAAAAATCAAACTATTTAAAAATTCGAAAAAACCTCAGAATAACGTTTTCCGAGATTGGGATACTCTGGATATTTCAACCCCTGTTTTTCGCCCCTTAGCGTTCAGTGACAGTAACGCCGAGCTTCGTGGACCAACTAGACCCCAAACGGGACCCATGTACCAAATTTCGTGAATTCTGGTTCATGGGAACTGAGGAAAAACGCTGCAAAGTCCTTGTCACTTGGGTTTATTATTCTATGGGACATACCTACAGAAATGTTGCTGTTCATTTATTGTTTCATTCATGCGCAGTAATTGAAATAGCTATTTTAGATGGTTTCCACAAATTTTGGCCCCAAAAACACGACCTCGGTTTTTTTTATTTTTTTAAACAGATTATCTTTGATCATTGACAGTGCCATTTAATTGTCTTGATTTACCTGCTAATACTACTTCTAGTGTTATTACACAAATTTATGGCAATTTCAGACAACTTCCCAGGTTTTTGACTCATGAAAAATTAATTTCGGGAGCTTAACCTCGTTACACACTCAATTCTTCACTCTGGTCAAAATCAACTTCATATTCGGTCTTCTCGCCCTAAAAAGCATTGTAAACTATACATCGTACCTATGCTCGTGTTCACTATAACCTCAAACCCCTATTTTTACATCCCTTTTTCTCCCGTAACGCCCTTAGGTGTATTCCGATCGGTTTGCAAAGTTTCGGGACACAACTAGGACCCAAATGTGTTCCCAAATGGGGACCCAAACTGTCTGCGGAAGAACGACGATTTTAGACCAAAATTTAACGTAAATTTAAGGCTGAAAGTTCGTTAGAACCTTAATTTTTCTCTCATTGGTCAAAACAACTCCATATTCGTCTTCTCATCCTAAAAAACATGGAAAACGGTACCTCAAAATCTCATGTTACTAAAACACACAAAAAAAACCTACTTTTATACACATTTTCACTCATAACACCCCTGTGTGTATTCCGATCGGGCTGCTAAGTTTCGGGACACAACTAGGGCCCAAATGGAGCATGTGTGCGAAAAAACGAATTTTTTAGAGCGAAAATGAAGCCGGTACACGTGATACGGCGGACGGCGTACGGCGGAAGACATTTTGCATTTTCTAAATCGACGCACTTTGAAACGTTAAAGAAAAACGCTGCAAAGTCCTTGTCACATGGGTTTATTATTCTATTGGACATACCTACAGAAATGTTGGCTGTTCATTTATTGTTTCTTTCATTGTGAAATAATTGAAATAGCTTCGTAACGTTATTTTACGAAAGTTCCTGAAGTAAAATTATTATTGTTGGTAGGATTCTTGAGGGTTGGTCACTTAATATAATATCCACTATGCCGACGTTTCGATTTATTTATAAATGCTCTTCAGGGCGGTAATGATAGTAGGTTTTATCAAGGAGAAATGTTCATCAGAAGTTTATAGAACTGTGGCTGTGAAGTTGGCAGGTGAGGTTGACAGGTGTGGCTTATGGTCATAGAAGGGTGGATAAACAAGAGTGAAACGTTTGTTATCATCTAGTTACATGGATGTAGCTCACCTGCTCATCTGCCAACTTCACAGTCACAGTTCTATAAACTTCTGATGAACATTTCTCCTTGATAAAACTATACTTACTACTTTCAACTATAGCAATATAAACACCTTTTCTGACTGAGTGTTCCTGCTACTGCCAAGACTTATCAACTATGGTAATTTTTAGCATTTACTTATAAGTCCATCCTACACTTGTTTGGATCAATGTTTTCTGAGTAAATAGTTCCTATCATTACAGCCCTGAAGAGGGTTTATAAATAAATCGAAACGTCGGCATAGTGGATATTTTATTAAGTGACCAACCCTCAAGAATCCTACCAACAATATTAATACTGAGTGGTCAAGAACGTTAATCATAGTAAAATTAGTTGGCTGTGCCAACTCTCAGGTACTCATACTCCTCATGGGTGTTAATTTTAATTATTCAAAACAGCCATTAAACTCGTAATAAAGCTTTGGATTGCTTGTTTATTACATAAATGCTTTAAATGCATATGGATTATTCTGCAACCCCCATCCCCTTCCGGTTACCGGTTTATTTCTTCGAGAATTCTGAATTGAACACCTACGATATAGCAAACGTCCATTTCATTTTGCGCTTTCAAGAATAAATTCTACAATTTCCCATATTGTTTCAGGGGTTGTTACTGTAGACTTTGGAGGCTGGAAAAGAATCGACGGTGTTGAAGTTGAAAGAGGAGCTGCCATTGGAAAACCAAGGGAGAAAATAGTTGACATAGAAGAAATGTTGACAATTGGCGGTTCGTAGAAACACTCTGTTACCTAGTTTTATATAATCAAGCCTTGTTACAAAAATCGTTCAAATATATCTTCTGTAACGTAAGTTTTTATTGTTGAATATTAAGTATGATTGAAGGTAGGTAAAGTAACGTGTTGTAAATAAATATGATTTTACGTTGTAAAAAATAAATATAATTTTATATTATCATCACAATAGAATTAGGTGCAGCAGAAACACTCCTTGTAGTATAGTATTGACAATACAATATGAGAAGGGGTTTCGGCTCTGTTGCTAAGAGCGTCGGAGGTCGATGATTTCTGCAAGCAGTAAGTCATTGATGGTGTCGATTTCTAAGCTTTCACTAGGCGGTATGTCCACGACACCGATTCTGTGCAAAAATTATAATTATTTTTCTTTAAGGATTAGGGTTGTGTGAGCTTTGCTGACATGTTGGTTTAATAAACAAATATTGATTACTGGTGTCAGATACATGCGAGGGTGGAGCAAATATAAACGGGGCTTCTTTTTTCCTTAGGTATATTGAGTTTGCTGGGAAGGGGTTTGTGGTGTTAAGGCAACCAGCTTTGAGTAACCTGTGTGATATACCCCTCGGGGAGGTCTATATTCCAAATCAAAATGAAAGTGCGAGAAACCACAAAAAATAATTTCCTAATAATTCCCAAAAGAAGGAAAAAGAGGAATTATTTTATTTTATTTTTATTTTTATTTTTTTATTCAAAAATAAAGTGGGGAAAAAGGTAGTAATAGAAAAATATGGAAAGAAACCTTACCTGGAGATGCTCAGAAAGGCAAAAAATGGAAAAGAAAAGTAGGTACTTGGCTCTTACACCAAAATAGAAAAAACGAAAAGAGAAACAACGCAAAAATGAAAAGGAACCGTACTCACGTTCAACGAAAAATGAAATTAAAAAAGGCTTGAAGGCGAAAAAAGAGAGAGATTGGTAGTTACTTAGCATAGCGCAGAGGAACAAGTGGTAGTGGTAAAAATCCCTATATCTCATCATTAATGGGAGAAAGAGGCGTTGACCAGGTAGGGGTGGGTGAGGAAGATGGTGGGGAAGATGACAGGAGATAATCGCATTCCTCGGAGGCGAGAGCGTGAAGGCAGGTATGTACCTACTTCACACCTGCTCTGACCTCGGAGAAAGGTTTCCGTAATTCGATTCAACCTTTTGATGTGCAGATTGTCATCACATCTTTTGAAATCTTCGGCCACCATATACCTAGTGGCTTGAGCTAGGCTTTTGCCTTTATTACACCTAGATGACCGGGATGTAATTTGTCCAACAGAAGTTATCTAAGACTTCGAGTTATGGCAGTCCTATAGGTCGTATCGATGTGACGTCATGATCGGCCAGCAAGAGGTTAGTAACAGCTGAAACTGGGACATCCGCCATCAAATTCCTGGTCAGATTTGTTGTTCAGCCTTGGTTGAATGAGTTTCTATTAGGAAACGAAAGAATTTCACTCAAATCTTTCTGTCTTGTGAAGTGCAAATGATGCTCATAATGCGCAGTGTACAATTGTTGGAGCGAATGGCAACAGGAAGGGAGTTATTTGGCCTGCCGTCGATCGTAAATCATTTGAGTGATAACACGAAAACCTGAAAAAACGCTGCAAATCCCTGCACAACGGTTTATTATTTGGTATAGAATACCCTTCCGTTACAGATCACAGCTCTATGTTTAGATAACCCGTCTATATAATATGATATGTACTGTTCTATACATATTATGTAGATCGCAGACCCTCCTTAGGTTAGTACCTAACCCTGTACTCGTTACTAGGTACCAACCTAAATCACGAGTTAAATGTTGCTAAAGTAATTCTGCCGATGACAAACAGTACCTAACAAAAAGAAACACACATAATGAAGTTCTGAAAAGAAATTGTTGATGAGGAGTGAAAAAAGTTGCGAAAGTACCTACCAACAAACTCCAGCCCCTTCTACGTAGATGGTATAATGAACCATTGTGTAATAATTTACCGTTGAGTAATGATTTACCGTAGTAATAATTTACCCATCAATAATACTTCAACGTTTGTTCAAGTTTCACTACCTACCAACAAACTCCAAAAGAGCCATCATTTTTCAAATGAAATAATATCACAGAACAACCAACTCGACTTCATACTCCGCCAATATAATCAGGTGATCCCTAGCAATGATTTCATCTCCGCCAAATTTCCTATTGTGGGCGCGTCTCTGGTTACGAGATTTGGTTTGAATTGTATACAATTTCATTCACACTGGAGTCGAAAATGCCTGTCGGTGCAAACTTCGGGGCCTTACTGTGAACGAACGGCTGGACGTACGACGCTCCGGATGGTCTTAAAAAACTCGCAAGTTCAAGAACTATTTAAAACCGTAAAAATATTCACGTAAAAAAATGGTAGGTATAGGCGTTTTGAAAATTTCAACCCCTATTTTGAACCCCTTAGAGATGACTCACAGTAACGTCGAGCTTCGAGGACCAACTAGACAGCGAACGGAACCTATAACCCGAATTTCATCAATTTTCTTTCATGGTAACTAAGAAAAGTGGCCCGTACGGCGTACGGCGGACAGACAGAAATATTTTTATTGCAGTTTTGGATTCTACATACCTTGAAACGTAAACCATCAAATTTTGAGGGGGGGTAAGAATTTTTTTTTTCATGCTTGATTCCAATGGTTCATTATTGAAAATAATAAACCAAAACTGGCTTTTAGACCCACTGGTTTCTCCGAGTCTTAGGCTTCTCTCAAAGCACTGAGGCTTTAGCCTGTCAGTGCGATGTCATCCGCGTAAGCCAGAATTTTCCATAACTTGTCTAACATTGCACCCGTCTTGTCGACACCCTTCACAGCCTCATGCAATGCCAGGTTGTATAGGGTTGCAGGTAGGGCGTCCCCCTGGCGGGCCGCTGAGTTTATTTTGTACGGTTTGCACCTTGTAGCCAATCAAAACCTTTCTATTCACTCAGCTGAAAGTCATATCGATCAGATGCTCTCAACTTCCCAGGCATACCCTCTTTTATCGAGGTGTTTGTCACACCTTCCCCATACGGTTATCGGATGCTTGCTGATGGTTCATAAAAAGCAAATAGAGCTCCGTGTCGTGTTCAGTGACTCTTTCAGCAGCCTGCTTACACAACATAGTTATGGTCTGTTGGGCCTTTGTTGTGTCAAAAACCGCACCAGTGTCCCCTGGGCCGGAGGATAGAAACCCAATGCAATATCACTACCTGTGGATGTCCACATGCACTTAGCCTCATTCCTGGAGAAAGATCCAGTTTATATTTGATCCACCCACCTACATACTCGTACGTACATACATACAAAATCAAATGTTCTACAGTTGTTCAGTTTAGTTTACCTGCCGCCTTGAAGAATGTTGAATTCCTTTGCTAACGTCGCGTAAGTCATGTAAAACATGCCATTTTCTATTATTTCCCCTTTCCAATCTTGCCGCCTGGGTCTATTCTGGGTGTTGAAATTGTCTGGGACTAGTTTGTTTTCTGAAATTAAACAATAATTGTTTACATCACTCGGCCTATTGCCTCATTCGAAAGCCACTTCTCTTGAATGAAAGGTACCTTCAACCAGTTTCCATCTCAGCTTGTACTGCCTCGTAACAGAGAATATGGAGTGATAACCGGACATCATCGCGTCATATGCTTTAGCCAGGTATTCAGGTCTCAAAAATGGAGACGTGCACTGTACTAACGCAATCAAGTCAACTTCTGAAAGATACGTAGTAAGTTTCATCAAAACAAATAATTAATTAGGTAGGTATAGGTGTATCATATCAAGGTTTCCCACTCGACTTACGATAATTTTCTAGCTGGGCACACATATTATAGCTTTAATTGCTTGATACTTGATGTATCATAAATAATGGGCTATGTGCATGGCAAATCAAAATGAAAAATCGATCTCAAGGACACTGTAATGCCGTCAGTTGATCAGGCATCTGACAAAATCTAGTGTTAACCCTGTCTTTCATGTGACTAGTGAGTTCAATAAAATGTCCACCTCCTTTTTTTACCCATTAGAATGTTGAGGGTTCAAAAGTTTGCCGCCTGGTGCGCTCGGACCAGTCAGAAGCTCCAGAAATTCTGACATCTCCAGGAGACCAGAACGATGATGGCGGGGGGGGGGATTCTGAACTTCAGGAGATCGTAGTGCTACCACCAATACCACTGAATATCGTGCACAAAGCCCATCATCGTGTGCTAGTAGAAGGATCTAGGTGTTACCAGAACTCAGTGGGTAATCAGTATTATCCGGACTAGTTTTTGGCCTCACCGAGAAGTGGTTGTATGCCATTAACGATTTGAACTCGTAAAATAAATTGAATTAAATGGGAATACACTGGCCTGATCGGATACGTGAAAAATAATTGCAGGAGCCATACACTTCATCAACTTCATATTCGGTCTTCTCGCCCTAAAAAGCATTGTAAACTATACATCGTACCTATGCTCGTGTTCACTATAACCTCAAAACCCCTATTTTTACATCCCTTTTTCTCCCGTAACGCCCTTAGGTGTATTCCGATCGGTTTGCAAAGTTTCGGGACACAACTAGGACCCAAATGTGTTCCCAAATGGGGACCCAAACTGTCTGCGGAAGAACGACGATTTTAGACCTAAATTTAAGGTTGAAAGTTCGTTAGAACCTTAATTTTTCTCTCATTGGTCAAAACAACTCCATATTCGTCTTCTCATCCTAAAAAACATGGAAAACGGTACCTCAAAATCTCATGTTACTAAAACACACAAAAAAACTACTTTTATACACACATACGTCACAACTGAGATGCCCTGTCACAAACGGCCTGGTCTTCACTTGTTCACGCGTGTTAATAATTAGTAGGTATCAGATCGGGATTAATTTAACCACATTTTATTTTATTTTTATTTTTTGCTTCCGAGTCTGCGAAGCAGCGGAAGCCTTGTGTTCACTTTCGTGAGCCAAAAAATTTTTGTCTTCAGAAATCAAAATTTCCACTTGCATTTTGCGTTTCAAAGCCTACTGAACAAATTTGGTTCCGTGTCTGTCGGTCTGTGAGTCTGTGAGTCTGTGAATCTGTGAGTCTGTGAGTCTGTCCGCATTTCCTTGTTACAGCCATAACTTCCACGATTTTGAATTGATTCAGCTCAAATTTTGAGGGATGGTGCGGATAAGGCCCCTTGAGGTCCCATACAAATTTCAACATGATTGATCCAGCGGTACGCCCTGCGCATGCGCTAACGTTAAATTCAACAAACACGCATAACTTTCACAATTTTGATTCAATTTCGCTCAAATTTTCAAGGGTTGTTTGGACAAGGCCTAGTGAGTTCCAGTATGAATTTCAGCATGATCGGACCCTCGGTGCGCTCTGCGCATGCGCTGGCGTGAAATAGATTCAATTTCCTTGTTACAGCCGTAGTAACCAAAGATTTCACCCAATTTCAATGTAATTCTCAGGGATTAAGCGGGTAGGGCCCATTGAGGTCCCATATAAATTTCAACATGATAGAGCCAGCGGTTCGCCCTGCGCATGCGCTCTGTCTGTCTGTCTGTCCTTCTATGCACGGCCAAACGGCTCGACGGATATCGACCAAATTTGGCACGAATATCCAGTAGGCTCCCAAGTTGTGCAACGTCGCATTTTCAATTCCCTGACCATAGCGGAACTATGGTCGACCATGGTCAACTCCTGAATGGCTTGATGGATATCGACCAAATTTGGCACGAATATCCAGTAGGCTCCCAAGTTGTGCAACGTCGCATTTTTAATTCCCTGACCATAGCGGAACTATGGTCGACCATGGTCAACTCCTGAATGGCTTGATGGATATCGACCAAATTTGGCACGAATATCCAGTAGGCTCCCAAGTTGTGCAACGTCGCATTTTTAATTCCCTGACCATAGCGGAACTATGGTCGACCATGGTCAACTTCGTTTAATTGAAATGGTAACCCCTATTTTTTATCGCGTATTCGTAATCTACGTGAAATTCTATCTACGATCGACCCTTCGGACTACCCCCGCGGTCGACCATAGCGCATCCATGGGCCCCTCCATGGTCAACTCCTGAATGGCTTGACGGATATCGACCAAATTTGGCACGAATATCCAGTAGGCTCCCAAGTTGTGCAACGTCGCATTTTTAATTCCCTGACCATAGCGGAACTATGGTCGACCATGGTCAACTTCGTTAATTGAAATGGTAACCCCTATTTTTTATCGCGTATTCGTAATCTACGTGAAATTCTATCTACGATCGACCCTTCGGACTACCCCCGCGGTCGACCATAGCGCAACCATGGGCCCCTCCATGGTCGAATCCCGAATTGCTCAACGGATATCGACCAAATTTGGCACCAATATCCGGTAGCCTCCCAAGTTGAACGTAGGCGCATTTTTAATTCCCTGACCATAGCGGAAATATGGTCGACCATGGTCAACTCCTGAATGGCTTGACGGATTTTGATAAAATTGGGCACAAATACCCGGTAGGGTATGGGATTTTTCCGTCGTTTGTTGGTTCCACGATACTGCGTACAGCGAATCTCGGATAGCGAGCGAAGCGAGCGGTCAGGCTAGTTATGTATAATGGACGTAATGTATTATGGAAGTCATGTTATGTATAATATGTATATTTCATGTAATGTTATGTAATGTTATGTTATGTAATGTAATGTTGTGTAATATGTATATTTAACGTTATGTAATGTTATGTAATGTAATGTAATGTTATGTTATTTTGCTTCCGAGTCTGTTCTATTTTATAATGGGTCACTCTGATTGTGACGAGGAAGCTCCTGTGCCATCACCTTGGCAGTGTATTTCAAATGCTACTACAAATACGTAGGTGTCTGCGACAACGATGCAGCTCTCAGATAACGCGAATCATCATTTTCTCATATGCAGTTAGTCATTCCATGCCCTGTCACTGACTAATGGCTTGGACTTCACTCATCCAACTTATAGGTAGGAGCTATCTATAACGTCTTCGAGACAGAGTATTGCGATTAGTTTTAGCACATTTACAGTAGAGCAAAAGGTTTTTATATAACCAGCTCTGTTTCAGAATAAGTAATGGCAGCATTTAATGCGAACGTTATCCTTTAAAATTGTAAATTGGAAATTTTCGAGGGATACAAGTTCTCTTTTTTGACCAAATTCTCTTCAATAATGGAAATTGACACTTATTGGCAACATAATGAGGTGTTCATGTTGGAAAGTGTCGGCAGAAAACGACTATGAAATTTGAATTTCTGAGTTCCCACTTCAAATGACGTACCAGGTAAATTGCCGAGTAGTTCAACTAAAAACCCACTTAGAGCGCAAGTGCATCACTTTAAATAATTTACAGAACAGATGGATGGATGGAACCGCAAATTTATAAATAATGTCTACAAACGCTGCAGATTATTACACAATGGTTTATTATTTACCTGTATAAATGCCCCTTCTGCGTAGGTCACTGTTTTCTGTTATTAATACCTACCCTCGTGTTCCCCCCCCAGGAAAGCACTAAATCGAGTAATGGAGCCGGCCCAGGAATTACGGTTTCACAAAAATGCAAAGGATTCAATAATTCACTTATTAATAAATTATTTGTTGTTATTCATGAAGCATAACGTTTGTCCATGTTACGGAAGTACCTATCAACAAAACCTAAAAGCGCCATCATTCTTCAAATGTAATAATATCACGGAACAACCAACTCGATTTCATAAGCCATCCATGATTATAACCAGGTTCTCCCTAGCCATTGATATCTGGGCTGGATTTATACCGTTTCATTCATGATCATGTTGATGGAGCTTTTCGGTGCAAACAAACTGCTGGTCGTACAGTGCTCCGGGTGATCTCAAAAAATTCTTTAGTTTGAGTTAAAACCATACCCTTCTATTGAGTTTTCGAGCTACAGCCTTCTGAAAATTTCAACCCCTATTTTGAACCCCTTAGAGATGACCGACAGTAACGCCAAGCTTCACGGACCAGCTATACCCCAAACGGGACCTACAAACCAAATTTCATTAATTTCGGTTCATGGTAACTAAGAAAATTGCGAAGTACAGCGTACGGCGGATGGACAGAAATTTTTTTATTCCATTTTCGGATTCTACTACCTTGAAATGGAAACCGGCGGTGGTAAAATTTTTTTCTTGCTCAGTTCCAAAGGTTCATTATTGAAAATCATAAACCAAAACATGTCCTCAAAGTAAAACCAAGGGAAAGGTCATGGCAAAGATTCTTGAAGTTTGCCACAAAGGTTTGAAATGTCTAATTTTGGGTTGTTGGCAGCATTGAGAACTTTCGCCTCCTAAGCTTTGCTCCCCCTCCTTAAGCCAACAGCCAATCAGATGTCAATAGACCTGATACGTCATTTTTTCTCGCATTTTTACATTTAATTGCCCTCATTTAGAAAATGACTCTTATCTCTGAAACGGGCTTCAAACTACCATTTTTCCGATAGTTCTTTGTATTTTGACACAAATTCACCATTACCGTTTGGTTCAGCAACCAACAGAATGTCAAAAAATTAATGGTGGGGGGGGGGGATCTTTTCTGGGGGAAGGGTAGGTATATTGATCACAGATTGGTCTTCCCGTTTCTCAAATCAGGAGGCAGAATATTTCTCGATATTAATGTGCGCCATGACCGTTACGAATCCTTCATGGATTGATCTAAAAAGTAAGATTTTGAAAAAATCGTTCTGCAGAAAGGTTCGTGAGGAAACTGTGATCCCCTTGAAATATGGTAACTTGGGCGTAGGTACAAGTACAACGGGTCGGTACCTGGGTGTTGGTCCAGAAATTCTTGGACGGCAATCAAAGACGAAGCAGCATCCGTGGCGGTGTAGGCTGCCCTGTGGTGGACACTCACGTTAGGAGACGACTTGGCTTCCTCGGCTATTTTCTCGTTGTCAGTGGACACCCAGATCGAGTCGAAGCCTGAAATGTGTCATCATCAGTTGCTGAGGAACTGAACACCGAAAGAAACCTGCTGATAGCGAGCGAGCGTTCGCGTGACTTCTAATTTCTGGAGAAGGTCAGTGATATTGGCCAAGAGTAAGTACGGAGTTTACTCACGTCCAAATTTTTGCATGGTGTTGAGAGTTCTGGTCAGCAGCGTCACATTGTTGATTCTTGATAGGTTTTTCAACTTTATCCCTTTCGAGCCTCCTCTGGCGAGAACCAAACCAGCGAAATGTGCATTATTGCTGAAATATTATCAACATTTTATTGAGCGACATTTCGTTAAAGTATGGCTTCATTTGTGTGGCTGTGGCTTTGTTTTGTGCCAATCGCAAGTAATGGTAAAAATTACTCAGAATGGTACCTATATTACCAAAAATATTTGTGCCTACGCAAAATAATAAATGCAAGTTTTTTATATTTGAAAATTGCTTGAAGTCTTCAAATGTTTTTGTTATACAGATAAATGTTTATTTACATAATGTAATCACGTATTCAAAGTTTAACACATTGTATGAAATAAACAAAAATAGTTCCAAAATTATTAACTCTGTTATACAGATAAGTAAGTGTACCTATTCAAAGTTGAATTCACTGTATGAAATAAACAAAAATAGTGGTTACACAATATATATATAAACATTTGTCAAACAAAAACATTTGGAAGGGTGATCATTTTGGGAGTGCGCAAATTAATGCCATTTTCAGCCATCTGCCTATTCAAAAGAAGGAATTTTGATGTACTGCCGACCTGCCCGAAAAAGTACTTATTCAAGTGAAAATTCAGCAAACACGTATTATTGTAGTAAAAAATACGTTATTTAAATATTCAACGGGTAACATAGGCTTAGGTAGGTAGCGATTGGTTAAAAATGAAATCACGTGCCTACATGTTGGTCCGTAAACTAGGGTGAGAGAATGATTTATCTGCGAATAAATCAAACTCTTTCCATTCCCATAAATAACCAGAGCATACCAAATAGAAAATAAATATCACTTATGGATAAGTGACACTATTATCACAACAACAGAAATTCTCATCTTTGATTGTTAATGGTTTTTTTTTTTTCAAATTGAAAATAATTTCAGCATCACGATCAAGTCATCAACTACAGGACCGGTTTTGATGAATCTTTTTTCAAATGAAAGAGGAACGTCACCGGGTGGTCCCATACTAGTTTTACCAAAATGTAAAAATTATTCTTTACTTTTGGTTTATTATTCTGTGAATAATACACCTATGTAATCGCTCAGCACAAAATTTTTGTAACACCCCCCTCAAAAATTTTTCTTTTTGCGTTTCAACGCGCGTAGATTCCAAGAACGCTGCGAAGTCATGGGTTTATTATTCACATGGGCTTATTATTCTACTGGACATACCTGCAGAAATGTTGCTGTTCATTTATTGTTTCTTTCATGCGCAGTAATCGAAATAGCTATTTCTGATGGTTTCCACCAATTTTGGCCCCTAAAAACACGACCTCGGCTACTTCTTTTAGCGAATTTTCAAAGAAAATGAAGCTATTGCAATGGCTTCGAAATTTAAATAATATAAATTTTTGGAAATTTTCTTCATAGAAATCCGTTTCAGACCATTCTAAAACGATTCCTGAAATTTAACACTTTTTTATATGTATATATATATATATATTTATATATATATTTATTTATTTATATATGTGTCACTCCAGACGATAACTCTCGATAGAATTGAGATAAACAGCTCAAATTTGCACAAAAAATCTATCTTGGCAATCGAAAGGCTAAGTTCGAAGATGGGCGAAATTGGCCTACTCTAAGGAGGGTTTTGGCGCATTTAAAGTGCGCAAAAATTACCCAAAAATCCCCAAAATGTTATTTTCCAACAAGTGACCCCTCATTTTAAAGGTTTTTGCACGCTGAACACGATGGTGGAATCGGATTTTAGATATCTTGATCCGTTCTCAAATTAGAGCATTTAAAGTGCGCAATAATTACCCAAAAATCCCCAAAATGTTATTTTCTAACAAGTGACCCCTCATTTTAAAGGTTTTTGCACGCTGAACACGATGGTGGAATCGGATTTTAGATATCTTGATCCGTTCTCAAATTAGAGCATTTAAAGTGCGCAAAAATTACCCAAAAATCCCCAAAATGTTATTTTCCAACAAGTGACCCCTCATTTTAAAGGTTTTTGCACGCTGAACACGATGGTGGAATCGTATTTTAGATATCTTGATCCGTTCTCAAATTAGAGCATTTAAAGTGCGCAAAAATTACCCAAAAATCCCCAAAATGTTATTTTCTAACAAGTGACCCCTCATTTTAAAGGTTTTTGCACGCTGAACACGATAGTGAAATCGGATTTTAGATATCTAAATCCGTTCTTAAATTAGAGCATTTAAAGTGCGCAAAAATTACCCAAAACTAGGATAATCTTTAAACTCTTACCCCCCCCCCCCACCCCCTTAGAGTGGTCAGATTGAAATATGTGAGAAGTATTAATTGAAGACGAGAGTTCGAAGCAAAAAAGGGGGAGGCAAACGATTAGTACAACTCCTTGAATTTACCCACAGCGATCAAATAAATAAGCACTTAGTACAATTACGTAATAAACAAACGGTAGAATCAGGATGGACAAAACGTACAAATTAAAATAAATACGAAGAGAATATACATAGAAAACCAAATTTTAGACCGAAGTTTTCCTTTATTCAAAACCATAGCCATTAATTCGAATATTTCTTTGAAAATTCGCTCATTAAGTCATGCTGCATGACTGATTGTTTTTCTTAGAGTTTGTCTTTGAACATTGCTAGTGCCATTTAATTGTCTTGATTCAACTGCTAGTACTACTTCTAGTATTACCTATTATATGTATACATTTTTGGTGATTTCAGACAATTTCCCAAGTTTTGGACTGATAAAAAATTGATTTCGGGAACTTAACCTTTGTTACAACCACAGTTCTTCACTCTTTGGTCAAAATAAACTTAATATTCGGTCTTCCCGCCCTAAAAAACATGGAAAACGATACCTCTGAAGCTCATGTTCACTAAACCCTCAAAAATCCCTCGAAAACCCTTATTTTTACACCCATTTTTCCCCCATAACGCCCCTGGGTATATTCCGATCTGGCTGAAAAGTTTCGGGACACAACTAGGGCCCAAATGGAGCCTGTGTGCGAAAGAACGAACTTTTTAGATCAAAATAAAGTAGATATGGGTGATAAGGCGGACGGACATTGCATTTTTGGAATCTACGCACCTTGAAACGTAAAAGAAAAATTTTTTCTGAGCGAATCATAGATGAAATAATCAAAAAATAATCAGATCAGAATAATAATCCAAAATGCAATGTCCGTCCGCCTTATCATGCATAACTACTTCATTTTGGGTCTAAAAAATTCGTTCTTTCGCGCACATGCTCCATTTGGGCCCTAGTTGTGTCCCGAATCTCTTCAGCTTGATCGGAATATACCCAGGGGTGTTATGAGCGAAAATGGGTATAAAAATAGGTACTTCTTGCGTGTTAGCAACATGTTGGTAACATGAGCTTCTGAGATATCAATTACCATGTTTTTGGGGACGGGAAGACCGAATATGAAGTAGATTTTGACCAAAGAGTGGAAAATCGAGGTTCTACCAAATGTTCAGCTCCCAAAATTGATTTTTTATTAGTCAAAAACCTGGAAAATCGTCTGAAATCACCATCAATTTGTAGAATAACACTGGAAAATGTCAACACGTGGATCAAGACGATTAAATGGCACTACCAATGATCAAAGATAGTTGAAAAAAATAAATAAATTAATTTTAAAAAACGCTGCAAAGTCCTTGTCACGTGGGTTTATTATTCCATTGGACATACCTACAGAGATGTTGGCTGTTTATTTATTGTTTCTTTCATATAAAATAATTGAAATAGCTATTTCTGGTGGTTTCCACCAATTTTGGCCCCCAAAACACGAATAAAGTACGCTCCTTTTTTTTCTAAATAAATTATCTCTGATCATTGATAGTACCATTTAATCGCCTTGATCCACTTTTTGACACTTTTTTCAGTGTTATTCTACAAATTGATGGTGATTTCAGACAGTTTTCCAGGTTTTTGACTCATAAAAAACCAATTTTGGGAGCTGAACCTTTGGTAAAACCTCAATTTCCGCGTCTTTGGTCAAAATCGACTTCATATTCGGTCTTCTCGTCCTCAAAAACATGGAAAAAGATACCTCAAAAGCTCATGTTACTAACATGTTGTTAAAACGCAAAAAGTACCTATTTTTACAAACATTTTCACTCATAACACCCCTGGGTATATTCCGATCGGGCTGAAAAGTTTCGGGACACAACTAGGGCCCAAATGGAGCATGTGTGCGAAAGAACGAATTTTTTAGACCGAAAATGAAGCCTGTACACGTGATACGGCGTACGGACATTGCATTTTTGGAATCTACGCACCTTGAAACGGAAAAGAAAAAATTTTGAGGGGGTGTTATAAAAATTGTTTGCTAAGCGAATACATAGGTGTATTATTCACAGAATAATAAACCAAAAGAACAAAAAGGAGCGTAGGTACAAATTTGTGTTTTAGAGGCCAGAATTAATGGAAACCATCAGAAGTAGCTATTTCGATTATTGCGCATGAAAGAAACAATAAACGAACAGCAAAAATTTCTGCAGGTATGTCCATCAGAATAATAAACCCATGTGACAAGGACTTTGCAGCGTTTTTGGAATCTGCGCACCTTGAAACGTTTTTAAAAAAATTTGAGGGGGTTATAACAATAGTTTGCTCAGCGCATACGTCATACGTAGGTGTATTATTCACAGGATAGTAAACCAAAACGTCTCGCGGCCGTATGCCGCAGCGCGAGTGCTTGTGTGACTCCAAAAGGCGCAAGTACTGAAGGGTTAATGCAGGGTTTGAAATCGCGTTTTCCACAAATGAAAACGAATGTAAAGTTTATCCGGGTGATGAGGCGTAACCTCCCACTTTCTTTGTAGCGGCCGACTGCCTGACGCGAGGTGATGACTTACTTATCCATCAGTGTTTCACAAGCACGACGACTCACATTGAAGGTGATTTACCTCTTGAGGCCGATGAAGGGTATTTCCTCGTCCGGGATGTGTATCAGATGAGATATGTAGAGGATGCAGTAGGAGTATAAGGTTAGGAGGAAGTCTCTCATCATCGAGGCCTCCTTTCTACTGCCTTCTATTGATTTCTCGACGTCTGTTTCGGCCTCCCCTTCGCCGTAGAACTCGGACTGCCTTTGTTGACGGTACAACTCACCTCGTGTTGTTATATTGTTGTGATCTACATTCAATTCAATTCTTTATTAAAACACATATTTAGTACGTAATGAAGAATATAAGTACAGAAACATGAGAAAAACCAAGTTCATGAATGGGCCCCTAAGGTCTCGACGACCCGTCCAGGGGCTGGTTGTCACTGAACTACGCTCATTAGTTTGGATTGAGCGTAAACTTATAGCTGGAAACAATATATTTACAGACAATATTCAACTTGAGTGAAAAATAATAATTTATATAGGACGTTTGCTACTGTAGGTGTTCTATTCAGAATTCCGGAAGAAATAAAGCGGTTTTAAAGAAATAACGCATTTGCATAATAAACAAGCAATTAAAAGCTTTATTATGGGTTTAATGGCTGTTTTGAATAATTAAAGTTAAAAACCCATGAGGAGTATGAGTAGGTACCTGAGAGTTGGCACAGCCATCAGACTAGAATAATAATTTTACTTCAGGAACTTACGTAAAATACCGTTTCTGCTGCACGAATCTTTTCTGCACGTTTCTTCCGACACTTAAATTTTCAATTCAATTCAATTCTTTATTAAAACACATATTTAGTACATAATGAAGAATATAAGTACAGAAACATGAGAAAAACCAAGTTCATGAATGGGCCCCTAAGGTCTCGACGACCCGTCCAGGGGCTGGTTGTCACTGAACTACGCTTATTAGTTTGGATTGAGCGTAAACTTATAGCTGGAAACAATATATTTACAGACAATATTCAACTTGAGTGAAAAATAATAATTTATATAGGACGTTTGCTACTGTAGGTGTTCTATTCAGAATTCCGGAAGAAATAAAGCGGTTTTAAAGAAATAACGCATTTGCATAATAAACAAGCAATTCAAAGCTTTATTATGGGTTTAATGGCTGTTTTGAATAATTAAAGTTAAAAACCCATGAGGAGTATGAGTAGGTACCTGAGAGTTGGCACAGCCATCAGACTAGAATAATAATTTTACTTCAGGAACTTACGTAAAATACCGTTTCTGCTGCACGAATCTTTTCTGCACGTTTCTTCCGACACTTAAATTTTCAATTCAATTCAATTCTTTATTAAAACACATATTTAGTACATAATGAAGAATATAAGTACAGAAACATGAGAAAAACCAAGTTCATGAATGGGCCCCTAAGGTCTCGACGACCCGTCCAGGGGCTGGTTGTCACTGAACTACGCTTATTAGTTTGGATTGAGCGTAAACTTATAGCTGGAAACAATATATTTACAGACAATATTCAACTTGAGTGAAAAATAATAATTTATATAGGACGTTTGCTACTGTAGGTGTTCTATTCAGAATTCCGGAAGAAATAAAGCGGTTTTAAAGAAATAACGCATTTGCATAATAAACAAGCAATTCAAAGCTTTATTATGGGTTTAATGGCTGTTTTGAATAATTAAAGTTAAAAACCCATGAGGAGTATGAGTAGGTACCTGAGAGTTGGCACAGCCATCAGACTATATAGAATAATAATTTTACTTCAGGAACTTACGTAAAATACCGTTTCTGCTGCACGAATCTTTACTGCACGTTTCTTCCGACACTTAAATTTTCAATTCAATTCAATTCTTTATTAAAACACATATTTAGTACATAATGAAGAATATAAGTACAGAAACATGAGAAAAACCAAGTTCATGAATTTGCCCCTAAGGTCTTGTCCAGGCACTGGTTGTCACTTATTAGTTATTAGTTTGGATTGAGCGTGTATTTTTAGCTGGAAACAATATCTGTGGCTGCAGTGAATAGTGTGTCAAGTCCAAAACTTGCAAAAACGAGTTGTTAAGTCCACTAATACTTCCCAGACGCTCCACTTCTTATCAGGGAACAGTTTGTCTAGTCCTATTGACGTCTCTCGCCGAGCGGTGCATTAGTGTATTTTGGGTCATGTTCATCAAAGTGTACCTGGAGCAGTGTATAGCGTGTCAAGTTTGACTAGCGAGACATGGCACAGTGTTCCAGTGTTCCACGATTTTTATAAAGCTTTACCTACATCGAACAGCGCTGGGAACTTTAAATGTGGCACGGACGATGAAGAGTCAGAATGAACTTTTGGTTTATTATTCTGTGAATATGTATTCGGTCAGCAAAAAATTTCTATACCTAACACCCCCTCAAAATTTTTTCTTTTCCGTTTCAAGGTGCGCAGATTCCAAAAACGCTGCAAAGTCCTTGTCACATGGGTTTATTATTCTATTGGAGTTCTAGAGATTTTTGTTGGCTGTTAAATGTATTGTTTCTTTCATGTGGAATGATTGAAATAGCTATTTCTGATGATTTCCACCAATTTTGGCCCCCAAAACATGAAATAGGTACGCTTTTTTTTTCTTTTTTTTTAAGATCATCTTTGATCATTGGTAGTGGCATTTAATGGTCTTGATTCACCTGTTTACACTTTTTCCAATGTTATTGTACACATTGATGGTGATTTCAGACAGTTTTCCAGGTTTTTGACTCATAAAAAACCAATTTTAGGAGCTGAACCTTTGGTAAAACCTCAATTTCCGCGTCTTTGGTCAAAATCGACTTCATATTCGGTCTTCTCGTCCTCAAAAACATGGAAAAAGATACCTCAAAAGCTCATGTTACCAACATGTTGCTAAAACGAAAAAAGTACCTATTTTTATACACATTTTCACTCATAACACCCCTGGGTATATTCCGATCGGGCTGAAAAGTTTCGGGACACAACTAGGGCCCAAATGGAGCATGTGTGCGAAAGAACGACTTTTTTAGACCGAAAATGAAGCCTGTACACGTGATACGGCGTACGGCGGACGGACATTGCATTTTTGGAATCTACGCACCTTGAAACGGAAAAGAAAAAATTTTGAGGGGGTGTTATAAAAATTTTTTGCTGAGCGAATACATAGGTGTATTATTCACAGAATAATAAACCAAAATGCAATGTCCGTCCGCTGTATCACGTGTACCTGCTTCATTTTCGGTCTAAAAAAGTCGTTCTTTCGCACACATGCTCCATTTGGGCCCTAGTTGTGTCCCGAAACTTTGCAGCCCGATCGGAATATACCCAGGGGTGTTATGAGCGAAAATGTGGATAAAAATAGGTACTTTTTGCGTTTTAGTAACATGTTGGTAACATGAGCTGTTGAGGTATCTTTTTCCATGTTTTTAGGGACGAGAAGACCGAATATGAAGTCGATTTTGTCGATTTTTCTTCTACCAAAGGTTCAGCTGCCAAAATTGATTTTTTATGAGGCAAAAACCTGGAAAATCGTCTGAAATCACCATCAATTTGTATAATTACACTAGAAAAAGTCTCAACACGTGGATCAAGACGATTAAATGGCACTGCCATTGATCAAAGATAATTTGAAAAAAAAATAAATAAATAAAAGGAGCGTACCTACCTAATTTGTGTTTTGGGGGCCAAAATTGGTGGAAACCATCAGAAATAGCTATTTCAATTATTTCACATGAAAGAAACAGTAAATTAACAGCCAGCATTTCTGTAGGTATGTCCAATAGAATAATAAACCCATGTGACAAGGACTTTGCAGCGTTTTTCGTTTGCCTAACGTTACCATTAGACGTAGGACCTCTTTGCATTTGGTGTATTTTGAGAATTATTGTTTGGGTATTTTCCCATATTTTTTGCATTTTAGGCACCTACACTCACCCATGTTTCTTTTATTTTGTAGCAATGTTCCATGTATCTTGTTGTACTCGTAATATTAACATCAATCATGTACTTACTGATTGAAATCTAATTTTTCTTTGTACAAAAAATTCTTTATAGTTTTTCTAGTATTTTTGTAGAAATAAATGAGAATGTTTTCAAGTACCTATATCATCTGTGAATTCATTAAAAGTTTATCAGAACCTGCAGAATCACGTTTTCCGAAGTTAGCATCGATGTCAAGTCCAAAATGAAGAAATTCAGGAGTGTACAACGGGCCAAGTCCCAAATGTTTGGTGCGCACTAACTTTATTGTTGAATATTGGGGAGTAAACTTTATTTTAAACGAAAAACCAATTTAAAAGGGTGACATTATTAGTTTTGAAATACAATAAGCACCAAGAGAAATTATTGCCGTAATTACAGGATTTAGCGTGAACTGTCAAACTTTAAATTGCGAATTGCCAAAAAAATCTCATTTTTGGACTTGACACACTATTCACTGCCCACGGATATATTTACAGACAATATTCAACTTGAGTGAAAAAAAAATTAATGTATATATGTATGTATATATGTATGGGTATGTAGCACCTATGCCATCCATATTCCAAGATAGTAATTACCTAAATACATAACACAGTTACAATTACAGATCAAACCTATTCAAGAAGACAGTGTGCAGGTCAGATTTGTGCATTTGCAGCAGGTATGCGCCAGTTCTTTTTTGAAGGATTTAATCGACCTGTAGTCGATCTGTAGTCAGTTTTCTATCCAAATCGATTTTCTTCGTAGGCTAAGCAGGCTGAGGTATCATTACGCTCTTCTAAACAGAGGATTTCAACTTATATTGGTCCATCCTATCTGCATCTGTCAAAACGCACCTTCAAAAGTTCGCTGAGGCTTCGTGGCCTTCTCTGTAAACGAAAGATGCGCTTACCAATACTACTTACTTCAGTGCTAAACAATCATCAATCTATAAAATCCATCTAACTCGATACTCACCTTAGATCTTGCAACCTCAAATTAATTTAAAATTTGTACGTATACTTAAATATTTTAGTGTACATAGGTGTATTTTCTGTCATCCGCCACTCGTTGCAGTAATGTATTTATTACCTACATTTGCTGCAAATGAAAATGACCATTAAAATTTCTTCATTGCATCTGTCAAAAACTATGCTTTATTAAGGATTGCTGTGCACAGAGTGGCCACGTGCCTGGTCAAAATGAAGTAGGTAATGGTACCTGGGGGCCTATTCATTAAAAGAGATAGTGAAAAGAGATTATCTGTTTTGAAAATCTCCTGGGAGAGAGTCTCCCTCGTCAAACAGTCTCTTCCAATGTCTCCCGGGTTCGACTATTTTACTGAATAGCTCCCGTGGCCTACCTCCTATACTTACACGTTTTCACTCATGAATCGATAATATGTATATATTTTTAATGAACAATCGACTTACCTTTAAGAAATGAAAAACGCTGCGAAGTCATGCAGAACAGTGCATGGGTTTATTATTCTACTGGACATACCTACAGAAATGTTGGCTGTTCATATAAGTATTGTTTCTTTCATGTGCAATAATAACTAGTTATAGAATTATTATTTTATCATAATAATAGCTATTTCAATGAAATAGCTATTTTGATGTTTTCCACCAATTTCGGCCTCCGAAAACACGAATTAGGCTCCTGTTTTTTAAATGAATTATATTTTATCATCGATAGTCCATTTAATTGTCTTGATTCACCTGCTAATACTACTTGTAGTGTTATTCTACAAATTGATAGTGATTTCAGATAATTTCCCAGGGTTTTGATTCACAAAAAATGAATTTTGGGAGCTGAACCTTCATTACAACCACAGTTCTTCACTCTTGGGTCAAAATCGACACCATATTCGGTCTTCTCGCCCTAAAAAAACGTGAAAAACGATACCTCACAAGCTCATGTTCACTAAAAACCTTTTAAAAAACCTCGAAAACCCCTAATTTTCCCTCACAACACCCCTGGCTGTATGTTCCGATCGGGCTGCAGTTTCGGGACACAACTGGGGCCGAAATGGAGTCTGTGTGCGAAAGAACAAATTTTTTTAGACCTAAAATAAAGTAGATATGGGTGATACGGCGGACGGACATTGCATTTTTGGAATCTACGCACCTTGAAACGTAAAAGAAAAAATGATAAGGGGGTGTTATAACAGTAGTTTGCTCAGCGAAGACATACGTGTATTATTCACAAAATAATAAACCAAAAACACATCAAAATGACCGATATGGTAGCGGATCAACGAAAGGTGATACACCATATTACTATCAAACGAACGAAAAAGAATTTCTAGAAAAGACTCCTAATTAGGTATCTACCTGAAAGAGATCGAAAATGCCAAGATGGCCAACAACTCTCTCTTTTTTAGAAGAGTTACTGAAAAACCCTGTCGTGGAATTTCTCTCTTTTATTTGCTTAGTGAATAGGCACCCTGTACACACCCAATATCAGACCTACGCAGAAACATACCAGCGGTTTATCAATGTGGTTGCCCAAAATCAACTACGATTAGATTGTTACTGGTCATTATGTAGAATCATTCGTGGTAACGAAGAAATGAAAATAAATAGGTTCTACATAAACTGTCTTTAAAACACCCTTTTATTTCTAAATGGTCTCAAAAGAATATGTCTCAATGTTCTATGAATATGGTCTCAAAGAAAATGAATTCCGAATATAGGAACTCACTTTCAGTGGTTTTATATGGACTTTTCGCCATTTTAACGATTTTTGACCACTAAAAACTCAAATTTGACCCCCTTGAAGTTTTTGAAAATTGCTTATCTTCAAACTCCTTCTTTTGTTCGACAATACGAGCGTTTTGGCGAAGTTTCGAATTTTCATCATGTACCAAAGGACAGATATCATCTGGAGTAAATATACACGTACACATTTTTGTTAAAATCTAGGGATGAATTCAGGATGTTCTCAAACGGATTTGCTTATTAAACAAATTTCAAATATTCATATTCTAAAAATTTTGGACCCATTGCAATAGCGTCATTTTCTCTGAAAATTCGCTAAAAGCGAAGTATGGCGGATGGACAATTTTTTAAATTCCATTTTCGGATTCTACGTACCTACCTTGAAATGGAAAACATCATATCTGTTAACTTTTTTTCATCCTCGACTTCAGAGGTTGAAAACAATAAACCAACAGGTGATAGTAAGTATAGTTGGATAACGTCGGTGATAATCGTTAAGTGTAATCGTATCAATGTAACTGTAAGTACGTAAACGTAAGTGTAATCGTACGTGTAATTATCGCTATGCCTAAAGTACCAGGAGAAGGTGAGCTACTAGCCTGACGGACATCTGTAATTCATTGCGAGGCTAACAACGTGGGAAGACATTTTTAATTTCCCCTCTCATAACTTCCCATTTTTCTCCCCCAAAGAGGGGAATTTTTCCCCGATATAGAAACCCTGGTCCCATCTTCGACCACAGGTTGGTGGTGTTTTCCCACTGTAACACCAACATGCCGAAATATCTTTGTAGTCTTAAGGAAATTTTTATCTTGAAAAAAGCCCCGTTGATCCTCCTGGCAGTCAATACTGCTAGAAGTAGACAGTTCACCAACCAACAGGCGTCCTTCGTCACAAGATTTCACGATCCAGACTCCTTGAACTCCGGTTCACCATAAAGAAGTGATAGTGGTTTCAATATGAACAACGTACATACCTATCAATGGATGTAGGCAGTCGGTGGCTAAAGAAGTTGCTCATATTTAAGACGGAGACTGGTTACAGAAATTATAAACGGCAACATCATCAAAAATTACATGTAATAAAAATAATTCATGTACAATAAGTTAAGTTTCATTTATGGAAAGTAATCTGCAGTTAGACGATGAATAGAATAAGAGAGTAATTCGCACAAATGTCACTAAATTAAAAATCACACGTGACGAAAACCTAATGAGTAGGTACTCGCTAAATAATTTAAGTTGCTAAGATTAGGAGAATATCTGTACAAGATAGACGATACTTAATAAACTAGATCAGTTCGTTCAAAAATAATTAAATTATGAGTTAGCTATACCTACACTATAATACAGTTACCTCTTGAAGAGGCCTGTAGAAAAATGGACGGACTGTGACGCATCACGATAATTCCGAAGTGAGCATCGTACACTTCATGTGTAGTAATATTATGTACCTCTTGAAATTCAACTATTTTATTACCTGTCTCATTAACGCTTGTTAGGTATTAATTTACAGTTGATTCAATTCTAACGTAGGCCACTATTAGAAGAGAAAAGGCAAGAACCAGTCTTGGATGAATCGGTTACCTAATAACTGCTAGAAAACTGCAGCTGATACAAACGTGACCACCTGAATTCTATTTGAAATAAAATCTAGTGAGAATTCCGTTAGGTACTTTGCGTTCTTGAAGGCATAAATGAGCCTTTGACAGACAATCATTAGACTTCAGACAACAACAATAAATATATCACCTAACTACCTCCAAACCAGAAGACGATTTTTGATGATTATAATGGAAACTGCAAGCATCTCACCATATAACGCTGCCACAGTTACTCACTATCATTAGGACTGTCAATATGAATACTAATTTTAATAGTACACTAAAACTTATTAACAATATGTCCCGTGCCTATTTTTAGGTTACCTTTTTAATAAATAAATCATTTTTATCGGGGCACAAATTTTGTAAAGTACAAATCAACGTTACGTACTGTCGTATCTCTCAATGAAAACGTGTATAGGAGTGAGTTTTTGGTTTTTCAACGTCCTCCGACAATGATGACTCTGAGCTTACGCAGCGCCGAGCTTGATGACTGAAGTTCGAACTAAATCTGAATTTCAGAGGTTCACTAAGGGTAGGGCATTTGTTTGTATGATGTTGGTAGCAATGACTTCCTAACCTGTTCTGATTGTTGGCAATATGGCGATTTTCTTGTGGCTTGTGATGGTTATTTTACTTCACTAGCTAACAATTTTCCGATTTTTCTGATATTCCCGATGTCTATTCCGAAATCTTTGAAGACTGCCGGTTCGCAAAGGGCCCTCAGTCATCAAGCGAGAGGCGTTGTATTCAACGTTTTCGAGCATTTCTCACGAGAAAAGGCTGAAGGAGGTCCTGGTGAAAGCTACCGGTGTTTCAGTGGGAACTTAGTCAAATACCATCCAGGAAGGAAAGAAGACAGTTGAACCGGGGTAGCGTCGTTTACTACGCCTCAAAACTCTGAATTACTACACACCCAAAGAACTGGATTTTGACGAGTGGAAAAAGGTGTGTGACCATGTGAAACAAACTGAAGTACATGGATGATGATAGACTTCTAGACGATCGTGTTGGCGAATTTATCATGCACGTCGGATCCTCATCTAGCCCACCCAGTTCTGACTGATCCAGCTCTGATGAAGTTGAATTCATCAGAAGATTCAGCAGAAACTGGCAAGAATTGATGAGTCGAATCGAGAACATTCAAAATCTGATTCACTAGTGAAATACACCAAAGTAAGGCACCTGGACAGTGGCCCCAATATTTACCATTTAAATGCAGCGCCAAATAAAAGTGAAGGTGTGTCGGTTCACAGGGGATAAAATTTCCCACAACTGGAGAAAACAGAGAAGATAGTTCGTCCTTTGCCGCCTCGAGGGCTGCGTAAGCTCATCGTTGTCGGACTGCAGGTTTGTTCACAGTGTTTTCCTGACTATCCTAAGCCAGTTTCTGATTGTCATTCCAGCCCACAGAAAAAAGGCAGACGAGAAGTGGCCATGCACCGCCTTCTTGATTTACCAACCATCATTTAATTAACCACTCATTAACATGGTAGGTACTGGATAACAGATGGTTTCTTACAGTTTTCTAGGAGTCCGCTAATCGTCATAAAAAGCCAGTGCTACCGAACTGATACATTCGTGTCGTTCTGAGCGGAGTGAAAGAGAGAGCAACAAGTGGCGCTCCAGCAGAAAAACAATATCACGAAGGAGTCGAGATGAATCTGTTCTCTGCTTCTTCAAAAAAAAACTAGGATGTCAATAGCTCACACAAATTCAGTTACGGAACTATCACAGGTACTTGTCAACTGGTTACAATTAACATGTAGTCGTAAGACCTCATGAATTCTGCGTCAATACGTCACTCGAGTTGGTGACGAGAACAATCAAGGATTTCAGAGGCTCCAGGAGGGGTCTTTTACAGTGAACGTTGACAGAGGTGTCTAGTCGCTAGTAGAGCATGATGGCGCCGTTCGTTTTTTCTTCAATTACAGGCTTGGCTGCTTTCTTTTTCTGCCTCATGTCGCTGGTGGCGGAATATATGAAGATGACGTTTATGATCTGGACACTAATAGAGGCTATAACCAACCTGGAAAAGATTACTCGCATATGAGCACAGGCATTGACACAAACATAAACCATTCTGACAGACACCAAGGCATTCATTAGGATAAGAACTGTAGAATAGAATATTTGGAATAGAATAGAAATTTGGAACAAAATAGCAAGTAGGGATGTTGCGATACTACTGATATGACACTGGAATCGATACCGAGAAGTTGTGTGCTCATGGAGGAAGGGATCCATTTTATTTTTATCTACTTATACATGTTGTAAATAATAAAGAGTTTTGACTCCACCTATGGTTTCAGATTTCCCCACTTCTTTGTCATTAAAAATGATAGGTACCTAGAAAGAGCCACTATGAAAATAATTGAAAGGCCGACAAGGATTTATGTGACCAGCTGGTAGGCACTGATATGAAACTGGTAGGTATCGATACTTTTCATTCAATAATAGTATCAAAACATCGATACCACATGCCTAGGTAGTATTTTGATGGTACCGATACTTAGGTGGTATCGCAACATCCCTAATGGTAGGTACAGTTCGGGTGGAATGGGCTTTGGCTCACAGACATAATATATATTTTTATTAAGAAGAAGAAATACGATTAAATGAGATCGTAGTATCCATTTCGCTAGACGTTGCTGTTCATATCTCAAGTTACCCTACCTGGGGAAATAAAACCCAAACCCTGGTTGAAGCGCATGAATGTTTATTAGCATCCAGGTAATAGAGAAGATAAGGGTTAGGGATGAGCATCGTTTAGAAACCATCGATTAATAAGACGAGGAGTTCCATCATGATTGAATTCATAAGGGAACATCTGGGGACTTGACTGTGAGTTTCGTCATAATCGGTTGACCAGAACAAAAATATAAATATAAATTTAGCAAGGATCTGACGTTAAGAGAAAAATTGACTAACTATGTACCAAAATATGCATAGGGCACTATAGTGATGTACAATCGGAAACCAGCTGTTTTTGTCCAAAGGCCTCTATAGTACCATGTAAAAAGTACCTACTTAACTAAGGGACGAAAAACAATATTGTTTTTGTATTTTTTCATTCCGTGAGAGTAGACGTATTCCTTCGGTAAAAACCTAACATGAAAATCGGAAAATATCGCAAGAAAATGGGAATTTCGAGCGCAGAATACACTTTTTTTAATTTAAATAATCAAAATGCTGACCAGAAAGCTAATTGCAACGTCAAACCCAAATTTCATTACCTCTATTAAAAACCGAGCCACTGAAAAAACAACTATCAATATTAGAACAAATTTCAACACTAGAATGACCGCAGAACAATTCGAACACGATAAGAAGGTAAGTCCTAAGTACATATACATAACTCATGAAATAGAAAAAATAAATAAGTACATTATTAATTTGAATAATGATGGTTATTTTGGATTTTATTGATAGGTACTTTTGCAACCTGAACAATTAACATGCATAAACACTAAACCAAAAATAATTATTGATAGAATTCTTGAAGCCACAGCATACTATTTATGAAATTGCAATTGCCTGGAAGGCTCCAGCAGGTAATTGCAGGCTCTAATTAGGGAATTCCTGGGCACGAAGGAAGGCACTGACCACAGAAAACGGTGACCAACCTACTCAAAAGGGCATCTATACATAAAATCATAAAACCCTTGTGTAATAATTTGCAGTATGTGTAATAACTGTTAATAACAAACCCTTGTAATAATTGCTAATAATAAACCCTTGTGTAATAATTTTTTTATCAATTTGCAGTGCAATAATTTTTTATTGCAGTGTAAAATAACAACCCCGTGTAATTTTTTTTTTTTTTAATAAAGTAACTTTAGTTTCCAATCCACCTCAGGGCTCATTCAAAAATCCTCGGAGTTCAAGGTAGGTACCTACTCTGCACGTCGGTTCATTTTCATTGAGAAGACTTCCAATAACGAAGTTCCAAGACGGTTAAATACAAAGAAACAAGAAAATTGCCTCATTTTCTCAAAAAATCCGATAAATTAGACAACATTATGAGACTATCGATAGTTTTTGGGCCGATAACCGTGAGTTCAAGGTAGGTACCTACTCTGCACGGTTCATTTTCATTTAGAAGACTTCCAATAACGAAGTTCCAAGACGGTTAAATACAAAGAAACAAGAAAATTGCCTCATTTTCTCAAAAAATCCGATAAATTAGACAACATTATGAGACTATCGATAGTTTTTGGGCCGATAACCGTGAGTTCAAGGTAGGTACCTACTCTGCACGGTTCATTTTCATTTAGAAGACTTCCAATAACGAAGTTCCAAGACGGTTAAATACAAAGAAACAAGAAAATTGCCTCATTTTCTCAAAAAATCCGATAAATTAGACAACATTATGAGACTATCGATAGTTTTTGGGCCGATAACCGTGAGTTCAAGGTAGGTACCTACTCTGCACGTCGGTTCATTTTCATTGAGAAGACTTCCAATAACGAAGTTCCAAGACGGTTAAATACAAAGAAACAAGAAAATTGCCTCATTTTCTCAAAAAATCCGATAAATTAGACAACATTATGAGACTATCGATAGTTTTTGGGCCGATAACCGTGAGTTCAAGGTAGGTACCTACTCTGCACGGTTCATTTTCATTTAGAAGACTTCCAATAACGAAGTTCCAAGACGGTTAAATACAAAGAAACAAGAAAATTGCCTCATTTTCTCAAAAAATACGATAAATTAGACAACATTATGAGACTATCGATAGTTTTTGGGCCGATAACCGTGAGTTCAAGGTAGGTACCTACTCTGCACGGTTCATTTTCATTTAGAAGACTTCCAATAACGAAGTTCCAAGACGGTTAAATACAAAGAAACAAGAAAATTGCCTCATTTTCTCAAAAAATCCGATAAATTAGACAACATTATGAGACTATCGATAGTTTTTGGGCCGATAACCGTGAGTTCAAGGTAGGTACCTACTCTGCACGGTTCATTTTCATTTAGAAGACTTCCAATAACGAAGTTCCAAGACGGTTAAATACAAAGAAACAAGAAAATTGCCTCATTTTCTCAAAAAATCCGATAAATTAGACAACATTATGAGACTATCGATAGTTTTTGGGCCGATAACCGTGAGTTCAAGGTAGGTACCTACTCTGCACGGTTCATTTTCATTTAGAAGACTTCCAATAACGAAGTTCCAAGACGGTTAAATACAAAGAAACAAGAAAATTGCCTCATTTTCTAAAAAAATCCGATAAATTAGACAGCATTATGAGACTATCGATAGTTTTTGGGCCGATAACCGTGAGTTCAAGGTAGGTACCTACTCTGCACGTCGGTTCATTTTCATTTAGAAGACTTCCAATAACGAAGTTCCAAGACGGTTAAATACAAAGAAACAAGAAAATTGCCTCATTTTCTCAAAAAATCCGATAAATTAGACAGCATTATGAGACTATCGATAGTTTTTGGGCCGATAACCTTGAGTTCAAGGTAGGTACCTACTCTGCACGTCGGTTCATTTTCATTGAGAAGACTTCCAATAACGAAGTTCCAAGACGGTTAAATACAAAGAAACAAGAAAATTGCCTCATTTTCTCAAAAAATACGATAAATTAGACAACATTATGAGACTATCGATAGTTTTTGGGCCGATAACCGTGAGTTCAAGGTAGGTACCTACTCTGCACGTCGGTTCATTTTCATTTAGAAGACTTCCACTAACGAAGTTCCAAGACGGTTAAATACAAAGAAACAAGAAAATTGCCTCATTTTCTCAAAAAATCCGATAAATTAGACAACATTATGAGACTATCGATAGTTTTTGGGCCGATAACATCTGCACTATCGACAGCCTGAACTATCGCTAATCACTAACGGGTTTTATGATCAACTAATCGTCACTAAAGTACGAAGCAGGTGCCATCGGTCTGGTAATCTTACTGTAATATGTATGACAGATATTGGACGTCTTACCAAAACGAAAGTCCGAAAAACGCTCTGCCCTCCGTCGACCAGCGATCACCTGACGTCATGATGCTGAACTGCAGCTGCCTGAAGTACAGCGTCACCCACAAGGCGGCCGCTCCGCTTTGGAAGAGAACTGAAAGGAAAACCAAAAGGGAAAAACGGAATCAGCTTTCACCAACCGGGTAACCGATTAACAAAAGATGAATTACGGGGGTCTTCAATCGTGACGCATGGGAAATCCTGTTGTTATGAGAACTCCGTGCGGCAATAGGCAGGTTCTGCGGATTGTGGGAAACCTTTTTAAGTATTAAGAGGAGGAAATGAAGATGGAAACTAAACCTTCAGTCGGAAAGTCGAAGTATTAATGATTACCAGCATCACGTCGCGCCAAAATCCCCTTATTAAACGTCCACAAGCTAACGGAACAATCAAGTAGACAGCGCAAGGATTTCGTTCTTCCCACAACACGCTGTACTGAGCCCAAGTTGGTGCATGTACCTGTCTACAAAGACATGTAAGTACGAGTACAATCCGCCCTGGTTTTCCAGGACATGCCAAGCCCATGTTTTGATTTCGGTAACCCATGCAAAAGCCATTCGAAAATGATTCCAAACTCAACCGAAACTAGCCGGAATAAAATTCTGGGCATTTCCCCCTATTTTTGGCTGTTCACATAAGATTTTTGGAACAGAATTGGCATTTTCTCGAAAAAGGTTCATTCTACCGGAATGGGAATGGTTTCACTCGATTCAACATGCAAAAACTATTGAAAAATGAAACCCCCAACTCGACTTAAACCTGTCGAACCTATATTCAACATGTTCAAGCTTGAACCTATAATATTCAAGCTTTCCGGAGACAGCATTTCAACAGCAGCTAACCTTATAACAGTTAATCCTACAGACTTGGCGATGGTTTATTTCAAGTCAGCATGCAAAGCTTTCGAAAATGATAGCGAACTCGATCGCAATCAGCCGAAATAAAATTCTGGGCATTTCCCTCTATTTTTGGCGGTTCACACACAATTTTTGGAATTGAATTGGCCTTTTCTCGAAAAAGGTTAATTCAACAGGAATGGGAATTGTTTCATTCGATTCAGCATGCAAAAATTATCGAAAATGAAACCCAACTCGACTTGAACCTGGGGAAAATCACATTTGCCAGAGAACAGGAAAACCCGTTATAACTATATTTCAAGCTTTCCGGAGACAGCATTTCAACAACAGTTAACCGTATAACAGTTAATCCTACCGACTTGGCGATGGTCAAATATTTCGAAAATGATACAGAACATGATCACAAACAGCCGAAATAAAATTCTCGGCAGCTCCCCCTATTTTTGGTTCACCCACCATTTTTGAACTTAAATTGCCTTTTTCTCGAGAATGGTTAGTCCTACCGCCATGTGAGTGGTTTCAATCGATTTAGCATTAAAAATTCATTAGATACTAATACCCTCAAGCGATGGAAACATGTAAAACTGAAATTAAGGTTTATTATTCAAGTAGGCAACACCCAAAACACCAACGTTTTTCAGGAAAAGGACTGGCCCCGACCTCTATAAAACTGAGTAGTCAGGCTAAAACTGCACCAAACTCCAAATTGGACATCATTCAGAAAGGATGCATATTCACTAGGTCAAGGAACCATTTTACCAAACTTTGCTCAATAATAAAGAGTAGTTCTCACGACAGGCTTTAGAACCCCAAAGATGCTGCTTTCAATTTTATTGGAGTTTGGATCGTTTTTAGACTGACAGATTCGATTATGCACGAGGTATTCATAACAATCTACCAATTTATTCACAAACCTCCCTTAGGGATTGTAGTGGGGAAAAACAGACTTGTTTGTGTGTTATGTTGTGACGTGTGGAGTAGTAAAAACGCTGCAAAGTCCTTGTCACATGGGTTTATTATTCTATTGGACATACCTACAGAAATGTTGGCTGTTCATTTATTGTTTCTTTCATGCGCAATAATTGAAATAGCTATTTCTGGTGGTTTCCACCAATTTTGGCCCCAAAACACGAATTAGGTACGCTCCTTTTTTTTTCAAATTATCTCTGATCATTGATAGCACCATTTAATCGTCTTGATCCACCTGTTGATACTTTTTCTAGTGTTATTATACAAATTGATGGTGATTTCAGACGATTTCCCAGGTTTTTGACTCATAAAAAATCAATTTTGGGAGCTGAACATCTGATACAACCTCAATTTCCCACTATTCGGTCAAAATCGACTTCACATTCGGTCTTCTCGTCCCCAAAAACATGAAAATCGATACCTCAAAAGCTCATTTTCCTATGTTACTAAAACACAAAAGTACCTATTTTATACACATTTTCGCTCATAACACCCCTGGGTATATTCCGATCGGGCTGAAAAGTTTCGGGACACAACTAGGGCCCAAATGGAGCATGTGTGCGAAAGAACGAATTTTTTAGACCGAAAATGAAGCCTGTACACGTGACACGGCGGACGGCGGACGGACATTGCATTTTTGGAATCTACGCACCTTGAAACGGGAAAGAAAAAATTTTGAGGGGGTGTTATAAAAATTTTTGCTGAGCGAATACATAGGTGTATTATTCACAGAATAATAAACCAAAAAACTACAGGATAAAAATAGAAATAGTCTATTTCCACGTCAAACTAACCAACTGTAGACCGGTTTCGGTTGTTACACCATCATCAGTACACGATAGAAATTCTATAGTGAATTTCTATCATATCGTGAATTCTATCACGATAGAATTTCTATCGTGTACTGATGATGGTGTAACAACCGGAACCGGTCTACAGTTTGTTAGTTTGACGTGGAAATAGACTATTTCTATTTTTATCCTGTAGTTTTTTGCTATGGATTTCCACTACTCCGCCGCAAGTGATTTAAGTTATGTGCGGAGCAGTTTGTGTATGGTGGTGGTGGTGAAGGGCAAGGTATTCCAAATAAGCTATGTCCACACAGGTGCGCTTTCCTCTTCCCTTTCACTTTCGACTTGCGTTTCAACATTCCTCAGCGCAGGCCTCTTGAGGCATTCAACTTGTAGTCCACATTTGGTCAAAAGTCTGGTGCGCGTTTCTGCTCAAAATGGGGTGTTAATGACGCGGCGTTGCCAGCAGTGTTTTCTGCCGCTTTTCTCGTGGTTTTGCGGGAAAAATCGAAGTTCCGGTGTGAAGATTGCCACACAACACTTTGTACTGTTTTTCATAACTGCACGAATACAAGTTTGGCGGCACTTCGTCAAAATCCGTAAACTTGCATAGAAATCTCACTTTCAACCACTTTCTGACACCACACCAACGTCATTTAGCTAGCAAACCTAGAAAATGTTGGAACCACTGACATTTTTTGCTGTCAATGAGCCAAATAATCAAATGCGATCGCGCTCAAAATCAATAGGAATCATCTTGACATCCTAATTGACATTTTGGTACCACACCCGCACCAATTTGAGTATATTTTTACTGCAGTTATAGTTGAAAATCGAAAAATTAGAAAACCGTCACAACTCCCTTATTTTTCTACCTAGAAAGCTCGTTCTCATCTCAAACTGAGGAGTTCAACGAGCTGAACAAAACCCAAAACGAAAATCTGAAAAATACCGTATTTTTAGGAAGTTACGACCGTTTGGGATTCCAACATACGTACATGCATACGGAGTGACATCACGCGGAAAACCGTCTAGAACCTAGTTTTGAGCACTAACTCTCTAAAACAGGGTCCGATGGTTTCTAAACAAGATTCCATGGTTTTTTCGAACACCTGTTTTTGGCGGCATCGCCATACTTCCATTCCCATGTAACAGGAACATGGAAGTAAAACGGCGAAGAGCCATTCGGGTAAAATGGTTTTTTAGAAAGAGCCGATAATTTTTTTAAATAATAGCCAATTTCGAAATTTCACGAGAATGTTGGAGGAAGATTTCAAAGAACTTTTGGTCCTAATCAAATGGGCAAGTGAGAAACAAAATTGAGATACGACCACCCGAAATTGCGATCACATTGAGATTTTTTGCCACTGGAGATTTTTTGCGTCTTTATCTTTCTTGGGTCATTCTTAGTGTGAAGAGACACCGATGACGTCTTACTTTGTAGAAAGAATATCAAAGGAGGCTCGATACGCATGTGCTGTGGCGTGCGCTTCGATATTCCGGGCCATTCGGCTTGAAAAAGGCTTGGAATGACGCATGTCCTCTCCCGTGCGTCATGATGAAAGTGAAACGGAAGAGTAAATCAGTGTGGACACGGCTAACAGATCAATATGCGTCAACGCAAATCAAGCTGACCAAAGGGGTACCTAACTACCATGACGTCATCAACCTCGCTTGGGCTGAGCAACACACTGCTGTCCTAATCAAGAATCCCCTATTCCGCCAACCCTAACTATTGGAAAAATGTGTCCCTATAAATACACACACACACACACACGCGCGCGCGCGCGCACGCACGCACGCACGCACGTGTCCCTGTGTGTTTTCATTACACATTTCCCGATACTTGAGTTAGTTGGATACATCGCGTGCTGTAGCCAAAATTCCAGTATTTTGGTTGGAAATTAATAATCGCATTTTACTCATTTAAAAAACCATAGGTTTCTGTTAGTAAGTTAATGATAAGATAAGCATTCGATTTAATGGGCATTTATCGCGTGGTGTAGCCAAAATTCCAGTATTATGGTTGGAAATTAATAATCACAGTTTACGCATTTTACTCATTTAAAAAACCATAGGCTTCTGTTAATAAGTTAATAATAACCATTCGATTTAAAGGGCATTTATCGCGTGCTGTAGCCAAAATTCCAGTATTTTGGTTGCAAATTAATAATCACATTTCACGCATTTTACTCATTTAAAAAACCATAGTGTTCTGTTAATAATAGCAGCTTCTTTCTCGTATGTAACAGGTGAAGATACAAGTTCCCCTTGATCGACGAAGCTGATAAGCTCATTTCACTAGCTAAAAAATAAAACCCGCATCCCACCTACTATAATTCGAATGAACGAAATACTTGGATGAAAATTGGCTTTGCAACCGAAAAAACTGCTTCTGCAAAACAAATTCATAATTATGAATGGAATTCCTATTAAGATGATTTTAGGGATTTTCAATAGTAAATCAAAACAAAGTACATACGGTTATTCCTATGTTCGAATGTAGTTTGTTTAGGTATTTTCTGAGCAGAGAGGGCGAGAAAATCGGTAGAACCCGGTAGAACAACTTGGTAAAAAATCGAGATACCATCGGGATTCTTTGTTAGGACAACAGATCTGGAATGACGGATTTTACGAATAACTACGGAATTTTGAGCTGAAAATTGGGAAACCGGCATTTCTGGTAAGACTGACAATCGTTTATAATTCCGTTGTGTCTTGTCTGTTATATGGCTGGAGATAATTACTTGACAAGATGTTCCAGAGGTAGAGGCCAGGGACTCCGGTAATTGTCCAGATGGGTGTGGTAGCGCTGTTGACAACAGCCAGGACCGCCGAAACGGAGCTGAATACGATCCCAGCCGCCATACAGCAGATGGTGCCCAGCCAGTACGAGTACACCATCAGGGCCGACATTTCCTGGGGCACTGCATCAATAAACAATGAATTATTAGTTATGGATTATGCACAGCAAGTAGCATTGAAATGCAAATGAATACGTGGTTCACCGCCCATTCACTTACGTCGATTCAACTACCTACTTGTCAATTTTTAACTTGATCAGGGTGGCCACACGATCAGGATTTTCATTTTCCCTGACTTCTCCCTGACCTTTTTGTCGATTTCCCTGACTTTCCAAGATTTTTGAAGCCAGACTCTTCCACCTTTTTCCAGACTTCCCTGCTTGAATTTTAGCATATTCCCTGTCAAATTTAAATATTTGAAGGGTAAATAAACGGGTAAGCTGACTAAATATTATATTATTACACTGAAGGATTCATGTATTAATTTATTAACGTGCTAACCTAAATAAATGTCTGATTTAGAGGCGCGATCGAGGCACAAGAAACGCCAACCAACGTACAGCAAAGCGAACTACCAAGCGTCAGCACAATAAACACTGCAAATCCCTACACAATGGTTTTGTATAGAGCACCCTTCTGTTGCAGATCACACTTCTCCGTATAGAGCACCCTTCTGTTACAGCTGTAACAGATCACAGCTCTCGGTATAGATAACCCTTCTTTATAGATCACAGACCCTCCGTAGCTTAGTACCTAACCCAGTAGCTTAGTACTCGTTATCAGGTACCTACCTAAATCATGTGTTAAATGTTGCTAAAATAATTTATTCTAACAATGAAAAACATTAGCTAAAATGGCAAAAAGAAACAAATAATTTGTGAAGAGAAATAGTTGATCTGGAGTGAATTCAACAATTCACTCCAGATTGAACCGTACCGGGATTCAAGTCCCGGTAGGGTTTCGATCTCGGGGCCTTAGGCGTTACAATCCGTCACTTAGACCACTGCGCTACAGCGCCAACCTCTGACCGAGAGACCAGTGATGTGCGCTCTCAACTCAGCCTGCAGTCACCCTGCTCTTTAGGGCAATTGTATAGCAGATTTTACGGCAACATCGTACAATGCTCTGGATGGTCTCAAAAACTCAGAAAAAAAATCAAACCAAGTAGGTATATTTAAAAATGCGAAAAAACCCACACCTCAAATTAAAATTTTCCGAGATAGAGATTCTCTGGACATTTTAACCCCTATTTTCACCCCTTAAAGTTGAGTGACAGCAAAGCCGAGCTTCGAGAACCAGCTAGAGCCCAAACGGGACCCATATACCAAATTTCGTTAATTTTGGTTCATGGGAACTAAGGAAAATGCCGCGGACGGTGGCGGCGGACAGTGTAAGGACAGAAATATTTCTGTTCGATATTAGTATTATACTCCTTGCCGCTAGGTGCGCTGCACTTGCGTTGCACGCTCTGAGGCTGTCAGATGACTGGACACGAGCAGAGCGGCAAATAAGGCACAACAGTTCAAAATCTCAAGAAAACGGCGGACGTGCGGTAATTTTCCCTGACTTGCCACTCAATTTCCCTGACTTCCCTGACCAACATTTTTTCCCCTGACTTTTCCCTAACCGGTGGCCACCCTGCTTGATTCAGTGCTTGAATAAAACAGCTGTCGTACAACAGGGCTTCTAGCGGCAACTGGGTGAATTTCCCTGAATCCTATCGAATCAAAAACCTAAATTTCACACAGTTATGAGGTAATGAGTTCATCTACAACTTCTACAAGGTACGTACCAACCTCACACGAAATGAAGAGCGATGAAATCGTGGAAGCCCATTCCAATGGAGTTACAGAAACATTGTCTATTTCCAATAAGAACTAAATACCTATACAGTAATATCGTTTTTGGTGGCAAACCATCGTCAGTAACAAACAATAACCGCAAGTAGGTACCTCAAATTCAAATCAAATCAAATTGTGCTTACTAAGTAAGAAATTTTAATGTTCTTTTCATTCCTTCTTTTCATGATTGTGTCTGATGAGCACATTTATATTGCATTTTCTGAAATTTAATAAACATCTATCTATCACCCTGCATTAGAGAGGTGAGCTGTGGTGATAAACGACTTTTTTTCGAAGACCTTTGTGAACAAATAATACGTTCAGTGTCTATACATATCTATACATAAATATACCTCCTTAAAATTCAGTTTCATTCGATCGATTTGGATGAAATTTTAGGAGATTGTAAGGAATTTTCATAAGAAAGGGATTGTCGAAACATTCGTTCGAGAAATTCTATGGAATTCATGATTTCAATAAGGATCCTTCCTTCCTTCAATAAGGATCCGCTTCCTGATTTGATAGGTACCTTACCTATCTGTCAAATCTCAAAGTAGTATTGCCACTTACCAGTTATCTCAGGGTTACCTTCAACATGATCGAGGTTTTCTCCTCTCTATCTCTGCTACCTACTCTATTTCACGTATGATCGAACTGACCTTCACGTTGAATTGATAGAATTATCTCCTTGTAACTGCCAATTTTTACGGAGGTCTCAACAAAAGAGGACTAGCGGTTTACCTAAATGTTTATCTACAACGTCTGTTGTGCAAACGCGACCTCCAGTTTCGGTGAAAGTTGAGCAGGTACCTACCGAATCCCCAGTAATTGTTCGAGGGAAAATCATTAATTTGAGTGCCTACAGATGTAAATATTACGCAGTGGAAATGGAATATGGCTTACCCGCCCGTTACGGGCAATTACCATGAACTCTGCATTTTGGTTTATTATTTTCAATAATGAACCATTGGAATCGAGCATGAAAAAAAAAATTCTTACCCCCCCTCAAAATTTGATGGTTTACGTTTCAAGGTATGTAGAATCCAAAACTGCAATAAAAATATTTCTGTCTGTCCGCCGTACGCCGTACGCCGTACGGGCCACTTTTCTTAGTTACCATGAAAAAAAATTGATGAAATTCGGGTTATAGGTTCCGTTCGGCGTCTAGTTGGTCCTCGAAGCTCGACGTTACTGTGAGTCATCTCTAAGGGGTTCAAAATAGGGGTTGAAATTTTCAAAACGCCTATACCATTTTTTTACGTAAATATTTTTACGGTTTTAAATAGTTCTTGAACTTGCGAGTTTTTTAAGACCATCCGGAGCGTCGTACGTCCAGCCGTTCGTTCACAGTAAGGCCCCGAAGTTTGCACCGACAGGCATTTTCGACTCCAGTGTGAATGAAATTGTATACAATTCAAACCAAATCTCGTAACCAGAGACGCGCCCACAATAGGAATTTGTGAATACGGCCAATCATTGGTAGGGATCACCTGATTATATTGGCGGAGTATGAAGTCGAGTTGGTTGTTCTGTGATATTATTTAATTTGAAAAATGATGGCTCTTTTGGAGTTTGTTGGTAGGTAGTGAAACTTGAACAAACGTTGAAGTATTATTGATGGGTAAATTATTACTACGGTAAATCATTACTCAACGGTAAATTATTACACAACGGTTCATTATACCATCTACGTAGAAGGGGCTGGAGTTTGTTGGTAGGTACTTTTGCAACTTTTTTCACTCCTCATCAACAATTTCTTTTCAGAACTTCATTATGTGTGTTTCTTTTTGTTAGGTACTGTTTGTCATCGGCAGAATTATTTTAGCAACATTTAACTCGTGATTTAGGTAGGTACCTAGTAACGAGTACGGGGTTAGGTACTAACCTACGGAGGGTCTGCGATCTACATAATATGTATATAATAGTACATATCATATTATATAGACGGGTTATCTATACATAGAGCTGTGATCTGTAACAGAAGGGTATTCTATACAAAATAATAAACCGTTGTGCAGGTATTTGCAGCGTTTTTTCTCAATAGTTTATGCTGTGAGATATACGACAATAAGGCTGAATCGGTAAAATATGCCTCCTTCATATTTTGAGAGGATTTCGAACGTTGTGATTTCAAAAAAAAGGAAACGTTTGTTTTTCATTTGGTATTCCATCCATTTACATTAAGTTATTATTATCAACGATAAGTTAATTTTGAAAACAAATTCAATGGGGAACATAGGTAGTTGGCAATGGTAATATAGAAATGGTATGTCTAGGAGGATGTAGCAAACAGTCATGCAGCATGACTTAATGAGCGAATTTTCAAAGAAATATTCGAATTAATGGCTATGGTTTTGAATAAAGGAAAACTTCGGTCTAAAATTTGGTTTTCTATGTATATTCTCTTCGTATTTATTTTAATTTGTACGTTTTGTCCATCCTGATTCTACCGTTTTGGGTTTTGGGTAGGTTTTGCGCACTTTAAATGCTCTAATTTAAGAACGGATTTAGATATCTAAAATCCGATTTCACCATCGTGTTCAGCGTGCAAAAACCTTTAAAATGAGGGGTCACTTGTTAGAAAATAACATTTTGGGGATTTTTGGGTAATTTTTGCGCACTTTAAATGCTCTAATTTGAGAACGGATCAAGATATCTAAAATCCGATTCCACCATCGTGTTCAGCGTGCAAAAACCTTTAAAATGAGGGGTCACTTGTTGGAAAATAACATTTTGGGGATTTTTGGGTAATTTTTGCGCACTTTAAATGCGCCAAAACCCTCCTTAGAGTAGGCCAATTTCGCCCATCTTCGAACTTAGCCTTTCGATTGCCAAGATAGATTTTTTGTGCAAATTTGAGCTGTTTATCTCAATTCTATCGAGAGTTATCGTCTGGAGTGACACATATATATATATATATATATACATATAAAAAAGTGTTACATTTCAGGAATCGTTTTAGAATGGTCTGAAACGGATTTCTATGAAGAAAATTTCCAAAAATTTATATTATTTAAATTTCGAAGCCATTGCAATAGCTTCATTTTCTTTGAAAATTCGCTAAAAGAGGCGGGGAAATGGGCCCCGCTGCTGCCTGTGACATTGTACGCATATGGGTTCTGATTGGCTGGCCCGTGGCAGCGGAGGGGTAATGGCCGATATTCTATTCTATCCGTGTGACATGAGCAAGCGGCTAGAATCCGAGGATTCTATCCGTGTGACATGAGCAAGCGGCTTTTTCAAATCGCCTTCTTCTTCTACATGTTTTTCTTCATCCATAAAGCAACTTTTCACTTTTTTCAAATGTTTATAGGAAGATGATTATAAAATCAGTAAGTACCAAAAGTGGATACATGATAATTTCCCATAACGTAAAGATAATAAAGATAATATTGCAGAACAAGACCATCAAGATAGATGTGGCTCCTAGTAAACACTAAACTGAAATACCTCACTTTTGGTTTCACAACTAATCCCTGCCATGTTTAAACGTTAAAAGCTGCCACCTTTATCCCTGGCAGTTCCTGGTCCAGTGAAATTATGATATCTTTTTGCACGCGCAATAAAAATCAGCATTATACTAGAAATTAATGGGAAATATCGAGGAAACTCCAATGACCAGCCAGAAAGATACCGCGCCATCATCAGATAGACATCCACATCCCACCTATCTCAATTAGTGGAATGATCAAAACGATTTTAAAATAATACAATAAAGTTTGTACTCGTCAAAATTTCAATGGTAACTACCTATCTGTCTCAAGATGAATCACATAATAACGTGGGTTATAAACTGAGTACAGCTGCAGGATGAGAAGTGACCAGAGTATGACGAATGGGGAATTTTTGTAAAATTTTCTTTTTTGAAAAAAATATTCAGAGCTCTTGGAAAAACGGTAATTTGAAGCCCATTTTCAGAAGTAAGCGTTATTTTTTAAATGAGGACCACTAAAAGTAAAAATAAGGCAAAAAACGGCATATCAGGTCTACTGACATCTCATTGGCTGTTGGCTCAAGGAGGCGGAGTGAAGCTTTTGAGGCGAAGGTTCTCAATGCTGCCAACAACCCAACATTAGAAATTGCAAACCGTCCTGGCAACCTTCAACTAGGTACCTTTGCTGTGCCCTTTCGTAAACCTCCCCTCAGTTTGATTTTGAGGGCTTGTTTTTCAAGTTTATTTATAAATTTGATGTTGATCCATTGCGGTTCTGTACATCGTTTAAAGTGATGCACTAGCACACTAAGCGTGATTTGAGTTAACAACTCCGCAATTTACCTGACACGCCATTTCTAGGGGGAACTCAGAAATTCAAATCTCACTCTCGTATTCTGCCTTGACTTTCCAACATAAACATCTCATTATCTGGTTAGTAATTTGCATTACTGAACAGAATTTGGCCAAAAAATGAGAACCGGCAACTCGCGAAAATTCCCATTCAACTTTCGAGACCTGACGCTACACTAAAAATTGAAGAAAACTAATAGGTGGTTTGTCATTGGCCAAATCCAGCAATACCAACAATGCAAATACCAGCAATGTTTTTGCGGTGAGATGGATAAGTTCAGTTAAATGATGAATTATATCAAGATAAAGGTATCACGGTTCGCATGTTTCGGCTATTAGGGAGGGAGCAAAAACTAATACAATTCAATATTATAATAAATTATGGCATGAAATCCGCAATTCCCCCATGGGGGATATTTTAGGTGATCAATCCCTCCAGTTGGCAGCAGTGCATACAGAAAAGTTCGGCTTTCCGGCCTTTGATTTTTCTGATAGGCTGACAGCGACACCGCCCTCCCCCCACCCCGAAGTCCCTCGCAATCTCGAATCTTCTACCTTATCAATCCCAATGGGAAAAGCTCGTACAATATGGTGATCTTGTGTTTTCTAATTTTAGTGTTACGTTTTTACCAACGGTCTGACATATATATCCCATGTTTCACTAGTCAGAACGACCTGCATCCTTATATTATTATTCTCGGGATTTAGGCAATGTTTAGGTTAACACTGGTTGTGATTCCTACCTTCCTCGAGCTGTATACCTAATATCTTGTTGACAAACTGAACGTTTTCTTTCAAACGACTCCCACGATTTAGATGAATTCACATTAGTTACACTTGAGGTGGGTACAAATGATACCCAGTACCTCCCATCCCCGTCATTAGTGAATAAAACTACGTAAATTGATATTTCTGGATCTGGACGTTCAATATTACTGTGGATTCTTAACAAATTTCCGAATTATGGGTGAGGCTCCCGGTCGGCGGGTCCATTAGGTAGTTAATAATAAAACAATAATCAGAGGAATATTAAATACATCCTCCGAAGTTATAATTGACCACAGAACGGGGAACTAGGTACTATAGCACAGAACAGAGGATTGACCGCCGAAATCCTTCGGCTCGGTGCTCTCTTGGATAGTTTCGCGTATTAGATCGAGAGATATAATAATTATACCTACTAATCAAAATTAGATAACACGTCTAGGCCTCCGATTAAACGTCCAGGAGTAGGTACATAATAGTAACCTTGTTTCAAACCCATAACCGCATATTCCTGAACTATGAAAACATGTGACAGGCCTTGTTTTCTCCCTTACCTCTCTGGGCTGGGCGTAGGGGGATATGAGGAGGCCTGTAGGTAAGTACAGCCGCAAACATCGTGTTCCTACCCATAAATTAGGGACCACTCGTTCCGTTGTTTTCTATCGCACATCACCAAGTTTCTAAAGCGGCTTCGCGTGCAACCCTCAAATTAACACCGACCAACTCCGTGGGTACTCGGAGCTTTCAGTTCTGGCCCAGATCAAGTTGCGGGTTTCGCGACGGTCGCCTTGAATGTAAAAGCTCGACTGAGCGAGAGTCCCAGTGCGGGTCCGTCTGGATTTAATTAATAAGCTGCCTCTCAATCATCAAACCGCGATCAATTCAAGGTTTTCGAAGAAAAAAAAACGGATCACGTACTGGAGACACGAACTAATAGGTAAGTAAAGTTTTTGCGCCCTCCACATGACGCGGAATATTAAGCGACTGCGTCCGACTAAACAACACGTTCTATGCGATTAAGCAAGGTGGTCAGCTATGCAAATGAGGGAGCTAAGAGCAATAAATCAACTCTGATTTGGCACCTGCACTAAAAACGTCTGCCAAGTTGGGCGGGCAGTATAGCTTCCTCAGGTATTGTAACATGGAAGTGTAGAATCAGTTGGTAAAAAAAATTATGAGTCAAAATGATCGAATAGAAATAAATAAAGTAGTAAAAAATTATCTAACATGCGCAATAGGATCAACATGTCAACCTCTCTTGTTCGCGCATGCGCAGACTAAAGTTACAGTACGATTCCAAAGAAATTCGTCAAAGTACTATTCCTGATCCACCCTCCAAATTTGAACTCATTACAACGATATAGGTTGTTATGGGCGTTTCAAGTATTTTACGTTTGCGTATGCGCAGACGCAAGTTACGGTACGATTTCAATGTTATTGATAAGGGACCACCTGCAATCCAACCCGCGTGTACCCTCAAAATATCAGCTCTCTAGGACTATTTTTAGCGTAGTTACAAGCGTTACAAGGAAATGGTAAACATTTCATGTTCGCGCATGCGCAGACGAAAGTTGCAGTATTTTTTTCAACTATTTTGGTATGGGACCATCCGTGTCCCAACCCGCACCTACCCTCCAAATTTCAGCCCGTTTCGACCATTATTTCGAGTTACTAGCGTTACAAGGAATTGACCAGACAGACGGACACGGACAAAAAATGTTCCTTGATGTCTGAAATGGTAGTGGAAATTTTCATTTTGGAGGACATAATTTTTTTTTTTTTTTACTCAATCACGAATCTAAGGCTTCCCTACCGACGGTAGTGAGGAAGCAAACTAAGGTGTATCATTAATTCTAGATGCTGATCAGCAGTACAATTAATTATAGACCTCATCCATGCTCATAGATTGAGTGATTTTTCATCGCTAATGCTACAAGACACTTCTGTAATTGTGGTTTTGGTACTTCTTCATTATCTGGTATATACACCAAAAAAAATTCTCAAATTTTGATTAAATTATTTAATAACGTTTCTCAACAACAATTACCATTATCTCAAACACATCGATTGTTCAGTCAGACAAGACGGTGGGTGTACAAGAAGTTTAGTTCCCATTCCGCCGCTCGCATTGTCAAGCGATCTGGATGCTCGCTAGCGCTCGCATCTCAAAAAATATAAACAATCCCAAAAACTATCCCGTGAATGAGCAGGTTGTTTGGGACTTCTGAATAGATGGTACAAGTATGCAATAGTTGTTTTGTTGTTGAGAAACGTTATTAAATAATTTAATCAAAATTTGAGAATTTTTTTGGTGTATACCAGATAATGAAGAAGTACCGTGGTTTTTCATTCCCCTCGTGTTCTTTCGTCTGCAGGTTTTTAAACATTCTGTTTTTCGATGTTACAATTTTCCTGTATGACAGATATTTTCCGATGGTAGAGAAGCCCTGGATTCGTGATGAGTAAAAACAATTTATGTCCTCCAAAATGAAAATTCCCACTACAATTTTGCGTTTCAGATATCAAGGAATATTTTTGGTTCCGTGTCTGTCTGTCTGTGGTCAATTCCTTGTAAAGCCCATAACTACCCGAAATGGTGGTCGAAATGAGCTGAAATTTGAATCGTAGGTGCGGATTGGGTCACAGATGGTCCCACACCAAAATCATTGAAAAACTACAGTAACTTTTGTCTGCGCATGCTCAAACTTGAAATACTTGAAACGCCCGTAACTGCCTCAAATATCATTGAAATGAGTTCAAACTTGGGGGGTCGATCAGGAATAATAATTTGATAGTTCCACATGAATTTCACTGGAAACGTACTGTAACTTTCGCCTGCGCATGGGCGAACACGACGAAATTTTGACGATTCCTGCAACGCTTCTACTAACTTAGCGAAAAATAGACATCGACAGCTGAAAATACCCAACTAATTCTGTTAGTCCATGTGATCTGAGTCTTCACTGGAGAGTCACCAACCCATGCATGGACACCTGTCCAATGAATGAACCCACCCAACTATTCTATACGTTCATGTGATTCAAGTGAGGAAGCTGCAGTGCCTACTCGAATTGGCAGACTTTTTTTCTCATTTGAACAATAATTTTAATTTCATCACGGAGAATATTTCTTGTTTTCCTTTGTATATGTTACCGGCAAAGTGTGAAGTATGAAATAAAAGGGCCAGGCAATGCACGAAATAAATCTCATTTCATAATTTTCCTAGGCAGTGTATTTCACACTTTGCCGGTAACATATATATGCACATATCATTTGTAGGTACACAGCCTTGTTAGTTATGATGTAAGGCCAATGAGAGCATAAAGGACTCTACGAGATCCAGCCAGCCCCTTTCAGGTATTGAAGACATGAAGAATTAACTAACCGAATAAACAAGAACAATGAAACAACGTGTGACATCTGCGTGCGTACGTGAAAGTGCTAAGTAATTATATTGTTTAACCGAGGCGAAAACTCACGTAGAATTTCACTCTGTGGAGCACCCCAGTGAGAAACGTAAAACCGAGGGGCGTCCCCAACAAATGAAGTTGCACAATGATAAGTTACGAATGAATGAAAATAAAAAATATTACAGGGCCAATTTCACGTGAGTTGCATCATAATCGGGGCTCGCGAGAAAAGAAAACAGATAGGTTTCGAGGTTAGCGGCCGATTGTAGTTAGTAGTGTTGGAAAAGGTAAACTCGACGGACGTGGGGTAGTTACAGGTACTGCACGATACACTGCAGGTCTATTTGGTAACCTCAGTCAGAGGAGTACCACCAGTAACGCATTTCTAAGACTGAATAATATTAAATAATAATAGAAATATCTATACCACATTATTCATACGTATACACACGACATGGGACTTGAACACATTCGACAGCTACTCGGTTCATCTGTTTCCAAGCAGACAGGAAGACCAAAGCCTTCAGAATAACAAGGCTGCTCAGCGGAAAGTTTCCAACAAGGACGTATCATATCCCTAAGACATTTACTGCTTTTTCGTTATTTGAACGCTCAACACTCGATTTCTTCATTATTGTATTTATTCGAATTTAGGACAAATATATATTTAAATCGCCCAATTAAAATACTATAGCGCAAACTATTTAGTAGGTAGGTACCTAAATATTAGGTATTAGTTACCTCAGTATAGAAAAGGTGACCCTATTTATAACATGGTCAACTACAGAACTTTTCATCTATCGAAAAATTGATAAATAAGTTTTTTATAACTCTCTCCTTAGTAAAGCAAAATTATATAGATCACGTACCTATTATAAAAACGCTGCAAAGTCCTTGTCACATGGGTTTATTATTCTATTGGACATACCTACAGAAACGTTGGCTGTTTATTTATTGTTTCTTTCATATAAAATAATTTAAATAGCTATTTCTGGTGGTTTCCACCAATTTTGGCCCCCAAAATATAAATTAGGTACGCTCCTTTTTTTTCAAATTATCTTTGATCATTGATAGTACCACTTAATCGTCTTGATCCACCTGTTGATATTTTTTCTAGTGTTATTCTACAAATTGATGGTGATTTCAGACGATTTCCCAGGTTTTTGACTCATAAAAAATCAATTTTGGGAGCTCAACATCTGGTACAACCTCAATTTTCCACTCTTTGGTCAAAATCGACTTCATATTCGGTATTTTCGTCCCCAAAAACATGAAAAACGATACCTCAAAAGCTCATTTTACTAACACATTACTAAAACACAAAAAGTACCTATTTTTATACACATTTTCACTCATAACACCCCTGGGTATATTCCGATCGGGCTGAAAAGTTTGGGGACACAACTAGAACCCAAATGGAGCATGTGTGCGAAAGAACGATTTTTTTAGACCGAAAATGAAGGTACACGTGATACGGCGGACGGACATTGGCTTTTTGGAATCTAAGCACGTTGAAACGGAAAAGAAAACATTTTGAGGGGGTGCTATAAAAATGTTTTGCTGAGCGAATACATAGGTGTATTATTCGCAGAATAATAAACCAAAACTTCTACCAATTCGAGTAGGCAGTACAGCTTCCTCACTTGAATCACATGAACGTATAGAATAGTTGGGTAGGTTTCAACGATATTTAAGGTAGTTATGGGTGTTTCAAGTATGTCATGTTTGCGCATGCGCAGATGAAAGTTAGGGTGGGATTTCAATGATTTCGTACGGGTCCATCTGCGATCCAACGCGCGTGTACCTTCCTAAGGACAGCTCTCTAAGACAACGTTTCGCGTAGTTAGAAGCGTTACAGGAATTGACCACGGACCAGACAAATGGACACGAAACCAAAAATGTTCCTTCATGTCTGAAACGGAAAATGGTAGTGGAAATTTTCTTTTTTTTTTTCATTTTGGAGGACACAATTTTTGTTAAACTCAAATCACGAATCCAAGGCTTCCCTACTTTCCGGTAATGAGGAAGCAAAATAAAACCTACTTCTACCTGTAGGGAGGTACTATGTAGGTATAACACGTACACCCGCCACTGCCGCAGCACCCAAAAACACTAGGAGTAAAATTTAAAAAAAATCCAACCACGTGTTCAGTTGGCATTTGAATTTCCCTCCGTATCTACACTGTACCTAGCTTTTTTAGATTTATCTGGCTATGGATATTCAATATTTTAGTGGATAATCCATGGTGATTCCTTTGTGTCAGCTCCCTAGACCAAGCATGTTATCGCAATCAGTGACAGTAATCGATGACCTGTAATCGAAATTGAAACCTAGGCTCCTGAAACTGGCAGGTAGGTCCTGGGACGGCAGTGTTCCCATGGCAACTGAGAAAAGTGGCCCGTCCGCGCATGCTCAGTCAAGTAAAAATGTAGTTCTCAACACCCAGTTTGGGCCCTATCCCTAGAATCTGATTTCCACCCAATAATCGTTCCTGTTCACAATCGATTCAATCCCTTCGATTCAACTACTAGCCATCTCGACACGATGTCTTTCGATTTGTTTTTGTTGTCTCGTGAATCATATTCGCTTCTCTGTTCAGTCTGTTGTCAGTTTTCCATTTTTTGCGTCAAATTTTGTGCATTTGCGTTCGTTTCGTTTCCAATGACAGATTTGTATTTGTGGTAACGACGTGCATTTTGTCCAGTTCGCTGTTTGTGGTTGATTAAAAGTTTAGGAAGAGATAAGCCTTTGCTGAATACCACCCAATCACTGAATAAAGGGAAGGGTGTTGTTGCCCTGAGGTATTTCGCAGAAAAATCTGTTGGTTTTGTGTTTTGGTCTGGTGCCCCACTGTTTTCCGATCCCACACACCGCTACTGTACATAGGTATCTGGAACTTTGGCAGAACTACATTCATCCCATAATCTGATAAAGCATCTTCAAATACACTTCCAAAGTCACTGCGCTACTATCGTCTGACTGTCCCTGAAGTTCATCTCTGGAACACCGCCAAAAATTGTAACTTTACACCACAAGGTAGTGTCATATTATAAGACAGGCAGGCAAGCGCTAAAACTAGCCAAAACCGACAATTGAGGACAAACGTAAATCAACGCAACTTCTACAACACTCGTTGGTGTTAAGTGACTGAGAGGGTAATCAAGAACCGCATACCACGAAGAATGCGAATATGAAGTCGATTTTGACCATAGAGTGGAAAATTGAGGTTCTAACGAAGTTTCAGCCTTACATTTACGTTAAAATTTGGTCTAAAATCGTCGTTCTTCCGCATGCAGTTTGGATCCCCATATGGGAACACATCTGCGTCCAATTTGCGTGAAGCTCGGCAGCCCGATCAGAATACACCCACGGGTGAAAATGGGTGTAAAAATTGGGTTTTCGAGGATTTTTGAAATTTTAGTGAACATGAACTTGTGAGGTATCGTTTTCCATGTTTTTTAGGGCGAGAAGACCGAATATGAAGTTGATTTTGACCAAAGAGTGAAGAATTGAGTTTGTAACGAAGGTTCAGCTCCCAAAATTCATTTTTTATGAGTCAAAAATCTGGGAAATTGTGTGAAATTACCATAAACTTGTGTAATAACACTAGAAGTAGTATAAACAGGTGAATCCAGACAATATCAGTGGAAAAAAGAGCTATTTCAATTATTGCATATGAAAGAAACAATAAATGTATTTCCAGCATTTCTGTAGGTACGTCCAGTAGAATAAAAACCCATCTGACAAGGACTGGAGCGTTTTTAAGTTCAGCAGTGTCTGAAAATTCGTAAAACCGCCTTTTCAGTCAATTTTTGGAGTCTCACCGAGACAACTTCTATTTAGAATTATTCGCTTTAGGATTCCTACATTCAGCTATGTTCAGCCAGTAAATCCAAAACTGAACTAGGGACTACGATAGAAAGCCTAACTTGAGTTTCGTCTCGTCAATGCGTGACTTGAACAATAAATAATGACTGGAATGTAAAGATGTATTATTATACCGCTCATCGTCTTGAGACGTCAGTTTTTCATATATATTATTATGAAACAACCGTCTTGGGCCACACAAGGAAATGTCAAGATCCCTCCGAGCAGCATCGCTCGTATTGTTTTAATAAAACGGAATCCACTAAAATCGTGACTTGCAACGCCGCCTCTTGAAAACTTTCTCGTGTGGTGCAACGGTGTCGTCCTCAGGCTATACGTTGCACCACACTCGACAAACAGGCGTCATCGGACGTAGGTAGTACGTTGAATCAATAGGCAGAGTGTTTTACGGTATCTCGAGACGTGTTATTATCTCAGTTAAGCCGCGAATCCGATGGAAAGAGCCGGGAGAGCGGCATGCGGCTCCCCCCAACAACCTGCTTGACATTTCGACTGGGAATGCGACCTTGAGTATCGAAGATTGTGTTCCCAGGCCCTTCAGCGTACTCCAATCGGATGCTCGTAACTCTTGAGTCTACCAAAGGGTACTTAGGTTACCAGTAATACCCCACCAATACCCTTTTAGCTGATTTATCGCATATCTACCAGGAATAAGCCATTTGCAGTGAATCTAGACTAATAACGTTCCAGTCATGCAACATGACCATATGGGTGAATTTTAGGAGATCGTAAATTTTCGAAGTTGGTGAATTAAGGCTGCTTTTGATTACTGTCAAGCTGTTTTTGAGCCACATAAACTCAAATTTGACCCTCTTTTCTGAGAACATTATTTTGGACCCCTTATTGAAATTGTCTTTTTTCAGTCTAAAATCACCATTCTTACACCAATTTTGATATTTCAACAATTTTATCGATTTGTAGCTATTTACGGCCAACGTCAAAAAATGCGCGTTTTTAAGCGTTTTTATTCCCAAGACGCCATTCATAGCGATTTCATTCATGGCGGGGTTCATGGTTTTTCATTTATGGCGATTTTGTTAATTTCGGTGACCACTTTTTGGTTAATTATTCTGTAAATCACACACACATGTATTAGCACAGCAAAAAATTGTTATAACCCCTCAAAAAAATTTTCTTTTACGTTTCAAGGTGCGCAGATTCAAAAAACGCTGCTAAGTCCTTGTCACATGGGTTTACCATTCTATTGGACGTACCTACAGAAATGCTGGAAATACATTTGTTGTTTCTTTCATGCGCAATAATTGAAATAGATATTTTTTATGGTTTCCACCAATTTTGGACCACGAATTAGCCTCCTACTTTTGACAAATTATCTGTGATCATTGAATTCGCCTCCTATTTTTGACAAATTATCGTTGACAAGTTATCTCTGACAAATTATCTTGACAAATTACCTTTGATCATTATCACTGAATTAGCCTCCTATTTTTGACAAATTATCTTGATGAATTAGCCTCCTATTTTTGAAAAATTACCTTTGATCATTGATAATGCCATTTAATTGTCTTTATACACCTGTTGATACTACTTCTAGTGTTATTATACAAGTTTATGGTAATTTCACACAATTCCTAGGTTTCTGACTCATAAAAAATGATTTTGGAGCTGCAGAACCTTCGTTACAACCTCAATTATTCACTCTTTGGTCAAAATCGACTACACATTCGGTCTCCTCGTCCTAAAAAACATGGAAAACGATACCTCACTAGCTTATGTTACTAAAACACAAAAAAAAAAACATTTTTACCCCGATAACACCCTTGGGTATATCCTGATCGGGCTGCAAAGTTTCGGTACACAACTAGGGCCCAAATGGAGCCTGTGTACGAAAGAACGAATTTTTTAGCTCGAAATTAAGTAGATACTCATGTACGACGGACGGCGTACAGCAGACGGACATTGCATTTTTGGATCTACACACCTTGAAACGCAAAAGAAAAAATTTTGAGGGGGTGTTATAAAATCTTTTTGCTGAGCGAATACAGGCTCCATTTGGGCCCAATTCAATGATCAAATATAATTCGAAGAAAGAAAAAAAGGAGTGTGATTCGTGTTTGGGGGCCAAAATTGGTGGAAACCATCAAAAATAGCTGGGTCATTCTCCCAGAAACCTAGAATTTGAAGTTTTTGAATCTCAAAATTTCCAGGTGCAAATACGTGGCCTCAAAAAATTGGAAGCCGTCCTCTATTGAAATCGAACATACTGTGATACCCAGCAACTCAGAACACAACCTAATTAGCGACCCATTATTTCAATTATTGCGCATGAAAGAAACAATAAATGAACAGCCAACATTTCTGTAAGTATGTCCAATAGAATAATAAACCCATGTGACAAGGACTTTGTAGCGTTTGTTGCAATTTCATTCATTTTTAACCGACTTATGACCCACGAAAACTCAAATTCGACCAACAGGTTATTTTTGCAAATTGCTACTCTTTGGAATATTATTTGTCATAAAACAGATTTTGCCTGCATTAATGTCTCTTCGAAGGAATAGATGTTTTTGAATTGAATTTACCATCTAAACATCACGAAGAAACAACGAACCCTTTGTTGTTCGCTGCTCTAGTCAACAGGTTTCAGGATAATATCCATAGATAAGTACTTGGTCAGTAGCCCTTTAATATTTTTATTTTCGTTCTAGATGAAATAAGAAGGAGCCACGTCGCTTAGGTCTCAAATGGTCTCTTATGAATTCCACAGTGACTTAGCTATGGTAGCATCTGGGCATTCTAAAACATGAAATACTAGTAATGTCCAATTTTGTTCTACCTCCATCGATCTCGAAAGTCTAAATTTTCTTTTCAACTTTAACTAGGTATCTACCAAATTTTTCCATACAAAACGTATTTTAACTTCTGCAAAATATGCACTCACGCTGTGTCATGATGAATATTATAATGAACCGGAAAAAACCGATGTGCAATGGTTCTCGAGTAGGTACATACTATGTCAAAACAGTCACCGTAAATTACTCGAAAGAATCCAATAAAATCTACCAATTATGATGAAATTATAGCCGTTTGCTTCCTATTTGTTAGTTACTGAACCCCACTCGCTCATCAGCTGTAGTTAATATGAACTACGCATTCTTTCATTATCGCAATATTTGAGAAAATAAATCAACAACAGTATAAATAAAGTAGAAATCAACAACGCAGTTGTTCTGGATTTTATTGGTGATACATACCTAGTAGATAGGAAAATTTTGATCAAGTCTTGGAGACGTTGATCTAGAAGATTTTGAACGGAATAAGTATTGAAGCTCGTGCCGAAGTGATAATCAGGCGACAGTAACATTGGAAAATTTTAACAGCTTAGAGAACCTGAACCCACACTGCTGCGGTTTGAAACAAAAACACCTTATCTCCAATGCTGACAAAAATGAGATTTTTACGTACCCCCCCCCCCCCCCCCTATTTTTTATATGCACTTTTCGATGGTGAAGTCCAAATTTTAAAATTTCATTAAGAAGTGGGGGTAATTCCTACCCTCGAAATCAAAAAATTGTTGAATTTGAAGGTAAAACGCCTTATCTAACTGTTTTTTAAGGTGAAACGCCTTAACTCTGTTCAAAAACGCCTCAAACTTATGTTGATTCGTGAATATTTTTGATGGTGAAACGCCTTAACTCAGCGAAAATTGGGATAAGGCGTTTTACCTTCAAGTTTTTGCTTCATAGGATCAGACGAATCTTCAAAAATTGCAAGGCGTTTCTCCTTCAAATGTTTGCTCAGCTGGTTTAGCGACGAGGTCTTTTTCCACATATGGTTACTCAGCTCATTATTTATTATCGATGAGCTCTTTTTCTCATCATTTTGTGTTCCTGCTGTGTTTCCGTGTAGTGTCTGTCTAAATGGACAATTAAATTATTATTTGAATATTATATTTAAAATGAATAATTATACTTCGCGGGGACAAAAAATAATGTCGTTGTTTGAAAAGAGTCAATGCGTGGAATACTACTCGAGAAAAAACAATACATCCTGACGAAACTAGTGCCATTGATGCCCCTACATAAAAGGCTCTTTTGGGAACATCTTCAAACCAGTGCCGAGTCAAAGGATCTAGTATGTGAAGACGATTATGAGGACTAAGAAAGATACAGTTACTATATTCCAGTTCCAGTTCCTACTTCATTCTAAATATTTATTACTCAATATTGTACAATTTTTACAAAAATTAATTTACATTTAATGTATATTATGTAACGAAAAATTTAATCCTTTCTTCTTCAAGAATTATATTTTCCCTTTTTTTAATTTACTTATGTACCTACCTAGTAATTTATTAATTTTATTGTTTTGGTTTTTTTATCTTGAAAAATATAATTAGGTTATCCTGACTTGTAGAGTTGAGGTGTTTTACCTTAAAAAACAAGAGGTCGGTAACACTCTTGTTTTTGAAGGTGAATCGCCTTACATGATAGTTGAGGCGGTTCACCTACAAAAACATGGCAAAAAAATCAATTCGATTTGATTTCCCCGCCTTAAGTAGAGCTTTTGGTTTCAAAATCGATTTTTTTTCGATTTTTTTCGATAATTTTGTCAATTCAAGCATTATCGATGTGTCTCTAAAAACGCTGCTAAGTCCTTGTCACATGGGTTTATTATTCTATTGGAGTTCTAGAGATTCTTTTTGGCTGTTAAATTTATTGTTTCTTTCATGTGGAATGATTGAAATAGCTATTTCTGATGATTTCCACCAATTTTGGCCCCCAAAACATGAAATAGGTACGCTTTTTTTTTTCAGATCATCTTTGATCATTGGTAGTGCCATTTAATGGTCTTGATTCACCTGCTCACACTTTTTCCAATGTTATTATACACACTGATGGTGATTTCAGACAGTTTTCCAGGTTTTTGACTCATAAAAAACCAATTTTGGGAGCTGAACCTTTGGTCAACCTTTGGTCTTTGGTCAAAATCGACTTCATATTCGGTCTTCTCGTCCTCAAAAACATGGAAAAAGATACCTCAAAAGCTCATGTTACTAACATGTTGCTAAAACGCAAAAGTACCTATTTTTACACACATTTTCACTCATAACACCCCTGGGTATATTCCGATCGGGCTGAAAAGTTTCGGGACACAACTAGGGCCCAAATGGAGCATGTGTGCAAAAGAACGACTTTTTTAGACCGAAAATGAAGCCGGTACACGTGATACGGCGGACGGCGTACGGCGTACGGACATTGCAATTTTTGAATCTAGGCACCTTGAAACGGGAAAGAAAAAATTTTGAGGGGGTGTTGTAAAAATTTTTTGCTGAGCGAATACATAGGTGTATTATTCACAGAAAAATAAACCAAAATGGGTTCGATAGCACAAACTGGATGGGAACTACAGCCTGATTTATATAGAAAACTTAAAAAGCGATTTCTGAAATAGGTGGTTTTCGGAGATAAGGCGTTTTTGCTTCAAACGGCAGACTTACTCAGTTAAGTTCCTACCTTGCAGATAAGTAGGAAGATTAAGTTACGTACCTACCTACATGCAACAATGTATAGGTATGTTATAGGTACATAGCCGTTCACGGTTACCTATCTATCACCTCACCATAATTTTCAGCAGAAATCCCAGTGGCAGACCATAAATTTGTTTGTTTAGCTGCAGGCCTGAGATTATACAAGTGTAACGTGGTCATGCACGAAATAGAGCTCATGTGAAATTTGTAATATAGTATGGCTTGGGTAACCGGACTTTCTTCTTTTGGCACATACTACTTTTCAACCCGTGGTCCTCCTGCCCTTCAGACCCTTGGAAGGACATCTAAATGTTTCTAAAACGGTACCTACTTTCAAAGGACCTTTTTGACATGAAAATAAACGAAAATTTACCAAAAGGATACCTAACTTTTTTTTTTCAATATGAAATTTTAGGGGACGTCCCTTTAGATGAGGAATAGAAAGCTAACTTCCAAACAGTAGCCAACATTATTAATATGTACCTATAAAGAGGCTTCCCGAAATAGGTAAGATATACGCTTAAAAATTATTATGCAGAGCTAGTGACAGGTAATGTCCACCTAGTCAACAGTTTTGTCTTGATTTTCTTAAGTTGTTCCTGTTCAGACAGCTATTTTGTTTTCCTCTAAGTCAAGTAGTATTATTTGCGTTCCTTTACTTGTTCAAATCGATGTCCTCGATTATAATTCTTTTTAAATTGAGTATTTTGTGATTGAGTAAAAAGAAGTGTGTCCTCCAAAATGAAAATTTCTACAACCATTCTGCGTTTCAGACATCAAGGAACATTTTTGGTTTCGTGGATGTCTCTGTCTGTGCGTCTGTCAGTCTGTGGTAATTCCTTGTAACGATCATAACTACCGAAATGACGGTCGAAATGAGCTGAAATTTGGAGGGTAGGTGCAGATTGGGTCACAGATGATACCACACCAAAATCATTGAATAAGTACTGTAACTTTCGTCTGAGCATGCGCAAACGTGAAATAGTTGAAACGCCCATAACTACCTTAAATATCGTTGTAATGAGTTCAAACTCGGAGGGTCGACCAGGAATAGTACTTTGATAGTTCCGTAAGAATTTCACTGGAACCGAACTGTAACTTTCGTCTACGCATGCGCGAACATGAAATGTTGAAAAAAAATGCTGAAATGTTTGATCCTATTAAGCATGTCAGGTAATTTATTACTACTCTATTTAATGCTATTGAATCATTTTGACGCATCATTTTTTTTACCAATTGATTCTACAAGTCCATGTTGCAATAAGTGAGGAAGCTATACTGCCCACCCAACGTGGCAGACTTTTTATTTAATTTTCGAAAATATCTATAAGGTTTTCTGTAATGAGCTGTATTTTTCTTGATGTCGATGTCCACAAAGCATCATCAGCTTAAACCTACAGGTAGAATAGGGATCACTTTGAATGGTATTTACGTTCTCATCTAGGTACAGTTCCAGTAGTACCTAATTCTTTCATGTCGGAAAATATGGTCATCGTAAGTATGGCACAATAATTTGAGGAGGTATGACCATAACAACGCAAAATAGATACGTCTGACCCTTTCAAAATGAGGAATTCACTCACCATTCAACTCGTACGTCCTCCATCCTATGCCGAAGTTCAGGTTTTTCTCACCGCTGAAGAGCCCGTAGAAAACTCTACCGTCAGACTCAGTCCTGTTGACGATGGCTGCCGTCGAAACGATCCAGTACCTCGTTCCTAGAGACGCTGCGAGTAGTCCGATGCACAGACAGGACCCCAGGAAGGTGCCGAATATCATGCCATTCTTGTACAGGTTCATCTTCCTCCCAGCAGTCCCATTTCCTGCGTAAGTCGTATCATAAAAACGCTGAACGTACGAACCGATGGCCTTACAATGATTGTTCATCATACCACAGGAACGCGGGCTTTCTCGGGTTGGTTATCCCTTCTGCCATGGGAACCCCCGAACTGTGGGATCCTTCCTCCTTTTCAGGGGGAAAGGCTTCTGACCTATTGCACAATTACCTACCAAGAAGCGTCAGTTTAGCACAATAATATTGTTACTGGGAGAGTCAAAAGCAAGCAGTCGCGTAAATGTTTAGAAACAAACGTCACAGTTTAAGAATATCACCGCCAAACGGGATCACTCATAGATGCGAACGGTTCGAGAATACGAATGAAACTGTCTGGCAAATGGGTCAGTCACAGGCCCAAGAGTAGGTTAGTATGCTACGGCTAGCTATGGCTGGTATTAGATTTCTCTTTCAACTTTCTTATACCACCCAAAACTAAACGAAGTTCATTCATGAGGCTCGAGTAATAAAAATAAGGGTGGTGCATCGAAAAAATCTATTTTCATCAGAAGAGAACGAATTTTATCTATCTATTTGTAACAAAAAAAACAGGCAAGCACGAAAATAATAATATTAGGTACTTCATCAATTTATAAGGTTGTTGGTGATGGCATTAGTACGGTGCAGTTGTGGGTGTAGGTACTTACATGGTAGGAAAGAAGACGCCTTGCCACTGAGGCGTAGGAACATTCTGGCCGTTCTAAAATATTCTAATTGCCCTCCGCCATGTTTGGAGGGTCCTGTATCCTGTCAAACTTTCCACTTGGTTGCCCGCACACTAAGGTTAAACCCCTTCATCCGTAAATTAATAACAACTCATTCCTGGGCCGCACTGTTTTCATTGCCAAGGGGAACTCGTCGTTGTTTTTCTCGGCTAAACGAAAATACACTGTCGTCCCGCTCGCACCCGGGTTTATAGTGGAGATGGAGAAGTCGAGAACTGGTAAGTAAAACAAAACGGAAGGATTCGAAAGGATTCGGTAGGTAAAAGCTTGCGGGAGGTCTGAGGGGAGCAATGTGGAAGCTAAGCGCACCTGTCGAGAGAAATTCCCCGGCTAAAGGACCTTCAAAAGGAGGCGGAATCTGTCACACGTCATCGCCCAAGGAAGGTTGTGCGGTGTCGTTGAATTCAGGTCTTCCATCATCAGCGTAGTCCAGAACAAGTTGTCATTTATCATTTATGATTCTGGATGCAGGGGCGGATCCAGAATTTTTTTCCGGAGGGGGTCACAAGGTAGAACAATATAAAAAAAACCACAGTCATGCAGCATGGCTATAAGAGCGAATTTTCGAAGTTTTCGGCATCTTCCTCCTCCGCCTAAAATTTTCTGAATATTAATTTTCGGCCAATGTTTTCCCAACTTGATACCATACAAAATTAAAACAGGAGTAGTTTTACGCAAAGTAAAATTTGGGGTGGAAGGAGGGGGAGGGGGAAATCAAAAATGTTTTGAATACCAGAAGAGTAGGTATTGGATACGTAACAATTTTTTGTTCCATTTTTTGCCGAGTAACACCTCGGTTTGTAGATTTTCCAACGCTGAACACGACGGTGAAGTCAGAATTGCGATATCCCATTCCGTTATCAGATTAGAGCAGACGAACCAGGAAGAAAACCTCAAGAAATAACCACGTTCCTTCATCTTCAAAGTGCTCCAGTTTGAGAACGGAATGAGATATCGCAATTCTGATTTCACCATCGTGTTCAGCGTACAAAAACCTTTAAAATGAGGTGTCACTTGTCAGACTTTTTCATTTTGGGAATTTATGGGTAATTTTCCCCCCCTAAAACTCCCCAAAACTCCCCCTTAGGGTGACCCGATTCTGCCCATCTTCGAACTTAGCCTGTCGATTGCCAAGACAGATTTTTCGTGCAAATTTGAACTTTTTATCTCAATTCTATCGAGAGTTATCGTCTGGAATGACACATACATATATAAATATATAAATATATATATAAATATATAAATATATAAATATATAAATATATATATATATATATATACATATAATTTTTGGTGTCTTTCGGCAGGGAATTCAGGATGGTCTGAAACGAATTTTGGTATAAAAATCTTTCGGAAATTCGAGTTTTAAAAATTTTGGACCGAGAACAATAGCTTCCTTTTCTTCGAAAATTCGCTAAAAACCACAGTCATGCAGCATGGCTATAAGAGCGAATTTTCGAAGTTTTCGGCATCTTCCTCCTCCGCCTAAAATTTTCTGAATATTAATTATCGGCCAATGTTTTCCCAACTTGATACAAAATTAAAACAGGAGTAGTTTTACGCAAAGTAAAATTTGGGGTGGAAGGAGGGGGAGGGGGAAATCAAAAATGTTTTGAATACCAGAAGAGTAGGTATTGGGTACGTAACAATTTTTTGTTCCATTTTTTGCCGAGTAACACCTCGGTTTGTAGATTTTCCAACGCTGAACACGATGGTGAAGTCAGAATTGCGATATCCCATTCCGTTATCAGATTAGAGCAGACGAACCAGGAAGAACATCTCAAGAAATAACCACGTTCCTTCATCTTCAAAGTGCTCCAGTTTGAGAATGGAATGAGATATCGCAATTCTGATTTCACCATCGTGTTCAGCGTACAAAAACCTTTAAAATGAGGTGTCACTTGTCAGACTTTTTCATTTTGGGAATTTATGGGTAATTTTCCCCCCCTAAAATTCCCCAAAACTCCCCCTTAGAGTGACCCGATTCTGCCCATCTTCGAACTTAGCCTGTCGATTGCCAAGACAGATTTTTCGTGCAAATTTGAACTTTTTATCTCGATTCTATCGAGAGTTATCGTCTGGAATGACACATACATATATAAATATATAAATATATATATAAATAAATATATATATAAATATATATATATAAATATATATATATATATACATATAATTTTTGGTGTCTTTCGGCAGTGAATTCAGGATGGTCTGAAACGGATTTTGGTATAAAAATCTTTCGGAAATTCGAGTTTTAAAAATTTTGGACCGAGAACAATAGCTTCCTTTTCTTCGAAAATTCGCTAAAAATAACAAACTAACCAAACGAACAATACAAACCGAATTTTCAACCTTATGCCTAAACTCGTCCAATTTGTCTACTTACAAAATTAATTGTATTTATTTATAAAATTCATTGTTTATGTAAAAAATATTTTTCAATATCTATTAATTATTTAATTGATAAATGTATTTATTTTCAATTTTCTTCTAAATTAGTGTCCTAATGTGTTTTCAAACAAATTGGCGCATTTTATGGCAGCGTAGCTAACTTCAGAGTTTGCAAATCAAAACATTGAAACCACAACAATCCACACAAACCACAACACTGTCTACCGTTTGTGTAATTAGAAATTACAGTAATTAGTGGCGAGGACATTGGAATTTCAATTTGACGGATGTTTTATGGTAAATATTTACACAGTTGTATATGAAGCAAAATTGAGAAGACCATGTGGCCAAATCAGTTTTTAATTTAAAATTCAATTTGCAATAATGTTTTGTTTATAGAATTTCTCGTAAATATTTATCACTTTTATTTTTTGTTTACAGTTTTTTCAACACTTTATTGATTCCTTCCAGTCGACTGGTTTTATAGTTAGAAATTCTGGTTCTTAATCCAGTAACGAAGAAAATTAAAATTTTCAATTTGGCGAATGCATCAGCATCATGGTAAATATTAATATACAATTGTATATGAAACAACATATTGAAAAGATTATGTGGGCAAATCAAATAAGTTTACAAATTCGTCCCAGTTGGAACTTATACAAATGTAAACAAATCACAAGTGTTGCTACAAACCAAATACAGAAAAAATCAGTATTCTATAAAAATTTTAATCGTAAGTATTGTTATATTTTGTTTCCAATGTTTTAAGTTAACAATATATGGTAAGTTGACTTTGGTCGTTTGGTTTGTTTCTGGTTTTTGATTTCACAAAAACTGGGATCGTTTTCGTTTGGTTTTTTTGTTTTCGGGTTTGTGAACAAGTCGTTCAGCTCTGCTTTTAGCGAATTTTCGAAGAAAAGGAAGCTATTGTTCTCGGTCCAAAATTTTTAAAACTCGAATTTCCGAAAGATTTTTATACCAAAATCCGTTTCAGACTATCCTGAATTCCCTGCCGAAAGACACCAAAAATTATATGTATATATATATATATATATATATATATATATATATATATATATATATATATATATATGTCATTCCAGACGATAACTCTCGAAAGAATTGAGATAAAAAGTTCAAATTTTCACGAAAAATCTGTCTTGGCAATCGACAGGCTAAGTTCGAAGATGGGCAGAATCGGGTCACCCTAAGGGGGAGTTTTGGGGAGTTTTAGGGGGGGAAATTACCCATAAATTCCCAAAATGAAAAAGTCTGACAAGTGACACCTCATTTTAAAGGTTTTTGTACGCTGAACACGATGGTGAAATCAGAATTGCGATATCTCATTCCATTCTCAAACTGGAGCACTTTGAAGATGAAGGAACGTGGTTATTTCTTGAGATGTTCTTCCTGGTTCGTCTGCTCTAATCTGATAACGGAATGGGATATCGCAATTCTGACTTCACCATCGTGTTCAGCGTTGGAAAATCTACAAACTGAGGTGTTACTCGGCAAAAAATGGAACAAAAAATTTGTTACGTACCCAATACCTACTCTTCTGGTATTCAAAACATTTTTGATTTCCCCCTCCCCCTCCTTCCACCCCAAATTTTACTTTGCGTAAAACTACTCCTGTTTTAATTTTGTATCAAGTTGGGAAAACATTGGCCGAAAATTAATTTTCAGAAAATTTTAGGCGGAGGAGGAAGATGCCGAAAACTTCGAAAATTCGCTCTTATAGCCATGCTGCATGACTGTTCTTCTTTCTTCTTTTTGAAATTCAGGCTGATTCTGGGGGGGGTCATGACCCCTGTGACCCCCCCCCCCCCCCTTGGATCCGCGCCTGCTCCATTATCTGGATGGGGTTACTTTAATATTTTTTATACCTACTGATATTCAAAATAATGAACCATTGGAATCGAGCATGAAAAAAAAATTCAACCCCCCCTCAAAATTTGATGGTTTACGTTTCAAGGTATGTAGAATCCGAAAATGCAATAAAAAATTTTCTGTCTGTCCGCCGTATACGCCGTACTGGCCACTTTTCTTAGTTACCATGAATAAAAATTGATGAAATTCGGGTTATAGGTTCCGTTCGGGGTCTAGTTGGTCCTCGAAGCTCGACGTTACTGTCAGTCATCTCTAAGGGGTTCAAAATAGGGGTTGACATTTTCAGAACTCCGTAGCTCGAAAACTTTCGATTGAAGGGTATGGTTTTTTTTACGTTATTAAATTTGTCTTGAGCTAAACAATTTTTTGAGACCACCCGGAGCACTGTACGTCCAGCCGTTCGTGTGCACCAAAAAGCTTCGTCAACACGACCGTGAACAAACGGTATAAATCCGGCCGGGATATCATCACTAGGGAGCACCTGATTATTATCAAGGATGGCTGTATGAAGTCGAGTTGGTTGTTCTGTGATATTATTTCATTTGATAAGTGATGGACTATTGGATTTTGTTGATAGGTACTTGTGAAACTTGAACAAACTTTGAAGTATTGTTGATGGGTAAATTATTACACAACGGTTCATCTACCAAGAAGGGGCTGAATTTTGTTGATCGGTACTTTTGCGACTTGAACAACCGTTGATTGATGGACAAGTTATTACACAACGGTTCATTATACTTTACTACGAAGGTAGGTATTGACCACAGAAAACAGTGTTCTACGCAGAAGGGGCATCTATTTCACTCCACATCAACAATTTTCCTTCAGAACTTCATTATTTGCGTTTCTTTTTGCCGTTTTAGTTACTGTTTGTCATCGACAGAATTATTTTAGCAACATTTAACTCGTGATGTAGGTAGGTACCTAGTAACGAGTACGGGGTTAGGTACTAACCTACATGCGATCCACATAATACCTATGTATAGAATAGTACATATTATATTATATAGACGGGTTATCTATGCAGAGAGCTGTGATCTATAACAGAAGGGTATTCTGTACAAAATAATAAACCGTTGTGCAGGGATTTGTAGCGTTTTCAATACAATAAATTTTTATTTTTCAAACACTTTTTTTAATGAGTAACAAGTAAAAGTAAGTCCAAGTATAAAAATCCAATAAAATAATAAAATCTAACGTTGGTTTGAAATCCCACGAAGGCAAAGACTGTGTGTGGCCAATCGGGGTTTTTTTTTTTTTCAATACAATTTTTCATAAGAGCGTCGGAAGTCTCAAAACAATGTATCTTATGTGTTACAGGTAGTTCAGCGAAATGAATTGATAAAATTATATTCATATATTGTTATCACTACAGTACCAGTACGTAAAAAAGACAGAAAAATGAAATATAAACATTGGGCAATTATTAGGTAACATAAACAACAACAAAAATAGGTCGTCATTATAATATCACAGTAAAAAATATTTTTTGAGCCATTCCTTCAGGGTAATTTTAAATTTGGATGGAGTGAGAAGGGTGAAGTTGTACGGTAGAGCATTATAAAATTTCGGGTCGAGGTAGGGTATACTATTTTGAAGGTAGGAGAGTCTGAAGTAAGGCCGGTGAAGTCTATTACTATTGCGTGTTTTGATCTTACTGGTATTTAAAATGAATCTGTCAAGTTGTAGGTGGACAAAGAGTACCTACGGTTTTATATAAAAATGGAGTCAAGTGAAAGAAGATCTAATTTCGTGAATAGAGTTGAAGATCACTTCATATCACTTAGTATTCACATAGATACTCGTTTCTAGATTAGATTTCGTGCTGATCCGATTATGCGTTATTGCGCGGACAGCATTATTTGTGCAACAGCTAGGTACAACTAGGTAGCTGCGAACGATTATAATAACATTTATTCGTACAAAATTGCAATGAGTTTTTTATTGTGCCTACTCGTAGTTGCAATTATACGTTATGCAACAGAAAGAGATGGGAGAAATCTTATAAGCTCTTGTCTTCCTTCAGAAAACGTACATTTAACGAGAGGCAAAACCATTTCTTGCGCTATCAGTATTTTTGTGATCCGACTCTTACACTTGAAAACTCTGAATTCTAAGTCATCAAATAAAAAATACTGTAGTAGCTACTCCAGTATTTGCGAAATTTAAGAAACTGCACGCTAATTAGACGAACATTGCTTAAGCTCCGTACCTATCTAGTGCATAAGTACACCCATGTAACAAGCTTTCAAACCATGAAGCAGAACATCTGGAAGAGATCGAAGGCCTGAGCCGGTTTCTGACCTTGACCCCAGAATTGAGGTTTCTACCAATTGATCAGCGTCAGCCAATTGAATAATCAGTATCTATTTATAATGTTGAAATACGAGCAAAACTTCTATCATGAAGTTGTTTCACCATTGTAAAGGGATACGCATGACACGCCTGGTAAATACCTAAGGGTAACTAGGTACTTTCATCTCAATTCAGTAGCGAGTAGGTGTTACTCGAAAAGAACAGGGCAACGATCATATTCATGGATTAGGTTTGTATTTTCAAGAATGTTGGTATCCCCCCCCGACCAGTAGGTACTAAAATCAAGTAGTACCTATTTGGGCAACAGGGTTTAAATTCGCTTCAATAACTAAACGACTGATGTTTCCAAAAATGAAATACTTAATTAAAATCACCACATTACTTCTTATAGCCGGACAGTAAAATGTGTAGATCCAATAATATTGATATTTCAGATTTCCATGAAATGAGGAAGAGGAAGCCAGATTGACTACAGAACAGACTACAAAAACAACCGCTTCAGGGTAGGGATGGGATATCGATATCGATGTCGATGTCGATATTTTGTAGACAGCATCGATAACGATGTTTTATCAAGCCAAAACATCGATATTTTCGATATCGATATCCCTCTTCTACGCGTTTCTACGAGTGTACCTCCAGAACATTTGTTTTCTGAAACTGGCAACATTTTGACGCCCCCGCGCAATAGGCTGAAAGCAGAAAATCTGAAGAAACATGTTTTCCTCCACTCACTCGACAAACAGTTATTTTTCTAATCAAGTACATATATACAGGGTGTAACATGAGTGATGCAAAAACCTCTCTCCCACGTGTTCTACATCTAATTTCCGACCAAAAGTGACCTATAACATTTTTTTTTACTTCGCTTAAAATCTCACTTTTTTCACTTTTAAGATTTTTTTCGAGTTTCCGACCTCGTCTCACTAAAGCAGCTATAATTTCCTTAATTTAAAGAGTAAATTCAAATTTTAAGATACCGTTGGAAAGAGCGTTCAATTTCCTGTCTCTCTAATGCCTAACAAATTTTTTTTATGAGGATTTGAGGAGTAAAAAAAATGATATAGGACACTTTTGGTCGGAAATTAGATGTAGAACACGTGGGAGAGAGATTTTGCATCACTCATGTTACACCCTGTATAATTCAGAGTTGGAATGTTTCTTATTTTTATTTTGTAAATGACTGAATTCGGAATAAAATGTTTCTATTTCTTTTTTTTACTCAAATATTTCTGAAAATTAAAATAAAGTCATTGATGAAGAGAGCACTTTTGAGTACCTATTTTATGACCTGTAAGGAGACATGTGGATCAAGGAAGAGTGGGGAGTGGATCCGAGAGGCAAGAGCTGGCTGAAGGGTGTTTTCTGCCGATATTATCGGACCATAACATCGATATTCATATCGATGTTATCGAAATGTGAGGCATCGATGGCAAAAAATCGGAATATCGAAGTAAAACATCGATGTTTCGATAATATCGATTTCGATGTCCTATCCCTACTTCAGGGTAAATAGTTCGGAACTAATCAATTCAACGAGAAAAGCTGTCGAAAACAGAACGGTGGGTAGGTACTACCTAAGGAGGGCACAGTTTAACGTGGAAAGATACCTATTACTTCCCTATAAACATTTATTTATTTTATTTTATTTATTTATTTATTTACGGGCAAGCCCAGTTACATTGCAGAAGTACATAAGGCAGTACATTGCAGCAGTTTATTAGAAGGAAACATTTTATTTTAAATACCTTGAAACCCAAACCATCAAATTTTCAGGGGGTAAAAAAAGTGTCATCCTCAATACCAAAGGTTCATTGTTGAAAATAACAAACCAAAATGATGGCAAATCTCACACAAAATGCGCGGCGCAAAGGTTTACCCCTCCTTCAAGACCGATCAATCATGCGGGTTTTGCATAACCACCCTACGTCATTCAGCACAACTTTTCTTACATTCAGTTGTGTACTGATTAGATTTTGGTATTTCTCATTTTTTGAACAGAAGCTATAAGAGAAAAGCCTTTTGTGTTTTCCGACGGACAACAATTTTATTTTGAGAACCAGTCAAATCGAAATTGTTGTCATTTCACATTATATAGGTAGTTAAATGAGTTTGAATAGAAATACTCAGACAGATCACACATAATAACGGAACTAAGTTGTACAGGTTAATTAAAATAAATATTTATTTAAGTATCTGGGTATTGGTACGAGTTTAAAATTATTATCAAGTTGTAGCAACTCCTCATCACTCCAATTGGTTTTGTACAAATGAACGAGGATAGGAGCCGCACCTACAGGGATGGGATATAGATATCGATTTTATCGAAATATCGATATTTTCCTTCCGATGTCCGATATTTTCATATCGATATTTTCACTTCGATAATATCGGAATATCGATATATACCTCCGATGTTATCGGTTTTTTTATAACGAGAAAAATCCTCAAATTTGATTTTAAACTTTTGAAGACGTAAGGAATGAACCCAAATGTGGAGATATTCCATTTTCACAACATGTGCGTAGGCACAGAACGAACTGAATGAACAGAAGTTTGTTCCTCTCCAGTAAGTCTGTTTCTGCTTGGTTTCTCCGTTTACTGACTTCGGCTTACAAAAGTCAACCTAATTTTAATATAATACTGTGTGGCTTACTTTTTTAATTATTTAATTTGGTTTTCAATTTTTTCGATATTTCTTTCGATAATATCGGATATCGATATTTTTCACCCGATATTATATCGATATCGATATTTTTCACCCGATATTATATCGATATCGATATTTTTCACCCGATATTATATATCGATATTGTTTTTTTCATTTGATATCAATTGATATCAATATCGATATTTTCTTTCGATATCCCATCCCTAGCACCTAGTAGTGATCAAAGAAACAGAGTGCAATCAGCTTTGCTACACTTGGAAAATAATGGAGGACTTTACTTCGTTTATGGATGGGTAACACAGCATATGTCGGGAGGTGTCCTGTAATTCGAAGTTGGGATAGTGCTTTGTACTAAACTCACTAAACATGGGGCAGACGACCCATACGTGTTGCAAATCACCCACCACATCCATATGACAAACGTCGCAAATGTCGTCATGGGTCAACTTGAACTTATACTGCCTAACGCTTATCAAACCGTGTGGTTACTAAGACTGGCAAAAGTTGCTTAGAAAGGAATAGCAAAATCCAGGTAGCTGTTCTCTCTCTCTCCCCCCCCCCCCCCCCCCCCCCCATGGCCATGCCAAAACACATGGAGGCAAAACATCATTAAAGGTAGAACAGAACATTGCATCCCTACCCGGAAGGCAGGAACGTACTCGCTCTAGCATCACGGGACAGCAGCCTTCAGTTATACATGTAGCAACCAGGGGCAGCACAAAGTCAACACTACACTCAGCCGTAAGTACTCAGGGAGGAAATGCAATTCAATTTTGTACAGTTGGTGCTCGACCTAGACGTCTCCATTTCTGTCTGCGCGTGCCAGCAAAGCCTGGGGGATTCGTGCGTCACTCATACATGTAAGCTTGACCAGCCAGCGAAGTCCCATTTTCAGAATGTTTTATTTTATATGGAGGAACCCGACCTCCAGCCGGGCAAAAACATTTGGAGTATTGGGAGGCAGGTCTTACAACCTTTTGAAGAAAGGAACCGGAACGGACAAGTTGACAGTTTTACAGCAATTTGTTGGAGCATAGGTAGTATGTAGGAGGTACCTATATACCTATGACAGTACCTAGCACCTACGTAAATGGTGAGCTTCAATTACGATCGGCTGCTGTGGCTATGTATATCTTAGAAAGTCACTGACGATGACTGAATGATCCCCCTTTCACCGGGGTTTATATATTGTGATACTGGACTTTGATCCCTAAATGAACTCGAACAGTTATGAACTCAACGGGGACAAGGAAAATATTAATGGAATACGCCACTCAATACGCCGCCGTTTCCTGTGGAAAGGAAAACGTGCCGGTGGGCAAATAAGATAGAACCGGGGATCTGATTTGAGGAATTCTGGAAACGATGGGGTCCAAAGGGTCGAAGGATATGAAAGGAGGTGTAAACAGTTCGTTCTACAGTTGTGTGCGCGTAGCTTAAAAATTTCGTCCCATATAGCGTGCACAATGGCACGCCAGCTGTTCATTTCAGCAGCAGAACCGCTCAAACTCTACCTAGACACGTTTTCTCAACCGTGTAGAGCCTTGGAGATATTCATGAACATCAACAAAATCCCCTACGAGCCGGTCACGATAAATTTGGGCAAATTAGAGCACCACAGAGAAGACTTCGGGAAAGTGACACTATTCCGCAAAGTGCCGGTCATCGACGATAACGGATTCCGCCTGACGGAGAGCATCGCCATATTTCGATATCTGTGTCGTCAATATGAAGTGCAAGACAAGTGGTATCCACAAGACACCAGGAAACAAGCGGCAGTCGATGAATATCTGGAATGGCAACACCTTGGCTTGAGAGCCCATTGCGGGCTTTACGTCTGGGCGACGTTTTTCACACTTAATATAACTGGAAAACCCCTGAATGAAGAATTAGTCAAAGAACCCAAAGAAAAAATGATCAATGCTCTGAACGAATTGAATGACATCTGGCTGGACAACAAACCTTACGTTGCCGGAGGTGAAATTTCCTTTGCGGATTTGGTTGCCGCCTCTGAGTTGGAACAGCTCAAGCTGTCAGGATACGACCCGAGAAAAGGACGTCCTGCTTTGACTGATTGGATTGGCAGGATTAAGAACGACACCAATCCGTTCTATGACCTATCTCACACAAAAATCAATAGGATCGCCTCGAAACTGTTTAAGCCCAGAGGTGATTGAAATAATCGGACTTCCTCGGATGGATTTTTTCCCCTTCTTCCTGACCGTCTAGCCAGGACTATTCAACCTGGGATGTATGTGAATCGTACGGTGAGTGGGTGTGGTTGCCAGCTTATCACATAGGTAGTTTATCCAGGTTGATGAATCCGAGTAAGGTTTAAGAACACATATCATAGATTACATATATATGAATTTAAAATTATCTAATGGAATATCAGGAAATATTCATCAGCGCAGATGATGCAGCTTATTATAAGGCCACATGTGAGTTAATTTTTTTCGAACTAGATTCAATACAAGTTATCCTCCCGATTTCAGTGTATTTTGAAATAGATGTCAAGGTTTTCATGAAATGTCATTTGATGACCAAAAAATAGTCAATCGACTGAATAATCAATATTCATTTCAAATTAAAATATTAATTTCATAAATATAAAGCTAGGTTCACATGGGGTGGAAATCAGGTACGGCAATCTGTTTGCCAGAATTTTTCCACAGAGAAATTCACATGGCAGTACGGAGCTGGAACCAGTCAACCATCATAACCAATCAAATGTCGAATTCCAATATGGCGCGAACAACCAAACGGTATATGCGTGCACAGTAACCTCTCCACAGATCCAGCAAGGTTCGGGCACCGGAAAATAGATTTTGATATAGTATCCATGTATTGAGTTGCCGTAATCCATTTTGCATTGGCCAATAGCATTGCAGAACGATTTGCCCTACCAGATTTTCACCCCATGTGAACCTAGCTGGCTGAGACTGAAAATGGCTGAGAACATTTCACTGATTTGAACCATTTAGTAGGTACGGACATAATATCGCATTCTTAAATTGCATTGAAAAGTAGGTACGTACAAAATAATTTTTTTTTTTAATGTTACATTCGTCAAAATGTACATACAACGAACTACGTAGGTGAAATTCATTAAACATTCAGCTGTGTACATTTCAAGCCACAGTAGGACGTAGCCCTGCGTGTCAGCAATATTATTTTTATTTAAAGAAATCCATTTATGGCGCTAAGAAAGTTAGAAAATATAAGTTATCCTAAATAATTGTAGAATAATAAACATCAAAGTACATTTTTATTATTCTCAAAATATTCTAAAAATAAAGTTTTGTAAAACTAAGAATAATAAAAATGGTAAAACAGTCGTTGTTAGATTACGCACAGGATGTAAAGAGTAACGAGTAAGGTGTGAGTAGATTGTCGAATTCGTAAGATGGGGACCATTCTTTTAAAATGCAGTTATTAATTTTTTTTGCAAAGGGTGATCCAGAAATGGTTTCTCCATAAATTAATGATATTTGTTTGCTGGTAAGATTTTCGTATCAGTTTGCTAATGTCGTTTCCGTACGGTCTAATAACATTCAACCATGTACCTATGTATGTATCTTATTTTAGTTTTGCAGTTATGACCAAATTTGTTTAATTAATATTTTCTTTTAATTACATAACATTATGAGTTATGTTATGTAGTTAAATAACATTATGAGGGATTTATAGTATTTTACATTTTAAATAACAGATGAATTATTTTTATGACACATGTGCATTATAAATAACCCATAAGACCCAGGATTGTCATTAATGTTGAAAGCATAGCAATAAAAGCTCCAGCCATGCAGCATGGCCATATAAACGAATTTTTGAATTACCTAGGCTGTACCATCGTGTAGGTAACATTTATCTATTGTTCAATTTACCAATTTTAATTTACTAGTGTTAGGTTCCAGGCAATTTTTGACCCAGAAAAACTAAAACTGACCCTCGCATCTTCATTTTCGAAACGGCCTCATCCTTTTGTTTGCCATTAGAAACCTTCTGGCGAAACGTTGAATTATTTATTTCGAACCAATATATTATGTGGAATGACACGCACAGGTATGATATATTATTTATATACGTAACGTATAATATTATTGAATACCCAGTTTGTTTATGATTCTCGTTTGTTGGTCAACTACCTATTATTGTACATGATGTCAGAGGAGTGAAACGTTGACTGCCATGGGTAGGCATACTAAAGAAGAGCAGCTGATGAAAAAGAAGTAGAGTAGGCATATTTCCTTTCTTTACGGTTATCATTCTAGACCGGAAGAAATATCATTGTGATCTGGCAGGTATGGTTTGCACTAATAGAAGTAGTAGGTACCTATATATAGGTATCGTCAAAGATAATGCGTAAACAGGTAGGTACCTACTTAAACGGTCATTTAAGGCAGCTGCTTCGTCCGCCTGCCCTTCCAAGATAATAATAATTAGTATGGTATTTATGATTGGCCAATATTTCAAAAAACATCATTATTGTATAATAGGTAGGTAGGTACCGACGAAATTTTGACAAACCTATAGGCATCGGTGAGAGAAATCACATAAAGTATACCTACCTATATGCAACATGCAACCCACAATAATTTTAAATACACAAATTGTTTTAAAAATTATTTCCCCTAGGTACAATATAATTATTATAATGAGGCGTGCTCGCCATGAGTGTCTCAAATCACGCAAAGATGTTAGTAACATGATCATACATTTTCCTCGTCATAGGGTTCCACGTTCTTCATCGAGAAGAGATGGAGTTTTAAAATAAATTCCAGCCAATCCAACCATCACTCAAAAAGCCCTTTTATTTTTATTTTTTGCTTTGTAATACACCCAAATGTCTCATTACAGTACCTGCAGTATTTAAGGAGTTTATTATGCATGTTTCTAACCAATGACACGGTTATGATAGAAACATGGGAGATAAATCATGTTCAATTTTGGGACCCCGTTGTTTTCGAGCAGGGATGTTGGTATGTCCGTACGAAATTAGCTCGTTCTGTGTATATTTTTACACAAACAGCCACTGCCAAAAGTTGCGTAAACATCAACTTTCTACTTCATTCACTGCCAATTGTTACATTAGTCTAGGTTGCATGAAATGAATGTCCATGCAGGTACATTACAATAAAATGTAGGTATGAAAATTAATGTTTTTAAAGCTTGGTTAATTTTTATTTTTCATCCAGTGCATTATAGCTTTTTTTATTTTTCATTAGATTATTACATTTCTATAAAGAGATTTATTTGATTTTTGCCTTATAAAAATGATTTGGATAATAAAGCAAATTTTACGACAGAGATAGAGTGTAAGACCGTCTACCTACTAAGAAACTCTGGACGTGGGACGTTGGGGAAGAAATCTTGTCCAATCTCCCAGTAGATGGCGACTCTTGCAACCGCTGTTGTCAGAGGGCACTTGGCTGGATCTTGATAAGAGATAAGAAACACGATGACAGTGCTATCACTAATCACTAGTTTGTATTGTATTTTCAGAAGTGGGCACTTCAAAAGATCCTAGTTGAACAGAGTCAGCGAATTTTTGTTATACCTACGTATTACCTATCCAGTTGGTACCAAGTTTGTATCGAGTGACATAAGTGTAAAGATAACCAGCACATAAGATCAACAAGTGTCATCGCTTCAGCGGCAAAAATGGTGAGCAGATTCTTTGGTATCAAAGCCTCAGGTCCGATTAAGCTATACATCGACACTCTGTCACAACCTTGTCGTGCTCTCGACATATTCTTGAAGATAAACAAATTGCCTTATGAGCCTGTCTTCGTTAATTTGGGGAAATTCGAACATATGACGGAAGAATTCGAGAAGCTCAATCCGTTCAAGAAGGTTCCTGTGATGGACGATGGCGGTTTCATTTTAACCGAAAGTATCGCAATTTTTAGGTACTTGTGCCGTCAACGTCAATTCGAAGAGAAGTGGTATCCAAAGGACGACGTGAAAAGGGCACGCGTCGACGAATACATTGAATGGCAACATATCGGGCTCAGGGCTCCTTGCGCTTTGTATGTCTGGGCGGCGTTTTTCACACCGAACATAACTGGACAGACGCCCAATCCGAGACAGGTGGAGTCGAGGAAGGATTCGATGATGAAGGCATGCGACGACCTGAATGACGTCTGGTTGAAAGATAAGCCGTACGTAGCCGGGCAGGAGATCTCCTTCGCGGACCTTCTGGCGGCCTGTGAAGTACAGGAGCTGGTACTGACTGACTACGATCCCAAGGAAGGGCGACCCGCTCTCGCAGCCTGGCTGGACAGGGTGAGAGCAGAGACAAACCCTTACTATGACGAATCACACGGTAGGCTCTTCAAACTAGCGAAAAAACGATCCATAGGGGTAGCCAAATTGTAATATTTATTATTGTCCACCGATGGCTCAAATGTCACAACTTGGACGTCGACTGCACGTTACTTAGGAAGTTCAGGGCACAACAATTAAATTCCACTCGAAGAGCCCTATTCTGTCTTTTCCCACTCATTTGGTTCCAGTGTAGATAGTCCTGATGAATAACGTAGAGTAATATTATGCAGGTGCCTAGTTATGTGATACCATGACAAGAACTGCTTTTTCATCTGCAATATTAATATAATTCCCAAGCCAACAAGACAGACAGATACGTTTTATGACAACCATATTAAGAACCTACGATTTATAATATTATTATGTTTCAGATTATATTTTGGATAAGAATTTAGACGCTTGTTTAATAAATGTCAGTGACAAAAAAGTGTTTACCTGTATTTCCTGCATCCCGGTTAATGATCAAATCTATCAAGTAGGTAGGTAAGTACTTAGTTTGGTGGGATAAAGTTGAGCAATTCCATAACAAATCCCTAATTTATTATATTTCAGTGCTTCTCTTTTTGGACCCTAGTTTTGTGAATTACACAAGAAAATCCGCTGTTGAAATGAATGTTTTTAGTAGAGTTAGGTGGGTAGGTACGAACATGAATTTTTTTGTCAAGTTCTTGTTTCCAAGTATTGTGAGGCCATCCTGGATGTAACATTCTCATGAATGTGTACATGCAACCAAAAGTTATCGGACCAAATTTTACCAAAATGTTTCTAATCGTAGACGAAAGGATGAGTTTGACGATGATCAATTTTCAACAGTCAAAATTGTATCAAATGTGAGTTTTTGTGGGTCGGCAATCTGTTAAAAGAGCTGAAAACTATCAAAAATGTACATAGATTCAGCACGTGTTGCATAGAATGGTGACTTGAGGCCAACAAAGCATTTCGAAGGTATTCAAAAACTTTTTTTCCCAGATGAAGTGACTGAGATCCTCGTTAGGGGGTCATAAGTAGTTCAAAATAGTCAATTAACAGCTAAAGGTCACCATTAATCCTACAAATTCATCAAAACTTTTCCCGGATCAGAATGCTGGCTCGAGACAGGAAAGGATACATTTAAATAGGTAGGTACTGAGTATTCAAAACTACTTTTTCTCAAAAATAATGGGACAAACTGTGTATCAGCATTAATGCGCGTCACAAATCGTCAAGATCGAGATAGCTACTTACTGTGTTTAATAATAGAGCAAATCCCTACGCAACGGTTTATTATTTTGTATAGAACACCCTTCTGTTACAGATCACAGCTCTCTGTATAGATAAGCCTTCTGTATAGATCACAGCCCCTTAGTAGTTACCTATTCGCCACTACAAATTAATATCATGCGTTGAATGTTCAGTTAGCAGGTAAAATGGTAAAAAAAAAGTAGTTCTGAAGGGAAATCGTTCGTAAATGTAGTTGCGAAGTGAAACATATTCAAACCTCTGATTTTTAAATATCATAGGCTGACGCCTATACCACTCCGCTACGGCCGCCACCTGGTCGAAAAACAAGAGATGTGCGCTCTCAACGCCTGCATAATACACACTGCTCTTTAGGGCAAATTTTATGGCGACATCGTAGAATGATCCAGGTGGTCTCAGAAAAAAGTCTAACTATTTAAAAATGCGAGAAAACCCTCACCTAAAAATAAAATTTCGAGATAGGGATATTTTTCACCCCTTAAAGTTGAGTAGACTGTAAAGCCGAGCTTCGAGGACCAATTAGAGCCCCAACGGGACCCATATACAAAATTTCGTGAATTTTGGTTCATGGGGGAAAAAAACCGTGGACGGACGGAAATATTTTTATTCGATATTCGTATTCTACATTCATTGAAACGTAAATCATGAAATTTTGAGGAGGTGTTAACAACTATTTTCATGGTAGATTCCGAAGGTTCATCATTGAAAATAATAAACCAAAATGGGGAACAGGAAGATTGTGATAGAGGAAGTGGAGGGGGGTTATGGAGACAGTCCAGCTCATGGTGATGGTGGTAGTTGGACCAGCTCTCCCATTCCTTGATTAATTTAGGCTAGTTCACTTCTCGTGTGTGCTAACTCATTGTTGCTTCGAAAATTTACTCATGGGTTTTATGCAAGACTGGATCTTGTTTCATTTACTTACAATAAATAAAGGAGTACCTAAGGATTGGAATGTTTTGCTATTTTTGCCTCAAAACTGGATTCTGCATCCTCGAAACCCTTCAGTAAGTAGTTCCAGCATTCTCCACAGCGTATGCATCTAGGAATTCCGATATGTCTGGAAACCCTAACCGTCGTTATTTTTTTGCAGACACAAGCACTTTCAACCCAGACACATATCACGAATTCAATAATTGTGTTGTAGTGTAGTAGGTCATTGTCTTGCCTATTTCTGTTTCAACGAGACTGTGCCCACTACTTTGGTAGGACCCAAGTATAATTAAGACTAGTCTTTAGTCTTTATTGATAGGTATACAGAGGACCTGGGTCCCACCTAGCGTACAGCGTACACAATGGCAAAATTAATCGGTAATTGGCGTATAAGTAAAAGGTAAAAATTCGTATTATTGAGAGAGAATATAATCGAAAAGGAGAGCAGGAAAATTAAGAAGAGAAATGAAGAAAAGGTTAGAGGAATGAAGAAGAGATGGGTTGAGGAATGAAGAAAAGAAAGAGAGAAAAAAGAAGAAGAAAGATGATATGAATGGCTGCTACACTCCCGTAAAATGGGCCATACACCGCTTCCTGAACGACGAACAGGTGGGTGACTCCTTTAAAGCCGTGGGGAGGGCATTCCAAAGCCGTACACCACTCACCCCGATAGACGTCTCCAAAGACGAGGAGTGTTGTGGCATCAAGAGACCCAAGGATCTAATCAATCTAGTTTTGGCAAACATACCCTTGAGATGCTCAGGATGAGCCCCCTTAATGTATTTGAAAATAAAACACAGTAGATTTACTTTCATCAAATCACTGATGCCACAGCCAATCAAAGAGTTATAGTAGGAACTTATATGCTCCATTCTCGAGGCATTGCAGATAAATCTGACACAGGAGTTGAATGCCATTGTCAAATGCGTCATGACATCTGCTCTCAATCCTGTACTAAAAATTCCATCAGAGTAAGTAAAATATGGCAGGATAAGTGTCCGAACGAGGTATTTTTTAATCTCACTGCTCATAAAATTCTTGAGTGGTCTCATTAAATATAAGGCGTAATAAACTCTGCTGCAAATCATAGCCACATGTTTTTGCCACGACAAATGAGAATCAAACACCACACCAAGGTTTCTATAATAGCATGATCCCGAAAAGTAATAGCCTCACCATCAATTATGAGAGACGGAGTCCAGCCAAGTCAAAATCTCCCCCAGAGAACAAAATGGCCTGGCTCTTCCTCGGGTTCAATAACATACCATTACTGTAAGCCCACTGGTTAATATTATTTAGGTCGGTGTTGAGACTATCAATTGCATGAGCAACTTGGTTATAGGAACATTGGGTATACAATTGCAAATCATCAGCAAAGAGAATGCATCGAGATGGGCCAATGCACTTAGGGAGGTCATTAATGAATAAAGAAAACAGCACAGGCCCAAGAATTGATCCTTGCGGCACACCATACTTGAGAGGAAGGTCATCTGACATTACAGAACCAACCTTAACAGCCTGGGTTCTATTTGATAAAAATGATTTAAGAAGTGAGCAGGAAGTGCTACCAAATTTATAATAGGTTCTGTGATGAATTTAAAATTGGCGTATTTCATCACGGTGGTGTGAGGAAATGCCCAGGCGGGTTATGAGCGAAGGACCACCCTTTCCTGGGATCTTTTTGGATGATTGTGCCTAGGAGGTTATGAGCGAATCACCACCTTCATCTAGGATCTTTTAGGTTTGGATAGAGAGGCAAGGGTAGGAAGAGAGAGAGTAGCCAGCGGCTTGAGGAAGCATAGAATGAAGAAAAAGGCGCAGGATCCGGGTTTTTATAGGCCAGGAAGCCCTCTCCTTCCAACCCCCTTGTTAGGGGTTGATGGAGGGGCTCCAGGTTGTGCCCTGGATCCTGCGACTTGTGTCCCCACTCGTACCGTTTATTGGTAGCAACTAAAGTTGGCTGTCAGATATTTAGCGAGAACTTAATTCTAGTTAGGAGTGGTTCCGGGAGGGACTCACGACAGGTTCGTAGTTTGTGAGTGACATGTTATTGAAAATAGGTAATTCGTGAATACTATAGGTATGTAGGTAGTAAAAAAAACTAAAAATAAATAATTGTCACTCTAGAGGGGTTGCAAAATGGTAGTTTCAGTTTGTGAACTAGAAAAAAGTGTTGTACAAAAATTAAAAATCCATGTATCGTATGTAAGTATCGGTTACCTATGTACTATAATCGGTACATAGTATAATTAGTATAATAGTAGGACCTAATACTTACATACATGGATTTTTTTAGTTCACAAACTGAAACTACCATTTTGCCACACTTCTAGATCTAGAGTGACAATTACATTAAGTAGTGACAATTACATTAGAAAATCACGGTCTGACAAAACATTTTTTTAAATCTACACTTCTCCTGGCGGCAATACACCGAGTAGGTAAACAATCGGCTTGTAGTAAGGATAGCTGCTTTACCGTTGTTGATTTCACCTCACCACATCACTGGTTGGGTCCGATTGGATTGTTTTATTTTTCAATATCTTGTGGTTATGCGATTTGGCATATCATTTCAAGAACTGAAAATTATCAGAATACCAAATTGCAGTAATAAAATAACTTTCAATGGTATTCTTATCTAAACTACTAGGTACATTTTTCGGAGACTCCGTTTATGTTGGCATTTCCGTTTCGATTGATTGAAGTTGAGTGCTCTATGGACCCCTCCCATTGCTATTGAGATGTTGATATTTTGTGTGTAGTGCTGATCAAATTCGTTCGTTTATCCTTCTTTTCGGTATCTGGAGATGTCACCTCGGCTCTAAACCTACTCGCGCATCCTTCGCCAACAGTTCCTGACACACGCTTAGCGCTCAAGATGGGTAAGTCCGCCGACTATTTCCATTATCCACTCACGTAAATTTACTCCCTCACTTCGCTTTCTCTGAACTATGCGGCTACTGGCCTGTCAAGGAATCCGATCTGGCGCGACGAGGAAACTACGGGCGTTTGCGATTAGAAATTCAGAAGCTGGTATTCAATCAAACACATTCTCTCTGATGTATTAAGGCCGGTTGCGAATAATTATGAAATCCTCTGACACAACTTGTGTGTCGTTAGTAGCAAGAGCCGGACTATTATTTTGACAGTCCGTTCTCCAGAATGTTTCGAGGTTGCTTCTCAAAGCGGACCATCTCGTCAACAAAACGATAACATTCAGGGCGGTTCTGTATATTCGATTTGTAATAGTTCGGTGGTATCTATGATCGTATGACCACGGTTTGTGAATAATGTTGTATATAGGTAGAACTAGAACCTTTCTGTCTACCTACGTAGGTAGATGAAAGGTGCTCAGTGGAAAATGTACGTTGTTTTGATGCTTTTAAACGTTAGATAGTTGAAATATGTTGAGGCTGGTAAGCGGTATGTAGGATAGGCTTTTACTGCGGTCGATGACACTTTCCATTGGGGAAGGTTAATGCCAGCATCTTCCAAATCTCTATTTTTAGCGGTGGTCTTAAATCGGTTCCCCCTGCCCCTTCATGATCACTGTAATTCAATTCCGATTCGGCCATGTGATAAGATCATCACCCATGTATTCAGTCGTTTTTTAAATAGTACCATTTTATTCTTAGAAAATGAGTCAACTTTTTCGGACGCTCTGGAATAGATTACTTTTTTTCCAACTGCCGTTTACAGTGTAGTGAACGATCAGAATTGAACACCGAAGCATCGCGACGGGAACGGGAGGATGATGTCATCTTCCTCAATTAAAGGGGTGGGGAGAGCCGCACACCTAACTTGCATAATGAACCCAGGCCTGGCTCAAGGACAACTGATTTTAGGTCAGTGGGTGTGCTGGGGCGAACATTCTGAGTTACCTATGTACCAAATAATTCGACAACTCGGGAGACAATTTGTTCAGTTATTTGATTCATGATTTTGTCATTCTTTCCTCGTTTACGCTATACCTACCTGTCATTCTTAGTTGAAATCGCCTAGATTTATTGGGATGAGTTAGGTACTTTGTCGATTCGAATTGGAATATTGGTTTATAGTAGTTGGACTAGCGATTGGCGAGCAATACCTACGATAATAGGTATGATGTTCCTGAATGGTTTGTTGTGGCGGGTTTTTTTCCTTCACTTTTAGAAAAATACCCTCGTATTAGCGAATTTTCGAAGAAAAGGAAGCTATTGTTCTCGGTCCAAAATTTTTAAAACTCGAATTTCCGAAAGATTTTTATACCAAAATCCGTTTCAGACCATCCTGAATTCCCTGCCGAAAGACACCAAAAATTATATGTATATATATTTATATATTTATATATATATTTATATATGTATGTGTCATTCCAGACGATAACTCTCGAAAGAATTGAGATAAAAAGTTCAAATTTGCATGAAAAATCTGTCTTGGCAATCGACAGGCTAAGTTCGAAGATGGGCAGAATCGGGTCACCCTAAGGGGGAGTTTTGGGGAGTTTTAGGGGGGGAAATTACCCATAAATTCCCAAAATGAAAAAGTCTGACAAGTGACACCTCATTTTAAAGGTTTTTGTACGCTGAACACGATGGTGAAATCAGAATTGCGATATCTCATTCCATTCTCAAACTGGAGCACTTTGAAGAAGCGTGGTGATTTCTTGAGATGTTCTTCCTGGTTCGTCTGCTCTAATCTGATAACGGAATGGGATATCGCAATTCTGACTTCACCATCGTGTTCAGCGTTGGAAATCTACAAACCGAGGTGTTACTCGGCAAAAAATGGAACAAAAAATTTGTTACGTACCCAATAGGACCCTACTCTTCTGGTATTCAAAACATTTTTGATTTCCCCCTCCCCTCCTTCCACCCCAAATATTACTTTGCGTAAAACTACTCCTGTTTTAATTTTGTGTGGTATCAAGTTGGGAAAACATTGGCCGAAAATTAATTTTCAGAAAATTTTAGGCGGAGGAGGAAGATGCCGAAAACTTCGAAAATTCGCTCTTATAGCCATGCTGCATGACTGTGGTTTATTTTTTCATTTTTAAATAGAGAGTGAGATGAGATTGTACCTTTTTGAATGAGACATAAGTTGTTTGTTTTTTTCTAATTGGAAAGTTGCGATTGGGAAGATTTGTCTCGGTTCACAGAGTGTCAAGTTTCCGACCTTCGAAATTATTAGTATCCATGTAGTAGGAGGTGGCAGGAAAGCGGACAAACTGCAGTGCTGCATCGCTCCAGCCCCTGAGGTGGTCGTAGGCACAGCACTACTGCTTCTTCTCTGTAGCATTTCATTTCGTGCGTGCGTTCGGCAACATTCTTTCTGTCTTAAGTGACAATAAAGAGTTTATGCAGAGATCTGTGTAGTGATTTGCTATACGAGCAAGAAGAATCCTTGATGAAAATGGTGAACTGCTCATGTGTCAGGAACTCAGTTCACAGTTCATTTGTCACACGAATAGAATTTATTGAGTAACTCTGTCAACAAGAGGCTGCTCGTAAACAAAACATCAGCTTAAAACGAGGAATGCATTGCGATAGGTTGATCACAGTTGTTGATCTTGTCAGGGAGGAGCTTTCTGTTAGTGTCCACTGTCACCAGAGTTAGCATCTGTCGAGTGCTCGCTCTAGGTGCTGTTACTGATACTCATAATGATTCCGAGTCGAATGGGCGGCCTGAACCCTCTAATGTGTAGTTGAGCTGGAAGTGAATTTTTCCAGTTTTCAAGAGTAATAATGCGTTCAATGTTGAGATATAGGTACGTAAAATATAACCCACCAAATGCGCTGAGGGGTGCGGAGAGTTGAAAAGGTATTTCAAATGGCGATGGAAAGGTTCTGCCTGCACCGTTGGCGGTTTTGGGAGTGCATGGCGATGGCCGTGACACCCACAATATTGGGGAAAACGGCTGTTTGGTCCGATGTATCAGCCAAATATTCCACGAAGTCAGCAACGCCGGGCCGAGTCAGCCCTGATAATTGGGTGGCGCTTTCAGGATTGTTTCTTCTATTGTACCTACTGTGGAAAAATGCCTGGAGGTTTGGGTTACTGGTTTTACGGGATTGGCGGTTATGGGGTGCAGCCAGCACTGAGTATCACAACCTTATAACGGGTAACTAGTTAGTGACTCACTGAAGTTGGTATACAACGTTATCAGTGTTGTTATGAGAGGCAGGGTGCTGACAAACGGCTTAAGAACGGGAGGAAAATGCTGGAAGAGTGCGGCAGCAGGCTTGGTGTATGGATCTTCAGTGCGATTCACCTGTACAAATGTGTCTTGTCGGCTTCATCACATGTTCATTGTGTGATGTCCTATGTTATAAGGTGGCTAATTTTGGAAAACCGGTAAATAATGGGTATTTCTGCAAACCCGATCAGTTTTCCCCCCATCAAGGATCAATGCAAAATAGAATTCTGGGAAAAAAATCAGCCAATTTCCGAGCCGTGGGTATTGCCGTAAGGTTTGTTCGCACTGGCTTTTTCTGACAGTTAGCTGACAGTTAGTCTTGAAAACTGTAAGAAACCGTCCATGATCTAATATGTTGGTAAGCGTTTGAGAAGGGTTTGAGTTTGGTAATGGTTGGGAATCGAGAAGGCGGTGCATGTCAATTCTCATCTGCCCGATTTACTTTTTACTGGAATTACAATTAGAAAACTGGCATTGGATAGTCGGAAAACACTGAGCAGCCGGCCATGGATACTATACAGTCAGAAAAGAGTCCCATTCCTGGGACTCTTCTGTCAGATAATCATGAGATGGTTACTGCAAACGAATATGTAGTTTCTTTGTAGTACTGAATGGTGATCGAAACGTCCTGCAACTTATTTTGGCAATTTCTCGAAGGATTGAGGTTATTAATTCCATCTTCCTATTATATAGGAATGGAAGTATGGTGATACCGCCAAAAATAGTATTTCGAGAAAACCATGGACTCTTGTTCGGAACTGCTCAAAACGAGTTTCTAGACGGTTTTCTGGTTGATCTCGCTCCCTACCTCCATATGTCTAAATTCCGAATGATCATAACTTCCTCAAAATAAGGTCTTTTCCAGATATTATTTTTTTGGTGTTTGTTCAGCTCGTCGAACTCTTCAATTTGAGAGGAGAACGAGCTTTCTAGGTAGAAAAATAAGGGAGTTTTGACGGGTTTTATAGTTTTTCGATTTTCAGCGATAACTGCCATAAAAATATACCAAAGCTGGTGCGGTTGGTACCAAAATGTTCGTTAGGAGTCAAGATGATGCCTATTTTGAGCTCGATCGCATTTGATTTAGCTAATTGACAGCAAAAAAGATGTCAGTGTATCCAAAATTTTCTAGATTTAGTAGCTAAATGACGTTGGTTTTGTGTCAGAAAGTGGTTGAAAGTGAGATTTCTATGCAAGTTTACGATTTTGACCGAAATGGGCGGCCAGTCCAGCCGCAGTGGTCGGCCTGTCAGGAGAAATGGGCGGCCCCTCCCGCCAAACTTGTATCCATACTGTTATGAAGAACATGGATGTATTGTGTGGCAATCTCCACACCGGAAATTTTTTTCTAGAGATAGCTAGTTAATGGAATTACTTCATATCATGAAAAACTATTGAATTTGTGTGGGTTGAAAGTGGAGGCCAATACGGATGTAGACCACCGTTCTGTAGTTGTGGAGAATTATGTCCCATTGAGTTACAGCTGATGTCCCAGTAAATTTCGCTGTATCAGTGTAATCAGACCTACGGTATACTGAGGTGCAGTACGCTGTACGACCCCGCTCGACTCTCATCTGCTTTCGAGCGGAGAAGTTGAATGTCATTCCTTGATATTATACGTTGAGATGTTGTAAAACTCGGGGTGTCATGAAGGCATTATGACTCAAATGACTGATATTGAGAAAGGTGTGGCAAATGATATTATGAAAGGTGTGGCAAAGATGAAAGCATGTCACCGCTCGAGGTGGCAACACTGTCCATCTCTGTACCTCAGTCTGAAATCCCGCCTTCCACTTGAGCAGGATCTTCTGATGAAGGAGAAGTCATTGGGTCCACTTTGGCGATCCATATGCATCATTATGATCATTAAAAAATCAAAATTTGTTTTCGATCAGATGTTTTCAGAATCGAAAAGTTCCAAAATGAGTTTCATAAAATTGCGTTGTTTCTAGTGCTCCCTGTTTACTACCTATTTCTTCGTTTCTGGCCCTCCCCTGCCTACTAATCAACAACATTGTTCATGTTTGTGGTTGAACACACCATTCATTTGGTACGTGTATTTTGTTTTCCTGTGTCAGAGCCAGTAGAACACAAACTGTTTGGGAGCTGTTGTATCAGTTGACAGATTTTGAATTACGTGTGACGAAACGCGGCACTAGGCTGGCGGAGCTCATTGCCAATATTCCCTTCTCTGTTTCCTCTTGGCGAGGATGTATGGTCGTGATTCGGTATTTTAGTTCAAGTCGGAGACAGACAGTTTGTTCTTGAGAGGAACTTGAGAATGAGGCCAACGAGTCCTACTTGGAACGCATTATGGGCATTCACTGACATATTGTCTAGTTTTATGCGCTAAACGCACCGCTGTGTGACTTCTGACTTGTTGATTTCCCCTAATACAAGCGGACTTTGAGCTCAATTCCTTCGGTTTATTTAATATGTACATATACCTACTATAATAGTCAATACATTCATATATACGAAGATACTAAGATAGAACTACTACTCGACCTTCTTCCCTTTGTCGTTCCCATTGCATGTTATTGGCTTTGGAGTTCGGAGCTGTTGAAGATAACTGACTGGTGTGGTTGTAGGAATGACATCACTCAGTGACCTTGGTTAGTTCTGTACCTATTTTCGTTTGCTATCATCCGAACAACGACGAATTTCGATATAAATATTAACTACTCCAGAGCTACTTGACTGTGCCTTACTCATGTAGGCTATTATAGGTGCTGCTGCGTTACACTATTTGATGTAGAGCCGTGGAACGTAATTCGTAAGTCATAGCTACTCGTGAAAACAGGATTCCGGAAGGAAATTCATAAGAAATACGACGGAGCAGGCGGATTAGAAGATCCTAAATGGTCCTTCTCTTTCTTTTCCAGCTTTGTCTTCCATTGTTACAATCTACGTCCTTTTGTGGCGTAGCTGCGCTCTATAAATCCAAATTGTTAAGGCTAGGTAGTACTTACTGGAATGGTAGCTATTTTACTAATATGTATTTTTAAATTGAGATTATTTTATCAAAATCCACATTTTATGTAGTTCATAGTAGGTACTGGGTATTATTTGTTACTGGCCCCCATTTTCAAAATTTAATTACTACGCGAAAACTCGACGAAAAAATAAGTTTCCGGAGTGTGTTGGAATCTAGAAAACACGTACTTTCCACTCATTTTAGCCTTGAGAACAGCAGTTAGTTGAATAACGATAAATGCTTGTCGAAATCGGGGGTCAGTGATGAAGAATTTCCCCAGTCAAATTCTTTATTACTGGCTCTCAACCCTCCTTCATATAGTTCATTCTCCGACGAATCTGTATTTTATGATCTCGGATGGTTTGTCTGATGGCGAGCATCCATATCAACTAATCTCTAGTCTTGTAGCACTAGATAGAGGCGGTATACCTATAGCGATGGGTATCATTATTTATATTATATTCGGTCAGTAGTCTGCGTCTGGGATCATGAAGAGCCCCGGCTGTGGTTGGTATACAATAGACATTTTTGATAAATCAACATGATTCGTCACAATACGTGCAGTAAGAAGAACGTGTGGGGGCCAGTAACGAAGAATTACTCCTGTCACATTCTTTGTAATCGACTGCCAACTTTTGCAAAACAGGGTTTCACTAACTCGAGTTAATTTAACATCGTTGTAGCTAATATTAGTGGAAAGTACGTGCTTTATAGATTCCAGTTAACGCTCCTGAAACTCATTTTTTCGTTGAGTTTGCGTAGCAGTTCGATTTGAAAAGCGCTACAAAGTCCTTGTCACATGGGTTTATTATTCTGTTGGGCATACCTGCAGAAATTCTGGAACTACATTTATTGTTTCATTCATGTGCAATTGAAATAGCCATTTTTTATGGTTTCCACCAATTTTGGCCCCCAAAAACACGAATTAGGCTTTGATCACTGACAGTGCCATTAAATTGTCTTTATTCACATGTTTATACTAATTCTTGTGTTATTATACAAGTTTATGATGATCTAAGACAATTTCCCGGACTTTTGAGTCATAAAAAATGAATTTTGGGAGATGAACCTTCGTTACAACCTCAATTCTTTACTCTTTGGTCAAAATCAACTTAATGTTCGGTCTTTCGCCCTAAAAAACATAGAAAACGATACCTCACAACGATACTCATGTTCACTGAACCCTCAAAAACCCTGTTTTTACAACAATTTTTCACCCCGTAACACCCCTGGCTGTATTCCGATCGGGCTGCCGAGCTTCAGAGCACAACTAGGATCCAGATGTGTTCCCAAATGGGGACCCGAACTGTGTGCGGAAGAGCGACGACTTTAGACCAAATTTTAACGTAAATTTAAGGCTGAAACTTCGTTAGAACCACAATTTTCCGCTCGTCGCTCCACGTTAAAATCGACGTCAAATTTGCTCTCCTCGTCCTAAAAAACATGGAAAACGATACCTCACAAGCTCGTGTTGTTAAAACACCTAAAACACCATTTTTGGCCCCATTTTTCACCCATAACTCCCCTGGGTATATTCCGATCAGGCTGCAAAGTTTTGGGACACAACTAGGGCCCAAATGGAGCATGTGTGCGAAAGAAGAATTTTTTAGAACTAAATTAGATATGGACGGCGGACGGACATTGCATTTTTGGAATCTACACACCTTGAAATGTAAAAGAAAAAAATTTTAGGTGGGTTTTAAACATTTTTTGCTGACCGAATACATAGGTGTATTATTATCCCAACATAGAGGTGTGGTGTGTGTGGAGGGGGGGGGAGGAGGGAGGTTTATAAATCCATTATTAATGCATTTTTCTTTAAAAAAGCTAAAACTTCCATTAAAATTAAATTGGAACCGTGTTAGGGCCATGATTAGGTGTCATAATGATGAGATTGGCTTCTAGATCGGTGTCCCTCCATCGGAATCCTCCTTTTGGGGCTCTGGTGTGCTGGGTCGGGGTCGACCAGAGAACGACCTGCAGGCCGCTGTTTCCGAAATTCGGTGCTATGTCTATTCGTTTTGGATCTCAACTCACACATACATGATCGCTCAGAGTCCTTTGGGAAGGGGTTGCTCACATCATAACTGTCCCACTAGAGGCCGAAAGCTACAACTTGCCAGCAGTCGACTAGCCACGACTCAGGGACTCAGTTTGGACTTTATTGGTGCTCATCTGTGCTGCCACTTGGACGAGTCTCTCAAATTGAAACCTCTTCATGTTATTCCGTAAAGCAGTGAAATCAAATTCATTGACTTACCATGTTACAGCCTAATCTGAATTTATACCAAGTTTGTTATTATAATAATTTAATATCTTATTACTGGTTTCATATTATTATCGCTTATTTATTTGCTATGTTTCAACTCTTATGTTATATCTATCTGAATTTTGTAAGAAATTAATATTCTAAAATAACTCCATACCTGTAGTATCTAACGTGCACAGTGCAACAATGGAATGAAGTAAACATTTTAGTAGAATTTAGTATGCTTTTCGCTAAGAAATGATCGAAAGATCGATAAGAAGTTGTGACAGAGTGTTGCAGTGGACCCTCGAGAGTCCCCCCTCTAGACCAGCGATATCCCCCCCCCCCCCCATCTTCACCAGAACAACAAACTACTCGAGAACTGCCACTGTCACAAAGTTCAGTCAAAATTAGCAAGTATGAATGGAGAGGAGCCGAACTGTTCTCACATCGAGGCTTCTTGTGAGCCTAAGATTGTAGGATATTTTAGAATATTTACCTAAATACATTTACTTAAGCATTTATTATTTGATGTGAAGAAGGGAACAACTACAAAGCGAAGGCCAGAAGAGGTCTTGCAGTTCTACTGGCGGATGCTGGATAGCGCGGTAGTCTCCTCGTCCCTGAACCTTTCCACCAAAAGTACCTTCACCTCTCTCGCAGGCCATGTTTAATGAATTCCGATGGGTCTCACTTGATTTTGAAATCCCTCCGGTAATAAAACGTCAGTGGTAAACGGCATAAAGTGGAAAAGAAACTTGAAATTACTGGTTTGTAATCAATGATCAGAAAAACAGTATAACGATTTTATCAATATAGAAGATCCGCGAAAACTTGCCTCTTCTAGCCCCAGTGCTATTCGAATATTTTACAGAAACCATTTGTGCCTCTGAGCGCAGTATGAAAGGATGACTCAGGTCGTTGGTTGTGAAAATCGTGTCAGGGACGAACTGAATGGGGGACAACATCGTAAAACGTCGCTACCTGCTTTTGGCTGATTTTGTTAAGTTGTAAGTCGACTCCTACGTAGTGATTCGTCCTGGATGTATATAGCCGATTTTAGTATAAGCTAGCTTAGGGTTAATAGGCATACTCTTTTTATTGCACTTATATACTATTTTTGACCCGATAATTTCGTATACACCTGCTATGCTTTTTTAATTGTAAATCCAAATACGCGCTTTTTCTTTTTTCAGTTTAAGAATACCTCCAAATATACTCCTTTTCTTGTTTCAATTCAAAAAACAACTACTGTTGATAAAATGCCAACATAAATATACCTAGGTTGTAAGTAGGTAGGAACACCATGGAAAAAGTAGAAGTAGTCAAGTACTCTACTTCTTTCTTGGGAACACCAGCTATGAGGTTAGTGAGGATCCTACTTCCATGGCTCGGAATGGCTAGAAGGGAAGGCAAATGAGACTGAAGAAGAAGAAAAATTTATTATCATATTTCGGTTTGATGATGGTTTGGCGACAGTTTGATGGCTTCATTAAGACGTCCTAACATGACCTATTATATGTATACTTTTTTTAAACAAAGGGTATATGTACTCTGTTTTGGAAGGGGCTATCTGGCAATCCTAAGCTAACTGCTTTACCCAAGTATCGTAAGGTTGTTTTGCACCAGATGTATCAGTTATGGTATGATGCCTCACTGCCTCCTCATCATCATGGCTGGGTACAAGATGAATTCATGTACTAATTACTGACGACGCAGGGAGTTTAGGGAATTAAGAAATCATCAATTTATTGTCAGTATATCTACTCAATTAATTTATCGTCTGCCTCATGCTGTGCCGGAGAAACAAGCAGCAGTTGGATTGTTACATTGTAGAGCTAGGGTGTGTATGGAGATTTTGTAGACGATTTTAGAATACCTCCCATGATTGAGGTGAAGAGGATGGCACAAAGTGGGAAAATATGGAGGGATGCTGCAAACCAATCCTCGGATTGAGTACCAAAGAGAGAGACCATGGTTGAACCTGTTTGCAATTTCTGTACACCAGTTTGATTTGTAAAGGAATCAATCCTGACCGAAATTCGATGCCTGAGTTTCAGAGCCTGTAACACAAGAAATTTACCTACCTGCGAAGAAAGGCGGATTTTATCGTGTCAATCTTGATGCACACTTTTCTGTAACAGGTAGTAGTTGGCACATTCAAGGCAGCGTATTTTTAGATTTTCAGATCTTGTTTTCATGCAAATTTTCAGATCTCTTGTGTCGGGTGGTAGTACGAGCAATAACAACTGAGCTGAGTGCGTGGAAACAATAATGGTCATGCCTTGTTCAAGCAGTACTTTTTGGTTCTGTATTGCCACCGGGTACGTTCATTTTTAAATTTGCTGACGTACGGGCTAATTGTCCGTTCATTACTGTGCTCCCGACCGTTCATTTGTCTTAGGTATTTGACAAGGTCATTGCCTTCGAATTTTGTGACGTGCTCCTACGTATTCGATCAACAAGTGTTGGCAAGACTCGAATTTGGCTCATTCAGTCGTATCAGACAGTGGCAACCAGTTGCTTTTCAATAATATGCTCAAATTGTTCCACTATAAACAAAATTAGTAGATACATCATCATTATTTACTCATCCCTGCAAGTGCTACCAATGTTCAACAACTATCGATGGGTTTTATTAAACTGCTTCGTTGGGCATATTAATTGTCCTTTTGGTATCCCAGCTACGTGCATAATAAATGTTTATATTCTTGAATAACTAACTGCTCTATATCCTATTTGTTGTAGCGAATTTTCGAAAAATTTAGGTAGGCTTATCGCATTAAGTCAAATAAATTTACAGTAGTTATACATGAGGTTTTAGTATTTTTTTGTAATATATTTAGTGTAATTAAATGAAGTTTTTTGGTTTAGTTTATGAACTCTTATTAGTATGCATGGAGGTTTTTCTGTTCAGTTCCATTTCGGGCCCCCTGAGTCAAACCAAGTTAGCACTTTTTAGGCTAGATCTCACTTCTAGGTACCTGCCTATAATTCTGTATAACAAAGAAAAATAACTGTTCACCTTGATATTTTCCCGTATTCGTGAACGAAATATTTCACTGATTAAGAGAAAATTCCAAAAGAGGTCAGTTAAATATATGGCGACATTTTTATATTTTGCTATCTTCGACACATGTCAGTGATATAGCGACATTTGTCTCACTCAGTCTCGTAATCGAAAATTATTTAGCTATTCGTATTCGTTACTTATTCGTATTTCAACTCTTTTCTGTAATTATAACTATTCAGTGTCATTATACAGTTTTTTTTCTTATTTTTTGTGCTCGCGGTGGGACTTTGAGCCTGTCTTATGCTCGTACTATAATATGATCATTATTATAGGTAAATATCCGTATTGCGAGTTTCTCACCAAGAAAAACCTCAGATAAAAACTTCGTATCGGCGAAGTTCCTTATTCTCATACTTCAATAATTTCAACTTCAGTCAATAACTTGTAAACAAGGAAAGATTTCATTATGATTTACGATATATCTGCATGAGAAGGTGATTATTTTTCACTAGTTTCTTCGGTTATTGTTGTCGCTTGATTATGAATCATCAAATGAATATCTACAACCACGATCCACGCTGCCTCCGACCTTCTGACTCACAATACGCGAGTAGAGTAGGTGGATATTAATGGTTTTTCATGCTCGTATTACATCAAGCTCTCGAATAACGGTTTTGTTTTTAGAATCGTCCAGCTAGTTGAAAGTCTGGTTTCATCAGTCATTGTCATGCTTTAGTCGTGTGACCATGGTCGTTTTTTCGGCAAGGATTTATCCACCTTTCCCTCTTGGCTGCTTGTCCTTGCAGAGGCTCCACCGATAAGCTATATTCAATTAGGAGTACCCACGTATTTTTAACAATTTTTATAACCACATGTGCTGATTGCGATGAGTTATTATGGGTTTGAGCGAGACTTCATTTTAATTGTTTAATTAAATTCTTTATTGTGGCGTATTGAGTCCCGCCTCTTGCAGTCAAGCTTCAACCAAGGTTTTCCTCCGGGGGAGAAAAAAGTCGCGCAAAAGCGAAATAGGTACGACCCATCTCAATTTCTACTTTCAAATAAAAAACGCTGCAAAGTCCTTGTCACATGGGTTTATTATTGTATTGGACATACGTACAGAAATTTTAGCTGTTCATTTATTGTTTCTTTCGTGTGCAATTATTGAAATGGCTATTTTTGATGGTTCCACCAGTTTTGGCCCCCAAAAACACGAATTACCTATGCTCGGCTTTTCCTTTCAACAGATTGTTTTTGATCATTGATAGTACCATTTAATTGTCTTGATTCACCTGTTCATACAACTTCTAGTGTTATTATACAAATGTATGGTGATTTCAGACAATTTCCCATGTTTTTGACTCATAAAAAATGTATTTCGGGAGCTTAACCCTCGTTAAAACCTCCACTCTTCGGTCAAAATCAACCACATATTCGGTCTTCTCGCCGTAAAAAAACATGGAAAACGATACCTCACACACTCATGTTCACTAAAACCTTCAAAAATCCCTCGAAAACCCCTATTTTTACACTCATTTTTCTCCCATATGACCCGTGGGTGTATGCCGATCGGGCTGCCGTGTTTCGGAGACAACTAGGAGCCAAATGTGTTCCAAAATGAGGACCCGAACTGTGTACGGAAAAACTACGATTTTATACCAAAATTTAACGTAAACTTAAGGCTGGAACTTCCTTAGAACCTCAATTTTCCACTCTTTGGTAAAAATCGACTTCATAATATTCGGTCTCCTCGTCCCAAAAACATGGAAAACGATACCTCAGACGCCCATGTTACTAAAACACAAAAGTACCTATTTTTATACACATTTTCACTCATAACACCCCTGGGTATATTCCGATCGGGCTGCAAAGTTTCGGGACCCAACTAGGGCCCAAAAGGAGCATGTGTGCGAAAGAACGACTTTTTTTAGACCGAAAATGAAGCCGGTATACGTGATACGGCGGACGGCTGACGGACATTGCATTTTTGGAATCTACGCACCTTGAAACGTAAAAGAAAAAATTTTGAGGGGGTGTTATAAAAATTTTTTGCTGAGCGATTACATAGGTGTATTATTCACAGAATAATAAACCAAAACAAGTATGTATACCCATTGTAGCTCTAAAATGGCTTTCCAAATCTGTAAGTGGTAGCAAGATATTGGCCTTGATGAATTTTTCAGACTGAAAACCTGGCGATTTCCTAGATGTTTTGGGCGTTTTGACTTTCGGGTTGAAGTGCTGATCCACCAGGAAGCAGGAATACTCGCCGTGGCGTGGGCGTATGTTCCTCACTTAACTTAATCAGGCGGCCCCAAACTCGGTAGAGGCCTTCATTTGGAAGGTTGGAAGTCTTTGACCTTATTCTGTATGGAAATGCGATCCGTTCGCTCCGATATCGGCGTTAACATGATTACGGTTAGCCTTCAATGGTCATACGAGCGATTTTTTCCACCTTCTTTTTTTTGTTTTGTTGAAAAGAACAAGTTATGAAAAAATCTTAATTTTTTCCAGTTAATTTGTGTGTGCGATGAATAAGCTGCATCACAAGGTTGATATTTATGCAGAAATGAGAAATTTGCGCCTGCTTGCTTATTGTATGATAATGACAAGATGTTAAGGATACTTCTTTGATGGATTCATTCCATGGGAGGATGGGAGTGCGGTGTGGTGGGATGTGCTTACGATAGATGAAAATAAATTTATGTAGTCGAATGCATCACGGTCATCTAGATGTAGGTATTATTAATAGATGAATGTTTTACGGCCTTGATATTCAAACCACTGAACGCGTGAACAGTAGTCATATTTACCCATATTATATAATACATGTCGTTGCCTGGAGATTGAAGTGAGTACTTTAAATTGAAAACGACGCCAGCGGTTCGATCCTAGCATAGGTACGACATCGCATAATATGTATAAGGTAAAGTAACCATTTGATATTTATGGTTAGGTATCACTATTGGTACAGTAGGTAGGATCTAGTGTTTCTCTATCCCCGGCTGCTAGTACTGGTTGTAGTTTCCTTAAACGGAACTTATCCAGAGCTGGCGAGTGAAAGTTAGGTATCAACCAACTGGTTAGTTTCCATCTGTATGTAGTTTTGATATTCATTCATCCATTTATCGGCGACGTCCTGGATTTATGTAATTATTTTTAGTAAGGAATTTTATGTAATTTTTAGTCAGGAAAAGTCGACGATTTTTCAACAGCAATTTAGAACAACTTCCTGATTGGGGGGGGGGGGGGGGGCGTTTATATTGGTATTTATAGAGCATTGGCGAGACCAACTGTCATACTGACTTCAATCTGAAAAAGTTGTTCCTTATTCATTGATTTTGGTTTAATTGTTCTGTGAATAATATACTTACCTACGTATTCGCTCAGCAAAACGTTTTTATAACACCCCCTCAAAATTTTTTCTTTAACGTTTCAAGGTGCTTTGATTCCAAAAATGCTGCAAAGTCCTTGTCACATGGGTTTATTATTCTATTGGAGTTCTAGAGATTCTTGTTGGCTGTTAAATTTATTGTTTCTTTCATGTGGAATGATTGAAATAGCTATTTATGATGATTTCCACAAATTTTGGCCCCCAAAACATGAAATAGGTACGCTTTTTTTTTTTTTTTTTTTTTTTTAAGATCATCTTTGATCTTGGTAGTGGCATTTAATGGTCTTGATTCACCTGTTTACACTTTTTCCAATGTTATTGTACACATTGATGGTGATTTCAGACAGTTTTCCAGGTTTTTGACTCATAAAAAAACCATTTTGGGAGCTGAACCTTTGGTAAAACCTCAATTTCCGCGTCTTTGGTCAAAATCGACTTCATATTCGGTCTTCTCGTCCCCAAAAACATGGAAAAGGATACCTCAAAACCTCATGTTACCAACATGTTGCTAAAACGCAAAAAGTACCTATTTTTATACACATTTTCACTCATAACACCCCTGGGTATATTCCGATCGGGCTGAAAAGTTTCGGGACACAACTAGGGCCCAAATGGAGCATGTGGGCGAAAGAACGACTTTTTTAGACCGAAAATGAAGCCGGTACACGTGATACAGCGGACGGACATTGCATTTTTGGAATCTACGCACCTTGAAACGGAAAAGAAAAAATTTTGAGGGGGTGTTATAAAAATTTTTTGCTGAGCGATTACATAGGTGTATTATTCACAGAATAATAAACCAAAATGCTATTTCCGTCCGCCGAACGCTGTATCATCCATATCTACTTTATTTTCGGTCTAAAAAAGTCGTTCTTCGCGCACAGACTCCGTTTGAGCCCTAGTTGTGTCCCGAAACTTCGCAGCCCGATCGGATTATACCCATTTTCACCCATAACACCCCTGGGTATATTTCGATCGGGCTGCAAAGTATCGGGGCACAATTAGAATGGATACGGCGTACGGCGGACGGATATTGCATTTTTTTGGAATCTACACACCTTGAAACGTTAAACAAAAAAGGGTGTTCTGGGTGAAAAATGGGTGTAAAAATAGGTGTTTTTTGTGTTTTAGTAAAATGAGCCTGTGAGGTATCGTTTTCCATGTTTTTTAGGACGAGGAGACCGAATATTATGAAGTCGATTTTGACCAAAGAGTGGAAAATTGAGGTTCTAACGAAGTTCCAGCCTTGAATTGATCCCAGCCTTGATCTAAAATCGTTTTTCTTCTGCACAGTTTGGGAACACGTTTGGGTCCTAGTGGTGCTCCGACGCTCGGCAGCCCGATCGGAATACACCCAGGGGTGTTATGGGGGGGAAAAGGGTGTACAAATAGAGTTTTTCGAGGTTTTCTTTGAGGTTTTAGTGAACATGAGCTTGTGAGGTACCGTTTTCCGTGTTTTTTTAGAGCGAGAGGACCGAATATAAAGTTGATTTTGACCAGAGAATGAAGAATTGAGGTTTTAACGAAAGTTCAGCTCCCAAAATTCATTTGTTATGAGTCTAAATCCTGGGAAATTGTCTGAAATCACCATAATTTTGCTTAATACCACTAGAAGTAATATCAACAGATGAATCAAGACAATTAAATGGCACTATCAGTGATCAAAAATAATTTGTTTAAAAAAAAGGAGGCTAATTCGTGTTTTCGGGGGTCAAAATTGGTGGAAACGATCGAAAATAGCTATTTCAATTATTGCAAATGAAAGGAACAATAAATGAGCAGCTGTGATTTCTGTTGGTTTGTCCAGTGGAATAATACACTCATGTGGCAACGACTTTCCAGCGTTTCTAATTTGTCACAGGTCCTACTGAAACGATATCGTGGAGTTGGTACAGGCGTAATCACTAACTTTAACGTGATAATAGCTGTCGTGATGTAAAAATTCATGTGTAACTCGATGTCACGAGTGGCACGTATCCGTCCGGTTCGCAGCGATTCGTCCGTACGGTCGTGGAAAATCGATGATATGAATATGAAACTCGTGTTGAACAATAATAGTGTACCTGTGCCAGCTGCCTCTACAAACGGCTTGTCATCCGCGGAACACGATCAGTTTGGAATGTAAATTATAGTATAGAGAGGTGTCTACTAGTGCTGTGTAGAGAGTTGTTTTATGTGTAAGGTATAATAACTGCTTCTTACTAATTAGCATTCTTCGTCATCTCCCATTGCATTGTTATTCTATCCATTGCATTGTTGTGTTATTATGTTCCGTCCGGCGCTCTTTATAGTTATATCTCTACATAGATTTAGTGAGCTATCAAAATGGTAGGTATCTCTTATTAAGAAAAGGAGCAAATGTTCTCGCAACAACCTGGCCTTCTTCATTAGAAAAAATACGTCGAATCCATAGAAAACGAAAAATTGTGTGGACAAATAATGCGGGATAATATTATCCACTAAATTTTAGACACAGTCCCCAGTAGGTAGCAGAAGCTTCATGTTTCGATTTGGCATATTTAAGACCGTATTTTTGGGAACCACTTATTAATCCTTCATTTTGTGGTCATTGTAAACAGATATATGAAGATAAAACTCGGTAATTTCATCTTTTCCAAATTGTCAAGTAAGAAAAACAGAGTGTTGTGAGAAACAGAGATAAATTGTCATCTTATTCATTGGACTCAGAGAAAACAATTGGATAAAATGAACAACGGAAACGGCGAACTCGGTAAGAAGGAAGAGTTTAGTTGGAAAGTGGGGCACCATCCCTTTCAAGTCATGAAAGTGTTCGCCTATCTCACCGAGCAATCAGATGGCTTGGAGGCCTTCGTAATGTCAACTTTTTCAAACCACTCAGTTCATTGGCAATGTGCAAACCCCGAAATGTTGCTGGGAACTGGAGAAAACTCAGTGCTGATGGGCGTTATCGGCCCTGAGTTTACAGTGATCATCAAATGAATTATTTCGCATTGGTTAGGTACATAATTAATTTACCATTAATATAAACTCAAACAGGCTTTCTCATAGACATAACGTTCCTAGTGAATGAGGTTCCTGGTTAGCTAACGTAACAAGTGGGAACTATTTGCAAGAAGTATTTAGAAATGGCAGTAGGTATACCATCTTCATTGGTTATTAGACACGCTGTGTGCCAGATACAAAGTCATGCTGTAATATTATGGACTATAGTAGCAATATCGTAATATCAATCAGAATAGACAGCAGAGTCAAGTGCATTAAGTAGTACCCAGGTATTTTTCAAAATTTATCATTTGAAAGTACCTAATGATTGAGAAGAGTTATTGCCAATCATGGCACCAGTCGTTTGAAGATAATGATTTAATTTAATGACGATGCTGGCGGCCAACGGTGGATACTCGGCGGCAGGAGTATCCAGGTATCCACGATATTGGTTCAAGTTTTTAATAAAGATCATCACGTTTGGAGCGTGGATACCAAAAGTTGGTTGCAGAAAAATTCGTTGAAACCAGGTGAAATTGGTGTTTCGGGCATTCGGACAAAATCCAAACTGCGGCTCGTATGAAAAACTTTTCTGTGTGAAATCACTGCATGTCAGTTGGTAAATTTGGAAACCCGACTGATTGGAATTTCCTCGTCAATCAGCAGTGTTCAAAACTGATTTGAGAGAAAAACTTAGACAATTATTTCAGTTAGCGGCTCATTTTCCGGGTCCGAATTTCCATGTTCCAGAGGGTTTATCAAGGCTGAGAACAAGGAAGAGAACATTGCGCAGATAACATAAGTTCATAAATATGTTACATTTCGCCATTCGCCACCTTTTATTTTGGTTTATTATTTTCAATAATTTACATTTAGAATCAAGCACGAAACAAAATTTTAACCCCCCCCCCCCCCTCAAAATTTGATGGTTTCCGTTTCAAGGTACGGAGAACCCGAAAATGGAATTTAAAAAACCAGTCATGCAGCATGACTTAATGAGCGAATTTTCAAAGAAATATTCGAATTAATGGCTATGGTTTTGAATAAAGGAAAACTTCTTCCTCCTACTGTTAGTACCTAAATTGAATAATTTGAAATAGATTTTTTCTTTCGTCTTCCTTCTAGTAATACGTGGGCCGGTACTTGTCTATCTATGAAGGTATCATAACAATTATATGTCAAATGGGAAATTCAAGGAGTTGTACTAATCGTTTGCCTCCCCCTTTTTTGCTTCGAACTCTCGTCTTCAATTAATACTTCTCACATTTTTCAATCTGACCACTCTAAGGGGGGGGGGGGGGGGGGGGTAAGAGTTTAAAGATTATCCTAGTTTTGGGTAATTTTTGCGCACTTTAAATGCTCTAATTTAAGAACGGATATAGATATCTAAAATCCGATTTCACCATCGTGTTCAGCGTGCAAAAACCTTTAAAATGAGGGGTCACTTGTTAGAAAATAACATTTTGGGGATTTTTGGGTAATTTTTGCGCACTTTAAATGCTCTAATTTGAGAACGGATCAAGATATCTAAAATCCGATTCCACCATCGTGTTCAGCGTGCAAAAACCTTTAAAATGAGGGGTCACTTGTTGGAAAATAACATTTTGGGGATTTTTGGGTAATTTTTGCGCACTTTAAATGCGCCAAAACCCTCCTTAGAGTAGGCCAATTTCGCCCATCTTCGAACTTAGCCTTTCGATTGCCAAGATAGATTTTTTGTGCAAATTTGAGCTGTTTATCTCAATTCTATCGAGAGTTATCGTCTGGAGTGACACATATATAAATATATATATACATATAAAAAAATCAGTCATGCAGCATGACTTAATGAGCGAATTTTCAAAGAAATATTCGAATTAATGGCTATGGTTTTGAATAAAGGAAAACTTCGGTCTAAAATTTGGTTTTCTATGTATATTCTATTCGTATTTATTTTAATTTGTACGTTTTGTCCATCCTGATTCTACCGTTTGTTTATTACGTAATTGTACTAAGTGCTTATTTATTTGATCGCTGTGGGTAAATTCAAGGAGTTGTACTAATCGTTTGCCTCCCCCTTTTTTGCTTCGAACTCTCGTCTTCAATTAATACTTCTCACATTTTTCAATCTGACCACTCTAAGGGGGTGGGGGTAAGAGTTTAAAGATTATCCTAGTTTTGGGTAATTTTTGCGCACTTTAAATGCTCTAATTTAAGAACGGATTTAGATATCTAAAATCCGATTTCACTATCGTGTTCAGCGTGCAAAAACCTTTAAAATGAGGGGTCACTTGTTAGAAAATAACATTTTGGGGATTTTTGGGTAATTTTTGCGCACTTTAAATGCTCTAATTTGAGAACGGATCAAGATATCTAAAATCCGATTCCACCATCGTGTTCAGCGTGCAAAAACCTTTACAATGAGGGGTCACTTGTTGGAAAATAACATTTTGGGGATTTTTGGGTAATTTTTGCGCACTTTAAATGCTCTAATTTGAGAACGGATCAAGATATCTAAAATCCGATTCCACCATCGTGTTCAGCGTGCAAAAACCTTTAAAATGAGGGGTCACTTGTTAGAAAATAACATTTTGGGGATTTTTAGGTAATTTTTGCGCACTTTAAATGCTCTAATTTGAGAACGGATCAAGATATCTAAAATCCGATTCCACCATCGTGTTCAGCGTGCAAAAACCTTTAAAATGAGGGGTCACTTGTTAGAAAATAACATTTTGGGGATTTTTAGGTAATTTTTGCGCACTTTAAATGCTCTAATTTGAGAACGGATCAAGATATCTAAAATCCGATTCCACCATCGTGTTCAGCGTGCAAAAACCTTTAAAATGAGGGGTCACTTGTTGGAAAATAACATTTTGGGGATTTTTGGGTAATTTTTGCGCACTTTAAATGCGCCAAAACCCTCCTTAGAGTAGGCCAATTTCGCCCATCTTCGAACTTAGCCTTTCGATTGCCAAGATAGATTTTTTGTGCAAATTTGAGCTGTTTATCTCAATTCTATCGAGAGTTATCGTCTGGAGTGACACATATATAAATAAATAAATATATATATAAATATATATATATATACATATAAAAAAGTGTTAAATTTCAGGAATCGTTTTAGAATGGTCTGAAACGGATTTCTATGAAGAAAATTTCCAAAAATTTATATTATTTAAATTTCGAAGCCATTGCAATAGCTTCATTTTCTTTGAAAATTCGCTAAAAGTGTTAAATTTCAGGAATCGTTTTAGAATGGTCTGAAACGGATTTCTATGAAGAAAATTTCCAAAAATTTATATTATTTAAATTTCGAAGCCATTGCAATAGCTTCATTTTCTTTGAAAATTCGCTAAAAACTGCCCGTCCGCCATACTTCGCACTTTCCTTTATTACCATGAACTGAAATAGATGAAATTTGGTTTGTACGTCCCATTTGGGGTCTAGTTGGTTCGCGAAGCTAAGCGTTACTATCAGTCGTCTCTAAGGGGTGAAAAATAGGGGTTGAAATTTCCAGAACGACCTAGCCCGAAAACTTTCAGTAGAAGGTTATGGTTTTGGTTTATTATTCTGTGAATAATACACCTATGTAATCGCTCAGCAAAAAATTTTTATAACACCCCCTCAAAATTTTTTCTTTTCCGTTTCAAGGTACGTAGATTCCAAAAATGCAATGTCCGTCCGCCGTCCGCCGTACACCGTCCGCCGTATCACGTGTACAGGCTTCATTTTCGGTCTAAAAAAATCGTTCTTTCGCACACATGCTCCATTTGGGCCCTAGTTGTGTCCCGAAACTTTTCAGCCCGATCGGAATATACCCAGGGGTGTTATGAGTGAAAATGTGTGTAAAAATAGGTACTTTTTGCGTTTTAGCAACATGTTAGTAAAATGAGCTTTTGAGGTATCGTTTTTCATGTTTTTGGGGACGAGAAGACCGAATATGAAGTCGATTTTGACCAAAGACGCGGAAATTGAGGTTTTACCATTGGCTCAGCTCCCAAAATTGTTTTTTTTTAGTCAAAAACCTGGAAAACTGTCTGAAATCACCATCAATGTGTATACTAACATTAGAAAAAGTGTAAACAGCTGAATCAAGACCATTAAATCGCACTACCAATGATAAAATATTATCGGGGGGGGGGGGGGGGGGGGGAAGTGTAGGTACCTATTTCATGTTTTGGGGGCCAAAATTGGTGGAAATCATCAGGAATAGCTAATTCAATCATTCCACATGAAAGAAACAATAAATTTAACTGCCAACAAGAATCTCTAGAACTCCAATAGAATAATAAACCCATGTGACAAGGACTTTGCAGCGTTTTTGAAATGGTTTTAAATTATCTCGATTTTGAGAATTTTTGGAGACCACCTGGAGCATTGTACATCCAGCCGTTAGTTTGCACCGAAAAGCTTCGTCAACATGATCGTGAATGAAACGGTATACATCCCGCCCAGATATCATTGCTAGGGAACACCTGATTATAATCAAGGATGGCTGTATGAAATCGAGTTGGTTGTATGTGACATTATTTCATTTGGAGAGTAATGGTTATTTTGGATTTTGTAGATAGTTACTTTTTTAAACATGAACAAACGTTGTGCTTCATGAATAAAAACAAATAATCAATGGTAGCATTTCTGAATTCACGCATATGCTTATGAAACTGTCATTCCCTCAGCCGGCTTCAGTAGGTTTTGGGCTGTCCTGGGGGGAGCACGAGGGTAGTTGATAGTGCCTACCTTAGAAAACTGCGATCTACGCAGAAGGGGGTCATCTGTAAAGTTAAATAGTAAACCGTTGTGTAATAATTTGCAGCGTTTTTTACATCGCTCATCCTGTATTTCCGAAACCGAACATCTCGGTTGTGGAGTTCCGATAAAGTCTGGTCAAGTCCAGCAAGGGACTCAGCGAATACCCCGATTTCGCCAACACGCTACATGTGTTGTCCATTTTTAGTTCGAATTGTTCGATATTGAATTTGCACATTGTAATCACCTAGCTTTTATCCTACCGAACATTACGTAACTGGTTGACATCCGTACGTCGCACAGGATAGCGCAGGATATTACTCGTAGTCCGTTATGTAACACATGGGTTATGGTACCTCACAGAAGACTGTTAGCCCCATCAACCCACCAAACTAGCCTCGGGAATATTCCTTCACACTTGGCCACAGCTTGACATTGTTTTCGTTGTAATGTTCCAATAACAGGCAATGTGAAATGCCGAATGCAGTCGATTGTTCCAATATCCTGACTTCAGTTTCAGTCATTACTTTGCACGCTGCTATAAAAGCTGTGGGGCTGATAAGCTCTCCAAAATCATGTGGTGTTTTCCAAGTTCAATGTTGGATCTATAGGTTAGAGAATAAAATGAAACAGAAAAGCGATGATTTTCGAGCTAAATGAGGAGTGAGACAGAGCACGAAATATCATGCTGACAGTTTTTTGAGAAGTTAGGAGACTTGAAATCATGAGAGTTTGCTTTACCTTTGCTTTACATTCCACCTCAAACAAGTACTTCATTTAGCATACCAGCCAGCCACCATGCGTAAGTTGGAATGTTGGCAGCATTACAATACGCATTAATATGCATTCACTCATTAATAAGTATTAATTTATTCACGTGCTCCGGCGTTGCCCGACTTCTCGTTATGGTCTGAAAGTGCTCTTGAGTTCACCTCCTTGAATCCTGTATCTCAAGATAAACGTACGTCTCCATCCAAACTCATTAGTCCCACTTCCAGAGTGGATGAGGCATCTTTAAAAATAACATATTTTTCAAATCTTTATTTAGAAATACCTGAAGTTTCCATAGAAAAATAGAACGCGGCTATAGTCGCAAATATCAACAGCCCGTCTGCTCTTGATGATTGAAACTGGCATTTCAATCAGGCGAAATAGAATAGAGCGATATCTGTTATATGTTTTATCTTGCGTGTGACAGTTTCTCCTCGTTGATTCGTTTCTGTCAGCACCAGGGTTTCAGATTCTGTCCATATTTGTCCAGTTTGGCGTTGAATGATCTTCAATTCACATTGAAATCATTGCGGTATCTTCGTATCTGTCAATAGCAAACGCGAGACGTATCGTGTATCAATACTTGGTCTATAATTACTTTCGGTGACTCTCATACCTTGCATACTAAACAACCTTGCATGATGTTTGTTGTATTATCTTGAAACAGCAGTGTGCACCTGTTTGTAGTAATTATCTGGATACCAAAAATTCAGACGATATATTTTTTTCACGCTGCCTAGAAGACGGCAACGATTCCGAAGACGGTATGTAAAAATATGATGCGTTTATCTCTAAATTTGTATTATCACTGGCGATGTATAAAAGTGCGCCTATTTCATTCAGTAGATCCTCGAACTTGGGTTGTAGTTGTATTTTTTATATTGTTTCAAAACGTTTCATGTGTTGCAATGTTTCTGTTATTTCCTTATTATTTCTTCACCTTTTTTTTCCCTAATTTATTCGAAAAATATGTTTTGGTTGGTAGATTATTGACGTTTCAGTCCTTCGAGAATGCCTACGAGTTATTTATTGGAAAGTTTTGCCTCTGCATGGATCATCATCCCTATTTTCGTATAGCATGAATTTCATTTAGTGACATAAGCTTGTCGAGTGAGGTTCAGTCCGAATATAACAGGAATAAAAAATGATATAGCGATGAAAGATTCCCTTGATGACACGACAGATGTCGTTCACATGGTGTTCCATAGTTACAACCGGCGTTATACATTTTGTGGTGGTTATTCCAAGTACGTCATCTGTGTGCTCGAACGTGATGAATTGCCTTTGGTTTGAAAAGCATCGCCGTTGATATGAATTTTTCCGTCTATGGGGGCGTAATTAAGTGCAGCTGACCTTGTTATCTTGAGGTCCCATGTTGCCCGTCGAGAGAAGCCTTTTGACGGATAAGATCTCACGAATAAAAAAAGCTGACTCCGCGGATTCCGAACTCCCATTCATCTACTTAAGAACCCCTTCTTCCGAGAGGACTTGAATTGCGAGGTTTCAACAGTGGTTTTAACAATAATTTCAACTATGGTGCTCTGAAAATCAAATTGTATTATACTGCATAATGGGATATTTTTATTGTGGTGTTTTTTTCCCCGGACTTTTTTTTCTCGTTTAGTAATACCACTGTGCCAATTTTACCACTGTGCTCAAAATGTCGGGTAGCTTTGTCATAAAACGGGTTGAAAGGGCGGAACAGACAGACGTACCTATAGGCCTAAGACGTAGGTTAGCATCTTCTCGTCAAGTGAAACATTTTTCTCCAGCTGGTACCACTCAAGCCGTCATCGAAAGAGTTTCATTTGCCCGGAAAAAGAGTTCTTTTGATGAAAAAAATTATTTGGTCATACAATTGTGTAATTTGGCTGGAAAGTGCTATGTATATAATAAAATCAGCTTGAATTTACGGGGCACGTTGTCGCCCCCTTCGTTGGATTACCCAATACCCATCACATTGCAAATTTTGGATAGCTCTTGCTGAGATGTATAGGTTGCCAATATAAAACTAAGTAGATGGTAAGCAGACTACCAGTTCAAGCAAGGAAAACATTCCTGTCAAAAATCCTGTTTGACGCAATTTGTATGTCACTTTTTGCCTGCCCTTCTATCATCCAGTGATGTTACCCAATAAATAATTTCTACATTAAAACTGTCGGGAATACAAAAACGTCATATTAGTCTTCAGCCTGGCTCTGAATAGATCATACTGTATTTTATGTGCTCGTAGATTTTACATTGACTTACCAATTCTGTTTTAATTGTTTAGGGAAAACTTACTGCCAGTGCTGCAAGAAAAAATGCAGCGGTGAGGTGCTAAAGGTTCAAGACAAATATTTTCATATCGGGTGCTTCAAGTGCTCAGGTAAGTGGATTGAATAAAAATATTTTTTGTTTTGCCTTTAGTTATTACATTTCGGACGTTGCTTTTAATTAGGTTGCTAATTAAGTAAATTGACTGCCGTCCTGTTGGTCACAATTCTGTAGTGGTCTAGGACCTTGGTAGAATTATAATCACATTTGGGAGTAAACAAAATATGCTCTGTTTACAAAATTCCCTCCCGCGTTCTTGTTTCAAGCCTTTCATATCAAATTTAGTTGGCTGGCTGTAGGTGCGCAAATTCTTTTGAGTTGTCTTAGTTACGTCTTGTGAATTTCGTCATTAGCCAAAAGGTACTTTCTACTGCGCATCGGGAACGTGTTATTCTGATTCTGTTATATGTATGATGTTAAGTGTGTATGATAGTAAGTATATTCTAACCTGTTTATCGTAATAATTATGTTTCATCTTCAAGGGCGTTGCGTCCATAAGGCCACTTGGGCCCCTGCCCCGGCACCCAAAAACACGAGTAAAAAAGACCAACCATTTTTTAAGTTGGCAACTGAAGTTCCCTCCGTACAATGTACCTACCTAGCATTTTTCACAAGTTCAACAGCCACACGCCAGAGTTCTCTGGCTGTGGATATTCAATACTTAGTTGAGCATCCATGGTGATTCCTTAATATTAGCTCCATAGACCAAGTATGTTATCTGATAAAGCGACAGTAATCAATGTCCTGCAATCCTGTTCTGGGTACATGCGCCCTGGGAGGCGCACTACACGACCGTTCCCGTGTGCCGTGAAAGGAATCGTTTTGTGTTGGGCGCATGTACGAGCGTTCCCGTCTCCTGGAGCCCCCGAGCTCGGACCCAATGTAGGCTTTTCACTCTAGTTTTAAACAAAATTTTATTGGGACTCACCCGAATATTTTTTTTTTTTTTTTTTTTTATTTTTTTTTTTTTTATGCCGCAGGTTGTTTGGGACTTCTGAATAGATTAGTGGAATGCATTGTCAAGCGATCTGGATGCTCGCTAGCGCTCGCATCTCAAAAAAGATAAACAATCCCAGAAACTATCCCGTGAATGAGCAGGTTGTTTGGGACTTTCTGAATAGATTAGTGGAATGTAATGTTAGGTATGTAACAAGACTGTTTAATGCCTTCGAAAATACCAGAAAAGAAGACAAGTAGAGCAGGAACGGTGGGCTCTTGAGATGGGAACGCTCATACATGATGGTTTACGGGGACGGGCACGCTCGTACATACTACTTTCACCTTGGGAACGCTCGTACATGCGCCCTGGGACCTAGTGTCGCCAGCAGCCGAGAAAAGTGGCCCATCCCCGCATGCTCAGCCAGGTAAAAATGTTGTTCGCCACGCCCACTTCGGGCCCCGGCTCCATAATCTGATTTGAACCCCAAAATCGTTCATTTCACAATCGATTCGATCCCTTCGATTCAATTTGTCATCTCGCTACGAGATGCTTCTTCTTCTGATTTGTTTTTGTTGTCTCTGAATCACATGTCCGGCATCTAAAGATGACAATTAAGCTGAGAACTTCACTCCACTGAATCGCATTCGCTTTCTCCATCTGTCAGTTTTCAATTTTTTTGCGTCAAATTTTGCGCGTTTTGCGTTCGGCCCGGTTCCGATGACAGATTTGTATTTGTGGTACCTACCTGCGTTTTGTCCTGTTGATCGGCTTCAACACACATAACTATCTAGCTTCTAGTCAACAGCTTCTCCATTCAAGTAGGTACCGGCCGACGGGTCATTGTTTTGTTGTATTTTAATTTACTATATTTTTGTAACACTTGAATTCGGTGGCTAATTTGCAGTAGAAATTGTCGACGTTTTCGTTCGACAATAGAGTGTTGATTAAAAGAGATAAGCTTTGATGAATATCACTCAATCAGTAAATAAGGGAAGGGATATCTGTTGGTTTTGTGTTCTGGTCTGGTGCCTCATCTTTATTTTCAATATTAGTTACCTGCATTTCCGCTAGATTTCAATTTATGCTCTTCAGGCTGATTTTTTTTTTAAATGCCCCTCTGGCCTTTTTCTTATTTACTTTAAATTAGTAGTAACGTCTTATATCCAATTTTGACATGCGAGGTGGGACTCTGTCCTATATCATATGTCAATCAATTTAAATAAATAATAATAAAATAATAATATTCAACCGATCCTGATGAAGATCGACACCGTTTCGTGAATATCTAATTGGAACGGTTGGTTCTATTTGCCCGAACTTGAGGAGGTTGGTCTGTAGACAGTGGTGAGCATTTAAGTGGAACTTGTAATTATTATTGCAACATATAATTTGAGCGTTCGTGGAGGTCCAGTGATTTAATCGGCGTCGGAGTCACATAAGCTTCCGCGCACGGGCCAGTGAAAGTGCAGAAAGTGAAAATTACTGTTAGTTGGTCATAAACTTGGTATCTTTTCAATTAAAATTTCATTGGTTGGTCGTGTTTTCATCGTAGTGCGATTATGGCATCAACACGTGGAAGTTACGTGATACACTTTGACAGAAGTTGCTCCCTGTATTTTTGTTATTGATTCCTTTGATCTTCTTGAGATTGGTCAGATTTATTTTGTTTGAAGTAAAATCGGTGTACAACATTTTTGATGCGACAACCTCGAACTTGTTTACCGCTTACTGAGTGTACCGATGTGTAGTTAGTAGATTGAAACTAATGGACTCCACCTTCAAACCACTTGAGTGTATTGATAGCTGCAGGCGCTAAGGGCATTCTTGTCACGATCACCAATTTTTCTCGTTGTCATTCACAGCAGGCCCTTTGTTTCCATATCGCCTCCCCTTCACATAACGAGTTAACTGGGAAAAGATGCTCATAGACGTTCGAACTTCCGTTTTGTTTTGTTATTTCTAAAAAGCGAAACAGCTCTCAGCACATCCGACAGATGGAAGTGTTGAACAGACGGAAAAAACCTTCAAATTAACCGTTCCGTTGTAATTGAAAAAAAGTGCCGACAACTTGTTGGATCTGTGATTCAATGAGCGTTTTGTTATGCAGATCAGCCCATTTGGATGTAGATATGACCGACAGTCATTGTTATTTTGTTTTACCTTCTCTTTCGGTTCTCTGGACCTGTGCTTTTGATGCACCGTTGTTCATTTCAAGGTTTGAAGTTGATAGCTTGTTAGGAACACTGTTAAACCAAATTTTACTGCGGTAACCTCTGTTTTGGTGATTCGAAAATGACTCGCTGTCACGATTATTATTTTTATGGATTTCCAAGTATTCAGTTTTTCTTCCTTTACATACTAACATTCAGTTATGCTTAAAGCTGTTGAGTATTTCTTATACGGTTCTCGTCTTACAGTCTGCAAGCAGTCCCTCGCCCAAGGCGGATTTTTCAACAAAGATGGCGCTTACTACTGCACTGAAGACTACCAAAAGAAGTTTGGTACGAAGTGTGCAAAATGTCAGAAGTATGTGGAAGGAGAGGTGGTGACCGCCCTTGGGAACACTTACCACCAGGCATGTTTCACATGCGGCAAGTGCAAGTAAGTGCCACGAGATTTCTGTATACCCAATGTTTACGGAAATTAAATTAACGAATTAGTGTTCAGATGTGCTAATTAATACAGAGTGGTCCTTGATGTGTAGCGAAAAAATGGGGAGGGGTGGGTCCCCCTACTGCATCAGCCAAATCTCAGCTTTTGAATGGTGTACTCTATTTTATGTTCACATCTAAATTTATAGAAGAAAATTGAGTTCAAATGTGATGGAATATTCAGTGGACGAGTTAGAGGTTTTACTTGTAAAAAATGCAGTTTGACTCCCTCACGACTTGAAGAATTGAGGGTTGACTTATACGGAATGTTCAACGCCGAATCAATTGTTTCCCATCATAATTAGCTGGTTTTAAATATTTTTTTCTTCAGTCAACTCTTTCAAACTCGTTTTAATTGATATCCACATTGTCACAACGCTCTGAAAGTGATTATCTTTAATAATAAACTGTAACCAGTATCGTGGATATATGGATACTCCTGCATCAACCAAACCGTGGACCATATCTGCCGAGCATCCCCCCCCTGTGACTTCATAAAATCTTTACGAATTTTCAGTTAAATAACTTAAAAATAATGTCCTGTGCAAACCCAAAATAAGGAGGCACTAAATCCAAACTGTTCAAATGAATATCAGGATGCGTTGGTACTCTCATTAGAGCAGCGTATTACTGTTGTGATTTCCCCACATTTCGTATTTAAAAAACTGTCATCGATGTAGTTGAGGTACATTAATTTTTATGGACGTCGTAAAAATTGTAAGCCGGATATTCTTCGCTGTCCTCGCCTCGTTTTTATTATTCCTCGAGCGACAACGTAATACCATTCCGTTTGGCGATCTCAGCTGTATGATTTGTTACAATTTCAGGAACCCGTTCCCAAGCGGTGAACGAGTCACTTACACCGGAAAGCTGGTGCTTTGTTCCAAATGCAGCAACTTGCCTGAAGAGAACACTTCGCAGAGCACAACGACGACTGCTGCTAATAACGGTAATGATATCAGTATCAACAGTTATTACTGCTTGTTTGAAACATCCGATGGTGGGGAAGTGGTGAGATACCTTCTTGACGACTCCCGCCACAAACTGCTTTGGTGGTCTGTTAGCCCTGTTCAGTTCAATAGCATCAGTGATATTTTACATCCAAGTGTTATGAAATTTCTGGTCTACTCTCATCAGGTAATAATCTAATCAGGTCTTAATAATAATTGTTCTCAATCATAGTTTTCCTTTGGCCTTCCTATTGATTGGATAATGGTTAGTTGTTAGCTCAATCGTTTTCCAGAATGTAGCTAGTTGAAAACCTCGAGCATTCACGTTAGGCTATTTGAGCATACTGACGTCAGCAATTTAAAAATGCCTACCATGACCACTACCAAGGATACCCAAAACGTCTCATTAAATATTGCTATTGTGGTGCGAAACCCCAGTTTAATTGCTTTCCCTGTCAGTATCTCAGTCAGCAAGAAAAAAACCTGGAATTATGGTATCTTGGTCGGTAGTTATGATATTTTTGAATTACTCTCCCACGTACCTTCACTGCTGCTGGATGTAAATATTCCCCCATCAGTAAGCATTGGTTCTACCATAATATTATAAAATTAAAACACTGAAACTACGTAGGTAGTTTCTGGTGTCCTTAGATTGAGTTAATAAATTTCACGTTGGTTTCTGGTGGGTTCCATCAACGAAAATGCGCCTCACCGTTTCGGTTCCTTGTGGTTAAATCACCATTCATCAAGATCACACTGCCCATTCAAAGACTCACAATGGGCAGCCGTCCTGCCTTTAATGGGCTTGTTGCTCAACATATTGTTTGCGAATTGTTACAGAATGCAGCCGGTGCCTCAAAGAGCTGAAGGAGGGACAAGCTCTGATCGCTTTAGACCGACAATGGCACGTGTGGTGTTTCCTGTGCACGACTTGTGGCGTATCGCTCCAGGGAGAGTACATGGGGAAGTAAGTGTTCTACCGTGCTACAGCTATTTGCCGTTTATGATCTTTGCTATCAGCAGTTGCTGCCACAATATTTGAACAGGATTTCTCTGACGAACCCCTGTATGCTCAAAACCAGTCATCAGACTTGCTGCTGATGAAACACTCAAACTGCTTTCTTTTCGTAATATTCTTATTCATCATCAGTAACATTGTTATTAACGAAGTTACCTAGCTAATAAGTTGACTTATTTGTCATTTGTTAGTTACAGAGCTTTATACTTTCGTATTATCGTCTCCCAGATCTCATCTACTGTCGAAACAATCGATATATTCCATGTCTGCTATCGATATAGCCGCGCACCATGCTCTCCCCGTGTTTCCCGTGATGTGACAGTCGATAGTCGATTCCGAAATCGATAGTTCCGATAGGTTGATAAGTCGTTGATGAGGCGTGTAATACACAAGTACCCAGAACGGATTTTCTTTTAAATTTCATTTAAAAAATCACATTTGCGCTTCTGTTAATTGATCATATAGATGTATATTATGCATTGTTGATAGTTACTTATGTATTATAGTTATAGAGCTTTGTTTTTCTACGAAGTACATACAGGTAACATAGTTCAGTATTCATGTTCTGTGATGTTAGTGTATATAGCAAACAGCTCGAATTTGGAGTGAAGGTGAAATTCTGTCTTTTCACTACCTACCCATATTTATTTGATTGCAGGGATGGAAACCCTTACTGCGAAAAATGCTTTCAAAAGCATTTTGGAGTTAAATGCGCGTATTGCAGTAGATTTATTTCTGGAAAGGTGCTACAAGTAAGTATTGAATATTCTTCTAACCTCCAACCGATTATTCTTAATTCGTCAAAATGTATACAATTTTGCTCCTTCCGTCATAGGCTGGCGATAACCATCATTTTCATCCTACATGTGCTCGCTGCACCAAGTGTGGTGATCCGTTTGGTGACGGCGAAGAAATGTATTTGCAAGGTGAGATGGTAAATTTCAACCAACCCAGGCATTTCAGCATGTTGATTTCATTTCTACTAAGATTCCCAACATCCCATATCAATGTTATTGAATAGTAAATTATATATAATTCACTCACCAACCGGATGGCGCCATCTCGTTACTTCCACTGTCCTGGTGGGCACATTGTAAACGTAGAAACTCATTTCCACTCACCGTTTTCCCAAATTAATCCACACTGGAAATATGTCTGGGAAATTGAACCTTTTGCAGAGTCGTCGCACTCACTAATTCCACTCCTACTGATTGTAACGGAATCTTTATATCTTTTCTGTTGACTCGCATCTTATCTTGGCTTCCTTTTTCCAGGCTCTGCTATCTGGCACCCTCGGTGCGGTCCTGGCCCTCAAGGAGAGCCTATGGCTAATGGTCACTCCCATTCCGAGATAGACCATATCAGCAGCAGTGACATACCGGTAGTTGTTTCTTACATTAATATTTCAATTTTTGAGCATTTTGCACAATTTTGCATCTTGCGCTTTCTTGAATTCACACGCGTATGAAGCTTAGTTCCCCCCTCATGCTTCACTTGAAACTACGTCTGGAAATTGGCGTTTTCCAATCACTTTGGAACCCCAAAAGTTATAAGAAAAGGCAGTCGTAGGTACTACTACATTTTGGAAAATATTAACTATTGGCCTCTCGAGGAATGTTGGACAAATATGTTGCATTGAATATAGAATTTGCTCATTGCATGTGTGATGTAACATCGAATGATTCTCTTGAAGATCGCATCAGTTTCATCAAGTATTCTGTAGTTTACTTAGATAATTTTGCCTCGTACTAATATTTTCTCGGAAAGAAATTCGAGAAAACAAAACTGTTCCCACAATAAATTGTTATGCACCTGTGCGTGTTGTGGGCTTTAAATTTTGAGTCGTAATACATTCCTTACTTCTTCAATCAAAATTCACCCTAATCATTTTCAATTTCTTCTAGGCATTAAATGATCAGTTATTATAATACATGATTATGTTCTGTAGATAAAGAATCGGAAAGCTGATGTTGAAATGACGAAGTTTAAGCACATTGTTAACGTATGATGTTTTCAGCTGTCGCTCCACTCGCACGGCACCAGCATAAATGGCTCCCTGTATGGCATGGATAAAAAGGTTTGTATTTCCGTGTTCACTTATTAATGTTTTATTGTAGCTAGATGTCGACAAAACTTCACTTGGATTAATTATTGCGTTTATGGAACTCTTTTAAAATATTTATATTTGAAACTATCATCCACGGATTAATTTATAAGATATTTTTGCTCAAAAATGATGGTCCTGTTTTCAGTGTAAACATTTCAGACTGCATGCGAGTATTGTAGAACATGTTTAGGTGTACATGTATAATTGTATAATGTTCTGAACACAATGCAGTGTGCAACTCAAGGGTTTGTTATGGGGGTCAGGAGTGTATATTACAGCATACATTTTTGCTGTTGTGGAAACAAATCTTTCATTTCATAAAGTAATGGGGGGTTTTGCGTCAAGTAAGGCTCTTTTGGCATTTTAGAAATAAAATCCTTGAGATCTTGAACGCCAGTTCCACTTTTCTGTGGTATCTAATTAGTTGTCATTCATGCAAGTTGTGCTTTCTGCTCAGTGACATCACTATCCTAAATTTATTCCTTGCTAAACTTTCAGAATTTTTATTGAAAATTGGTGCTCAGTCTGGTGTGCCGATTTGTAAGGAGTTGCATAAATCATAAAAGGGGTAATTTGCAAAATGATAGAGCGCCAGCATTCCGTTATTAAATATAATTCCACTGTATTTTGCGTCCATTTCAGTGGCATCTATGAAGATGCACTGATTCGATGGCAAGAACAAGTGGGTTGGCCGCCTCAAGGGGCAGTGGGTGTGGTTTCATTAAGAGCCAGGCGAAATTGACTCCAGTTAGGAATAATTTCCCCAGTCGAGTATCTCGTCGTTCCGTCTTATGTCCGTTTGCGAGTCTGATGTCGAGCTGTTACAGCGAGCTGGGAGTCCCGGATTGCTCCTTCGGGAATATAACAAGAGGGATTACCCTCAAGACATCAGCAGGATCTACACCTACAGTTACCTGACTGAGACGCCCTCGCAAGGATACTTGAAGAAACCGATCGACCCTTACGACAGGCCTCCGACATCGCCTCATTTCCATCGGCCCCACAGTAAGATTTATTTTCTTTAGAAACAACTGGGGCCCCTCCAATTGTTCATAAAAATTTTCAAGTATCATGAACTAGGACTGATGTTCGACAAACAACAAACATCACCCTATCACATTCGTAATATGATCTAATTCATAATATGTATCAGTATACATGTATTGCTAAATGGCGCTCCCTGCCTGTTCCACAAAAGCTTCACAGTGATAATGTTTCAAGTGCAGTGCCAAATACGCCACCACTACCTACTATTTTGCTTCCTCACTACCGAAGGTAGGGAAGCCTTGGATTCGTGAGTGAGTAAAAAAAATGGTCCCCTAACATGAAAATTTCCACTATCATTTTGCGTTTCAGACATCAAGGAAAATTTTTGGCTCCGTTTCTATCTGTGGTAATTCCTTGTAACGCCCATAACTACCCGAAAAATGGTCGAAATGGGCTGTAATTTGGAGGGTAGGTGCAGGTTGGGACACAGATGGTTCCACAAAAATGATTGAAAAATTGCTGTAACTTTCGTCTGCGCATGCGCAAACTTGAAATATTTTAAACGTCCATAACTACCTTAAATATCGTTAAAATGAGTTCTAACCGGGGGGGGGGGGGGGGGGTCGATCAGGAATAGTACTTCGACAGTTCCATATGAATTTCACTGGAATCGTACTGTAACTTTCGTCTGCGCATGCGTTAACATGGTTTCGAAAAAATTTTGGTTTTCGATCGTATTACGCATGTTAGAGTAATTTATTACTACTCTGTTTATTGCTATTCAGTAATTTTGACGCATCATTTTTTTTACCAACCGATTCTACACGTCCATGTTACAATAAGCGAGGAAGCTGTGCTGCCCACCCAACTTGGCAGACGTTTTCTCTACTTGGTGTGTCATGAAACTCATAACCTTGTGGTAAACTTGCAATAGGTAGTGTGATTATATTATTTTCCTCTCACAGAGTGTTTGTTTTCAGTAGCTCTCTGTATTTGAAAAATGTGTCTTTCAGTACCAAGAGGTTGCCTATGACGAGGGCAATTCAGGTTATTATTTTCAGTAATGAGCGTTTCCAGTCGAACATGGAAAGAAAATTTACCCCCTCTTTCCTTAATTACCATGAACCAAAATTAATGACATTTAGTTTGTAGGCCCCATTTGGGGTCTAGTCATTTCTAAGAGGTGAAAAATGGGGATTGTAATTCCAATTTTGGATGTTGGATGGTAGCTCGAACACTTGCAGGGTATGGTTTTTATAAACATAGAAGACGTAGCTAGAAAACAAAGAAGGGTATGGTTTTCATGACGTTTTTAAATTGATTCCGAACGTCAGGATTTCTTTTAGACCACCCGGAGCGTTGTTCGGTCACAGTAAGGCCATGAAGTTGGAACAGAAAACCTTCGTCAACATAAGTGTGAATCATTCGGTTCACATAACTCCAGCCCAGATATTTATCGTTGATAGGGAACAGGTGATTTTAATCACGCATGGCTTTATGGAATCGAGTTTGTTATTCCGTGGTATAATTTAATTTGAACCGACCTGCGACAGATGAGGACCTCCAAACGAAAACACAGAGCATGTAATTGTGGAATGTCCGAGTTTCAGTGATCAGCAAAAGGAAATTTGAATTTGGCGGAGAAAATTTACAGCCCTTATAGTTATTTTACTAATGTAATGACAGACTAATGTAAAGGGGGGGGGGATGGTTATTTTATTATGTTATTGAGTTACTTTTTTACCCATTTGTTGATACATACAAGTTTGTTGTTCACGGCCAAACGAATCGTCCAAATTAGATGAAAACTGGGAATATGTCGAGGGTCCTTCTTAGGTTATCCTAAGAAGGACCCTAGAACCTTAGGGTCCTACTTAGACCATCCGAATTTAAAAAATAACCGTGTGGTGGAGGCGGGGGGGGGGGATTCCATGAGGGTACTTATTGACCACAGAAAACTGTGATCTACGCAGAAGGGGTAGGAAACAGGATACGAATTAACCATTGTGTAATAATTTGCAGTTTTTATTGTTGTTCGCTTTACATGAAACGTTTTTAATAAACACCCGTGTCTAGCGTTTTCATGTACCTATTGTTTTTTTAGGAATCAATCGAGTGGGTATTTCTTTGATAACGCCTGATCCCGTGAGAATTGTGTTCTCATTTACATCATGTGGAGGGATGTTTGATTTCCCTGTTTGATTGGCATTAACAGTCGTAGGGTGGAGAGCATCCTATCATGTTCTGAGAACCGACTGTTTTGGAAAATAAAACATTGACAACTCTGAGCTGTTCTTGTGGATAGACGAGTTTAGTTCTAAGAGCAGTGGCTCCGTTTGAAACCACATCATCAGCCATATATCGCAAAACGTCGACGTGAATAGGGCGAATTGATTACTCGTCATTAGATTATGCATAGGTTATGATGTAGTAGGTTACTTCTTACATAGTCAAAGTATGACTCTCTCCTGCAGGTTCTGGTGGCGGTGGCGGTGGCGGTGGAAGCCTTCGTGGGAGCGGAAAATGGTCTCGAGGAGGTGCCATGTCAGCTCTAGCCGAATCGATGTCACGAGAGCGTCCCAAATCGCCCCACATGAATAACGAGGAGCCCATTGAATTGGCTCATTTCCCTGACGCTCATCCTCCGAAAACGAATGAACAAGCGAAGATCGAGAGGGATGATTTCCCAGCGCCTCCCTACCCGTACACAGATCCTGGTAAGCTCCAAAATTGATCCTTACCTTACACAAGGTGCTGAACCAGTGGGCTGAAGGCTTTTCCACCAGAGCTTCCCTTGGGACATCATTACTGAACCACTTTAAGGGATCTATGCCTTAGTTGCGTAGACAGATTAAAACGAAGTAAGCTTGTCATTGTTTGTTGACCTGCTGCTCCTACTTGGCTCCATGGCAGATATTTTAATGTAATCCTTGGATGAGTGTAATGCTAGTTGCCATGGTGTGGAAATTCAGTTGGACGACCAGTTTGTTACCAACTCATAGTGTATATCAATTTCCACCAGCCACATGTCACACATAGCCTGATCTGCTTAGACACCTGTGCAGCTCCATTGAATTTTGTCCACAACTGGACATTTCCTGGGCAGAATTCGCCGTTCTTGGTTAGTTTTTATGTTTATGACTACCAAAACCCGAAAATTCCCTGCTGTGATCATGTTCCACGCAATCTGTGATTTTTCTAACTCCATATTTTATAAGTCTTACCATGGTTTTGTAATACTAGACGTTGGTTCATCATGATGAACCTTTAAATTTGACCAAGAGAAAATAATTATGGTACGCACCTCCGATACAATCTAAAAGTCGAACAAGAAAAAGATCCGTACAATCCGTCGCACAGTGTGATACAGGCTTTTATTTTGAAATTTAGCTTGCAGGCTCTGTTTGAGTTGATGTTGATCCTAACGTTTCATAACCCTAAGTCAACAGGGAAAGAAAACTTCCTATTGCAGATATCAGGCACTACATTTTCGGGGACCTACTTGATATCAAGCTTCCTCATCGATTCTTTCATGACGATATCCCAAAAGCTTCAACTTATTTCCTCGCATTTTTATCTCCATCATTCCATTGGAGTGGTCAAAATATTAATTTTTGATCTTAAAATTTATTGTACTATTTACTTAATCAACGTAGCCAAGTATTATTTCAATAGGTACGTGTCAAATAGACAATTGTGAACATCATATTTTATCTGAATGAATTTATTATATTGATGTGCTTTCGCTCCCCATAACCTTGCCCATTTGTGCTGAATGTTATTACTTAGACGTGACCCATCCAAACAGCATTTTGGAGCGCAAAACCGTATTAATTTTCGTCTGGTGGTGGCGGGTCGAGTTTATAAGGGTCAGTAAAAAAATTATTCAAACGTGAGCTTCAGTTCATTTTGGCCAAAATTTGATTTTAACTTTATCGTCACTAATAGAATCCTTCTCTCCGGTATTTATTGGATAGTTGCTTTTAAAAATGTAGTGTCCTGTTTGTGTTATCAAGGTCTCTATGTGGATTTGGTTTGTTATTTTTAATAATAGAATCGAACATGGAAAAAAAATTAACCCCCTCAGAGTTAGCTGCGTTTGATTTTTGCTTGTCCTCGAGGCTCAAGGGGTGAAATAAATAATAATTCAATTCAGTTCAAAAATAGGGGTTAACATTTCCAAAATTCCGTATCTCTAAAACTTTCAGTAGAAGGTAATGGTTTCATTTAGGTCGTTTTTAAATTGATTCCGAACTTAAGGATTTTTTGAGACCACCCGGAACTTATGAAATCGAGTTTTTAGTTCCGTGATTTTTTAATAAGAAAGATGGTTATTTTGGATTTTGTTGAGGTACTTTTTTAACCTATTTGTTGTTACTTAGGTAGGTTTGTTTGTTGTTTACAGCCAAACGAATCATCCAGTTTATGTGAAAATTTGGGAATATGCCTTCTTAGGTTCAGCGACCATCAGAATTTCGAAAATGACCGAGTGGGGGGTTCGTGGGGCCGAAATGGTGCGTTACAGGGGATGGGGGCAGCGGAAAAATGCATATTTATGTAACTCTATTTACCAAACGTTATAGAGCTTTGTCGGTATTTTTGACGTGCATATATGTGCGTGGGTAGGTTGGGATCCACCGAAAAACCGACCCTACTTATTCAGGATTTTTCCTGAAATTCGAAGGATCATTGGCTAAATAATTGGGAGACGCTAGCCGATTTTGGTATTTACTTGGGGGGGGGGGGGGGGGGGGAATATTGACCACAGAAAACAGTGATACTACCGTTGTGTAATAATCCTCAGCGTTTTTGAAAGTGGGTTCCCATTCTATTTTCAAGTGTGAATGGTAGGCTGTAATGAAGAACTAGGTGCCTCTTGTGGAATCACATGCGTGGCCTCTTATCGCGAAACTCTCTCCACTTTTCCTCTCAAATAAACGCCTTTTTATCTCAAGATAACGCTAGAGCTATGTACCTTTCCCTCTCCTCTCGAAGTGGATGTCGCGCCTCGGAACCAATTGAGCCCATTTATGTCATCAGTGGAGCTTCTAGCGCGCGCTCAGTTTTTAACGTGTTGTCACGCGCGAAACACCGCTGAATTTTGACGTAGAGCCCCTTCTGCTCAGCCATTTCACTTAATTCGTTTTGTGGGACGTCGTGTGACATGTTTGGCACGTACATTGGATAATTTAAACCGAATTTCTCACTCAAGCCATTGCCTCGTTCATCTGGAAGTAACGACTCCCTTGTAGCAAGTAGATTAAAATCGGATCCACAGTTCTTGTTCACTGTTGCTGCAGTTTTTATGGTCCTCGTCTGGATTTTGGTTGTTATTTCCTATGATTTTAGAATGGAACCTTCGCTATTCTCCTTCCAGGAACAGAGACAATACTCATGAATAGTTCGCCATTAAGAACCACAATTTATTCTGGTATTGAAGGACGCCACTTAGTTAACCAGATTTCATCTTTACGAGTATATACTCGCTTTCGTATTTTCAATTCACTATACTTCCCGTAGCTTTTTCTAGTGTCAAACTCTTATTGTTCTGTGGATATAGAGGCATTTATACAGAGTAGAAAACCCATCACGTGATAAGGTAGCTCTGGAACGGATTGAGATAGAGAAGTGCGGTTGACGGCGTTCAGCTACATTTTTGGTGTAGTTTCACCCTCATGAGTATTTTCACCTACCTGCAAGACGCCCTATGTAGATATATAGATTCACCCAAAAAGCGATGGGTTTTCCATGTATCTTTATATGGATGAATCTGTGTATCTATACATGGTGTCTTGCAAGTAGGTAACGATACTCAAGAGGAAGTAGTTGAACGCTGTCAACCGCACCTCTCTCTCAATCCGTTCCAGAGATATGAATTTTTAAAGGTTTTGTCGAGAAAACCACGTTTTTTGTCATAGAAACTCAAATTTCTCCTAGTTTACCTCAGTTTAATTTTTGGCCTCATTTCGAAATCAGCGTTGAATGTCGTGTAAGATTTGTGTACTTTGTGTTTGATAAGTACCACCTAGCAACCTTAATAGCCGTTCAAAAGTTAACAGTTCCTTTTAAAAAAGTAGCATTTCTACAAATATTTGAAGGTTTCCGACGTTTCCAAAAAAACCTCCTGCAATCTGTCGAATCTCACAAAAGTTGTGAAATTTAATCAGCTTTCCAACGGTAAACTCGAAATTGCTTACTTACTTTTTAAGCAAATTAAAATATTCAACTTCCAGTAAAGTAATGGTAACTTGTGTGCTTACGTGCTTACAACAACAACAAAATATATATACATAGTTGCTGGAACTGACATCCTCCTTGCAAAACGCACTGCCGACATCTGTTGAGTAAACAAACAAAAATAAGAAACAGCAATCCGGGAACTAACACCATCTTCGATGTTCACATCACCTCGCGCCTTTTTGTAGTTCCCCCACTAACTTTTTTAGACAATCGCAATTTCGAGTGTATCGTTGGAAAGCTGATTAAATTTCGCAACTTCTGTGAGATTCGGCTGTTTGCAGGAGGTTTTTTGGAAATGTAGGAAACCTTCAAATATTTTTATAATTTATACTTTTTAAACTTCTGAACGGCTATCAAGGTTCCTAGGTGGTACGTTTCAAACACAAAAGTACGCTATTCTAACATGAAATTTAACGCTGATTTCTGTCAAAAGTTGAGATAAATTAAGGTAAAATGGAGAAATTCAGTTTTGTATGAAAAAAAAGTGGTTGCCTCGATAACACCTAACGGCATATCTCGGGAAGGGATCGAGAAAAAGAGGTGCGATTTGAAGGCCTTCAGCTATATTTTTGGCCTAGTTCCACCCCCTCGAGTATTGTCTACTTGCAAGACACCGTGTATACAGTAAAACCCGACGTTTTTCAAAGGACTGACAAAAGTACGTCTTACATGGGAAACGTGAAAAATCAACTGTACATTGATCAAACATGTGTTTATTGAAAAAAAAAACGCTGCAAAGTCCTTGTCACATGGGTTTATTATTCTATTGGACATACCTACAGAGATGTTGGCTGTTTATTTATTGTATCTTTCATATAAAATAATTGAAATAGCTATTTCTGGTGGTTTCCAACAATTTTGGCCCCCAAAACACGAATAAGGTACGCTCCTTCTTTTTTTTTTAAATAAATTATCTGATCATTGATAGTACCATTTAATCGTCTTGATCCACCTGTTGACACTTTTTCCAGTGTTATTCTACAAATTGATGGTGATTTCAGACTATTTCGCAGGTTTTTGACTCATAAAAATTCAATTTCGGGAGCTGAACATCTGGTAGAACCTCAATTTTCTACTCTTTAGTCAAAACCGACTTCATATTCGGTCTTCTCGTCCCCAAAAACATGAAAAACGATACCTTAAAAGCTCATGTTACCAACATGTTGCTAAAACGCAAAAAGTACCTATTTTTATGCACATTTTCACTCATAACTCCCCTGGATATATTCCGATCGGGCTGAAAAGTTTCGGGACACAACTAGGGCCCAAATGGAGCATGTGTGCGAAAGAACGATTTTTTTAGACCGAAAATGAAGCCTGTACACGTGATACGGCGGACGGCGTACGGCGGACGGACATTGCATTTTTGGAATCTACGCACCTTGAAACGGAAAAGAAAAAATTTTGAGGGGGTGTTATAAAAATTTTTTGCTGAGCGAATACATAGGTAGGTGTATTATTCACGGAATAATAAACCAAAATGTACATGCTGCATTCAGCAGGTTTTCTTCAGTACCTAGTTGGTAATTACATGTTTTATATAATTGTCATGATTCACTTGGGATGATGTCGAGGGGAAAAGTTGATGATTTTAGTTTGTTACCATTGTAAGCTTTTACTCAGAAAAAATATTCTACTCTATGCAAAATACTTAAGGCCACCACATTGGCATTTTCATAAGAAGAAACCAACTATCTTTGAAAACACTGTTGATGCCATCCACGAAAGAAATGGGGGGGGGGGGGGGTTCAGAGGGCCTATTCATTAAAAGAGATAGTGAAAATAGATCATCTATTTTGAAAATTTCGTGGGAGAGACAGTCTCCCTCGGTAAACAGTCTCTCCCAGGTTCATCTGGTTTACTGAATAGCTGTCAACGCGTACCTACTAAGACTTTTTAAACATGAATCGGTAATATGTATATATTTTTAATGAACAAGATGAACCTTCAAGAGATGAAAAAATACATCAAAATGACCGATATGGTAGCCGATGAACGAAGGATGATACACGATACGATCACTATCAAACAAACGAGAAATGAGAAAGGGACTCTCTTTCGAGAAAAGATACCTAATTAGGTGTCTCTCTGAAAGATATCGAAAATGCCAAGATGGCCACCAACTCTCTTGTGGACGTTACTGAATAACCCTGTCATGGATGCTATAAAAATATCTTCTGCCGAAAGAGAGTCTGACTGAAAGCTTAGTGAGTAGGCTTAGGTTCAGGGTCGTCTTTAGAGTAATCTTCGTCAGTTGCAGTTGCTTCTACGGTCACGTTATCATCAAGGATTTCCTCAATCGTTTGCGACTGGCTGGTAGTCACTTCTTCATCAGTGGTGGCATATCCCGGGTACACTTATTCGGGGAAGGCGTCGATGATTTCGGGTACCGCCTCGCTGGGATTTTGGAAGTAGGCTTTCAGAAAGCAGTTCATGGTAACATCTGGCTTGACCTCTTCCCGTGGAGTCGATACGCAATGCATAGCATCAAGAGCAGTGATTTTAGGGGATATTTGCCGATTTTTGACAATAATTGTTGCAAGAGGTAGTAATCCCAATTCTTCCGGGACATTGACGTTTCTCATAGTCTTGACACTTCCAAAGGCTTTTTAAAATGCGAAGTTTGTCGTCGTTGATCGAAAGAGCTTTTCGTTTTATGGCCGGACTTCTAGCCATTTTGTCACAATAACTTCCAGATCCGATCGCTGCACGATACTGAGGCGATAGCAAAGAGAGGACTAACCTGATTGACACGGTAAACAAACTCCTTCAACAGGAGTGTGCGATTTACCTTCCCCACTTAGCGGTTCGAAAATAGGGCTTGCACCTTCAAAATAGTTTTAAGGAGGAATACGTCTTAACCGATTACGTCTTAGCCGGGAAAATTAACGTTAGTTGAGATACAAAAAATCAAGGGACTGGCAGTTTTTTACGTAATATTCGGGAACGACTTGAGCACGACTTGAGCGGGTTTTACTGTTCATTTGGTCTCATAGATACCAAATTAAAAACCATGAAACCTCCATACCAGAGAGGAATTACAATTTCAGAGCAATTACAGAAGGCACAGAGAAATTACATTTTCATAAGGCAGTTCAAACAGTGGGTTTTGAGAAATTTCTCTTTTATGTGTATTCATGCATTCTTGACGAACGTCTTGAAATTTTGGCACTCATCATCATGTGATATCGAGTTTCACCTGTACAAAGAGCTTTCCAACCTGTATAATTGAAATCTGTAGTTCTTGACTGTGGTTATAATTCAAAATATGTAGCTCTTGAAGATCTCCGGTCCAGTCATTTCTAACGCTTCTCGTGGGTTCGGGAGCATGAGGAAATCTCGCGTTACAGCCTGTAATTGACCTTGTCCCGTGACCACTGGTTCTACTCTCACTACCGATGCAGAAAAAACTGCTCCTATTGCGACTGATAAAGTGACAATCGGGGATCCCTGATCATAACCAGGCTCGAATTTATCAGAAAGCTTTTCTCTGCCGTCATGTCGAGAGCGATCGCTTGCCGCATCTAATGGAGTCACCGCTCGTTAGTGACACGACTGCTAATGAGGCTCTGGATATCATTTCTGACAGAATCGGTTGCCTGGCTGACATACTAAAAGGTACCTACTTATTATTGTTTCCATGTCAAACAAAACATGTTCTACTTGCGAATCATTCCTTATCAGTTAATAGTCTGGTCAATAAAAGGTTTGTAGATGACATGGAAGGCGTCAGAATTTTTGAGTCTAGGAATTTGTACAGAGTGGATAGGGATGAACATACTAAAAAGCCTCTGGACCTACGTTGTGACCTGGTGGGGGGGGGGGGGGGGTCAAGAAGTTATGATGTTTTGGTTTTTCGCTCATAGCTCGGCAGCGGTTATCGTATAATCAAAGGTGTAATTTAAAAAAAAAACCAAAGGTAGCCCCATCAAATGAAAGAGGAGTAAATTGTATTAGAATTAAATGTGTATTAGAGACAGAAAAAAAACTTGCATATATAGTTCTCTCTAGGACTTTTTAGTATTTTCATCCTCCGACCAATCTGAACACATTCCCGAGGTCTCAAATTCTGACGTCCTCATTGTCATGACAGCATTCGTTCATTGAACGTTCTATCGATCTTAATGTCGGTTATTCGAATGTACCGGTTGACGTGAGTTGGTACATACCAAGATACCAACTTTGAGCTTGCACCACGCATCCGTAGTTATCTTTATTAAAAATTCGTACCTAAAGATTTGATTGTCGCTTGATGCCTCTGCGAATACTCAACATGTAATCCTTGAGCCCATGTCTGTTGATGTAGGAGTATCCATGTTCACATACCACTTCCATGACATTGGTTCAAGTTTGTTATCAAAGATTACCTAATCACTTTGGGGGCGTTCTAACAAGGTGTTGTAGGTACCAATGTTTTTTGAATAAATCAGGCGAACTATTTTTTCTTTGGCCATCGTGCAAAAATCATTTAGCAATTAATCATAAATAATTTGCAATAACTAGTTATTTATCCCACTTCTCTCGAAACTGTATCTTCTCTTCTTCAATCCTTCTCTTAATGCTGTTGAACTTGATGTTGATTATTGATGAGACCATTAAGACAGATGAAAACCGCAGTTTTTCTCTCAAAAATACTTATACAGCTCACAACACCTGTCAGACATTCAAATTAGGCGCTATCACTAACTTACCGCTGCCGGATCGTCGCATTGTAACACCTGTGTAAATACAATCAGCCGGTTCGACCATGAGCCTGATCCGACGTGCCAGGGGCGCACCAAAGCACATCATATTCGTCGGATCTGAAGCACTTACACGCAACAAATTTTCCGTGTTCAATTCAAATTTTGAAAAAAATCCTCAAAATTTACTAAGGGGTTCGGGCTGGCCGCAGGCCACATGTGATGCTCACGGGCCACAAGTTTGATACCCCTGCTGTAGAGGAACCTTTCAGTTTTTGCTAGTAGTGTTGTTTCAGGTGATCTTTGAAGGGGATTTTTGAGGAAGATCCCTTCTTATAATAATGATAATCATATTTATTTATTGATCAAATTAAGTGTCCCAGGAGACGACGCCCTTCTTCCCTCTGTTTTCCTTGGGAAACTGGTTAGGAAAAAAGGCAGCACCTTGCAATTTTTCACGTAGATCTCAAATCCAAAATCAAAATTTCATAAAAATGTTGAAAAAGTTGACATTTCCACATCAACTTCGTTTTTTCCAAAAAACATGGGAATCCCCCATTTTGCTGATTCGAAATCTTAGTGACATTTTATGAAGAATCGACCCGTTACTCAAATCTTAGTGCAAAAACGTGTGAAAACTATGATTTTGCAGTTTTTTTTGCGCTGAGTCACGTGCTGATGCCATTTTTGACCAAAATGTTATTGAACACGCTGAAAAATATCTTTTTTTTTAAGGTCGGAAATCTCTTTTTTATTACGGTGAACGCAAACCATTAAGTCATACTTAAGTTCCTTATAGATGGATTCCTGAACGTTATTTCATTCCCTATATTTTTTTCAGAGAGACGTAGACGGTGGTCAGATTCTTACAAAGGCGTTCCTGAGTCAGATGATGACGAAGTCGATGGGACCATCACTAAAACGAAAGTCCACACAGTAGATGCTAAACTAAGAGTAAGTTGTAACATAGGTACTTATCTAAGTATTTTTTTTTAAATTTTCTGATGAGTTCCTTCATGTCTTCCAAGTGGACGGTGATATACAGGGCCTTGATCACAGTTTTGAGAAAATCGCGATTGAAGTTTTTTCACTACAGTAGCCGCTCCAGTTGCTCTGAAGTTATTGTAATTCTGTCCCTAGACGTTTTTTTTGGTGTGTAGAATATAGAACGGCGTCGTCAGAAAGTTTATTTAATTTTTAGTAGGTAACGGAGTTCTGGTGTTCATCTGGTTTTGTGCGAATCTCAAAATGCTCAACTCGGCTACAAGTGATTCCCACAAACTGGCTAAGCGTCTCATGTGATGGCGCTTGGCCGGTTTAACCAGCCGGTACGGATCACCCTTTGCAATTTTGGTTTATTATTTTCAGTAATGAACCTTTGGAATCGAGCATGAAATTTTTACACCCCCCCCCCCCCGCAAATTTGGTGGTTTCCGTTTAAAGGTATGTAGAATCCGGAATGGAATTAAAAATTTGTCCGTCCGCTGTACTTTGAACTTTCCTTTGTTACCACGAACCAAATTAATGAAATTTGGATTGTAGTTCCCATTTGGGGTCTAGTTGGTCCGCGAAGCTCGGCGTTACTGTCTGTCATCTCTGGGTGAAAAGTAGGCGGGTTGACATTTTCAGAACACCGTAGCTCTAAAACTTTCAATAGAAGGGTGTTTTTCACGTTTCTAAATTCATCTCAGACTAAAGAATGTTTTGAGACCAGCCGTTGTTCGTTTGCACCGAAAAGCTTCGTCAACATGATCGTGTATCAAACGGTATAAACATGATCGTGTATCAAACGGTATAAATTCGGCCCTGATATCATTGCTATGGACCACCTGATTATAATCCGGGATTGGCTGTATGAAGTCGAGTTGGTTGTTCTGTGATATCATTTCATTTGAAAAACGATGGATCATTTGGATTTTGTTGATAGGTACTTCTGCAACTTGAACAAATGTTAAAGTATTATTGGGTAAATTATTACACAACTGTTTATTATACAGTCTACGTAGAAGAGGCACCTATACAGGTAAATTATACGCAGCGGTTTATTGCTTGCCTTATGCTTCATGAATAGCGACAAATAATTAATGATTGAATTACTGAATCCAGCGCATTCGTATGAAACTTTATATCCGGGGCCGGCTCCAGTACTCTATTTAGGGCTTCCCAGGAGGGATTGGGGGTATTTACCACAGAAAACAGCGATCTACGCAGTGATCTATACAGGTCAATAATAAACCTTTGTGTAATAATTTGCAGCGTTTTTTTGTTTTACTATTGTATGTGTATGTATGTATGTATCGATAAGCAAAATTCCTAACTTCAGCGTCATTTGAACGTATTCTGGCTGCAAAATGTCGGATACAGTTTAATGTTGACCGTAAACTGAAATAACAGTGGGTGGCAAAAACTCCCTGTTGTAAGTATATTTATGTGCGCTGCAGCCTGCAAAGTTGGTGGCAATGCCAACTGCTGTGGCTGCCGTGCCACTGTAGTGCCGAGATAGGTGATCAGATACGTTCATTGAGATTTAGACAGTTTGTGCAACCACAGATGAAGGTCATCAACAAACGTAACTGCGAATTAGACCTTGAGAATGCCTGGCTCGACCTCATGTTTTCTAAAATTCGCTCTTCCTCCACAGAAAGAGGAGGCCGAACTGTCCAAACTCAGTTCGGGAATGGGCCGCGTGTTCCTGGCCAACGTGAAGGAGCGGGAGCGGATCATGCGGCAGCGTCAGCTCGATCCGAGAAATGCTTCACGCTCTCCATCCGCCTCCTCACAGCCCTCTCTCAGACTTAGGTACCAGAGCCCCATCAACGCATGTAAGTACAACAGCAAGTAGTGCCTTTACATTTCAATAACCAATAACTAGAAAGCTAAAATTTCAAATGCTGTGTCTCAGCTATTTACAGTATAGGTCTTTGTGTACAGATTTTTTAAAAATTATCATCGGGGAAAAATGGGCAAATCCTGAAAAATTCTTTCATTAAATTCCTTTCAGATTTATGTTATTTACTTCTGCTGCCTAATTTAAAATAGTGATTGGTTTGTAAATCCTAATATTATAACGGAAATTCAATAAATACGTAGATAGGTATATTTCACTCACATTCATGTTGATTGTACTTAAACGAATCCTCCAGGTACAATGTAAAATATCCATCCAGGACTTTGAACTCCAAATCCATTGCATTACACTCGTGAAGTACATCGTTGCCTTGCATACCGTTTATTACTTCTGTTTGTCTATCTGGCATTCCATCTTGAAACTGCTAGTCAATCCGTCCTTCATTTCCATTGTTTTGAGGCAAATTCTGTTTTAAATCATTCCACAAAGAACCTTTCGCCGCGTCTACTACAATGGTCTCGTGCTCTGTTTTCACGACTTAACTTGAACAAGGGTGTATAGCCGCATATCGACTGTGGGCGAGAGAGAACCCGTAATTCCAAAAACTCTACTTTTCAGGAGAGCAAAAAAAAAAAATAATAATAATCGACCTCTGAGTGCGTCTCGTACAAATACTATTAGCCATCCAATCACTTTCTAGCTTGGTTGTTGATATAGCTCAAAAAATTATGCTTCATTTACAGTCATGTTGATTTATGGACGCGATAAACATTTCAAATTATTGATCCAAAATGGGCTATTCAGGAGGCATAAAACCCCATTGAAAATCACAGTACAGACGGCATCTTTAGGTAAAATCACCAGTCACCACTGGGTTTGTGGCTTCTGGAGAGCCAACCCTATCCCTAATCAAGAAGAGTCCACTGCACACTGTGAATTATATCCCAAATAATTGTTTCTGTTTGCGTGGGAATCGGTTTGTTTTATGCCCAGATATGGGTAAATTGATAAAATAACGTTTTTCGTCACATCTTGTTGCTCGGGATATCCATTCATTTTGTTCCACCTTCGGAGATGTGGAAAAACTAAATACTTCGAAGAAAAAAATTTTTAGTTTACTTCTCACCACTACGAGCGTCAGAATCGTTAGAACTTCCCCCTAAACGAGTCAATTGGTAGAAAAACCTCATTTTGGCAACAACAAAAATAGAGTATCTCTCGCCCACTGTCTGTATCTAACTATACATCTCCTTGTTGTCTGAGAATAATCGACGAAAGTCCCTAACGGAGCGTTTTGGTAAAAGGTCACTGCTTAAATCTAAAGATGAAATTTATTAATAATTCAGCATGAAATTCAAGTTATTGTTCACCTGGACGAGATGTCGTGAGTGACCCATACAGATTATTACGAGTATGTTACTTCGAAGGCCACATCAACTTGTATTTGATAGCTGTTAGCGCTCTTATAGTATTATATTATGCTTAACGACTTACAGTATTAGTGCATACTTTATAATTTTAATGTACTTAGTACCCGAAAAGGATGTACACCAAATGCGTTCATTAATATTAAATTGAATCATCATCTACCTCTGGATCAGCCTAATACCTAAATCCTACGGCAAGACCAATAGAGCTAACGGCTCAGGGAGTATGACTTCGATATTTCTTCAAAATTTATCATCAATAACTTGAGAACAGTTGATGAGTGTTGCACTTGAGGAATACATTTTTTTACCGCTTTGTATACAGCACTACACACATATAATATTTATGTAGACACATGTGCATAGTTGTTTTATATAATTGTAATTTATTGGTGGATGGGACCACGATCGTATTGTTGTATTGTATATTTTACCTAGAACGCTATCAACTCGTAAATCTTGAAGGGATTCCATCATAATTGATTATTTCTGAAAATGTGGGTAAATTGATAAAATAAGGGGTTGATTAGCTCCTCAGGTTGCAACTGCTGTGGAAAGCTAACCTGGTAGTTTCTATTTTAGAGAGTTTCGGTTTTTGCCAGGTCATCCCAAAATGATCCCAACGACTGCTGACAGTTGGGCCACGCACACACGGTGTGACTGTTCTGGTACAGGGGTCGCAAACCAGTTTCACTCTGCAACCAGTTTACAACTGGAATGCTACTTCTGTCCGCCCACGGACAAGACTGATTGTTGATCAGTTGGTTTCGTATTCAAGCATTGCACGTGGTTCCTCGGTTTTTGCTAAGTGTGCCGAATTCAGAGCCCGATGAGGAAGACATCATTGGTTGTTATCAGTATCGCAGACTGCACAGGGTGCAGAGAGATCACCGGGTCCGTCCTTACATAAAGGGAAATGTGAACTATAGGCTGTTTGTAGTAGCAGTAGTGCTATCTTAGACAGATAGAAAGTTTATAGCTTTTTACAGAATGTAGAAAGATCTTACATGGATTTGCAAGGACTTTACGTTGGCTTCTTGGTCACTCATAATGAAAAAAACAAAGTGCACGTGGTGAACACCTAGCCAGGTGCAACTCAAAACCGTGGAAACAGACAGGTCGCATTCAATAGATTTGAAACGGATTCCAAACTAGTCTCATTCCGATCGCCTCCCGCCTGTGGGGATCCCTGCTGCCATATGCTTCAAAGGTCGCGAGCTCAACAGGTTTGCAACCTTTGTCCCAAAACAGTCGCACACGTGTGCTTGCCCTTACCTGGAAGTTGGTAATTATCTCTGGAGAACTGACGTGACAGCGTATGAAGGTGCAAAATCCTCCAGCCGAAATTGATGGAATCTCAGCAGCCTGAACCTACACCGCCTCCCCAAACTACTTGCGGCATAATTTTAATAGTTACTAGTCATGATAACGTAAATGGTCCAGGACAAGTCAATTTAAAGCATTTCTTCAATGCATTTTGTAAACCAGCTTTCGTTTTTATTGCTTCCCTGTCTACCAAGGTAGCGGAAGCTTTGTTTTTACTTTTCAGAGATTTTGTCATATCGACATTTCCATTCGGGTTTAACGTTTTAGAGCTTTCTGAACAAATCCAGTTCGGTTTCTGTGTGTCCACAAATCCTTACCGCACGCATAACCTCAGCTCGAATACGATTTTGCTGAAATTATCAGAGGTCATGCGGGTTGGGTCCGAGATGATCCCCTGTGAATCTCAGAACGTCCAGATCATTGGGATGGCCTCTGCGCGTGCGCAAATACGAAATCCGAGGTACTCAGTTTCTTATGAAATCAATGGCCCGATTTTTCTCGAATTTAGTGGGTAGCTGGGGTGTAGCTCCGAGATGATTCCCCATGAGTTCCATCGCAATCGGATTATTGGTATGGCCCCTGCGTATGCGCAAACGCGAAGTCTGAGGTACGCAGTTTCTCACGAACCGATAGCCCGATTCTGGTGAAATTCTCAGGAACTTGCCTTCATACTACGTGGAGGAGTTTTCATTCAACCTTTTTCAAACTACACGTTATGCTTCACTGACAGCAACAAATCGAATTGTAGATCTAATTGTTGAGTCCACCGTAATCTGTACTGGTTATTATTATCGTACATTTAATAATTGATCTATGTGCCATTAAACTTGGCAGTCATTTTTTGTTTTTGTTGAGTTGATAGCGTTGTAGTAGGATCGGTGATTTCAGTATTGACCATGAAAGATATTCCTCTGTTTTTTTATCAAAATTATACTAAAAGCAGTGATAACTACGACTGCCATAGTGGACATTTGATAATATCCACCTAAGACGATTTCAACAGCTCCTCAAAGCCAGAAACATGGTGCCTACATGTTGATGCTTCATTGAAACATTGTGCGATCCAGTTCACCAGTATATTGGCGTCTGCCCACATAATTTCTTGACTAGTTTAAAATTCAGAGCTGATTCTGAACTGTAGTTCGTTCGCTGAGAGGGTAGAAAAAGCTTAATGCTGCTGAAAAGGAAGAGCCAAGGACCCTCAGTTGATCCCATGTGGAGTTTTGTCGATGACTTCATTTGAGACAGGTAGTTAGTGAATTTGTTAAATTTTTTATATTTGAGGGCTTCTGGTTTTGGTTCACGAGACGTGAGCAATTTGCATGTGACTGATGAAAAAGGTGCGGTAAAAACATGAAACTCATCGTGATTTCAGCATGAATCCTATATAGGTACAGAGATGTGAAAATGATTTGAAATTCCAAGGGTTTCAAAAACAACTACTAAATTTCATTAAAACAATATTTACAACTTTTCTGCGCTTCAGTACGTACTCATACTTGGTAAATATGCCATTACTCTTAATCAATGCTTTCTGCGAGGTTTTTGCACGTTTTTGCAATATCTAGTTAATGGTGTCATATTCCGGTGAGTGCAGTGATGAGCTCCTCCTTAGTTGTTATCTCCTCTTCAATTTCCCCTCACACTTGCCCACAAATGTTCTATTGGATTCACGTCTGGGCTATTCTCAGGCTAGGGAAGGTTTTTTTCTCCTCTTTTCAGCTTCATTCAGTACTTCGACTCTAGTACTTTTGGTATCGATACTTCTGACTCCTGGTATACTGGTATCGGAAAAAATACTCAAAATCTGACAAAATATTGATTTAAACAACCTAGAAAATTTCAGTTTTGATACAACCAAAGAAAACTGCTGCGATACTCCCCCCATTATCAGCTGATTGTCCAATTGCCAGCCAAACTGCTTCTTTCGATTTTTCAAAAATTGATGAGTTGTCTTTTGATAAGATACCGAAACTGGTAGATATGTCGATACTAGGCATTCGATTCCGGTATCGGTAGGTAGTGATATCAGTAGCCGACTGGGAATCGTTTATCCCCATCCAGACGCATGAACAAGAAGTAAGAAGTCTGTAAGCGGTGGTAGACACCTCTCTTCTAGAACATTTTTTACTTCCTCCAATGCTTCTCAAGCTCATTGGACCGTCTCCCCGTATCACCACGGTTTCCATGGTTGAACTTTTAAAGATTACGGGAAGTACAACAATGTCTACCAGTGAAGGAGGAACTCGTCTCTGCGCTTACCGGAATATGACGTCATTAACGTCCATGGACATTGAGGACATTGCAGATACATGCAAAAACTAGTGATGGGGCGTTATTTTCTGATAACCGTTATTTGCTAACAGTTATTGGTCAGTAACCGGTTCGGATAACTGGTTATTCTGGTAGCCGGTTACCAGTTTAAGGATGAGGGTGCTGCTCACCCAGGGAGTAGAGAGGCAAACATGATATTCACCTGAGAGCGGATGGTGAAAAGTTACCTGTTGCTTCATCTTGTGAATCTGTCACACTGGTGGGGCTTACACACAAATGCTGACCATAAAAAAATATAATAGAGGGATACCATCCTAAAATAGATAGGTAACCTGTTAGGTACTCAGTCCTAAATGGTAAGTAAAGATTGATTGCTACAGGCACGCTGTGTCCTGTAGCGTACAATAACATCTCATGTCAAAGGGAAGCGAAAGGTCCTAAGCTGATGGATAACTGTCAAGAAGTCGGTAACCAGTTAGGAGCTTAAAGCTTATAGGCCGCAGGTAGTTACTCAGTACCATCCCCACATCGAAGGGTGCGAGAGAGAGACATGTGCGGTCATTCACACATAGGTATTGGGTAGTAAAGGCAACCACTTCCCTTGTTTGTTCTTTATCCCACTCAAAAAAATCAAGTAGGTACGCATTTCGGACTACCGGCCTTTTTCTTTTAGTTTAAAACGTCTCATACTGCCTTAGCCGGCATAAACGTCTCTTCAGTACTACCCAAGCCCAGTGCGCAGAGACGCGAAGTAGTTATTCCAATAACGTAGGTTTTCTCGTAACAGGTTATCTCAGTAACTGGTTCTTGGTCGATAACCGGTTATTCTAAGCCGTTCCGTTATTCAACACCCATCACTAGCAAAAACCTAGTAGAAAGCATGCATGGGTAAAGCATTGATTATGAGTAAGGGCATATTTACCAAGTACCTATTGCTGAAATGCAGAACAGTTAATTCTGAATATTTCCTGTGTTTCAGTGAAATTTAGTAGTTTTTTTTTGGGTTGAAAACCTCTTGGAATTTCTAATAATGTTTGCACCTCGAGACGACCTCCGTGCTCTAAGCTGCCTCCAACTTGCTTAATCCCATTTTCACAAATCAACTGCAGAACTCAGGGAAATTGAAAAATTGATGTTTGAATTCAATGTATTTATGGATACCTTTGAAGGGTTTCGATTGACAAACATTGGCTCACCGACAAGCATGGGCTCACCGCGGCAGTCCTGGCTGCTGCCTTGAAAACGGCGTTCTGCTTCCTCTATTTTCCTTTTCTACCCTCTTGGCTGGTCAAATAACGTTGAATTACCTAAATAACTCACAGTGATACACAGTATGAAACATTCATTTACTTTTTTGTTGCAACGGTGCAGGTTTTCTTGACGTGGCGATGTTTATTGAGCTATTCTTACAGGATATTTTGCGAATATTCTGCATATACCCCATGTTGCTATAGACCGTTAGCGAGTTGTTTGGGGTGGGGGGCACCGAAAAACAAGTTTTTAAACTTATTTAGCAATCAGGAATAGAGAGTGGCGAATCCTCTGCAGATTTAAATGCTTTATTTGAGACCAGTTTCGGGCATTCGCACTCGTCATTAGTCAGCGTTTTGAAATTTTTGGTACACAATCAGTAGAACTGAATTATCTACAACTTTCCTGTTGTGCGAAAAGATTGCTAAACTATTTTAATGAGGAATGGAGATAGGTCGGGATTTGCAGCTTTTGACCTCAGAATCAGATTCAGCACCCTCAAAAACCCCTGTCCTAATTTCTGGCTCTGGAATCCGAGTAGTTCGGCGGGAATTGGCTAATGGAAAACGCGTGACGTCATCTGGTATGTATCTCCCTCTCACTGGTTTCCGACGTGTGGGCGCAAGAGGGCAACACATACCAGATGACGTTGCCCGCTTTTTCCTTCCCCTTTTCACCCACTTCTGTTTATTTCCGAACCATCATAGCACCTTTTTGGAAAGGTGCTAAAGTTTTAAGGAATTTAAAAAAAATGTACGTCCATTCCTCATTGGATGTAAATTAAAAAATATGTTGGAAAAATGTGGATTTTGAACGGTTTTTTGAAGAAAAAATCTGTCTAATGAGAATAGCTCATAACATCGCCATGTCAAGAAAAACCCCTATTTCGTCCCACTGTGGAGTGTCCCAAGAAACTTGTTTGCAAATATCACTGGTCTTTTTCACATCACCAATTCTAACATTTGATAATATTGATTTCAATTTACTTAGTTAATGTATGTCTACATTATTTGGTGTTCGTGCGTATTGGTTTAACAGCGAGTAACACGAAGTTTTGGTTTTGGCATCCATGTTTTTCCCCTGTAAAATGAGATAACACGAAGTGAGTTTACAGCGCCATCTCGGAATCTTGACGCTCCCCGTCCATGGGACGATGACGAGACATTGGACCGGTGCTCAAGCTACAGGTCCTCTGTCGGGAGATCTATACCAACTATTCCCACTTACAACGGTAATTATCATTCGATGGTTCTTACAACATGATAGAATTTCATTACCTCGCAATTTCTTTGAATCAGCTTTGCCCGTTTGTCAGCCTGTAAAACGTATTTGAACTGAAAATTTGAGGTTGATCTACCTACCACCCTTACCTACCTAAAACAGAAACCCCATCTATAGTACCACTTATACCTTGGGGGGAAAAAAATCTTCACCTAAATTATGTTCCAAATTATATGAAAGAAAACATCTTCACCTAAATTATGTTCCAAATCTTCACCTAAATTATGTTCCAAATTATACGAAAGAAAACATTTAGATGATGTGAACTTGTTCCATAAAAATTTGTAGAATTTATCATTCCTGAACCAGCCATTCAACTCGTATTTAGACCCCTCTCAGGTCTCAAGCTGACTACGAAGTCAGTTCCTACCGTCAGGTGAGAATAGGGCTGAGGAGCAGAGTGGATGAAAGTTGCTCTTCTTCCTTCTTGTGGTGTGTGCGTTGGTATTGTTTTATATATATTTATTCGTCATCTGTATTTATTCAGTAGATGTTATCTGCACTCCTTTGCATTATACACTTGGCTGAAAGGGTTCCCAAACAGCAACTACTGTTGTAAAGTCCTTTCCATTTAATAATGAACAATATGTAACAAATTAGATTTTCATGACATCTCTACCTTGATATGGGCACTAACGCAAAACTCAAAAAATGGGTAACTCAAAAATGGAGAGGGGAATAGCAGATGAGGAGGGGATTTGTGGTAAGGACATCGCCTGCACCAATGATGGGAAGGCGTGACGCTGTACGTTATCACCAGCACTGATCATAGTTCTCTGTTGGATGAACGTGAACTATTTTCTAGCTCTGCAGGTGGGCAAAGGTGTTCGTGCTGTCTGCAGTTCTTGTTTATTTCACATACTCAATGCGCATCGAGTGAGGTGTGAAAAGTGGGCCATTGGTGCTGGTCATGTTCGGTTCAGGAACTGGCTGCACCTTCGGATGAGCAAGGGCAGCTTGAAACGTGCGTGCCCTGTAGGGAACCTCTCATAACCTGAAATATCCTTCCTCAAACGCCCATACCCTTATCCAGGAGAAGATGAGGAAGAGCCCAATGCCTTTATTGGTGGAAACATTGAGAGTAAATTTACAGTAAACCCTTCAAAGATACATGGAATAATCATGGTCCAACAAGATTTCATCCTGTTTATAGAAATGAAAAACGACACCCAAACAATACAATTTTAATTGCTCTGATCTACCAAACAAAAAGAATACAGATTTCAGGAGTTGCACTCCTGTTAATTTAACTTATTCAGTTTAAATTATATTCATTCATAGTTCTAAACCTCAAGTCCCATGCCACCTTGCAATACCTTTGGTTTGCCCAAGGTAATCCTTCCATTCTGTTTTGGCTTTCCACGGTTTCACGTCTGAGTAATAATAAATCTCTACTTAATTGGATCAAATCAATTGAATCAAACTGAACCGTGCAATCCCCAGAACTGAACTTGCTTGGTTCAGGCAGCACGAAAAAAGCTACAATATGCAATGCCCACATCACCCACAAACGACCGCTTGGACTACTAAGGCCCACTTTCACCAGAAAATTATTTAACGGTGTTTAGCCAAACTCACAAAGTTAACGTCGAGGTTTAAACCTGGAAAGGCAGCTAGCGTCTTTCACCAACCCAAATGTCGGTTAAACCCAGTTTGAAATAACTGAGTTTGCCTGGCGGAGTTCAGTTTAAAATGTCCAAGCAAAAGTTGGACAATATGACGCACCGGGACTATAAACTCGTCAAAACAACAACAACCACCACTCAGCTGATATCGATTCCGGCCTCCATTGTTCCGCTGTAATAATAAACCGTAAATTGCCAAAGTGATTTCTGATTTACGACGACTCCAGTCACGAGGTTAGGTACCTATAATATCATTGTGGAATACATAGTATACAGTAAATACCAATACAATGCCAACTTGAGCTAATTCATTTCACAACCATATAACAACAAAACCGAAAATCAGCTGTAAGCTAGGTGGCCATATTGGGATCTCATGGCTAACGGAGATTAGCGACGTTAACTTGCCGGATTTCGGGCGTTTAAACTCGAGCCGCCTCGGTGGGAGTTTAAAACTCGTACAGAGCTCTGGTGAAAGTCAGTGAGCGCTAAACTTCCGGGTTAAACTCGTTTCATATTTTTGGTGAAAGTGGGCCTTAGTCGTTCAGGAATTCATTTTTGAGAGCCCAACGGCCTTATCGGGTGGAATAAACGGGTTCCCGTGAGATCACCAAAGTTAAGATACCTCGATCGTGGTTAGCGTGATTCATTTTTGAGCGATTGCTTTGTATCAATTCGTTCACTCGAGGACAAACAACCATTCATCGCACTTTTTAACCCAATTCTCACCTGGATGGACTGTTTGGGGATGGTAACCGTGGGGTGGTACAGGTTAGAATAAATTTATTGTTGTTTTCATAATTTAGCCTTTTCGATGTCCTCGAAGATCTGCTCAGTTGGCTCTCTCTCTGACCATGAAACTATTCTAAGTTTAATCTTGATGTACCCAAATGACTTGAGACTCCCCAAACATTCCCTGAATCCATTTACCCCTACAGGGTCTCCCTTGGGTATTTGTTCAATATTCATGTCCTGTTAAATAATAGCCAGTCCGTTTAAATAATAACCAGTTGTCACATACTTGAGAGAACATTAATTTATTGAGGGCAATGGGAATGAAATGCTCGTTATTCCCCGGTAGGGTGATTGCATTCATTTAAAAAAGGAGCCCCTCCAGTTGTATGTAACGTATAGTAGATATTGTTAAATTAATTGCGGTATAGTAGAAGAGGTCACTGAATCAAATTGTTGCGCTTTTCTTAGTAATTTTTTAGTAACTGGTGGTGGAGAGAAAAACGAATAAAAGTTTAACAACCAAGAAATACCTTCACGTCGGTTCTTGATATTAATTAATACTCAACCTATGAATCGCCTGTTACTTCAAATTTTACATCCAGACTGGTTTTGTTTTAACTATTTATTGATATTTCTAATTGTTGTTTATTAACCTATCAACCTTGTATTCAACCGAGGTTGCTGTTAACATTTACATATTACGGTTTTCTTCCAAGTTGTTATGTTTTGTAGTTTATAAAACCTACTTACTGAATGCCATTCGACCTAACCCTGTGTGGACCTATTGTATCATCTCTGATTAATGTAAGTTTTTTTTAAGCATGTTCAAATAATTGATTAAGCATGTTTGTTTGTTAAGCATGGTTTGGGGGGCTTTGAGATCGTTTATGTTTGTAGTTGTAGTTTTCTATTAACTTGGTCCAAACTTTTACATCGTCCAGATTTCGTTGTCTTTTTTTCTCCAATTCCATATTTATGCTGCACAAAAGTTATGAGTGTACCTAATGTTTTTAATTTGGACGATTTGGAGGTTTTGATTTTTGAATTTATTTTAATAACAGATTTCTTAGTCTTAATTTTCTATCTGTTCCCTTTTTTATTTTTCCAACACCCTAATAAATAAAACTACTTATATGGTGGAGAATGGTGCCAGATGTGTAGGAAACCATGAAGTCCTCCAGGTGGTATGCGCTTGGCTTTCCACACGACGCCGTCATCTAGCCGAGGTAGGCGGAACATTTGCCTATTGATGTGGTGGCCATTCCAATTAGGAGAAACCAATAATATGTACTTGGTTTAAAAAAATACATACCTACTGGCATACAGTGACACCAACCAGGTAGGTGCATAACTTGATTCTCAATAGGTTCGTTGGCAGTGACCATCTGACAGATATCTGAACGTGAGAAAGGCGTTGTTGGGCCGTTCACAGTGATTCTCGGACTCATTTTAGTATCCATGACTGTATAGTACCCTTGCAGTTCCTGACTAATTATTCCAGTCCACAGAAAATGGGGTGGACGAGAACTGGCCATGCACTGCCTTCTCGATTCCCTACCCTTCTCGTATGGTTATCAAGATGGCATTGGATCATGGATGGTTTCTGACGGTTTCCTAGAAGTCGGCTTGCCATCCAAAAAAGCCAGTACAAACGAACCTAATGTCGCTATGAAAAATGGTTGCTCACATCTGTCCACGCTCGATTCGGTGCACAGTGGTCCGGATTACGAATCTAGCTGATCAAAACTGTCTAGCTGAACTATTTATGTTGATGTCCCAACTTATAGATTTTTAAATGACAAACGATGGTGAAACCACATTAATTTGAGCTAAATTATTTCTTCGAAAAGATATGTAGGAAATTCTAGGTTATTAGAACTGCGTTGCTAAAAATTTATTTCATCAATTCGAACAATAAACTTTGAATGGAAGAGAGGAACATCTAAATGGTGGATAGGAACTATTATAATATAAAACACTTCTATAAATAAATAAATAAAATTTAAAAAACAGGTAGCATCATTTTTAATGTTTGTTGCTCTTGACGGTGAAGCCCGCACCTCAACCAACAAGTATGCTCCATCTTGTTTCCCATTATTCTCCAACTTAAAGGCACAGCGCAGTTTCTCTAATTAAAGGGTTTCAATGACATCCCTAATTTTTCGCCGTTTTTTTACTTCGCTGCAGGTGCTGGTGTTTATGGACGGCCTCCCACGTGACCACTTACATGTAACAGGTCTTGGATTACTCGGACTAAAAGGTTCCTTGTAACCAAATGTCATATTTAGCATAGGAAAGCTTTGAATTCCCGTAGTATTTCGCCCAGAAGCGTTTCAAAACATTCAAAAAGTTGATGATTTTAGAAATAATTTCTGCTTTTTCCTCCTCTGGGTAGCTTTGAATATTGTATATGCTTAAAATTTGCGCAAAAATATTTTCATTGTCTTTTCCATAGTCAAAATTTGTAGCCTTCAACACGTCAAATAACTCCAAGCGGGTAATGACGAATTCTTCTGACCCTGACAACAAAAAATTAAATAATTCCCTGAAACGCAAGTGGCCGCAGCTGATTGTTATTTTTTCCAAAGCGTAGCAGTTAAGTAACTTGTATTTAAAACAATGTGTGGTTCTGATTGGTTCCCTAAAGTTTGGAGTATTTGAAACATGACGTTGAGTCATTTTTTCTTCTTTTTTTTTGGGTCAACATTCAGATCACTAAAAACTTCTTTTTTTTTCTTTTTTTTTAACATGGAACATGTTTTTACGGGAGTAAACCAGGCTCGAAAACGTCCTGTCCAGTCCAGGGGAACTCCGTTCCCCTCCCCGTCGCCTGCACAGTTCTCCCTCTATCCCACTCCTGCCACCCAACTCCGAGGAGAGCATGGCGAGACCCCACTCCGCCGAAAACTGCCGAGGGGTTCTACCTACCCGAAAAACGCAGAAAGCAGCTGAGGACATGTATTACATGACATTGCGTTAGGTCGCTGGTCCAAGGCTTGGAAATCCCACGACGTTTTTTTCCTTCCTCACTACCGAAGGCAGGGAAGCCTTGGATTCGTGATTGAGTTTAAAAAAGTTCATGTCCTCCAAAATGAAAATTTCCAAATTCCATTTTCCGTTTCAGACATCTAGGAACATATTTGGTTCCGTGTCTTTCTGTCTGCGGTAACTCCTTGCAACACCCATAACTAACCGAAATAATGGTCGAAGTGGGCTGAAATTTCGAGGGTAGGTGCGCGTTGGGTCACAGATGGTCCCATACCAAAATCATTGATAAAGTACCGTAACTTTCGCGTCTGCGCATGCGCAAACGTGAAATAATTGGAACACTCATAACTACCCTAAATATCGTTGAAATCAATTCAAACTTGGAGTGGAGGATCGGTCAGGAATAATACTTTGGTAGTTACAAATCAATTTCATTAGAATGTTAATGTAACTTTGATCTACGCATGCGCGAACATGAAATGTTTACCGTTTCCTTGTAACGCTTCTAACTACGCGAAAAATAGTCGTAGAGAGCTGAAATTTTGAGGGTACGCGCTGGTTGAATCGCAGATGGTACCATTTCAAAATCATGAAAATCGTTTCGTCTGCGCATGTGCAAACATGATATACTTGAAACGCCCATAACTACCTTAAAAATCGTTGAAATGAGTTCAGATTTGGAGGGTCGATCAGGGATAATACTTTGATAGTTTCATGTGAATCTCATTGAAATCTTACTGTAACTTTCGTCTGCGCATGCGCGAACATGAAATGTTGACCGTTTCCTTGTAACGTTTCTAACTACGCGATAAATAGTCGTAGAGAGCTGGAATTCTGAGGGTACACGCGGGTTGGATCGCAGATGGTCCCGTATCATAACGAACCTACCCAACTAGTCTATAGATGCGATCATGTGATTCAAGTGAGGAAGCTATAGTGCCTACTCGAATTGGCAGACGTTTTTCTACATATCTCCATATCCTCTGTTATCATGTACCCATTCGAAAAACATGTTCCATGTTTCCTTGCTTTGATCCTTGATCTGAACTGTTATAATCCGGGGATCTGGGGGTGTCTCCCAGATTTCATTCGACAATAAACGTACCGTCATGAACACAAACCACTGGCGGCTAGACGCCCCCCTACGGCAACGGAGGTTTTTTTTTCTTTCTCAAGAAAACTTTTAAATAGTGTTTTTCTTACCTGAATTAGAGAATTCCATTCTAAAAAATAGGCGAAACAAATTTTATGACTACCGTTTTTGTACACTCGAAGAAAGCTCTGAAATAACTGGTTCGGAAGTGGCCCTCATCAGCTGTCTGTTTATGACTCGCTCACGCACTTTGTTTAATTTTCCCCCGCCTTTGTCCCTTTGTTCTGCTCTCAGGAACATGTTACCACTTGTTCATAATATTTTTCCATCCGGATTGAAAGGGGTCACGTTTTTTTCATTTTTGGTCAGCTAGATTCGTAATTCGGACCACCGTGCTGTGTGACGTCATCAGTGTGACGTCATCTGCATACCACCTGTACTTACGATACATCACATTTAGTTATAATTTGGTCAGTACAACTGGGTGCTGTTCTTGAACTTCCATGTTTGTGTAGGGTTCATTTTTGGACTTGTTCTTTGAGCCGGTCAAACATTTATAAACAGGCCTTGGCCTGTATTTGGATTTAAGGTGTTAGTTGTCTCTAAAATTGTGTATTTTCAAAATTGTACATGTGAGACATCCAGTTGACTTAAACTTCTGAAACGACCACGCACCACTTATGGCCTGCTATAATTGTAAATGTTACGTTTATACACACAATTCAAAGTGAAATTATAATCAATAATTACAATCATTCTATAGGCGCCTTCGTTTCTTGATAAACACACATGTTCTCACCATACTTTGTAATAACTTCTTCATGTTGAGCAGTATGATAAACAATGTATGAGTAGTGCTGTATGGATTAAAACTGTTTTCTCTTACCTTTTCTTTAATGTTTTCATTCTCTCTACATCCCCGTTTTCTATACGAGCCGTTGTTGCTTCGGTAAGTAAAATTGACTCGACCGGATCTCTATTTTATGGGTTTGTTGAGGTTTGGTTCTCGCTCGCATGGCTTTTTCATTTGGCTTTCATTTCAAGATTCGCAATAGGCTGGTCCTGTAGCTCTTCTTTCATCACGATCTAATATCAAAATATGATTGGATATATAAATTTCCGAGAGGGTAATTCTGGGCAAAATTTTGATGGACGAGATTGGATGTTTGGTGATTGGGAGGGGGGGGGGGGGGGGTCATGAAAATGAAATATTTACCGCCAACTATTTAATTCATGTTTTCCAAATAAATCATTGTTAATGACTTAATGACTGCTTCACAACTAATCCACTTAAAGATGAATGTGAGGTCTTCCATTCATAAGGAATTAAATTATTTGACGTGCTTTTGTGATAACGAACATGTTGACGTTGAAATTTACTGTATGGGCTGTTGGATTTTTCCAACTGGACTTTTTCTTTGTTAATTTTATTTTCAAAATTATGTTCAATCAGTTTATTTATTTTTTACCTATACTTCATTTTGGTTTTTTTTTAATGTGTGCTCGTTTTTATATAACTTAGAATGTAGTTTGAGTGTCTTTGTGCATGTGCAGTTACCCAAGCGAGGGAGCGCCCCATGGGAAAATCCTCAACGCTGCCCCCAATGGTTTCCCGCTACATGGTGAGTCCTAGGATGTAAGCTGTTTCTTCTGTAACGCTAAACGTTGGTCGGTACCCGGTGTTTGTTTTCTGGTCATGTTTCAGTCGTCAGTTCACTCCGCCAGGTTCCCAAGCCTGGCTACGGCCTAGCGCCCAGGTCTCACACCTTCAGTTCCACCACCGTAAGTATGTAGGCCCCCCTTCCCCTTCTCTTCCCCAGTGTGCTGTGTGAGCCCCATCTGAATCCAAATCAACGAGTGTTAAATGATTGTTCAATTCTTCTATCTCGGATATTGTATTTAGTTGCATAAATATAAGTCAGCACTGCTTTCTAGTTGAAACTGAGAAGGTTTTAACTTGAAAGCAGTGCTGACTTGTTGCCGGTTTCCCCAGTAATTCCTAGCCTTGATTAAAATAGACCTTTGTTTTATCGAATCGGAGAGTTGAAACGTTGGTTAATGACAAGTAGTTTCATGAGTCTGTTCGGGACCTACGAGACCAAGGCTGGACATCGGCGGTGATGACTCATTCCAGAGGACCTAGCTCCCAGCCCCTTTACCATTGAAAATGCATTGAGCGGCGTGCTCCTCACCGAATAAATAGCTAATTATGAGCTTCCTAATAATTTTTACTCAATCGGACCTTCAGTATCTGAACCTGGGTTATCTTTAATGTCTCCCAACCTATTAAAATGCAAAAAAAAAAGTTTCAAAGTTTTTAAAAAAACCGTGGAGTACAAGGTGAATGCATTCAACAATAGATACGATTCTAAAACTTTTTATTTCAGTAGAAAACATTTAAAAGACTCTATTTACACGATTATTTACAGGAAGAAACATATTTACAAGAATAATATTAATACCTACTAACTAATTACAATATATTCAACGAATCGAATATTCGATTAATGGAGGGTGCGAATGGGGGAACCTAAGCAGTAAGGATGTTCAATTTTCTTGAATTTGATGTCTTGTGGCAGCTCATAGTTTTTCTTTTTAGAATAATTATTTAATATGTTGGCAATTACTGAGACTAAGTTTTGTGGCTATGAGGTGTGTGGTGTCCCATGTCGCATTGATCTTGGTCGACGAGTTAGTCAAAGCTGAGGCAGTTCATTGCAATTTCTGTGAGGGTCAATTTTTGTTTTTCTACCATACTTGAGAATTCCTCCTCAAAAGAAACATTACTTACAATTTTATTCATGACTACATACAACCCCTCTCCAGCCCTTTCAAGAAAATATTACCTCTAACTTGTTTACTCATCTGTCTTGTTTACTCTCTAAAATTTGTTTACTATCTTCTGGTATTGTTGGATCTCGTTCTCTGAGTGACGCGACCTTGGTGGTGTCATCATTAGAGTGCACTCAAGGGATTACCTGCATGGTGCGAACCGGGACCCACTAGACTTGAGAACCTCTAACACTATTATTATGGGGCAATAAATCCAGTAGCTGCGTCCCCCATATTGTCTATGCATCGTCATTATATTTCCAGGAGGACATCTGAAGCTTCAATAATAACGCTAAGGTCTTTTTTCATATTTCCAACTCTTGGACCTAAAAAAAAATTACTTTTTTGCCATAGCCACTAACAGTGACCTATAATAACATCACAGTAACATTTGCAAAGTAGTATCTTCAACAGGTCTTTAGAGAATTGTAATTAGCGAGAGAAAACCGCTCGCCTCTATGCATTTCTTATGGAGAGTGGGCTTCGGCTGGGTCCTCTAGCATGAATCACCAGCCTCGATCCTCCCTCGATGTCCGGCCTTGGTCTCGTAGATCCCGGTCTGTTCAACGATCAAAACGTTTTCAAAAAACGTCGATTTTCAAGGTTTGTTGACTGACGGGTCTGAACCATTAGAAACTGTAACTGAACACACTTCTTTTGGTTATTCGGACAGAGTAGGAACTGGTCCAGAATAATTGGTGGTAGGTTGTTTGGAGAGACAGTTCAGAACCAGTTCCAAAAGTTCTGGGTTTTTTCGGAACTGTTGATCCTGAGCATGCGCACTCGATGATTTTACTTTGTCAGGCAGAATGTCTTCTTCTTCTTCTCTTTGTTAGAGTTTTCATTCTTTGAGTTCCTCTCAATCCGATCAGTTCTATTTTTTAAAGTTTTCATTTATTTTAAATTCGTCATACAGCGACGAGTGTTTACGAGTGAATTAGATGACTTCTGATGATGAATTATTATTTCTCACTCTGAACACCCGTACGCGCCCCGACACTGAGGACTACTATGTGATAGTCCCAGTAAGGAAGGAAGGTCATCGAGATTCGGAGCTAGTGTGAAGTTATCAGTTCTGAATCATCAGAGCTGGTTCAGACACTCAGTTCGGAACGGTTCTCATGCCCTCTCCTCTGGAACACAGTTGTATCCCCAACGGTTCGGAATTAGGAACTGTCTGTCTAAACAAACATAAAATTTAAACGTTGGTTTAACGGTATCGTGACGGTTCCCACTGTTTAGAAGGCACTGGATTGATAACGTAGTAGTTGACGGCTATATCAACTTAATGTTCAAATTTGTTTCTTTTTGTTTGTTTTGTCAACGTAAAAACGCAAAAATGAATTGAAATTTTCAAGAAGTCGTGTTTTTCATTTCCACACAGCCATACTATGTATCCGAAGTTGATTTTGAAAGTTTTTGCAAGTTTCTCTCATCAGTTAGTAACCTGTGGTCACCACCAACGGCTCTAAAAACATAGTAGCTAACCTCATAAGCTAATTTGTTTTCTTCTAAATAATTTTTTTCTATTTATCATCCTTGTGTGAGTTGTCGAAACATCTTAATGTTAGCTGTATCCTAACTTTCTTGTAGCTTTAATTTTGATTCTAATTTTTCTGTTTACCTGAAAAATAGTTTTACTCCCGTTTGATTCATTAGTTTGGTCTTAATATTGTAGTCCATACCCTGGATTTCTCTGACTCCTGTTGGTCTCACAGACAACTTTGTCCATTAAGCATTGATTTCTTCTTGTGACTGTATTCCTGAAAGGCCTTTATTTGACAACTTCCCGTCATCCCTGTCGCTCTAGTGCTTTCCACTTCCAGTGGCTCAGTAGGCCCTAGATACCCCATGTGGGCCTGCCAAAGCCGTGACAACACTGTGGCCATACCAGGCTTGACCACCAGTATTGAAAACCCATCCTACGTAGATAGTGTTACTAAACTCAAAAGCAAAGGAAGATGGACCTCTGTCCGATCCCGCTCCTCAAACAACGGATTTTTTGATTTTGGCGTTTACCAACCTGTTAAATCCATAGGATGGATCCAAGTCTGGTTGGTACACATGGCTTCTCCTGCATGGTGTTCGTTCCATACAACTGTCAAATTCCAGCCACCTTCATCCGTCATACTGGGTGGAACATTGTACCTACATTGGCGGTGTTGTAGTAGCCTGACTGTGCACACTTATGTTACAGGGTGATTTTTCATATAGCGGTTTCGGAGATAAGGCCCCCAGTACAGACTTCAGCAGCGCTAAATCGGATGGTGAGACCAAATACCACTTATGTTTATCCGAATGAATAACTGAACTGTAAACTTGTTAGATAGAATTACTAACTTACAAACTATCGAAACTCTTGAATAGGTATAATTTACCTATCATGAATTTTCAGCAGTTATGTAAGTCCTTAATTATGTTACTTTTTCCAGTATCTGCAGGTTCCATATCCGAAGTGGATCGAGCTACTATGGTAATTATGAACTGCCTACGTTTTTTACTTTCAAACGTAATTTTCTCCTCTCATTACTGCAGTAAAATAGAAAGTGAAATGGGAAACTGAAAAGTTCAAAAAGTCCCTGATAAAGGACACCCCCCCCCCCCCCCCACCAGGTCATTGCTGTTCCTAATAAAGTTTTTCATGTAACTTGTTTGGTTTGACGCAGTCGCAGTGACATTTTAAAACAACGATTTTGTTAACTTGAGAACATTCAGTTTCAGCCCATTTTGTCACCAACTGAATTCGGTGTAAAAACATTTTTGTGTTGCATCAAGGATATAGGAAAGTGAGCACTCTTTCGAACGGTGTACCTACTCATTTTTATGGTATGCGGAAAAAGCTAAGATCGTCATAAGCTTGAAGGGTGGGGGGGGGGGGGGGTCTTCAAAAATTTTCGAAGAGAAAGTTTGTGTTGCAAATTAGTTGTAGAACTGATCCCTGAAGTTTCATGGTTCCGAATTAGGGCAACCTGTACTCAAGTTCACATTATTCTACGCATATAATATACAAATCATGTTATAAGTTGATACATACGTAACGTGATCCGTATTAGAGTTTAATATTAGTTCTAATTTAAACGTTGCATATAATATGTTGAGACGTAGGTAGGAGGAGGTTATCTCAATAGATTTTTCCTATTCTGTATTGTGGTTGTCTTGAAAATAATATCCTGTATAAAAGTGTCCGGTATTTCAGTTTACTGTTTTCCTTGTGACAGAACTTATAGGAGGAAATTCTCTGTGCCATACCTCGAAAAAGTCACTGTATGTTTTCACTTGTTTCAGAGTGTTGGTGGAGTTTCCTATCTTAGAAGGTCGTTGCCGAATATGTGTGGCATTCAGACTCCAGCAAAGGTGTATCCGTATCACCTCCTCATAACATCGAATTACCGACTACCGCCTGACGTGGACCGATGCAACCTAGAGGTACCCAGTTCTTGACTTTTTTACACTTCACGATTGTGATTGAGTCCCTAAGATCAGAATCACTCATTGATCACACTGGGTGGGTATGGTCCACACCTGTAGTTCGGTTGATTTTATGGGTCACAAATTCTCTTGTTGGACAAATTCTGTTCAGTAATGGAGTAACACTTGTTGACCACATAATGAGAAGGGAATGAGGGTGATGATGTATGTCGGAAAGTAGGCAGAAAACGAGTGTGAAATTTGGATTTCTGCTAGAAATGACGTATCAGGTCAGAAATGACGTAACTTAGTAGTTGAGCTCAAACCCCGCTTAGAGCGCGAGTGCGTCACTTTAAAGGGTGTCCAGAACCGCATTGGATGGATGGATGAAACCGCAAAATTATAAATAAATTTAAAAAACGCGTCCTCAAAATCAAAACAAGGGAAGTTCACAGCAAATGTTCTTGAAGGTTGCCGCAAAGGTTTGCTGTTTCTAATGTTGGGTGGTTGGCAGCATTAAGAACCTTCGCCTAGGAAGCTTTACTCCTCCCCCTTGGGCCAATCAGATGTCAGTAGACCTGGGTCCTGTTCCTAAAGACTCACTCTTCGCTCTGCACTTCAAATCCACACTGCACTTCGCAGACGAATTTCTGTTCCTAAAGAACGCTCTTGACTGTAATGCAAAGTGTAGAACTGCAGATTTTTACCCTGTTTTGAACAGTTCCGTTCCTAAAGGTTTTCTTTCGTTAAGTGCAAAGCTAAGAAAGAAGAGTTTACAACATCTTTGCAGAGTCCCAGATGACTCTGCGGTAGAACGACATACTTTTCGAATGGGTTTTTAGGTTTTACTTCTTTGTTAAATTCAATGTTTGGTATTACCAATAAAAATAAGATACTTCAATCTTTTGATTAGGTCTAAAGGTGGTGTGAGGGCAAGCATATAAAATACCATCGAAGTTAGCTCCACTGAGGCCATCAAAATACTCTACATTTGGGAGGAAGAAAAGGTTAGGAAGTGACAGGTTGTTGTTGTTAGTGGATAACAAGTGAAAACCTACCTAATTTCAATGTACTTTATTTTATTATTATTATTTTTTGCTTGTTTAACACCACAGAGATGTATTCTAGAAAACATGTGGAGCAACGACTGGCTCCACAAGCACGACGTTAATATCCTCATTATCATCCTATGATGAGCCCGCACTTCTCATCAGAGGTTGAGAAACGTTCTGCTCCACATTTGTTTTCTAGAATATATCTCTGTGGCGTTAAACGACTTAATACGGGAAAATCTAATAGACTTTACTTGTGATGGGAGACTGAAGAAATAAAGATGGAAAACGGCCGAAAACTTGATGAAATCAGAAGAAAGCGATAGGAAACAACAATAGCTTTATTCATGCAGTCACAAAGTAGTTGAAAGTGAGGTTTCTATGCAAGTATATTACATTTCCTTGCTGATTATAGTATGTTCCAAATGAGCAGCCAGGCGGGCTGCAATGGGCGGCCAGCCGGGGTCCCTGCCGTATCTTTACTTACTTGTATCCTTTGTTTGTAAGGATACAAACTTGTAGCCTTACTTACTTATGTAAGCAGAACATGGAAGTATTAGCTTTGTTTGTGCAGTCCCTCAGAGCTTGTTACCCGAGCATGCACAGTAAGGGCGAGGCAAAGATTCGCTGTTCGTGCAGACCCAGGGTGAGTTCCGAGCCCAGTTGTCCGGTGTTTGGGCTGTCCCGGTGCAGATGATTCGGTGTTCGTGCTGGCCTCGGGGCTTCCTCCGAGCTGCTCTGAGCAAGGAAGCCCTCCCGTGCCCCACGAGAAGACCGGGGGCAGCTGAGCACTGCTCTTCCGCACATGCACCCTCGAGCTGCCGGTGCTGGGAACAACCTCCAGGCTCACCCTGCTCCAAGCGAGCGTATTCAGAGCTCACCCTACACCAAGCCAGTTCGGTTCAGTTGAAAACTGAACTTGCTCGGAGCTAGCCCCGAGGGGACAGCATAAACAAAGCTATTGATAAACTGTAACAGTTATTGGAGGTTACTCCACAAAAAGAGTTCGCTCTTCAGAACACTCTTCGTTTCGAGTAGAACTGCAGAGTGGGAGCGCCAAGTCTAGGAACAGCAAGTTCTCCCAATTTTCATAATTCGCAAAGTGAAGAGTACAAATGAAGACTTGCAAAAAGTTGAATATTCCTTAGGAATGGAACCCTGATATGTCATTTGTTGCCAAATGTTTCCTTTCAATCACCCTCGTTTAAAAAGTACCGCTTCTTTTCGAGAGCGGGCTTCAAACTACCATTTTTCCTCGAGTTCCGAATACTTCGGAACTCAAACTCTTCGAGTTCAAATATATATAACGAAATTCCATATTTTGGTTGATTTCAATTATTGTTCCCGATATTTAGCGATTTTTTTTCCCAAGGGCTTCTTACCCTCGTCAAATTTTAAAACGACATCTTCATTTCCAGAGACATTTATCGCAGTCCGAGTTTGAAACGTTGTTCCAATGCGGTCGCACAGACTTCTACATGATGCCCGCCTGGAAGAAGAACGAGTTGAAAAAGCGAGCTCGACTCTTCTAAACTGACTAAGTTTTTCTTTCAGTTATTTCAAATTATTTTTTTTCTCGCGAAGCAAAAGCGAACTTTTGCCTCCCGCTTTCACCTCTGTAATCTTAAGTAGCGTTTTCAAATACTCATTTGCACTCAAACTGTACGCTGGTTTCGGAAAGAGAAAATGGAAGAACAGGAAACGAGCCCTAATTGTCAAAAACCTGAAAGATGAGGGAGCACTCGAAAGAAAATGCACAATAAAATTAAGATGATTGTTAAGAAAAGCTGCCTTACTATTCGAAGAGTTTGAACTGAAGTTTTCTGTCAGAGTTGAATATTATTTATCACTATTGACGTATGATTTTTCGTTTTTCGTGAAACACTGTGGTAAAAAGCCTTTTTAATAGCTCTAGTATTTTCTTATTGACGATTCAGTGATCCGTTGAATTTAATTTATTGAAAAGTATCAATATTTAAACATGTGTTAAAAAAAAGATTACCCTAGTAGCTACACAATAGCTTAGTTTGAAATTGTGTAATCAACATTGGCGAGGATTTCGCTGTTTGTTGAGCTTTGGTTGTTTTATGTCTTCGACGGCAGTGTAGTTACTGTTCAAGATCTCAAAAAATTTAGAGATTTTTTCCCTTATTCACTTTGTTTTCTCCTGTGTGCTTTGGCTTTTTTTTCCCCGTTTTGTAGAGCGGTTTCCATGTTTGTGTCTGTGGCAGCTGTTGAATGTGACTGTGCAATACACGTAGTTGAACTACTAAAAAAAATGATTTCCTTTAGTTCCCCTTGAATTTGGTTATTTTTTAGATTCATGCCGTTGTTTGATTAATTTTCTTTGCTGCTCCCCGTATGAACGCTTGTTCCTTCCTTCTTCGTTGTCGGTTCACCACTACTTAATTATGTTAGAATTACGTTCTCAAGATTTCTTTTGAGCTGTTTGTGCTGGTAGATATATAATATTATGACGAATAAATGTGTTTGGTCCTTCTATCGATTACCTGTTGTCAAATTTACCTACCGATATTTCATTACATTTATCCAAACTGATGATATTCCTCATAGTCAGAAAACTTGCTATTGAATCACTGTGAAGGTGGATTTTTATGCTTTACCCAGTCATTCTTGCCAGTAATCACCCATTTATTATTAGGTACATCTGATTTCAAGTGTTTCACTAAGGTGCGTCATCATCAGTTGACACACTTCTACTGGTGCGTCTTAACTAAATAAACTTCGCCTTCCGCAGTCGTTGTGGTGCTCTCACTTCTCCGTAGAAGAGAGGTTAATGTAATCCTTAGTTTATTGACATACTTTTAAAATAATAGACTAGCTGCTTGTAATGTTGTATATTTCTATTTCGAAATAAAAAGAAGCCTATGCAAAGAAGGCCTTTTTGTGGAAGCACAAAATTTCTAGCTCACAGTTTACAGAAACATTGGCCTGCTACCTTCCATGTTCCTTCTGCCGCCAAAAACCTTACGCATTTGTTAGAATATCTTTTGTCTTGTCTGCGTATTATTTTGCAATTTTAATTATTTTTGTGTGTGTAAAATTGACTCATTTCACGTTATTTATTTCATTCTTTATTAAAATATAAATGCAGACAAATTGCTGAATTTGTAAAAATCCTAATAAAATTATATTTATTCAATTGGAGGTCGTATTTTTATTTGCAACATCTTCACTCGCTCTGTTTCTGTCATCCCTAGTATCCGAGTTATTATACATTTCGCAGACCGAAGCTAAGTTTCAAAATTGATGAACAGTTGTAATTTATCAGAAACTTTGAGAGATAGAAACATGTTGGAGAGCTCAAAATCTAGTGAATGTAAAATGTGTTGGGAGCCAGATGTGACTGTAAGTAGTACAAGCATGTAGGTACCGACTGTAAGTAATTCAATTGAACCACTTATGAAGAAATTCGGGAGTCAACAGTTTTACCAACAATCCAGGACCAAACATGTTTCCGTGGTAACGGGATGGGGAGAATAACGCATAACTGATAGAACTAGCGGTTACTGAAGTCTACAGTAACAGCTACTGCTGATACTACAGATCGTGTCAACAAACGCATAAGAAACCTTCACTGTGGTGACAGCTAGGGGATTTTTTCAACTTATGAAACGCTTTGTAACAGTAAACCTGTTATTTTTTTTTAAAATCGTTGCGTTCCAAGGTTTACACTTAATTGAATAATTCGTTTGTACTGTTAAATTCCGAGCAACTGTAATTTTAAACGGTTATTTTTGTGTGTGATGATAACGGTTATTAGCTTTATAAAAAGTAACTGAAACGCCCATCCTTAATGGTAACATAGTTTGACATCTTGGGGCTTCCCGGACCATGACTTCAGTAATCCGAAGCGTATCAGCTGGATACAGAGAAACTTCTGTGAGCCGTACAGTGGGAAAGCATCTTATTCTGGTGGAACGCTGATGACAAATTGCTTTCACCAACATTCCGGAACCAAGCCTAACATAATAATTATGTATTAAATGTAAAGGGTTATTTCCACTAGTGTAAAAAGTGTAATCTTACCTTAACTTCTGGAAGAGTCCGTCTTCAGTAGCTGGTTGAGTACTGGGGACGAGTGCTTTCGATGTAAAGACATCATCATCAGGCCGTCGAGGGAGTACTTGAGTCAGTTTGTCATCACTTAATTTTCGGTCTAAAAAATTCGTTCTTTCGCACACATGCTCCATTTGGGCCCTAGTTGTGTCCCGAAATTTTGCAGCCCGATCGGAATATACCCCGAGGTGTTATGAGTGAAAAATTGGTTTTTTTTGGTGTTTTAGTAACATGAGCTTGTGAGGTATCGTTTTCCTTATTTTTTAGGACGAGAGACCGATTATGAAGTCGACTTTGACCAAAGAGTGGAAAATTGAGGTTCTAACGAAGGTTCAGTTCGCGAAATTCATTTTTTATGAGTCAAATGCCTGGGAAATCGTCTGAAATCACCATCAATTTGTATAACAACACTAGAAGTAGGTAGGTATCAACATGTGAATCAAGACGATTAAATGGCACTATCAATTTTATTATCCAAGATAATTTGTCAAAAATAACAGCTTAATTCGTTTTTTGGGGCCCAAAATTGGAGGAAACCATTCAAAATAGCTATTTCAATAATCGCACATGAAAGAAACAAACATTTATTTCCAGCATTTCTACTTCTTCTTTCTTTCTTCTTCTTCTTCTTCTTTCCACGGCGCGACAGTCCTCTTGAGAACCTGGGCCTCCTCAACTGTCCTCCACTCGTCCCTGTCCAACGCAGCAGTGCGCCATCTCCTGACACCAAGACTTCTCAGGTCGGCCTCAACTTCATCCACCCATCTCATGCGAGGCCTGCCCCTCCGTCTGCTGCCACCAGGCTTTCCGTACAGAAGTCTTCGTGGAACTCTGTCTGTCTCCATCCGCTCCATATGCCCCGCCCAGCGCAGTCTGCTCTTTTTTATGACAGTCACAATGTCAGGCTCATTGTAAAGCTCACGCAGCTCCTTGTTTGTGCGCATCCTCCAGCGAAGCTCCTCGGCACTGAAGACGGGCCCGAATATCCGTCTGAGGATTTTCCACTCCCAAACCCGGAGCTTTTCTTCCCATTCTTGGGTGAGGACCCACGATTCCGAACCATATTTTACCACAGGTCGGATCGTGGTCCTGTATAAATTTAGTTTTGCTTTTCTGGGAAGGGCGCTGAACTTTAGAACCTTACTGAGTGACCAGTAACAACGGTTTCCTGCTCCTATTCTTGCTTTAATTTCCTCAGGGATGTCGTTGTTTTCCGTCAACATTGAACCGAGGTACCTACCTGAACTGCCGACACAATCCAGCATTTCTACAGGGAGGTGTATGTCCAGTAGAATAATATACCAATGTGACAAGGACTTCGCAGCGTTTTGGAATCTACGCACCTTGAAACGTAAAAGAACAAATTTTGAAGGGGTGTTATAAAAATGTTTAACATGGAACATGTTTTTACGGGAGTAAACCTGGCTGGAAACCGTCCGCGTCCAGTCCTGTAAACACTCGGCTCCTCTCCCCGTCGCCCACACAGTTCTCCCTCTACCCCACTCCTGCCACCCAACTCACCTCCTCGCGTCCCACACTTGGTGCGTTCTCAGAGGAGAGCACAGCCAGACCCCACTCCACCGAAAACTGCCGAGGGGGTTCTACCTACCCGAAAAACGCCGAAAGCAGCCGACGACGTGTATTACATTAGTATTGCGTTAGGTCGCTGGTCCGAGGCTTGGAAATCTCACGGTTTTTTTGCTTCCTCGCTACCGAAGGCAGGGAAGCCTTGGATTCGTGATTGAGTAAAAAAAATTCATGTCCTCCAAAATGAAAATTTTCAATACCATTTTCCGTTTCAGACATCGAGGAACATTTTTGCTTCCGCGTCTGTCTGTCTGTGGTAATTCCTTGCAACACCCATAACTACACGAAATAATGGTCGAAGTGGGCTGAAATTTCGATGGTAGGTGCGGGTTGAGTCACAGATGCTCCCATACCAAAATCACTGAAAAAGCACCGTAACTTTCGTCTGCGCATGCGCAAACGTGAAATAATTGGAACACCCATAACTACCCTAAATATCGTTGAAATTAGCTTCAAACTTGGAGCGTCGGTCAGGAATAATACTTTGATAGTTCCAAATTAATTTCATTGGATCGTAATGTAACTTTGATCTACGCATGCGCGAACATGAAATGTTGACCATTTCCTTGTAACCACGCGATAAATAGTCGTAAAGAGCTGAAATTCTTAGGGTACATACGGGTTGGATCGCAGATGGTCCCGTTTCAAAATCATGAAAATCGTTTAGTCTGCGCATGCGCAAACGTGAGATACTTGGAGTGCCCATAACTACCTTAATTATCGTTGAAATGAGTTCACATTTGGAGGGTCGATCAGTATAATACTTTGATGGTTCCATATGAACTTCATTGGAGTCTTACTGTAATTTCCCTCTGCGCATGCGCAAACATGAAATGTTGGCCGTTTCCTTGTAACGCTTCTAACTACGCGAAAAATAGTCGTAGAGAGACGAAATTTCGATGGTACACGCGGGTTGGATTGCAGATGGTCCCGTATCATAACGAGCCTACCCAACTATTCTATTCGTTCATGTGATTCAAGTGAGGAAGCTGTACTGCCTACTCGAATTGGCAGTCGTTTTTCTACATACCTCAGTAGGGTGAGTGAGAGAGGGTCGGCTTTGAGTGTAATAATTTGCGCCTCGGGCCGAGGCAACTAGTATTGATGCTCGATGCGCTCGGGCCGAGGCAACAAGTGCGTGATCCTACCGGGCGTGCGGTGCCTCTCCCCCCGCCGTTCTTCCCTCATGCTCGTGTGTGGGGTTCTGGACCAGCTGAATTACAAGGGATTGAACTACAGCGGGGGCTCAAACATCTGGATACTATGCCGGCCCTCTCTCACCACCCAGGGGGGAGGCCCAAACACGAACACTGCATGGATAATTGCCTCGGGCAATAATTGGGGCAAGGGAATTGCACTACAGCGGGGGCACAAACATCTGGATACTATGCCGGCCCTCTTTGGTATGAGAGACAGTCGGCTTTGAGTGTAATAATTTGCGCCTCGGGCCGAGGCAACTGGTATTGATGCTTGATCTTACCTTGCGTGCGGAGCCCCCCACCCCCCGACCCTTTTCCACCACGTGTGCCCCACTTGCCCCCGCTCCCAAGCACGGTCCGACGTCCTACCGGCCCCTCCGACGTCCTTGTTTGGCCCCTCAGCCAATTTAAATTTATATAATATGTAATTTTATTAATGTTTGAAAAAATCGCCTCGTAGTCAAGGTGCACCGTGAATCTCCTCGCCACGCTAACCCACACATTGGGGCTCCGCACGCAAGGTTAGATCAAGCATCAATACCAGTTGCCTCGGCCCGAGGCGCAAATTATTACACTCAAAGCCGACTGTCTCTCATACCAGAGAGGGCCGGCATAGTATCCAGATGTTTGTGCCCCCGCTGTAGTTCAATCCCTTGTAATTCAGCTGGTCCAGAACCCCACACACGAGCATGAGGGAAGAATGGCGGGGGGAGAGGCACCGCACGCCCGGTAGGATCACGCACTTGTTGCCTCGGCCCGAGCGCATCGAGCATCAATACTAGTTGCCTCGGCCCGAGGCGCAAATTATTACACTCAACAGTCGGCTTTGAGTGTAATACTAGTTGCCTCGGCCCGAGGCGCAAATTATTACACTCAAAGCCGACCCTCTCTCACTCACCCTACTTACCTCCATATCCTCTGTTATCATGTACCTACTTACCTATTCGAAAAACATGTTCCATGTTTCCTTTGATCCTTGATCTAAACTGTTATTTGCTGAGCGAATACATAGGTGCATGTGTATTATTCACACACAACACGTCCCAACCCACCTCTCCTACTCCCTCGTAAAATATTCACAGAGGCCATGACATTGCTTGTTTGTAATCAAATAAGGGTAATATTATTGGACTGTTTATTCATGTTTTGGTTTAGCGTTTCATCTGTTATTGGCGCATTTGCTTCTGTTAATTTACGATTGTTGTACTTGAAAATTTAATTCTGTGGTAATTTTTAAGCCTGCTCTACGAAGGAGTAAGAACTAAGTTGTGGCGTTTCAGTTCGAAGCTGATCAATTTTACATTGTTAAATTGTTCAATCGGGCGGAACTCTTGACAAACTTTTGACAAACCTTGAACCGATTCATGAAAAAACTAAGGTGTATAAGACAAACTTTGAGATTGTCCGTCGCTGGATCAATAAATTGTAATTCGTAGGTATAAAACTCAACACTTCTTGTCGTGACGGAGGAGCATCGTAATGAGCGGCAATTTTTGTCCGGCTGAAATATTAATACGCGAAACAACGGAGGTTTGGGTTCTTCGTGAGTGTTCAGTCGGTTCTCCGACTGCAAGGAAACCGGGTCTGTTGAAAATTTGCCAAGTATTTTTCAAACTTAACGGGCATTTTTTTGTCGAGTTTTTCGTTTCGTTCTGAACGAACGGAAAAACCGCGAGGGCACCGACGGAATTCGTCATCCCTCACACGAGTGAATAATTAATCTTCTCGCTGAGGAGTCCGTTGGAGATTTAATTATTAACGTTTTCACCCTCCCGGCCGGGAAGGAGCGGCAGCATGACGATCAGCTATAGTACTCTGGCGACAGCGATACCGGTCGGCGATATGAAGGAAGAGGTTCTCAGGATCGAGTACTACATCAACGGCCTCCCTGTGTGAGTACTTGGATTCGTTTTTTGTAAAACAAACGTTGGTGTCGTCCGCTTATATGCAACTTGTTCTGATAAAGCGAAATGTGCCATATTCTGTGCAACAAAACTGCTGGCAGAATGACGAAGGTGGATTATTAAAAAAACGCTGCAAAGTCCTTGTCACATGGGTATTATTATTCTACTGGACATACCTACAGAAATATTGGCTGTTCATTTGTGAAAAAAATAATTGAAATAGCTATTTCTGATGGTTTCCACCAATATTGGCCCCAAAAAACACGAATTGCGCTCAATTTTTTCCAAATTATCTTCGATCGTTGATAGTGCCATTTAATTGTTTTGATTCACCTGTTGACACTTTTTCAAGTGTTATTATACAAATTTATGGAGATTTCAGTCAGTTTCCCAGGTTTTTGACTCGTAAAAAATGAATTTTGGGAGCTGAACCTTCGTTACAACCTCAATTCCTGACTGGTCAAAATTGACTACATATTCGGTATTCTCGCCCTAAAAAACATGGTATGCCATACCTCAAAAGCTCGTTTTACTGAAACCCCAAAGAAACCATTTTTACACCCACTTTCACTCATAACACCCCTGGGTATATTCCGATCGGGCTGCAAAATTTCGGGACACAACTAGGGCCCAAATGGAGCATGTGTGCGAAAGAACGAATTTTTTAGACCGAAAATGAAGTAGTTGTGCGTGACATGGCGGACGGCGTACGGACATCGCATTTTCTGAATCTACGAACCTCGAAACGTAAAAGAAAAAAATTTTGAGGGGGTGTTGTAAAAATCTGAAATCAGCATAAATTTATATAATAAAGAAGTAGTATTAACAAGTGAATCTCGACAACTAAATTGCAGTATCAATATTATCAAAGGTAATTTAAAAAAAAGGACCCCAATTCGTGTTTTTGGGGGCCAACATTGGTGGAAACCATCAAAAATAGCTATTTAAATTATTGTTCATGAAAGAAACAATAAATGTACAGACAACATTTCTGTTGGTATGTCCAGTCCAATAGAATAATAAACAAAAGGACTTCACAGCGTTGTTTTTTTTTTCATGCTCTATTCCAAAGGTTTATTACTGAAAATAATAAACCAATATAACTGGCTCCCTCCGCCAGTCTCAGACTAAAGAATTTTCGCTTCCTCACTACCGAAGGTAGGAAGCCTTGGATTTGTGATTGAGTAAAAAAAAATGTAGGTATGTCCTCCAAAATGAAAATTTCCACTTCCATTTTGCGTTTCAGACATCGAGGAACATTTTTGGTTCAGTGTCGGTCTGTCTGTGGTAATTCCTTGCAACACCCATAACTACCCGAAATAATGGTCGAAGTGGGCTGAAATTTCGAGGGTAGGTGCGGGTTGGGTCACAGATGCTCCCATACCAAAATCACTGAAAAAGCACCGTAACTTTCGTCTGCGCATGCGCAAACGTGAAATAATTGGAACACCCATAACTACCATAAATATCGTTGAAATGAGTTCAAACTTGGAGCGTCGGTCAGGAATAATACTTTGATAGTTCGACACGAATTTTATTGGAATTGTACTCTAACTTTCGTCTGCGCATGCGCGAACATTAATTATTGACGTAATTGACCTTGTAACGTTTCTAACTACGCGAAAAATAGTCGTAGAGAGCTGAAATTTTGAGGGTACACGCGGGTTGGATCGCAGATGGTCCCGTATCATAACGAACCTACCCAACTATTCTATACGTTCATGCGATTCAAGTGAGGAAGCCTGGGAAGGAACTGCCTACTGGAATTGGCAGACTTTTTTGAGGACGGATGGCTGTATGAAGTCGAGTTGGTTGTTCTGTGATAATTATTTCATTTGAAAAATGATGGGCCTTTTGTTACGTTATGCGTTATGCTTCATGAATAACAACAAATAATTAATTATTGAATTATTGAATCCCGCGCAATTTTATGAAATACCTACCTATTATGGCATAACTGTATCGAAAGTATATTTCCATTAATCATAGAAACTTCACTTTTCGAGAGATTTATGTTTAAGAAACAAAAATTGCAACCATGTATCATGTTTCCACGCGACTCTCCACTATGCATTGCGCGCGAAAACAAGCGTCATTGTTTACTATCCATTTATAACATTCATTTATATAGTTATAGTATGAAACTAGGAAATAAATACCAAGAACAAATACTTAATAAATTCGTGATAAATCAAGAGCTTTCCAACGAATGGAAAACGATTTTTGTCCGATGAAAATGAAAGAAGTTTCATTTCCCTAGTCAACCTAGTCAACTACTCGGTTGTACGTGAAAACCACTACGCGAAAAAAATTGACGCGCAAAATCGACTCGCAAAAAATGCTAGTATACCAGAGCTAAAACATGATACATGTTAATAAATAAACCGTTGTGTAATAATTTGCAGATTTTTAAAATTGTTTTTAGTTTTTTCATGTTCGATTCCAAAGGCTCATTATTGACAATAATAAACCAAAAACGCTTACCTACCAATTAATTGGCAACTTCTCTCACCTTTGGCTTTCTACAGGTTTCTGCTTAGAGTTTTCGCGAGTCACACTCAGCTGAGCGAGGAAAGTAAAACGTGACGTAGGAGTCGGTAGGCACTCGAGACGGACGAACAGGCTTCGTCAACCGGTGTTTTCTATTTCGGGATCCGGTGGAATCCGTTCGGTAAAACGAGTGAGTACCTAAGGCTTGTGACAGAGTGTGACAGTGGGGGTGGACCCTCGAGAGTCCCCCTCCTAGACCAGCGAGATTGTCACCGGTTAAGAAGGGATATCGATTGCTTCCCCAAACTGATCCCGTCTCCACCGGAAGAAAAAATGTATCGAGAACAGCCCACACTGTAACAGGCTTTGAAACTGCATCATATCGAGTGATTCCCTGTCTGGATCGTCAGTTTACGTTGGGTATCAAACCGTAGTGACATGGCCACAAAGCACATGCCTGCGTTAGGTTAACTAGGTGCTTACTTCTATACACACAATCAGTTGAACGTGTCGTTATATCCTCAGCTTTGTACCACCCATGGTAGCCTCAGCAACGCTTCTGCAGATTTAATTTTGGTTTATTATTTTCAATAATAAACCTTTGGAGTCGAAAAAAAATTGTTAACCCCCCCCCCCCCCCCCCCACTCAAAATTTGATGGTTTACGTTTCAAGGTATGTAGAATACGAATATCGAATTAAAAAAATTTCCGTCCGTCCGCCGTCCGCGGCCTTTTCCTTAGTCCCATGAACCAAAATTCATGAAATTTGGTATATGGGTCCCGTTTGGGCTCCAGTTGGTCCTCGAAGCTGGGCGTTACTGTCACTCAACTCTAAAGGGTTAAAAACAGGGGTTGAAATGTCCAGAGTATCCGTATCTCGGAAAATGCTATTCTGAGGTGTGGGTTCTCTCGCATTTTTAAATAGTTTGATTTTTTCTGAATTTTTTAGACCACCTGGATCATTCTACGATGTTGCCATAGAATTTTCTAGGTATACAGTTTGCCTAAAGAGCAGGCATCAAGCTGTGTCGAGAGCGCACTTCAGTGGTCCCCTGCTAGCTGGACTTTATAGTGCAGTGGTCTAACTGAAGAACTGATACGCTAAAGTTCCCGAGATCGAAACCCTGCCGGGACTGGATATTTTTACACTCCACATCAACAATTTCCCTTCAGAACTTCATTATCTGAGTTCCTTTTTGCCATTTTAGCTACTGTTTGTCATCGACAGAATAATTCTAGCAACATTTAACACGTGATTTAGGTAGGTACCTAGTAACGAGTACGGGGTTAGGTACTAAGGTACGGATGGTCTGCGATTTACATAATACACAGAATAGTACATGTATTATATAGAAGGGTTATCTATACAGAGAGCTGTGATCTGTAACAGAAGGGTATTCTGTACAAAATAATAAACCGTTGTGCAGGGATTTGCGGCGTTTTTCTGGATCGAGGGGCTAATATAATAATATATAATCGTGTGCCCTGTGAAGGTCTCACACTCACCTACTTCGTCTCACAGTGGGTTTCGTCTCACTTGTGGCATTAATTTGTAGATGTGTGCCAAGCACCAACTTACGTAGTAAACAGTGTATAGATACCTAATAATTAAGGTGACCAGAATTCCAGACCCCCAAAATTTCAAATTAGGCGAAAAACGCCTAAAATCAATATTAATTCACCTGAATTAGTGTGGAATGGTGATTCACAGCAGAAATTGGGACTATCTGGATGATAAAAATATTTTTCTAAAGAACAGTGGGTCAGATCTGAATTTATAAGAGTCGAAAATCGGTAAAAATGGCTAAAATCACGAAAAAATTATATATAAGTTTACGAAAAGTGGTATGGAATGGTGATTTGATACTGAAAAACAGTGACTGCTTCATTTGCCAGTCCTTCCTCCATTGTTCAATTCAAGATAGACTGATCATATAAGAATAACTCGATTGAAACGTTGGTATTTTGGTAAGAGTAACAATACTAATATCTAATACCTACCGTATTATTAAACATTTAATCATAGAAGGAGGTATACAGTAATATAGAAATAGAAATTAGAAATAGAAATAGAAATTAGAAATTAGAAATAGAAATAGAAATATTAATTTATAGTCAACTATCCACTTATATAAGTGAGAACAATTTACTAAACCCAAATCAGTCCGGATTTAGACCCCACCACAGTTGTACCACTGCTTTATTAAAAATTACGGAGGAAATTCGAGAGGGATTCGAAAGGGGACATGTCACTATCATGGTGCTCTTGGATTTTTCAAATGCGTTCGGGACCCTCAGTTTTCAAAACTTGCTTGATAAGCTTAGTTCTAAATTCAATTTTTCATCCTCAGCAGTAAAATTAATTTCATCCTTCTTGTGTAATAGATATCAGTGTGTTCGAATTGGACAGAAAACATCCAGCAATTTACCCCTTTACTCTGGAGTACCTCAGGGTTCAGTTTTGGGGCCTTTGCTATTCTCATTGTACGTCAATGATCTCCCCAGTTGTATCTCATCATCGCAATGCCACCAGTACGCTGATGACACCCAGCTATACCTTGAGTGTTCCCCTGACGAAATTGATATAGGCATTAACCTCATTAATAAAGATCTTGAGCAAATCTCACTGTATGCTAGAGATAACCTATTAAAATTAAACCCTGGTAAAACACAGGCTATTATTTTCTCCAAATCAAAACTAAAGATTAAATCTCTCCCTGCTATTATTATTGATTCGGTCCACCTAAATTATCAGCCAACTGTTAAGAATCTTGGGGTACTTCTGAATTTTGATCTCTCCTAGGAGCCTCATATCAATTACTTGTGTCAGAAAACGTATGCTGCCTTGTATTCACTCAAAAAGCTTTCATTCTTCACGCCCAGTTCCTTGAAAATCCAGCTTGTCAGATCCTTGGTGTTGCCGCTGCTCACATACGGGGACGTGATATTTGCTTTGTCAATGGATAGCACCTGCATTCGCAAAATTCTTGTCGCATTCAACAGCTGTGTACGTTACTGTTTCAACCTTAAACCGCGGGGACATGTCTCCCAGCAGTCTTCCGAGCTTCTAGGCTGTAGTTTCATCGTTTATCTTAAGATAAGGTGCCTGAGACTTATTTTCAAGGTCCTTCAATCAGAGTCGTATCCACTGCCACCCTACATTTCTAGCTTCTTTGAATACGGGATCTCTCCAAGGCTCTGCACTGTTAGAGTAATACGAGCAACATCCGCAAAATTCAGGCATTTTCTCTCGATCTTCCTTTCTCTCCTTTTCATATTCCTCCTTTCAGCCAATAACACGTTCCTCACTAAATACCTACTTATTATTGCTATTCATACTTCCTACATTTTTTGCTATTATACATTTTTTTTTCCTTTAAAAATTTAACTTCGTATTGTAAATTTATAGTTATTCTATACATCCATGCACTCAATGAGGGAACAAAAGTTCCTATGTACATCGTCAGAAAATAAATAAAATAGAATATAATGAAACAGAGCTGTACGGCATTTGTCGAGAACGACTGCTATAATTCCACTATTAACTACACCTGCTACCCAAGTAATGGTAGGTACATGTATTATATTGATTCGAACATTCGAAGTATTTTTCATAAAAATGCTGATCAGGTTAGAATACTTGTTTTAACTGTTTTAAATATTTTTTAACTAAGTATATGGGAACTAACTGAGCAACCCATTTTTATTTCAATTAGGTAGGAACACGCTATTATGCAGGAGAAACAAATTTAGTATGTACCTAACTCATTATCAAAACATGATACCTATATGAGTACCTAGCAACTATTTTTTTTAAATGAATTTATTACTAAATTTTAAAACTGAAATACATACGTATAATTGTAAGGTAAAACGGGTACCCACCTACTAGGTAGTTATTTGATGAATTTTGAAAATTTATCGGTTGAAACACACAATAGGTATGTACCTATTACTGTTCACTGACTAAACAACCCATACCTCACTCGATTCCTGAGTTTCAAAATACTCTTGTACAGATTATTTATTAGTTGCCATTCGTTCCCATCTTGTTTAACCTTCAGGTGTTCCATGGTTCCTGCCAAACCCCGTTCCATTTTGCAAAATTCAACCCTACCGCGGTGTTTTGTACACCACTATTGGATAATCTGTAAAATCGCTTCAACATATTCAGGGCGTTGATTCATAAATAACGAGGAGTACACAACAGGAATCATGGAGAAAGATGTGGAAGGTGAAGACTGGGAAGATATTGGTGAGTTAGGTATCGTCAGTGGGCTGTTAGAAAAACCGCGATTTTGATGTTGAGACGTTTAAAGTTTCTGCTTTGCCCTTCTTCGATATCCTCCACTTGGGTCGTTTAATCAAGCTGAAAATTTCGACGAACCATCTTACCGGAATTTCCTATCGATTCTCAGAGGGTTTCCCCCCTCTCATTACCGTGACCTTCGATTTATGGACAGAAACCAAGATATTGTGGACAGAAACCAAGATAATTATCTCTTGCAAAAATATTTCAGGGTTTTCGAAGATAACTCGGTTTTCATCACATGATAACTCGGTTTTACATGAAAGAATCGTATGGAAATACTGCTAGCGGTTTACCACATTATAGATCAATTTTGCGCTGAACTTTTGCCTCTAACCTGGAGGCTGACGTTGTGCTGACGTGAATCAACTGGCATGACTCCATCTTGTACCCTCTCACCAAATCCAAGATGGCCGGCCTTCATGGGCGCTCTATCTAGTGGTGTTCCAATTAGATATACGTGATGTGATAGGTCTTGCAGAGTGGAAGAAGAGGGAGTTTAAAGATGATCCGTGCACAAAACTCCAAATCTGTTTTTTTATTTTTTATTTATTTTTTAACTTAGCCTACTTTTGCACTGGAGTGACGGTATCCAGAAGCGCTCGTTTGGAGACAAACTTTTCTCTCATAACACCCTTTGGATGGTGACGCGTGAAAATTTCTCATTTCTGTCATCTAATGAGACCCAGCTAGGCGTTTTGTTTACCTGGACATGTGAACTGGGACTCGACTGCGCAGTGGTAGGTAAACAACTAAATGAGACTCGGCCGGCCCTTGCCGATCAACAACCAAGACAAACCAGATGTTCTCGAGAAAGAACCACCAATCGTGTGCCGAACAGCCCAATCAGACTTGATGGAATCCACCTACAGCCAACGTGGTGCTTTCCATTTTACTTCCACGTTCCTGTTGTTACCGTCAAAAATAGATGTTAGAGAAAACCATGGGATCTTGTTCAGAAGTTCAGAAGTAACGAGTTTCTAGACGGTTTTCCCATTGATATCGCTCCGTACTTGTGTATGTACGTACGGAAGGTGCGACTTATGTAGATAGTAACATAATATTTTGTACATACAATATACTGTGTACATAATGAGAAGAATTTCAAATGGTCACTTCCCCAAAATACGGTCTTTTTCTGATTTTTTTTCAGCTTGTTGAACTCTTCAGTTTAAAATGAGAACGAGCTTTCTTGGTGGAAAATAACGGAGTTATGACGGGTTTTATAATTTTTCGATTTTCAACGAAAACCACAGTAAGAATGGACCAAAATCGGTGCGGAAAATGTCTGTTAGGATGTCAAGATGATTCCTACTGGTTTTGAGCTCGATCGCTTTTGATTATTTGGCTCACTGACAGCAAAAAATATGTCAATTGATTCAATATTTTCTAGACTTATTAGTTAAATGACGTTAGTACGGTATCAGAAAGTGGCTGAAAGTGAGATTTATATGGATGTTTACGGATTTTGACCAAAATGGGTGGCCCCGGTCGCCAAACTTGTATCCAGAGTTTTATGAAGAACATGGAAGTAGGTACCACGCCGGAACTTTTAGCAGAGGGATGTAGGTAGCTGCCGATTCCGCAAACAAAAAGTGTTGGGTGACGGGCAGAAAGGTGTATTTCTGTAGGTACGCGAAGCTGCAAGTCGTTCATGAACGCTGATAGCGGAACTTTAGTATAGAAATAGTATTTCATAATATTATAGGTTCAAAGTTATTCCAAAATTGGCATATCTACTCGTACATTAAGGGATGTAGATTCCACTTGGGACAAAGTTGGTACGGAGCGATACAGCGATTTGGAGGGCTTAGGATGCAGTTCCTTGTATTTGTTTCCTGCTGGGTACTTGATATGCTGTTCTCTCCAGCTGCTAAGCACCTCCTTCATGAAATTTCGCTAATTTCTATCAGTATAGGTGTGCTTCGGAAGAAAAATTAACAGTTGGGGTAATTCTGTACCCAACTTTGCTTCCCAATCTACAATTTAATTTCCTAAAATACCTTTATGACCTCGAACCCATACAAAACGTACCGCTCGGTTAGTGGAGCACAATTCAGATGATATCAGACTCGTAATGTCTGCTTCCATGCGGTTCAGACATGAAGAGGGAGTGACTTGTGATACTCTTTTCAATAACACCTTGAGAGTCAGACAGGATAACCAGTTTGAGGCAGCCAGATCCAAGGCAGATCCAAGCTCAATACCAAATTTAACAGCCTCTAGCACAGCATAAGCCTCTGCTGTAAAGATGGAAGTATGCAGAGTCTACAGCTGTGAGAACGATGTTTGTGAAATGATACAGAATGCATATCCGACCCGATCCGACAGCACAGAACCGTCGGTATATAAATACTTTCCGGCCGTGGTGAGATGTGAGATTCCAGTGCATTGGTAGCCACCGTTATTTTGATATTAAAGAGCTATGAACTGACTGAAACGCAGTTGTTCGTTTGAGACTTTCCTGAACAAATTCGGTTTTGTCTCTGTCTGTCTCTTTAGGAGGAAAGTAGCTGATTTCACGCACTCAGAAGGGTCGAGTCACATTTGGTATCCCTGGGTTTCATTTTACGTGCGCTACTTTGAACATCTTTAGTGTCCCTCTAGTAACAGGTAGTTTATCCTTAGATCAGGTAGGAAGGTGTGAAGGTTGCCCTGGCGAATCGCCTGGATGTCCTACCCCGGGGTGACGTATGAGCACCTTTGCTTTGCGCTTCTGTAAAGCAATACCTAGGGTGTTGTATTCTTCTGCAACTGTTCTGGACTAAGCTAGGTTCACATGGAGACACAATTCCGGACGGCAGCCCGGCACGGCTACGCGTTCTTCAATGCTATTGCCCAACGCAAAATGGATTATTGCAACGCAATGTCTCGGATACTATATCAAAATCTCCAGATATTTGCCGCTGTTGGATCCTTTGCCGTATCTGCGCAAAGGTTACTGCACAATGCTATTGGCCAAAGCAAAATGGATTATTGCACCGCAATGACTTGGATACTATATCAAAATCTCCAGATATTTGCCACTGTCGGATCCTTTGCCGTATCTGCGCAAAGGTTACTGCACAATGCTATTGGCCAAAGCAAAATGGATTATTGCACCGCAATGTCCCGGATACTATATCAAAATCTCCAGATATTTGCCGCTGTTGGATCCTTTGCCGTATCTGCGCAAAGGTTACTGCACAATGCTATTGGCCAAAGCAAAATGGATTATTGCACCGCAATGACTTGGATACTATATCAAAATCTCCAGATATTTGCCGCTGTTGGATCCTTTGCCGTATCTGCGCAAAGGTTACTGCACAATGCTATTGGCCAAAGCAAAATGGATTATTGCACCGCAATGACTTGGATACTATATCAAAATCTCCAGATATTTGCCGCTGTTGGATCCTTTGCCGTATCTGCGCAAAGGTTACTGCACAATGCTATTGGCCAAAGCAAAATGGATTATTGCAACGCAATGTCCCGGATACTATATCAAAATCTCCAGATATTTGCCGCTGTTGGATCCTTTGCCGTATCTGCGCAAAGGTTACTGCACAATGCTATTGGCCAACGCAGAATGGACTATTGCAACGCAATATCTCGGATACTATATCAAAATCTCCAAATATTTGCCGCTGTTGGATCCTTTGCCGTATCTGCGCAAAGGTTACTGCACAATGCTATTGGCCAACGCAGAATGGACTATTGCAACGCAATGACTTGGATACTATATCAAAATCTCCAGATATTTGCCGCTGTTGGATCCTTTGCCGTATCTGCGCAAAGGTTACTGCACAATGCTATTGGCCAACGCAGAATGGACTATTGCAACGCAATGACTTGGATACTATATCAAAATCTCCAGATATTTGCCGCTGTTCGATCCTTTGCCGTATCTGCGCAGAGGTTACTGCGCACACCTCTCCTGTTTGGTTGTTCAGCCATATTGAAATTCGACATTTGTGGTTGATTTTGCGGTTTCGAGTTCGAGAAATTTTTTGTTTTTTGCGTTTGCGTTTTGTTATGATTCCACTGCCGTGTGAACGCCTCTGCGGCAAAAATTTCGGCAAACGCGTTGCCGTGCCGGATTGCCGTCCGGAATTGCGTCTCCATGTGAACCTAGCTTTAGTTGGACTGACGAGTAGCGTTTGACTGGTGATTATCATGTTTCTAGAAGAGGCTGTCGGCGAATATGGGGAAGAAGAGGGCGAATACATACCACCTGGGTACCAGGCTGCGGACGGACTGTTCAAATCTTACTGTACCTGCGAAAATTTTGTGATTTGCAGTTTTTGCAGTTGGTTTTACAAGATAAAACAGTGCAAACGCCACGGACAAGCGACCCGGCGGCCTTTCAAACCCTGCACGTGCCCCAGCTCTGCCCGTGACGACGAAGAGAAGCTGCCCAGTTTTGAAGAGCTCCAGCAGACTTTGGAAACCCTGACAGAGCCGCAAGAAAAAGTTCGACCTTGCGTTTGCACCAGTAAAACACCGGAAGCAGCGCGTTGCGACTGTTTGAATTTCTTGCAAGAGAAGCCAATAAAGAAAGAGGGGCTCACGAAGAAACTTCGATGGCAGTCGGAGGAAACAGGCGATGAAAACGAGGAGGAAGAGGTCGATGAGTTCGAGGAAGACTTCGTGGAGGAAAATGGTGAATGGGAGATGTTCGAGGATGGCGGTCCAGTGGAGGAACATGAAAAAACTTCCGACAGGAAACGTGGGCCGATCACCAAGAAAGGTGATTAACGGTTGCGCTTCCTACTGAATTTGATTTTGGTTTATTATTTTCAATAATGAACCATTGGAATCGAGCATGAAAAAAAAAATTCTTACCCCCCCTCAAAATTTGATGGTTTACGTTTCAAGGTATGTAGAATCCAAAACTGCAATAAAAATATTTCTGTCTGTCCGCCGTACGCCGTACGCCGTACGGGCCACTTTTCTTAGTTACCATGAAAAAAAATTGATGAAATTCGGGTTATAGGTTCCGTTCGGCGTCTAGTTGGTCCTCGAAGCTCGACGTTACTGTGAGTCATCTCTAAGGGGTTCAAAATAGGGGTTGAAATTTTCAAAACGCCTATACCATTTTTTTACGTAAATATTTTTACGGTTTTAAATAGTTCTTGAACTTGCGAGTTTTTTAAGACCATCCGGAGCATCGTACGTCCAGCCGTTCGTTCACAGTAAGGCCCCGAAGTTTGCACCGACAGGCATTTTCGACTCCAGTGTGAATGAAATTGTATACAATTGAAACCAAATCTCGTAACCAGAGACGCGCCCACAATAGGAATTTGTGAATACGGCCAATCATTGGTAGGGATCACCTGATTATATTGGCGGAGTATGAAGTCGAGTTGGTTGTTCTGTGATATTATTTAATTTGAAAAATGATGGCTCTATTGGAGTTTGTTGGTAGGTAGTGAAACTTGAACAAACGTTGAAGTATTATTGATGGGTAAATTATTACTACGGTAAATCATTACTCAACGGTAAATTATTACACAACGGTAAATTATACCATCTACGTAGAAGGGGCTGGAGTTTGTTGGTAGGTACTTTTGCAACTTTTTTCACTCCTCATCAACAATTTCTTTTCAGAACTTCATTATGTGTGTTTCTTTTTGTTAGGTACTGTTTGTCATCGGCAGAATTATTTTAGCAACATTTAACTCGTGATTTAGGTAGGTACCTAGTAACGAGTACGGGGTTAGGTACTAACCTACGGAGGGTCTGCGATCTACATAATATGCATATAATAGAATAGTACATATCATATTATATAGACGGGTTATCTATACATAGAGCTGTGATCTGTAACAGAAGGGTATTCTATACAAAATAATAAACCGTTGTGCAGGGATTTGCAGCGTTTTTCCTTAGTAACCAAAATCAAGGAAATCAAACTTCCTTAGTTACCACGAATCAAAATTAATGAAATCAAAATTCCTTAGTTAACATGAACCAAAATTAATGAAACTTGGGGTGGGTCCGCGAAGCTCGGCGTCAGTGTCAGTCATCTCTAAAAAAAAAAAAAAAATCTGGGTTGAATTTTCCAGATCGCCTTAGCAAGAAAACTTTTAATAGAACGGTGCTGGTTTTTTGTTACCTACGTTTTGGTTTATTATTCTCTGAATAATACACCTATGTATTCGGCTCAGAAATTTTTTTTGAACACCCCCTCAAAATTTTTTCTTTTACGTTTTCAAGGTGCGATTCCAAAAATGCAATGTCCGCGTCATCGATATCTACCTTGATTTTCAGTCTTAAAAAATCATTCTTTCGCCCGAAGGCTCCATTTGGGCCCTAGTTGTGTCACCTACCATGGCAGCCCGATCGGAAAACACCCAGGGGTGTTATGGGTGCAAAATGAGGTATTTTCGAGGTTTTAGTGAACTTGGGCTTGTGAGGTATCGTTTTCCATGTTTTTTAGGGTGAGGAGACCGAATATGAAGTTGATTTCCACCGCTGAAGGATTGAGGTTCTAACGAAAATTTAACTCTCAAAATTCAATATTTATGGGTGAAAAACCTGGCTGTGATCACCTGAAATTTGGATGACAACACGGGAGGTAGCATTGACAGATGAAGACAATTCAACGACAATTTCACTGATCGAAAATAATATGTCAGAAATACTCGTAGCAACCTAATATTCGAGTTTAAAACCGTCAAATTGGATTGTGGGTTCCTTCACTGAGGTCCGGATCGTGCAGTGGAGAATAATAAACCCATGTGACAAGGACTTTGCAGCATTTTTAAATTGATCTCGAACTTTTGAGACAGCATTGCAGCAGCAGCATTGTACGTCCAGCCGTTCGTTCACAGTTAAGCCCTGAAGTTTGCACCGAAAAGCTTCGTCAACATGATCGTGAATGAAACGGTGTGAATCCGGCCCAGATATCATTGCTAGGGAACACCTGATTATAGTCACGGATGGCTGTATGAAGTCGATTTGGTTGTTCTGTGAATATTTCATTTGAAGAATGATTGCTCTTGGATTTTATTGACAGGTACTTTTATAACTCGAACAAACGTTATGCTTCATGAATAACAACAAATAATTTAGAATAGAATTCTTGAATACTCCGCATATTTATGAAACCGAGGCACATATAATAACAAATATAATCTAATACCAATTAAAGAAATTTAAAAAAACGACTATTCTCATTGCCTGGCTGGCTCCACTACTCGATTTAGGGCTTTCCTGGGGGGAGCACGAGGGTAGGTATTGACTTCAGAAAACAGTGATCTTCGCAGAAGGGGCATCTATACAGGTAAATAATAAACCGTTGTGTAGTAATTTTCAGCGTTTTCGGTATTCTCGTGAATACAAAGGCTCCGTTGTAAGCGAGGACACAAGATCAAAAACTGTGCAAAGTCCTTGTCACATCGGTTTATTTCATGTGCAATAATTGAAATAGCTATTTTTGATGGTTTCCACCAATTTTGGCTCCCCAAAACACGAATCAGGCTCCTATTTTTGACAAAAAATTATCTTTGAACATTGACAGCGCCATTTAGTATTGTCTTTATTCACCTGTTGATACCACTTCTAGTGTCATCATACACATTTATGGTGATTTCAGGCAATTTCCCTGGTTTTTGACTAAAAAAAAAAAAAAAAAAGAATTTTGGGGCTGAACCTTCGTTACGCCCTCAATTCTTCGCTGGTTGGTCAAAATCAAGTTGATATTCGGTCTCCTCGCATAAGGCGGACGGTTTACGGCGTACAGCGGACGGCGGACGGACATGGCATATTTGGAATCTACGCGCCTTATTAAACCAAAGGCTGTCTACGTCATCGAAATTTCAACGATCTTTTCAATCCAGGTATTTCAACTGCAGAAAAGACGTGCACCTGCGAAATTCAACCTCCACCGAGAAGCGGGTCGTCCACCGAAATCGAGACGGAGTCTGTCAAGTCGACGTTGTCCAGCTCCCTGGCGGACCTCAACGACGGCGAGGGTTTTCCGGAAGATGAGGATTCTCAAGTCCTGACGGCCTCTGAAGAGTCGAGCGCCGAGTCCGCCGCGTTCGATCCGACGCGGATCAAGTGGGTGAGCTACGCGAGTGACTGCTCTGTCGACAGCATCACGGAAGACGAGCTGGACGAAAGCGAGATCGACAGAATCGCAGCTCACTGGGGCATACGCAACATCTACGGCAGGTCCTCAACTCCCACTACTCACCACTACCTGCGCCAATGTCTAAAACGACTTTATGTACAAAACTGATTGGACGTACGCGTCCACAGTCACAGTCCGCACAGCATACTTAGGTACCGAATAATATAAGATAGGCGAGCAATAGCTAGCAGGGTATGAACACGTTAAAGTTCCATCCATACGCAGGATACCTAATTTGCAGAACTTACAATGGCTTACATATAGGGTGTCATGGTTCCCCTCAAATCTCTACATTAACCACTCCTAAGTAATATAGAAAGATTTAACCAAACAAACGAAGGGAACGAAGAGCCGGGTGACACCAAGGGATGAGGGTCCCTTACATCAACCGCCATCGCCCTCAACGGTCATAACGGCTGATTGTGGACGGGGGGCGGGTGGAAAGGAGCCTTTATAAGCAGCCCTCCTATCCCAGCTCGTCATTCGACCGATCGACCGTCGACTTGCGACTTCTCTCTCGACGCTCTCTCGCCCTCTCTCCTATACCTTTCCTTGCACTTGCTGTGGTGAGAACCTCGGGGTGCTCTCCTCCTTCCTGGTATATCTGCTGTGGTGTAAACTGCGCGATACCTCCTTGTCCTCTGGCATCTGCTGTGGTGAAAACCGTGGGGTGCTAGCCTCCACCTTCCAGGCGTCTGCTGTGGTGAAAACCGTGGGGAGCCGCTACCTCTAGCGCCTGCTATGGTGAAAACCGCTGGGAGCTAACCTTCCCTTCACCTAACGACTGCTGTTTTGAAAACCGCGGGGCGTTAGCGAAAGACTCCTACGGAGTACATCCTTCCTCATCCAACCTCTCACCTCACTATAACCTATCCTCATCCAACTCACCCACCATGCCGTAAGCCGACCACACCGGCTCACGACATAGGGAATTTTGGTTCCATCACAATCATAGGGAATTTCGGTTCCTAACTGGATTCCCTATAATCATACGTCTGTCTTGGGTGTACAAGACAAGTGGTGGGTGCGTAAGGAATCCCAAAAGAAAATGGGTTGGTGAATGGTATTAATTAAAGGATACTGCAGTAATGTGCCATCAAATTGGCGTATTACTGCCAAGGATTGCAGCAAGTTCATCAAATTGGGCTCAAAATCCTAAATTTTTGTTTGTGCTCAGGAGCAATTTGTACTGACAGTCGAAACTATTCTGCTCACTAAGCAAGTACCATTTTTTAGCCATCTATCTTATTATGGAATTTGAATTTAGTAAGCCGTAATAAATATGATTGCCATGATGCGGGGGGGGGGGGGGGGGGGGTACGTCCAAATTAGAATTTTATTGAGCACGCAAATGTGACGGATCACTACAGATCAGTGTGATGAAAGGAATCAGGATGCTGCAGTAATACGCCTTTCATTCATCGAATTGGGCTCAAAATCCAAAATTTTAGTTTTTGCTCAGGACCAATTTGTACTGACAGATGGGAATATTCTCTTCACTGAGCCAGTGCCTTTCTTCAGCCATCTATTTCATTATTATGGAATTTGAATTTAGTCAGCCATAATATGACTACCTTGATGCAGGGTGTATACAACCAAATTAGAATTTTATTGAGCACGCAAATGTGACAGTCACTACAAATCCATTCGTTATTTCACAGTGTGTAGCCTATTAAAATGACTAAGAATCATAATATTATAATTGGCATTTTTGAACCGGCAGAAAATCGGGCCTTTCGTTATTCACTCGAACCCCTACCCGCACTAATTGCGACGTCTAAATATTTCTACCTGTCACTTCCCCGGAACAAACTGTAAATGGCTTTGATCAAAGTAACATTTTTGTCGAGTTGTCAAAATAACATTTTTGTCGAGCTGGCGACGTCACAAAAATATAGGTAGACATTCGCTAGTTGTACAACGTAGGTATATATTTTTCTAATATAAAGTATTTGTGATGAATTTGATATTGGCGCATTCATCACGAGCGGTGTGAGGGAGGATGTGCCCGGTGGACCACCACCATGCACGGAATCTTTTAGGAGCGTTGCCTGGTTTGGTTATGGGCGGACCACCACCATGCCCAGGATCTTTTTGGAGTGTGCTCGGTTTGGTTATGGGTGGACCACCACCATGCACGGAATCTTTTAGGAACGTTGCCTGGTTTGGTTGTGGGCGGACCACCACCATGCCCAGGATCTTTTTGGAGTGTGCTCGGTTTGGTTATGGGCGGACCACCACCACGCCCGAGATCTTTTAGGGTAGTTGCTTGATTTGGTTATGAGCGAATCACCACCATGCCCGGGATCTTTTCGGGTGTGTGTCCGCTTTGGTTATGGGTGGACCACCACCATGCACGGAATCTTTTAGGAGCGTTGCCTGGATTGGTTATGGGCGGACCACCACCACGCCCGAGATCTTTTAGGGTAGGTAGTTGCTTGGTTTGGTTATGAGCGAATCACCACCATGCCCAAGATCTTTTAGGTAAAGGAGAGAGGCGAGGTAAGGAGGAGAGAGAGTAGTCAGCAACTAGAGGAGAGCGTAGAATGGTTAGAAAGGCGGAGGCGGCGAGTATTTATAGGCCTGGCACCGTCTCCCTCCATCCCGTAGCTAGTAGGGGATGGTGGGGACCCAGGTTGGGCTTCGACTGTCCTGCGACTTTCGTCCCCACTTCTGCGAGTTTATTTGCGAGATCTTAAGTTTGCAGGGAGTGGTTCTGGGAGGATACCACTACAGTATTCATTTATATACTTTTTTAACAATCCATGCATACATGCAGGATACCTCATGCTGCAAGCAAACCAAAGGAAAAATCCTCTGTAAAACGACCCGAAGACGGCCCTCATCAGTATTTGGTGGTTCAACACAATCGAACTAAAGTTTTTAAAAAAACCTGCAAGAAAAAGAAAGACAGGCCCAAACCGTACTACTACAGGCTCATGGAACTATGAAATCAATAAATACTGTGATTCGATACTCCGTATTCCGTTGGTTACTGCTCCATTTATGAAGTACATGTAGGCGCCGATCAAGACAGTAATTTCGTGAGTAATCGACAGAAATAGTCAAATAAGAATCAGGCTAATCCATTGTAAGTACCTACTACTTGGCCTGGAATCAAGCAGTCAAAAAAGTGGATTGAGAAGATTGAGAAAAAAATTGGGTAATTTAATTATATACAATAAACTTGTCACCCACGGTTTTGTTAATATTGAGATATTTTACTTGAAATACAATTAAATACAAATTAAAGGTTGGAATGAGTATAAGTGTAAACATTTTGGATATTTCACCCTTAGAAGTCGTCGTCCTCAGAAGAGCTGTTGTCGTCAATTGGTGGTGGGTAGTGTTTTGGATGCTGTGGCGCTGGCACGTTTTCGGATGCAAGTATGCACGAATTATATTCGGCGCATATCCGACGAAACATAAATTCTTCTGAGGACGACGACTACTAAGGGTGAAATCTCCAAATTTTTTACATTTATACTCATTTCGACCTTTAATTTGTATTTAATTTTTCTTTAAATATTGTATTTTAGGTAAAATGTCTCAATATTAACACAATTGTGGGTGACAAGTGTATTGTATATAATTACCAAAAATGGGAAGATGAAAGAAAAGACAGGAAAACTGACTGTGTAGATGATTCATTGCATGTGTACCGAATATCTTGTGTTTGTTTAATCCCAGCCCAAGTACTCGTCCTGGAACTTTCTCCTATGGAATCAAAGTCGGAATTAATTTGAATCGAACCAAAGTCACTTCGATCCGGTGACCTCCAACAACCAATTTTTATAACAACAAATGGCACAATCAATCATCCGACATGATTGTCGAAAATAGGAGCCGAATTCGAGTTTTTGGGGGGCAAAAATTGGTGGAAACCATCAAAAATAGCTATTTCAATTATTGCGCATGAAAGAAACAATTAATGAACAGCCATTTCTGTAGGTATGTCCAGTAGAATAATAAACCCGTGTGACAAAGACTTTGCAGCGTTTTTTGTTTTATACAGCTTTTCTGAAATCGGTTTTAGTTTGAGAACTGTGACGTCATTCTTGTTTTTTGCTGATTAAGCCTCATTCCAGCTAAACCGCTAATAATTTCATCTGATATTTATATAATTATCTTCTTTTTTTTCTCCTGACAATGTACATAGGAACTTTTGTTCCCTCATTGAGTACATGGATATGAATAACTGTAAATTCAAACATTTACAATACCAATTTGAGAGTCATAGGGAAAAAACCATAATGTATAATAGCAAAAATGTAGGAAGTATGAGTAGCAATAATAAGTAGGTATTTAGGGAGGTATTTGTTGTTGGCTGAATAGAGGAGGAAAATGAAAAGGAGAGAAAGGAAGATTGAAAGAAAAACGCTACAAAGTCCTTGTCACATGGGTTTATTATTCTACTGGACATACCTACAGAAATTTTGGCTGTTCATTTATTGTTTCTTTCATGTGCAATTATTGAAATGGCTATTTTTGATGGTTCCCACCAATTTTGGCCTCCAAAAACACGACGAGGGCTCGGTTTTTTTTTTAAACAGATTATTTTTGCTCATTGATAGTACCATTTAATTGTCTTGATTCACCTGTTGATACTACTTCTAGTGAAATGTATGGTGATATATGGTGATTTCGCACAATTTCCCATGTTCTTGACTAATAAAAATTGAATTTCGGGAGCTTCACCTTCGTTACAACCTCTATTCTTCACTCTTCGGTCAAAATCAACCTAATATTCGGTCTTACCGCCCTGAAAAACATGGAAAACGATACCTCACAAGCTCATGTTAACTAAAACCTCAAACATCCCTCGAAAACCCCTATTTTTACACCCTTTTCCCCCCCATAACACCCCTGGGTGTATACCGATCGGGCTGCCGTGTTTCGGAGGACAGCTTGGAGCCAAAAGTATTCTCAAATGGGGACCCAAACTGTGTGCGGAAGAACGACGATTTTAGACCAAAATTTAACGTAAATTTAAGGCTGAAACTTCGTTAAAACCTCAATTTTCCGCTCTTTGGTCAAAATCGACTTCATATTCGGTCTTCTCGTCCTAAAACATAGAAAAACGATACCTCACAAGCTCATGCTAACTAAAACTTCAAACATCCCTCGAAAACCCCTATTTTTACACACATTTTCACTCATAACACCCCTGGGTATATTCCGATCCGGCTGCAATGTTTCGGGACACAACTAGGGCCCAAATGGAGCATGTGTGCGAAAGAACGAATTTTTTAGACCGAAAATGAAGCCGGTACACGTGATACGGCGTACGGCGGACGGACATTGCATTTTTGGAATCTACGCACCTTGAAACGGAAAAGAAAAAATTTTGAGGGGGTTTTATAAAACTTTTTTGCTGAGCGAATACATAGGTGTATTATTCACAGAATAATAAACCAAAAGGTTTTCCGTAAAAAACAACGGACGCGCCCCCGTAGATTGGCACTAAATGATAGTTCACGGAATCACCCTCAGAAGTGGTGCATCCGTAAATATGCGGTCACGGATGCACTGTATAAATTATTTATCCGTAACCTCTGTATTGTTGAAGGATCCCGTTGTTTCCGTGGTGTACTATTTAGGCAAAATCAACGGATGATCATTTTCACGGAAGCGGCCCGATAATCCCCGTAAAAGTGTAGCGATTTCTGTTGCTAAAGCTGTCCGTCCACTGGAAGCGTTGTAGCGCGACGAGGCGACGAGGCGACGAGGCTTTGTAGCTAGTTTGCTCCCGTCGCCTCTTCACGCTACATGACTCCGTCCACTGGAAGAGAATCAGTAGCGCGAAGCCAGTCTACACGCGAGGTGTTCCGTGACCATGATGTCAAGAATGTGGCAAATGTATGTGTTGGACTCATCAGTTCAAAGAAGAAGACGTTCGACCGAACGGGGTAATAGGGAAGAGTGGGTGAGGAATGTATTCCTACAAAGACCACAGCTTGGAGAGTGGCGTCACTTGATGGAGGACTTATCTCCGGAGTCATTTTTCAGTTATGTACGGATGAGAAAGAGCTTTGACTATATTCTTTCAAAGGTAGAGCACCGTTTATCTCGGAACTCCAATTTCAGGGAAACCATTTCCCCCACTTCATCCCACAATTTAACTTGCAGGTTTCTCAAGTGGTACTGTGGTAATTTCTGATTCCACAGGGGAGGTCGTTCCTGCACCAAAACTATTAACTTTTCAGGCTCCATGTCGCCTCTACGCGCGACGAAAAACAAACTGGTTTGATTCTTGTAGCCGTCGCCTCTTTACGCTCGATCGCAGCGCTTGCAGTGGACGGGCTCTCACTTGAAACAGTGTGTTTGAAAAGAGGCGCTCCTGCCGCCTCTTGTCGCTCTACAAAGCCTCGTCGCCTCGTCGCGCTACAACGCTTCCAGTGGACGGACAGCCTAATCCTTCAACGTTCCGTCGCACGCCCGTGGTTGTACCGTGACTTTGTACGGATCGTCATAGCCCCACCCTTGACAATCCTGTAACACGCCGTAGCCCATCCATGATTTTCCCGTGAGCTCTCCCTAAATTTTCTCCAACCCACCTTTGACTGTCCGTGCCCTTCCTTCACACCTTCACTGACTTAGCGTTGATTCTTCCGTGGAGCATCCACGTTCCATTGATTGTCCTTGAAGTTTCGATAACCCACTCTTCAGTCCCCCTTTACCATCCGTGGACTCTCCCAAGATGTTCTGTAGCCCACCATTAACTGTAGCCGTCCGTGCTCTTCCTTCACACTTTCACTGACTTAGCGTTGATTCTTCCGTGGAGCATCCACGTTCCATTGATTGTCCTTGAAGTTTCGATAACCCACTCTTCAGTCCCCCGTAACCATCCGTGGACTCTCCCAAGATGTTCTGTAGCCCACCGTTAACTGTAGCCGTCCGTGCTCTTCCTTCACACCTTCACTGACGTAGCGTTGATTCTTCCCTGGGAGCATCAGTAACGTTCCATTGATTGTCCTTGAAGTTTCGATAACCCATGAGACTCCCGTAACTATCCCTGGACTCAGATGTACTGTAGCCCACCCTTCACTGGCGGTGCCCTTCCTTCATACCTTAAAGGCCGAATTCATAGTCCTGACATAAGTAAAAATAATACTTTACTTCTGAAAGTAAAATAATTTCTTAAGGAAATGCTTTATCTGATTTCGTTTTCATAGACATTACTCTATGATGTAAAGAAAAACCTTTACACAAGTCAAAATTATTACAATATCACAGAATTGCGGTTTCATAAAAATGCGCGGGATTCAATAATTCAGTCATTAATTATTTGTAGTTATTCATGAAGCGTAAGGTAATTAATAAACAGTTCTGTAATAAACCGTTGTGTAATAATTTACCAGTATAGATCTGCGTAGATCACCGTTTTCTGTGGTAAGTACCTACCCTCGTGCCCCCCCCCCCCCACCCCACACAAGGAAAGCCTTAAATTGAGTATTGGAGCCAGCCCGGGAATTACATTTCATAAAAATGCGTGGGATTGAATAATTCAATCATTAATATTATTTGTTGTTATTCGTGAAGTATAACGTTTGTTCAAGTTCCAAAAGTAGGTAGGTACCTATCAACAAAATCAAAAAGATCCACCATTTTTCGAATGAAATAATATCACAGAACAGCCAACTCGACTTGATCATAATCAGGTGATCCCTAGACATGATAACGGGGCCAGATTTATACCGTTTCATTCACGATCATGGTGACGAAGGTTTTCGAATTCATTGACGAACGGCTGGTCATGCAATGCTCCGGGTGGTCTCGAAAAATGCTTTAGTTGAACATCAATTTAAAACGTAAAAAACCATACCCTTCTACTGAAAATTTTCGAACTACGGCAATCTGAAAATGTCAACCCCTATTTTGAACCCCTTAGAGATGACTGACAGTAACTCCGAGCTTCGAGGACCAACTAGACCCCGAACGGAACCTACAAACCAAATTTCATTAATTTTGGTTCATGGTAACTAAGAAAAGTGCGAAGTACGGCGTACGGACAGTAATTTTGGTTTATTATTTTCAATAATGAACCACTGGAATTGAGCATGAAAAAAAAAATTCTAACCCCCCTCAAAATTTGATGGTTTACGTTTCAAGGTATGTAGAATCCAAAACTGCAATAAAAATATTTCTGTCTGTCCGCCGTACTGGCCACTTTTCTTAGTTACCATGAAACAAAATTGATGAAATTCGGGTTATAGGTTCCGTTCGGGGTCTAGTTGGTCCTCGAAGCTCGGAGTTACTGTCAGTCATCTCTAAGGGGTTCAAAATAGGCGTTGACATTTTCAGAATGCCGTAGCTCGGAAACTTTCGATAGAAGGGTATGGTTTTTTTTACTTTATTAAATTTGTCTTGAGCTAAACAATTTTTTGAGACCACCCGGAGCATTGTACATCCAGCCGTTCGTGTGCACCAAAAAGCTTCGTCAACACGATCGTGAATCAAACGGTATAAACCCGACCCACCACTACCATCACCAGGGAGCACCTGATTATAATCAAGGATGGCTGTATGAAGTCGAGTTGGTTGTTCTGCGATATTATTTCATTTGATAAGTGATGGAATACTGATGATTTCCACCAATTTTGGTCCCCAAAACATGAAATAGGTAGGTACGCTTTTGGTTTATTATTCTGTGAATAACTCACCTATATATTCGCTCAGCAAAAAATTTTTATAAGACCCCCTCAAAATTTTTTCTTTTCCGTTTCAAGGTGTGTAGATTCCAAAAATGCAATGTCCGTACGCCATACGCCGTATCACGTCTACAGGCTTCATTTTCGGTCTAAAAAAATCGTTCTTTCGCACACATGCTCCATTTGGGCCCTAGTTGTGTCCCGAAACTTTGCAGCCCGATCGGAATATACCCAGGGGTGTTATGAGTGAAAATGTGTATAAAAATAGGTACTTTTTGTGTTTTAGCAACATGTTAGTAACATGAGCTTTTGAGGTATAGTATATAGAAGACCGAATATGAAGTCGATTTTGACCAAGGAGTGGAAAATTGAGGTTGTACCAGATGTTCAGCTCCCAAAATTGATTTTTTATGAGTCAAAAACCTGCGAAATCGTCTGAAATCACCATCAATTTGTATAATAACACTAGAAAAAGTGTCAACACGTGGATCAAGAGGATTAAATGGTACAATCAATGATCAAGGGTAATTTAAGAAAAAAAAGGAGCGTAGTTACCTAATTCAAGTTCTGGGGGCCAAAATTTGTGGAAATCACCAGAAATAGCCATTTCAATTAATTTACATGAAAGAAACAATAAATAAACAGCCGGCATTTCTGTAGACCAATAAAATAATAGAATAATAAACCCATGTGACAAGGACTTTGCAGCGTTTTTTCTTTTTTTTTCAGATCATCTTTGATCATTGGTAGTACCATTTAATGGTCTTGATTCACCTGTTTACACTTTTTACAATGTTATTATACACATTGATGGTGATTTCAGACATTTTCCCAGGTTTTTGACTCATAAAAAACCAATTTTGAGAGCTGAACCTTTGGTAAAACCTCAATTTCCGCGTCTTTGGTCAAAATCGACTTCATATTCGGTCTTCTCGTCCCCAAAAACATGGAAAAAGATACTTCAAAAGCTCATGTTACTAACATGTTGCTAACACGCAAAAAGTACCTATTTTTACACATATTTTCACTCATAACACCCCTGGGTATATTCCGATCGGGCTGAAAAGTTTCGGGACACAACTAGGGCCCAAATGGAGCATGTGTGCGAAAGAACGAATTTTTTGGACCGAAAATAATGCCTGTACACGTGATACGGCGTACGGCGGACGGCGGACGGACATTGCATTTTTGGAATCTACACACCTTGAAACGGAAAAGAAAAAATTTTGAGGGGGTGTTATAAAAATTTTTTGCTGAGCGAATACATAGGTGTATTATTCACAGAATAATAAACCAAAACCAGATTTCTCTAAAGAAGATACCGTTGATTTACAAAAAAGAACAGAAATGATTTTGGTTGAAGTTCCAAATCAAGATAATATGAGCCGTCTAGAACAAGCTGAATCAGCTATTCAGCATCAACCATTTTTTGTTAGTGTCTGTAATGTAATAGACTTATTGCCTGTTGGACAAGAAGACTGTTTGAAAAAAGAATATTATATTTTGTCAAGTGCCTCAGAAACACTCTTATTTCCAGAGACAAAAAATATTGAAAATTGTGAACCAGGTGCGTCCACCAGTGAGGCTTCTATGAATCAGAAGATATTGAAGAATAAGGAAAGCACAGATTTTGACGACGAAAATCCACATTTCTCGGCTGAAGATGGCACGATCCAAGCTACCTTTGTTCCCGTTGGTGGTAGGGTCAACAATGACAAAAATACCACTTTCAGCCCCGCGAAATTGCCTGCTCTAACTGCAACCAATGAAAGTTTACGTCAAAAGCAAGAAGACCCATCTGAAGGAGATTCTATTGATCTACAAAATATTCAACAACAAGCTGATTTAATTGTGAGTGAAATAGCCGAAGCACTTAATGTTGAACAAGTAGAAGACTCAGTGAGTGCCTCAGAAGTATTCGTACTTTCTCAGCCAAATAATGAAAAATACACTGCCAAGGTGATGGCACAGGAGCTTCCTCGTCACAATCAGAGTGACCCATTATAAAATAGAACAGACTCGGAAGCAAAATAACATAACATAACATAACATTACATTACATTACATTACATAACATTACATAACGTGAAATATACATATTACATAACATTACGTCCATAATTAACTATTTTAACTATTTCAACTATCGAGAGGGTGGAAATAGCTTCCCTAACTGCATGTTGCTGGACGACGTTCGTGCTTCTGAGCCCGAGTCCATAGCAGGGCTTTTTGCTGCGCATTTCTCTTCAGTTTTTGAGCCCCCAGCAGTGAGTGTACCCTCCTACCCTTTGCAGGATGTGTTATCTTTGGGCTCTCTTCGGGTTACGGAGGATGGGGTCGCTCGTGGTCTCGCTGGCCTGGACGTGAGGAAGGGAATGGGCCCGGACGGGGTTCCTGCCATCCTGCTGAAGCAATGCTCACATTGTTTGACGTCTCCCCTAGCCTCCCTCTTCAATAAGTCGCTTGAGACAGGACATTTCCCCTCTAAATGGAAAACTTCCTTTGTGACACCCATACACAAGGCTGGTGACAAGAGCCTCATCAACCACTATCGTCCTGTTTGCTCTTTATCCACAATACCGAAGCTCTTGGAAAAGCTTGTCGTCGAGCAACTCTCCCTCGAGTTCTCTTCGTTCATGTCAATCGAGCAGCACGGTTTCCTTCGCGGTCGTTCGACTACCACTAACTTGTTACTGTTTCAGGATTTCATCATGGACGGCTTTCAGCGGGGTTTCCAGACCGATGTTATTTCGACGGATTACGCCAAGGCATTTGATAAGTTGTCCCATCTCCATCTTCTGTCACTACTGAATTCCCTGGGTGTCCATGGAACTTTTTTGGAGTGGATGCAGAGCTACTTGTGTGGCCGTCAGCTCATCGTTCGTGTCCGGGGTGCTGTATCCTCTCCAATCCTTGCATCTTCTGGGATCCCGCCGGGCAGCCATCTGGGACCTCTCTGCTTCCTTTTGATGATTAATAGTGTGGTTGGGATCTTCGAACCTCGTATACGGTGCCTGCTTTTCGCGGATGACCTGAAGATTTTCTGTCGGGTCGAGTCTTCATTGGACTGTGGGGCTTTGCAGAGGGCAGTGGGTCGCCTGGAGGAGTGGTGCGACTCAAATCACCTATACTTGAATCCTGCAAAATGCTCGGTGGTTACCTTTCACCACGGGACTAGGCCGGTGGTCTCCAACTATATTCTCGGTGGTGCTCCTCTGCGAAGGTCGGATGATATGATCGACTTGGGAGTGCTTTGTGATGGCCGGTTGAGCTTTTCCCAGCACATCGAGGAGGTTGCGAGTAGAGCCATGCGTGCTCTCGGTTTCCTGAAAAGGAACACTAGAGAGTTCACAAGCATTCCCGCTATAGTCACGCTGTATAAGGCACTGGTTCTCCCTATCCTCGAATATGCGTCAACTGTCTGGTCACCCATGTATGCTGTGCACAAATACCGCCTTGAAAGAGTGCAAAATAAATTCCTGCGCTATGTGGCTTTCAAGTTGGGTATCCCGTCAGCCGATGTTGATTACGAATTGTTGCGGCGGAAGTGTCATTTGGATACCCTCGAGAGTAGGAGATGCTTGGCAGATCTGGCACTGCTCCACAGGGTCTTGAACAATACCATCGACTGTCCGCCGCTTCTCTCGAAGTTTTACATTTCTGCTCCTCGCATCGCCTCGCGCTCACCAATGTTGTTCCACGTCCCTTTCTCCCCAACCAACTATGTGAAGAGCCAACCCCTTCGTAGGCTCCCTCGGACTGCGAATTTATTTCTAACCATTAACCCGGAATTCGACTTCTTCCATTCCTCACTCTCTTCCTTAAAGACCTTGTTATATTCCTCCCCTATCAGTTATTCATGAAGTATTTTAGTTGTTCTTCTTTTTTTTTCAAGTTGTTTATTGTATTATTTAATTTTTCACTCCTCTTGAATGTTATTATGTAATTGGGCTCGCCCGTGAAATAAATAAATAAATAAATAATACATTACGTCCATTATACATAATTGCGAAAGTTATGCGTGTTTGAAGAATTTCACGTTAGCGCATGCGCAGGGCGAACCGCTGGCTCCTATCATGTTGAAATTTATATGGGACCTCAAGGGGCCTTATCCGCACCATCCCTCAAAATTTGAGCTGAATCAATTCAAAATCGTGGAAGTTATGGCTGTATAATGCGCACAGACAGACTCACAGACTCACAGATTCACAGACTCACAGACCCACAGACCGACAGACACGGAACCAAATTTGTTCAGTAGGCTTTGAAACGCAAAATGCAAGTGGAAATTTTGATTTCTGAAGACAAAAATTTTTTGGCTCACGAAAGTGAACACAAGGCTTCCGCTGCTTCGCAGACTCGGAAGCAAAATGATGATTCTGAGGAGACACCCCCAGGGACTCCTTCAGTAGAGCTGTTGAGTGAGCAAAATACAAGCACTGATGAAGATCCACATCATTCTCTCAGTGAACACTCCTCTGCTGAGGATGAGGGGGTCGAAGATAAAAGGGGTCGCAAAAGGAAAGCTCATCCAGATTTATGGAAAAGAAACATTGCAAAAAAGCGACGGAACTTGGGTAAATCTTATATATCAGCATCTACCAAACAACAAGTAGAGAAAAGGAAGCCAAAACCAGGGTGTTTCAATTGTCAGTTCAGTTGCTCAAACAAAATAAATGAACATCAGCGTTTGGAACTGTGTCGGAAATACTGGAGACTTGGTAGTATTGGCAAGCAGAGAGACTTTGTGAGCAGGAGCATTCTCGATATTACTCCACGGTATCGCTATCCCAGAAATGAGACCACCAGGAAACTAAACGTTGCCTATTACTTCACAGTTGAAGAGGAAAATAAAACCACAGTCATGCAGCATGGCTATAAGAGCGAATTTTCGAAGTTTTCGGCATCTTCCTCCTCCGCCTAAAATTTTCTGAATATTAATTTTCGGCCAATGTTTTCCCAACTTGATACCATACAAAATTAAAACAGGAGTAGTTTTACGCAAAGTAAAATTTGGGGTGGAAGGAGGGGGAGGGGGAAATCAAAAATGTTTTGAATACCAGAAGAGTAGGTATTGGATACGTAACAATTTTTTGTTCCATTTTTTGCCGAGTAACACCTCGGTTTGTAGATTTTCCAACGCTGAACACGATGGTGAAGTCAGAATTGCGATATCCCATTCCGTTATCAGATTAGAGCAGACGAACCAGGAAGAACATCTCAAGAAATAACCACGTTCCTTCATCTTCAAAGTGCTCCAGTTTGAGAATGGAATGAGATATCGCAATTCTGATTTCACCATCGTGTTCAGCGTACAAAAACCTTTAAAATGAGGTGTCACTTGTCAGACTTTTTCATTTTGGGAATTTATGGGTAATTTTCCCCCCCTAAAATTCCCCAAAATTCCCCCTTAGAGTGACCCGATTCTGCCCATCTTCGAACTTAGCCTGTCGATTGCCAAGACAGATTTTTCGTGCAAATTTGAACTTTTTATCTCAATTCTATCGAGAGTTATCGTCTGGAATGACACATACATATATAAATATATAAATATATAAATATATAAATATATTATATATATATATATATATATATATAATTTTTGGTGTCTTTCGGCAGTGAATTCAGGATGGTCTGAAACGGATTTTGGTATAAAAATCTTTCGGAAATTCGAGTTTTAAACATTTTGGACCGAGAACAATAGCTTCTTTTTCTTCGAAAATTCGCTAAAATGAGAGTGTGTTGACATTTCTTTTCTGCAACGCTTGACATTGCAAAAAATTTTCTATATACTGCAAGAGAAAAATTGGTCGGCAACGTTTTACAAGAGGATAAGCGTGGGAAGCACGGCATAAAAAAAAACTCCCGCAAAGTATAAAAGAAGACATTCGTACGCATATCAATTCGATTCCTCGCATTCCATCACACTATCTTAGAGCGCAAACCTCAAGGGAGTATATTGAAGGAGGAAAAACAATAGCAGGGATCTACTTGGACTACGTTGAGAACTCCAAGAAAGATGGGAAGCCTTAAGGAAGCCGGACTGTGTTAGCGAATTTTCAAAGAAAATGAAGCTATTGCAATGGCTTCGAAATTTAAATAATATAAATTTTTGGAAATTTTCTTCATAGAAATCCGTTTCAGACCATTCTAAAACGATTCCTGAAATTTAACACTTTTTTATATGTATATATATATATATATTTATTTATATATGTGTCACTCCAGACGATAACTCTCGATAGGATTGAGATAAACAGCTCAAATTTGCACAAAAAATCTATCTTGGCAATCGAAAGGCTAAGTTCGAAGATGGGCGAAATTGGCCTACTCTAAGGAGGGTTTTGGCGCATTTAAAGTGCGCAAAAATTACCCAAAAATCCCCAAAATGTTATTTTCTAACAAGTGACCCCTCATTTTAAAGGTTTTTGCACGCTGAACACGATGGTGGAATCGGATTTTAGATATCTTGATCCGTTCTCAAATTAGAGCATTTGAAGTGCGCAAAAATTACCTAAAAATCCCCAAAATGTTATTTTCTAACAAGTGACCCCTCATTTTAAAGGTTTTTGCACGCTGAACACGATGGTGGAATCGGATTTTAGATATCTTGATCCGTTCTCAAATTAGAGCATATAAAGTGCGCAAAAATTACCCAAAAATCCCCAAAATGTTATTTTCCAACAAGTGACCCCTCATTTTAAAGGTTTTTGCACGCTGAACACGATGGTGGAATCGGATTTTAGATATCTTGATCCGTTCTCAAATTAGAGCATTTAAAGTGCGCAAAAATTACCTAAAAATCCCCAAAATGTTATTTTCTAACAAGTGACCCCTCATTTTAAAGGTTTTTGCACGCTGAACACGATGGTGGAATCGGATTTTAGATATCTTGATCCGTTCTCAAATTAGAGCATTTAAAGTGCGCAAAAATTACACAAAAATCCCCAAAATGTTATTTTCCAACAAGTGACCCCTCATTTTAAAGGTTTTTGCACGCTGAACACGATGGTGGAATCGGATTTTAGATATCTTGATCCGTTCTCAAATTAGAGCATTTAAAGTGCGCAAAAATTACCCAAAAATCCCCAAAATGTTATTTTCTAACAAGTGACCCCTCATTTTAAAGGTTTTTGCACGCTGAACACGATAGTGAAATCGGATTTTAGATATCTAAATCCGTTCTTAAATTAGAGCATTTAAAGTGCGCAAAAATTACCCAAAACTAGGATAATCTTTAAACTCTTACCCCCACCCCCTTAGAGTGGTCAGATTGAAAAATGTGAGAAGTATTAATTGAAGACGAGAGTTCGAAGCAAAAAAGGGGGAGGCAAACGATTAGTACAACTCCTTGAATTTACCCACAGCGATCAAATAAATAAGCACTTAGTACAATTACGTAATAAACAAACGGTAGAATCAGGATGGACAAAACGTACAAATTAAAATAAATACGAAGAGAATATACATAGAAAACCAAATTTTAGACCGAAGTTTTCCTTTATTCAAAACCATAGCCATTAATTCGAATATTTCTTTGAAAATTCGCTCATTAAGTCATGCTGCATGACTGATTTTTTTTTTTTAACATTTTTAATGAATTTAATATATCATTTTTTTCCCCTAAAAAAGATCAGTGCGAACTCTGCGTTGCTCATGAGAATTCAGGTGGGCACGAAAGATCAGCAGAATATTCTCAGCACTTGATAGAAAAGGACCTCTCCAGAGCTGAGAAACAGAAAGATAAAGAAAACCCGGACAAGTCAAATGTCGTATGCACTTACGACCTCCAGGCGGCTCTCCCTACCTCCAGAGGTGAAGCATCCGTGTTTTACTATCGAAGTAAATTGTCAACATACAATTTTACCATTTTCAACATGAACGAGAATGTTGCCACTTGCAACGTGTGGCATGAAGGCCAAGGTAATCGGGGTGCCATTGAGATTGCCACTTCTGTGTTCCAATTCATCAAACAAAAGGCACAAGAAACGACTGATGACATTGAGTTCATATTTTATAGTTGTGATGAATTTAAAATTGGCATCACGGTGGTGTGAGGGAAATTGCCCAGGCGGTTATGAGCGAATCACCACCGACGTCTGGAATCTTTTAGAGGAGATAGAGGAGGTTTGCCCAGGCGGTTATGAGCGAATCACCACCGACATCTGGAATCTTTTGAGAGGAGATAGAGGAGGTTTGCCTAGGCGGTTATGAGCGAATCACCACCGACATCTGGAATCTTTTGAGAGGAGATAGAGGAGGTTTGCCTAGGCGGTTATGAGCGGATCACCACCGACATCTGGAATCTTTTGAGAGGAGATAGAGGAAGTTTGCCTAGGCGGTTATGAGCGAATCACCACCGACATCTGGAATCTTTTGAGAGGAGATAGAGGAGGTTTGCCTAGGCGGTTATGAGCGGATCACCACCGAAATCTGGAATCTTTTGAGAGGAGATAGAGGAGGTTTGCCTAGGCGGTTATGAGCGGATCACCACCGACATCTGGAATCTTTTGAGAGGAGATAGAGGAGGTTTGCCTAGGCGGTTATGAGCGAATCACCACCGACATCTGGAATCTTTTGAGAGGAGATAGAGGAGGTTTGCCTAGGCGGTTATGAGCGAATCACCACCGACATCTGGAATCTTTTGAGAGGAGATAGAGGAAGTTTGCCTAGGCGGTTATGAGCGAATCACCACCGACATCTGGAATCTTTTGAGAGGAGATAGAGGAGGTTTGCCTAGGCGGTTATGAGCGGATCACCACCGACATCTGGAATCTTTTGAGAGGAGATAGAGGAGGTTTGCCTAGGCGGTTATGAGCGAATCACCACCGACATCTGGAATCTTTTGAGAGGAGATAGAGGAGGTTTGCCTAGGCGGTTATGAGCGAATCACCACCGACGTCTGGAATCTTTTGAGAGGAGATAGAGGAAGTTTGCCTAGGCGGTTATGAGCGGATCACCACCGACATCTGGAATCTTTTGAGAGGAGATAGAGGAAGTTTGCCTAGGCGGTTATGAGCGAATCACCACCGACATCTGGAATCTTTTGAGAGGAGATAGAGGAGGTTTGCCTAGGCGGTTATGAGCGAATCACCACCGACATCTGGAATCTTTTGAGAGGAGATAGAGGAGGTTTGCCTAGGCGGTTATGAGCGGATCACCACCGACATCTGGAATCTTTTGAGAGGAGATAGAGGAAGTTTGCCTAGGCGGTTATGAGCGGATCACCACCGACATCTGGAATCTTTTAGAGGAGATAGAGGAGGTTTGCCTAGGCGGTTATGAGCGAATCACCACCGACATCTGGAATCTTTTGAGAGGAGATAGAGGAGGTTTGCCTAGGCGGTTATGAGCGAATCACCACCGACATCTGGAATCTTTTGAGAGGAGATAGAGGAGGTTTGCCTAGGCGGTTATGAGCGAATCACCACCGACGTCTGGAATCTTTTGAGAGGAGATAGAGGAAGTTTGCCTAGGCGGTTATGAGCGGATCACCACCGACATCTGGAATCTTTTGAGAGGAGATAGAGGAGGTTTGCCTAGGCGGTTATGAGCGAATCACCACCGACATCTGGAATCTTTTGAGAGGAGATAGAGGAGGTTTGCCTAGGCGGTTATGAGCGAATCACCACCGACATCTGGAATCTTTTGAGAGGAGATAGAGGAGGTTTGCCTAGGCGGTTATGAGCGAATCACCACCGACGTCTGGAATCTTTTGAGAGGAGATAGAGGAAGTTTGCCTAGGCGGTTATGAGCGGATCACCACCGACATCTGGAATCTTTTGAGAGGAGATAGAGGAGGTTTGCCTAGGCGGTTATGAGCGAATCACCACCGACATCTGGAATCTTTTGAGAGGAGATAGAGGAGGTTTGCCTAGGCGGTTATGAGCGAATCACCACCGACATCTGGAATCTTTTGAGAGGAGATAGAGGAGGTTTGCCTAGGCGGTTATGAGCGAATCACCACCGACATCTGGAATCTTTTGAGAGGAGATAGAGGAGGTTTGCCTAGGCGGTTATGAGCGAATCACCACCGACATCTGGAATCTTTTGAGAGGAGATAGAGGAGGTTTGCCTAGGCGGTTATGAGCGGATCACCACCGACATCTGGAATCTTTTAGAGGAGATAGAGGAGGTTTGCCTAGGCGGTTATGAGCGAATCACCACCGACATCTGGAATCTTTTGAGAGGAGATAGAGGAGGTTTGCCTAGGCGGTTATGAGCGAATCACCACCGACATCTGGAATCTTTTGAGAGGAGATAGAGGAGGTTTGCCTAGGCGGTTATGAGCGAATCACCACCGACGTCTGGAATCTTTTGAGAGGAGATAGAGGAAGTTTGCCTAGGCGGTTATGAGCGGATCACCACCGACATCTGGAATCTTTTGAGAGGAGATAGAGGAGGTTTGCCTAGGCGGTTATGAGCGAATCACCACCGACATCTGGAATCTTTTGAGAGGAGATAGAGGAGGTTTGCCTAGGCGGTTATGAGCGAATCACCACCGACATCTGGAATCTTTTGAGAGGAGATAGAGGAAGTTTGCCTAGGCGGTTATGAGCGAATCACCACCGACATCTGGAATCTTTTGAGAGGAGATAGAGGAGGTTTGCCTAGGCGGTTATGAGCGGATCACCACCGACATCTGGAATCTTTTAGAGGAGATAGAGGAGGTTTGCCTAGGCGGTTATGAGCGAATCACCACCGACATCTGGAATCTTTTGAGAGGAGATAGAGGAGGTTTGCCTAGGCGGTTATGAGCGAATCACCACCGACATCTGGAATCTTTTGAGAGGAGATAGAGGAAGTTTGCCTAGGCGGTTATGAGCGGATCACCACCGACATCTGGAATCTTTTGAGAGGAGATAGAGGAGGTTTGCCTAGGCGGTTATGAGCGAATCACCACCGACATCTGGAATCTTTTGAGAGGAGATAGAGGAAGTTTGCCTAGGCGGTTATGAGCGAATCACCACCGACATCTGGAATCTTTTGAGAGGAGATAGAGGAGGTTTGCCTAGGCGGTTATGAGCGGATCACCACCGACATCTGGAATCTTTTAGAGGAGATAGAGGAGGTTTGCCTAGGCGGTTATGAGCGAATCACCACCGACATCTGGAATCTTTTGAGAGGAGATAGAGGAGGTTTGCCTAGGCGGTTATGAGCGAATCACCACCGACATCTGGAATCTTTTGAGAGGAGATAGAGGAAGTTTGCCTAGGCGGTTATGAGCGGATCACCACCGACATCTGGAATCTTTTGAGAGGAGATAGAGGAGGTTTGCCTAGGCGGTTATGAGCGAATCACCACCGACATCTGGAATCTTTTAGAGGAGATAGAGGAGGTTTGCCTAGGCGGTTATGAGCGGATCACCACCGACATCTGGAATCTTTTGAGAGGAGATAGAGGAGGTTTGCCTAGGCGGTTATGAGCGAATCACCACCGACATCTGGAATCTTTTGAGAGGAGATAGAGGAGGTTTGCCTAGGCGGTTATGAGCGAATCACCACCGACATCTGGAATCTTTTGAGAGGAGATAGAGGAGGTTTGCCTAGGCGGTTATGAGCGGATCACCACCGACATCTGGAATCTTTTGAGAGGAGATAGAGGAAGTTTGCCTAGGCGGTTATGAGCGAATCACCACCGACATCTGGAATCTTTTGAGAGGAGATAGAGGAGGTTTGCCTAGGCGGTTATGAGCGGATCACCACCGACATCTGGAATCTTTTGAGAGGAGATAGAGGAAGTTTGCCTAGGCGGTTATGAGCGAATCACCACCGACATCTGGAATCTTTTGAGAGGAGATAGAGGAGGTTTGCCTAGGCGGTTATGAGCGAATCACCACCGACATCTGGAATCTTTTGAGAGGAGATAGAGGAAGTTTGCCTAGGCGGTTATGAGCGAATCACCACCGACATCTGGAATCTTTTGAGAGGAGATAGAGGAGGTTTGCCTAGGCGGTTATGAGCGAATCACCACCGACATCTGGAATCTTTTGAGAGGAGATAGAGGAGGTTTGCCTAGGCGGTTATGAGCGAATCACCACCGACATCTGGAATCTTTTGAGAGGAGATAGAGGAGGTTTGCCTAGGCGGTTATGAGCGAATCACCACCGACATCTGGAATCTTTTGAGAGGAGATAGAGGAGGTTTGCCTAGGCGGTTATGAGCGGATCACCACCGACATCTGGAATCTTTTGAGAGGAGATAGAGGAGGTTTGCCTAGGCGGTTATGAGCGGATCACCACCGACATCTGGAATCTTTTGAGAGGAGATAGAGGAGGTTTGCCTAGGCGGTTATGAGCGAATCACCACCGACATCTGGAATCTTTTGAGAGGAGATAGAGGAGGTTTGCCTAGGCGGTTATGAGCGAATCACCACCGACATCTGGAATCTTTTGAGAGGAGATAGAGGAGGTTTGCCTAGGCGGTTATGAGCGGATCACCACCGACATCTGGAATCTTTTGAGAGGAGATAGAGGAAGTTTGCCTAGGCGGTTATGAGCGAATCACCACCGACATCTGGAATCTTTTGAGAGGAGATAGAGGAGGTTTGCCTAGGCGGTTATGAGCGGATCACCACCGACATCTGGAATCTTTTGAGAGGAGATAGAGGAAGTTTGCCTAGGCGGTTATGAGCGAATCACCACCGACATCTGGAATCTTTTGAGAGGAGATAGAGGAGGTTTGCCTAGGCGGTTATGAGCGGAACACCACCGACATCTGGAATCTTTTGAGAGGAGATAGAGGAAGTTTGCCTAGGCGGTTATGAGCGAATCACCACCGACATCTGGAATCTTTTGAGAGGAGATAGAGGAGGTTTGCCTAGGCGGTTATGAGCGAATCACCACCGACATCTGGAATCTTTTGAGAGGAGATAGAGGAGGTTTGCCTAGGCGGTTATGAGCGAATCACCACCGACATCTGGAATCTTTTGAGAGGAGATAGAGGAGGTTTGCCTAGGCGGTTATGAGCGAATCACCACCGACATCTGGAATCTTTTGAGAGGAGATAGAGGAGGTTTGCCTAGGCGGTTATGAGCGGATCACCACCGACATCTGGAATCTTTTGAGAGGAGATAGAGGAGGTTTGCCTAGGCGGTTATGAGCGGATCACCACCGACATCTGGAATCTTTTGAGAGGAGATAGAGGAGGTTTGCCTAGGCGGTTATGAGCGGATCACCACCGACATCTGGAATCTTTTGAGAGGAGATAGAGGAGGTTTGCCTAGGCGGTTATGAGCGAATCACCACCGACATCTGGAATCTTTTGAGAGGAGATAGAGGAGGTTTGCCTAGGCGGTTATGAGCGGATCACCACCGACATCTGGAATCTTTTGAGAGGAGATAGAGGAAGTTTGCCTAGGCGGTTATGAGCGAATCACCACCGACATCTGGAATCTTTTGAGAGGAGATAGAGGAGGTTTGCCTAGGCGGTTATGAGCGGATCACCACCGACATCTGGAATCTTTTGAGAGGAGATAGAGGAGGTTTGCCTAGGCGGTTATGAGCGAATCACCACCGACATCTGGAATCTTTTGAGAGGAGATAGAGGAGGTTTGCCTAGGCGGTTATGAGCGAATCACCACCGACATCTGGAATCTTTTGAGAGGAGATAGAGGAGGTTTGCCTAGGCGGTTATGAGCGAATCACCACCGACATCTGGAATCTTTTAGAGGAGAGAGAGAGCAAGGTAGGAGGAGAGAAGAGAGAGCTGGTTAGAGGAAGTGTCGAATGAAGCTAAAGTCGCAGGATCCGGGGTTTTATAGGAAAGTGAGTCCTCTCCCTCCAACCCCCTGTTGGGGGTTGGTGGGGCTCCAGGTTGTGTACCCTGGGTCCTGTGGCTTGTCTCCCCGCTCGTATCGTTTATTAACGGAGCCTAACTTTCGTGGTTGAATATTGGTGAGAACTTAAGTTTACTAGAGGAGTGATTCCTGGAGGGACTCACGACAATAGTGATAACTGCGTGGGTCAGCAAAAAAATAAATTTGTACTGATGATGTACATCTATGCCATCTGCGTTTTCGGCAATGTCAAACAGATTCAACATAAGTTTCTCATCAAGGGGCACACGCAGAATGAAGGGGATTCCGTGCACTCAGTCATCGAAAAAGAAATATCAAAAGCCCTGAAGTCAGCCCCAATCTACGTGCCATCACATTATTACCAATTGATGAGAACGGCGAAGAAAAAACCCCCATTTTATATTGTCAATGAACTCTACCGTGATGACTTCGTTGACTTCAAAGCCCTGGCAAGAGTGATGGGAGACAATTATAATATCGACACGAAAGACGAAACTTTTGCTTTCGCTGATATTAAAGTGATCGAGGTCAGCAGAGAAAACCCCTTCGCTTTCCAATTTAAGTTGTCATACCAAAGTGAAGACTTCAGGACTGTGGACATTTTCCGATCTAAGAAGAAGAAAACCACAGTCATGCAGCATGGCTATAAGAGCGAATTTCCGAAGTTTTCGGCATCTTCCTCCTCCGCCTAAAATTTTCTGAAAATTAATTTTCGGCCAATGTTTTCCCAACTTGATACCATACAAAATTAAAAAAGGAGTAGTTTTACGCAAAGTAAAATTTGGGGTGGAAGGAGGGGGAGGGGGAAATCAAAAATGTTTTGAATACCAGAAGAGTAGGTATTGGGTACGTAACAAATTTTTTGTTCCATTTTTTGCCGAGTAACACCTCGGTTTGTAGATTTTCCAACGCTGAACACGATGGTGAAGTCAGAATTGCGATATCCCATTCCGTTATCAGATTAGAGCAGACGAACCAGGAAGAACATCTCAAGAAATAACCACGTTCCTTCATCTTCAAAGTGCTCCACTTTGAGAATGGAATGAGATATCGCAATTCTGATTTCACCATCGTGTTCAGCGTACAAAAACCTTTAAAATGAGGTGTCACTTGTCAGACTTTTTCATTTTGGGAATTTATGGGTAATTTTCCCCCCCTAAAATTCCCCAAAATTCCCCCTTAGAGTGACCCGATTCTGCCCATCTTCGAACTTAGCCTGTCGATTGCCAAGACAGATTTTTCGTGCAAATTTGAACTTTTTATCTCAATTCTATCGAGAGTTATCGTCTGGAATGACACATACATATATAAATATATAAATATATAAATATATAAATATATTATATATATATATATATATATATATATAATTTTTGGTGTCTTTCGGCAGGGAATTCAGGATGGTCTGAAACGGATTTTGGTATAAAAATCTTTCGGAAATTCGAGTTTTAAAAATTTTGGACCGAGAACAATAGCTTCCTTTTCTTCGAAAATTCGCTAAAAGCTACCAGGGGATCCTCCAGCTTGAACACCCAAGATCATGTGGAGCGTGTCAAGGCATGGCAGATTGAAAAAGCCTACAAGTCCTCAGTTACCATCACCAAACGGAAGAAAGATGATCTCATGTATTTAGTGGAAAATAACTATGTTCCTCGCGTTTATTCAGACTTTTATAATTCTTTGAAATCTTAAGAAGTTTTTCATTTTAAACAGTTCATTATTATTCTTGAATAGAACTAGAAAGTTCACGTTTTCAATTGGAATAGTAACTTCTCCATTACGTGGCTATGAAAATGAAAAGACTGAATAACTACTTACTCATTAATTATTACATTATTAGTGACTACCTACTCTTGGTAAAAGAATGTGATATTCGTCTTGGTCAGCCTACTTCAAACGTAGATTGATAAGTCAATTTATTCGGGTGATTTAATTTTGCTTCAAGTCGACCAGAGGTAGCGGAAGCATTGTTTTGTTTCAAATCGAAACTAAAACCTTTTTGTTGTAACTTTTCAGTTTGTATAACAAAATGGAACAGGAAAGTTTAGTTTACATTTTGGTTTATTATTCTGTGAATAATACACCTATGTATTCGCTCAGCAAAAAATTTTTATAACACCCCCTCAAAATTTTTTCTTTTCCGTTTCAAGGTGCGTAGATTCCAAAAATGCAATGTCCGTCCGCCGTACGCCGTATCACGTGTACAGGCTTCATTTTCGATCTAAAAAAATCGTTCTTTCGCACACATGCTCCATTTGGGCCCTAGTTGTGTCCCGAAACTTTTCAGCCCGATCGTAATATACCCAGGGGTGTTATGAGTGAAAATGTGTATAAAAATAGGTACTTTTTGCGTTTTAACAACATGTTAGTAACATGAGCTTTTGAGGTATCTTTTTCCATGTTTTTGAGGACGAGAAGACCGAATATGAAGTCGATTTTGACCGAAGACGCGGAAATTGAGGTTTTACCAAAGGTTCAGCTCCCAAAATTGGTTTTTTATGAGTCAAAAACCTGGAAAACTGTCTGAAATCACCATCAATTTGTACAATAACATTGGAAAAAGTGTAAACAGGTGAATCAAGACCATTAAATGCCACTACCAATGATCAAAGATGATCTAAAAAAAAAAACGCTGCAAATCCCTGCACAACGGTTTATTATTTTGTATAGAATACCCTTCTGTTACAGATCACAGCTCTATGTATAGATAACCCGTCTATATAATATAATATGTACTATTCTATGCATATTATGTAGATCGCAGACCCTCCGTAGGTTAGTACCTAACCCCGTACTCGTTACTAGGTACCTACCTAAATCACGAGTTAAATGTTGCTAAAATAATTCTGCCGATGACAAACAGTACCTAACAAAAAGAAACACACATAATGAAGTTCTGAAAAGAAATTGTTGATGAGGAGTGAAAAAAGTTGCAAAAGTAGGTACTTACCAACAAACTCCAGCCCCTTCTACGTAGATTATAATAATGAACCGTTGTGTAATAATTTACCGTTGAGTAATGATTTACCGTAGTAATAATTTACCCATCAATAATACTTCAACGTTTGTTCAAGTTTCACTACCTACCAACAAACTCCAATAGAGCCATCATTTTTCAAATTAAATAATATCGCAGAACAAACAACTCGACTTCATACTCCGCCAATATAATCAGGTGATCCCTACCAATGATTGGCCGTATTCACAAATTCCTATTGTGGGCGCGTCTCTGGTTACGAGATTTGGTTTGGATTGTATACAATTTCATTCACACTGGAGTCGAAAATGCCTGTCGGTGCAAACTTCGGGGCCTTACTGTGAACGAACGGCTGGACGTACGATGCTCCGGATGGTCTTAAAAAACTCGCAAGTTCAAGAACTATTTAAAACCGTAAAAATATTTACGTAAAAAAATGGTATAGGCGTTTTGAAAATTTCAACCCCTATTTTGAACCCCTTAGAGATGACTCACAGTAACGTCGAGCTTCGAGGACCAACTAGACGCCGAACGGAACCTATAACCCGAATTTCATCAATTTTTTTTCATGGTAACTAAGAAAAGTGGCCCGTACGGCGTACGGCGTACGGCGTACGGCGGACAGACAGAAATATTTTTATTGCAGTTTTGGATTCTACATACCTTGAAACGTAAACCATCAAATTTTGAGGGGGGGTAAGAATTTTTTTTTTCATGCTCGATTCCAATGGTTCATTATTGAAAATAATAAACCAAAAAAGTACCTATTTCATGTTTTGGGGGCCAAAATTGGTGGAAATCATCAGAAATAGCTATTTCAATCATTCCACATGAAAGAAACAATACATCTAACAGCCAACAAAAATCTCTAGAACTCCAATAGAATAATAAACCCATGTGACAAGGACTTTGCAGCGTTTTTTATAGTTACGTTGGTGACTAAGTTGTATGTAATGAGAAGACTGAAAAAAAAAATGCTCGTGATTTATTATGGCCTTTTCAACAAGAAAAATTGATAGTTCCTTATTTTTAATTTGTTTTATTAAGAATAAAGTTTATAAAGACTACTCTTAGTGTTGAGTTCCAATCTATTCAATCCCTTCCGGCTTTTTTATTACTTCCCTTTATTTATAAGGTTTTATCATTACTCTTCCTTTTTATTTCTTAGGCTAATTAGTTATTACTAAGGATGACAAAGCCAGAAATCCAGAAAAGTGTCCGCGGAAGAGTAAGACAAAAGGAAGAATAGGAGAAATCGTCCACAGAAGACCGTGACAACTCAAAACTTTAAGGAAAATGAGCAAACATTCCCCCTCCCGTGCACACATACAATTTTTTTAGTGTTATCCCTTCAGATACAGAGCTAAAGTAACTGTTATTGGAGGGATTTTCCCTTACAAATCAATTCTGAAGGAGTATGAGGCATGTTTGCGACAGAGATGGGCATATTCATATTCGTAAATATGAATATGAATATATTCGCACGGCGTATTTTCTATGAATACGAATACGAATATATTCGTATTTACACGTGTAAATATGAATATATTCATATTTACACGTGTAAATATGAATATCTCATATTCACACAAGTTCCATGTGAATACGAATATATTCATATTCACACGAATTTCGTGTGAATATGGTAGATATATATGATGGTATTTACCCGAATTTCATGTGAATATAGTAGATGTATGATGGTATTCAGTTGAATTTCAAGTGAATATGATAGGAATATGTTCATATTCACAGGAATTTTGTGTAAATATGGTGGAAATATAAATGGCATTTACTCGAATTTCATGTGAATTTGATAGAAATATGGAAGTGATATAATCGTATTCCCTCGAATTTCATGTGAATATGGTAGAAACATGTTCATGTTCACGCAAATTTCGAGTAAATACAATACAATAAATTTAGTAGAAATAGTGTGTTCATGTTTTGGAGGAAAACACAAAAAATTTGATCACAAAGCTTCCGCTGCATTACTAGACTCAGAAGAAAAATGAATAGGTAGTAGCTACGGTTTTCAGTCCAAATACCCCTTTTACCCTGGTGGGACGTGTATGTCCCACCATGTTTTTGCACTCATAACCCTGTTAGGACATATATGACCCAGGAACTACTGCTTCAATTTTCCAATCGTTTTAGGGCCTGTTGAACACTACAATCCTTATTAAGGAACACTACAATGATTAGGTATGAATTCATCATGCTTCTTCCGACAAGGTAGGTAGGAAATGACTGTGGAACAGTTGAGTCCCACCTCAAACGCGCTGAAAAACGGGGGGGACTTGTGCTGATGAAAATAATTATTCCCGGTTGGGCAGTGCAGTGAAGCTTGATTCTCAGCCGGGTTGAAAGGGAGATATTTCTACCATATTTACACGAGATTTGTATGAATTTGAACATATTCCTATCAAATTCACATGAAATTTGAGTGAATACCATTTATTTCTACCATATTTACACGAAACTCGTGTGAATATGGACATATTCCGACAATATTTACATGCAATTCGAAGGAATACCATTATATTTCTACCATATTTACACGAAACTCGTGTGAATATGAACATATTCCTCCAATAGTCACATGAAATTCGAGGGAATACCATTATATTTCTACCATATTTCCACAAAATTGTGTGAATATGAACATATTCCTATCATATTCACATGAAGTTTGAGAGAATACCACTAGATATCTACCATATTTACACGAAATTTGTGTGAATATGAACATTTTCCTATCATATCCACTTGAAATTCAACTGAATACCATCATACATCTACTATATTCACATGAAATTCGGGTAAATACCATCATATATATCTACCATATTCACACGAAATTCGTGTGAATATGAATATATTCGTATTCACATGGAACTTGTGTGAATATGAATATATTCATATTTACACGTGTAAATACGAATATATTCGTATTCGTATTCATAGAAAATACGCCGTGTGAATATATTCATATTCGTATTTACGAATATGAATATGCCCACCTCTGGTTTGCGAATGGGAAAAGTTCAAATACGAATTCCCACGAATGTTGTTTTGGTTTATTATTTTCAATAATGAACCATTGGAATCGAGCATGAAAAAAAAAATTCTTACCCCCCCTCAAAATTTGATGGTTTACGTTTCAAGGTATGTAGAATCCAAAACTGCAATAAAAATATTTCTGTCTGTCCGCCGTACGCCGTACGCCGTACACCGTACGCCGTACGGGCCACTTTTCTTAGTTACCATGAAAAAAAATTGATGAAATTCGGGTTATAGGTTCCGTTCGGCGTCTAGTTGGTCCTCGAAGCTCGACGTTACTGTGAGTCATCTCTAAGGGGTTCAAAATAGGGGTTGAAATTTTCAAAACGCCTATACCATTTTTTTACGTAAATATTTTTACGGTTTTAAATAGTTCTTGAACTTGCGAGTTTTTTAAGACCATCCGGAGCATCGTACGTCCAGTCGTTCGTTCACAGTAAGGCCCCGAAGTTTGCACCGACAGGCATTTTCGACTCCAGTGTGAATGAAATTGTATACAATTCAAACCAAATCTCGTAACCAGAGACGCGCCCACAATAGGAATTTGTGAATACGGCCAATCATTGGTAGGGATCACCTGATTATATTGGCGGAGTATGAAGTCGAGTTGGTTGTTCTGTGATATTATTTAATTTGAAAAATGATGGCTCTTTTGGAGTTTGTTGGTAGGTAGTGAAACTTGAACAAACGTTGAAGTATTATTGATGGGTAAATTATTACTGCGGTAAATCATTACTCAACGGTAAATTATTACACAACGGTTCATTATACCATTTACGTAAAAGGGGCTGGAGTTTGTTGGTAGGTACTTCAGCAACTTTTTTCACTCCTCATCAACAATTTCTTTTCAGAACTTCATTATGTGTGTTTCTTTTTGTTAGGTACTGTTTGTCATCGGCAGAATTATTTTAGCAACATTTAACTCGTGATTTAGGTAGGTACCTAGTAACGAGTACGGGGTTAGGTACTAACCTACGGAGGGTCAGCGATCTACATAATATGCATAGAATAGTACATATTATATTATATAGACGGGTTATCTATACATAGAGCTGTGATCTGTAACAGAAGGGTATTCTATACAAAATAATAAACCGTTGTGCAGGGATTTGCAGCGTTTTTGAGTTGTCCTTGTCTTGCAGGATGGGTGCGACATGTTGGTAACATGAGCTTTTGAGGTATTGTTTTCCATGTTTTTGGGGACGAGAAGACCGAATATGAAGTCGATTTTGACCAAAGATCGCAAAATTGAGGTTCTACAAAATGTTCAGCTCCCAAAATTGGTTTTTTTATGAGTCAAAAACATGGAAAATCGTCTAAAATCACCATAAATTTGTATAACTACAATAGAAAAATTTTCAACACGTGTATCAAGACGATTAAATGGCTCAAAGATAATTAAAAAAAAGGAGCTTACCTAATTTGTGTTTTGGGGGCCAAAATTGGTGGAAACCATCAGAAATACCTATTTCAATTATTTCACATGAAAGAAACAATCAGTGAACAGCCAACATTTCTGTAGGTATGTCCAGTAGAATAATAAACCCGTATGACAAGGGCTTTGCAGTGTTTTTGTTTAATCCCTGCCCAAGTACTCGTCCTGGAACTTTCTCCTATGGAATCGAATCGGTTTGAATCGAACCAACGTCACTTCGATCCGGTGACCTCCAACGAGGCGACAACTGGTTTCATTCAAACGATCCAACAAACACCGCGTCATATCTCACAGGACGAAGGAAGTCGTCAGAAGCCCCGCTTTCACCCTTCCACGTCGACTGTGGTCGGCCCTTCGGGGTCCGCGGCCCCCCCTACGAAGGGCCCCGTAGGGCCGAACCCGGTGGAGGGGGCCCCCGAGCGGAAGATGGGCGACGAAGGGGTCCAGTGTTTGTGAGGTGGTCGCTCGGTGAACGACGCGTCTGTTGCCGCCACTTCGAGAATATTATCGCGTTTTTCAATTTTTTTTTGTATTACGTTCGGTCGCTTTGGTGCACCAAAAAAAAAACCGTTTTTCGCTCGGGTTTCCGTGAAATTCAAATTTGAAAACAACTCGCAGGTTTTGTTGTGGTCGACAGGATGCAGCCGCCTTCATTGGACCGGGCCGAGAGGATCAGGAAGATGTTTACCTGGACGTCCCCGGATTCACTGTGAGTCAACACAAAATCGCCACTTGATTTCCACCTGATCCTCCCAACACTGCTAAGCCCACCTGCCATTTTGGTTTATTATTCTGTGAATAATACGACTATGTGCTCGCTCAGAAAAAAATATAACCCCCTCAAACTTTTTTCTTTTCCGTTTCAAGGTGCGTAGATTCCAAAAATGCGATGTCCGTCCGCCGTGTCATCCATATCTACTTTATTTACGGTCTAAAAAATTCGTTATTTCGCGCACAGGCTCAATTTAGGCCCTAGTTGTGTCCCGAAACTTTGCAGCCCGATCGGAATACACCCAGCGGCGTTATGGGCGAAAAATGTGTGTAAAAATTGGGTTTTTTGGTGTTTTAGTAACATGAGCTTGTGAGGTATCGTTTTCCATGTTTTTTAGGATGAGGAGACCGAATATTATGAAGTGGATTTGGACCAGCGTGGTCCAAATCCAAAATTGAGGTTCTAACGAAGTTTCAGCCTTAAAATTATGTTAAATTTTGGTCTAAATTCGTCGTCCTTCCGCACACAGTTTGGTTCCACATTTGGGAACACTTTTGGGTCCTAGTTGTGATCCGAAGCACGGCAGCCTGATCGTAATGGGGGGGGGGGGGAAGCTTAGGACCTATGTTATGTGAAAACAAAATAAATAAATAAAGGAACACACCCAGGGGTGTTATGGGGGAAACATGGGTGTATAGGGTTTTTCGAAGGTTTTTATAAAAAGGTTTTAGTGAACATGAGCTTGTGAGGTATCGTTTTCTATGTTTATGAGGGCGAGAAGACCGAATATGAAGTTGATTTTGACCAAAGAGTGAAGAATTGAGGTTGTAACGAAGGTTCAGCTCCCAAAAATAATTTTTTATGAGTCAAAAACCTGGGAAATTGTCTGAATCACCATAAATTTGAATAATAACCCTAGAAGTAGTATCAACAGGTGAATCAAGGCAGTGGCACTATCCGCGATCAAAGGTAATTTAATAAAAAAGAGGACCCTAACTCGTGTTTTGGGGGGACAAAATGTGTGGAAACCATCAAAAATAGCCATTTCAATTATTGCACACGAAAGAAACAAAATAGTGAACCCATGCGACAAGGAATTTGCAGCGTTTTCTCTGTGTCAATGCTTCAATCATCCACTTTATTAGCTCATAGGTATCTTAGGTAATAAAAATGCACTGACATTAGACTATGGTAGGTTCCATACCATGGTAGGTATAATAATTAGGTATAATAATATTTATAATACTCTTTTTGGCACCATAATCTCGTTCTTTTCTTCATTTTTTTTTTCAAAATATGTGAAGTTAGCTAGGAATGGTTAAAAGGGAAGGGGTTTTTTGTGTGGTAGGTACTTCTGGGGGACTTATTTGGGAGTAGATGTTTTACTCTAGTGATAATAAATATTTATAAAATGCTTACGAACTAAATCACTCGCGAAGAAATCGTGGAAACCCATTTCAAAGAAAAACGGAGTTATTTAAAAATAGTCTAAAGTCTATTTATTAGTAACACACAATATTTCACAATAGTTATTGTGTGTTACTGACGATGCTTTGATCACCGAAACCGGTATAACAGTGTTTTTTGCGTTTTTCGTGTATTAGTGGAAATAGAGTATTTTTTCTTCAATAACTCCGTTTTTCTTTATAAAAAATTTCTTCCACAGATAAGTTCCAAGTTACTTGCATGTGTAACTCGAAGAAAATAAAAAATTACCATACATTACACAGCTAGGTACCTGCTCGTTGTGAATATTGTGTTTGACGAAAATTGAATTCGAAAAAGATTTTCTTGTTGTTGCCATAAACAACATACCTACTTAGTGTTCTGTATTTATTTCGAAAGATCCGATGGAGCTCCTACCTGCAAAGAATTTGCAATTTTCGAGTATTCTAAATACCTGGGGGATTTGGTGCGCCGCTTCGGCTATTTTATTTCAAAAATAAAGAAGGTACGATTATTACCTACATAGGTCTCTCATGAACCCCCTTCAAAAGATCATCTTAGATTTAAACATTTTTCGAGATATCTGAATTTATGCAAAATCGCTGCAAATCATTACACATCGGTTTATTATTTACCTGTACAACAGCTCTGCATAAATGATTGTTTTATGTGGTCAGTACGAACCCTCGAGCTGCCCCCAGGAAAGCCCTAAATCGAGTACTGGAGCCGGCCCGGGAATTACAGTTTCATAAAAACGTGCAGGATTCAATAATTAATTTTTGTTGTTATTCATGAAGCATGACGTTTGTTCAAGTTACCAAAGTACCTATCAACAAAATCAAAAAGATCCATCATTTTTAATAATAAATAATATCACACAACAACCAACTCGACTTCATACAGCCATCCTTGATTATAATCAGGTGCTCCCTAGTGATGATATCCGGGCCGGATTTATACCGATTGATTCACGATCGTGTTGACGAAGCTTTTCGTTGCAAACGAACGGCTGCACTTACAATGCTCCGGGTGGTCTCAAAAAATTCTTTAGTTCAAGACCAATTTAAAAAACCATACCCTTCTGTTGAAAGTTTTTGAGTTACGGCTTTCTGAAAATTTCAACACCAATTTTTCATCCCTTGGAGACGACTGACAGTAACGCCGAGTTTCGCGTACCAACTAGACCCCAAACGGGACCTACAAACCAAATTTTATTAATTTTGGTCCGTGTTAACTAAGAAAAGTGCGGCGGACGGGCAGCAGTTTTTAAATTCCATTTACCTTGAAACGGAAACCATCAAATTTTGAGGGGGAGGGGGTTAAATTTTTCCCATGCTCGATTGCGAAGGATCATTGTAATTAACCACCATTGAGGGACTGAGGTATTTGAACTATTAATTAAACGCTTGTTCCACTGATATTTCAACTGAATTATCAGTGGAACAAGCGGTTATTAATAACTGAATTGTAGTTTTATATGTATGAAAAAAAGGCTACCTCTATGCATTATATTATTTTAGTTACGTAGGCTGTACTTACTTATTCCGTACTGGTTCCTTAAGTACACAATGTGAATAACAAAATTGAGTTTGGAAATAGTTATGCACATTGTGCCTACCATGTATTAAAGACATGGCCTTATTTTTATTGTCACAACTCAGTTTGATGATTTTATGTAGCAACTTCATAAAAAGACATTAGGTACCCATATGTATTGTATTATGTTTATATATATCAATTTTTTAACCAAGGATAGTGTAATAGGTACATATTACTTATTTTTGAAGGGGCTATCTGATTTTGGTAGGGGGTATCTACGTTATACCTTACCTTCCTGTATGAAGGCATATTCCTTATCGAGTGAAAAGTGCCAATTTCAAATTGATCATGTAAATTCGTCAGAATTACACAAGAGGAGGTTCGTGAACGTGAATTTGAAACAGTCACGAAGGAGCTACCGCGAAGCTCCTTTGCAACTGGCTACCAGTTGATAGGTACCTGTTTGGAGGACATATTTATTCCTCCTTTCCTCTGTTATCTTCCCCTCAGACTTCTATTAGACCTGCGTACCACCGTTCCGGCTTTACAATGAGTAAAGTAGGTAGGTAGCGGTTAAGGGATCGGAAATCAAAAGCTACTGCTCAAACTAAGAAGCCAGTTAGTTATCTTTTTAGCGAATTTTCAAAGAAAATGAAGCTATTGCAATGGCTTCGAAATTTAAATAATATAAATTTTTGGAAATTTTCTTCATAGAAATCCGTTTCAGACCATTCTAAAACGATTCCTGAAATTTAACACTTTTTTATATGTATATATATATATATGTGTCACTCCAGACGATAACTCTCGATAGAATTGAGATAAACAGCTCAAATTTGCACAAAAAATCTATCTTGGCAATCGAAAGGCTAAGTTCGAAGATGGGCGAAATTGGCCTACTCTAAGGAGGGTTTTGGCGCATTTAAAGTGCGCAAAAATTACCCAAAAATCCCCAAAATGTTATTTTCCAACAAGTGACCCCTCATTTTAAAGGTTTTTGCACGCTGAACACGATGGTGGAATCGGATTTTAGATATCTTGATCCGTTCTCAAATTAGAGCATTTAAAGTGCGCAAAAATTACCCAAAAATCCCCAAAATGTTATTTTCTAACAAGTGACCCCTCATTTTAAAGGTTTTTGCACGCTGAACACGATGGTGAAATCGGATTTTAGATATCTAAATCCGTTCTTAAATTAGAGCATTTAAAGTGCGCAAAAATTACCCAAAACTAGGATAATCTTTAAACTCTTACCCCCCACCCCCTTAGAGTGGTCAGATTGAAAAATGTGAGAAGTATTAATTGAAGACGAGAGTTCGAAGCAAAAAAGGGGGAGGCAAACGATTAGTACAACTCCTTGAATTTCCCATTTGACATATAATTGTTATGATACCTTCATAGATAGACAAGTACCGGCCCACGTATTACTAGAAGGAAGACGAAAGAAAAAATCTATTTCAAATTATTCAATTTAGGTACTAACAGTAGGAGGAAGAAGGTTAGGTAGGTATCTTATCAATTTATTATCAGTATCATACGAATATTTGATATTCAAAGGTAGGTAGGTACTTAACATGATAAAAATAATATCAATGAAGAAGGAAGGATCTACCTACCTAGTAGAGCAAATCTTGAACTGGTTTTAGATACCAGGCCTGAAATCGTAGTCAAGAGGAAAGGCCATTCAGAAGGAACAAGGAATCTACTCATAACAAACGGTAGAATCAGGATGGACAAAACGTACAAATTAAAATAAATACGAAGAGAATATACATAGAAAACCAAATTTTAGACCGAAGTTTTCCTTTATTCAAAACCATAGCCATTAATTCGAATATTTCTTTGAAAATTCGCTCATTAAGTCATGCTGCATGACTGGTTTTTTTTCTTGATAACAATGCCTATCCTCGAATTACTGTACATATCGATCCCCCTTCACTGATTGCTTGTATTCTGAATCAGGTAAGATGATATTGTTTGGTAAACAAGAATGGGGAAATTGACAAGGATACAGCTCCTGACTGGTAAAATTCTGAAATTCCGGTTGAATGAGAGAAACAGGCACAAACGTCACCGATCTGTCCGAAATATCTGAGGCCAGAAATACGACAGGTCCGAAGTGCCTGAAGACCTGTTCAGTCATTTCAAAACACATCGACATAATTCATGTAATTTATATTGTGGGGAATTTCGTCAACATTTTCGTTTGAAAACAAATGATTCGGAACTCTTGGAAAAATAGTAGTTTGAAAACTGTTTTAAAAACGCTACAAATTATTACACAAAGGTTTATTATTTACCTTTATAAATAAACCCTTCTGCGTAGATCACTGTTTTCTGTGGTCAGTACCTGCCCTCGAGCTCCCCCCAGGAAAGCCCTAAATCGAGTACTGGAGGGATCAGCTCCGGAATTGAAGTTTCGTACAAATGCGCGGGGTTCAATAATTCAATCATTATTATTTGTAGTTATTCATGAACCATGAAGTAAATAATAAACCGTTGTGTAATAATTTACCTGTATAGGTGCCCCTTCTGCGTAGATAGTATAATGAACCGTTGTGTAATAATATGCCCATCAATAATACCTCAACGGTTGTTCAAGTTGCAAAAGTACCTACCAACAAAATCCAGCTCGTTCTACGTAGATGGTATAATGAACCGTTGTATAATAATTTACCGTTTTGTAATAATTTACCACTGTGTAATAATTTGCCCATCAATAATACTTCAACGTTTGTTCAAGTTTCAAAAGTACTTATTCTCAAAATCCAAAAGGTCCATCATTTTGGTTTATTATTTTCAATAATGAACCATTGGAATCGAGCATGAAAAAAAAATTCTTACCCCCCCTCAAAATTTGATGGTTTACGTTTCAAGGTATGTAGAATCCAAAACTGCAATAAAAATATTTCTGTCTGTCCGCCGTACGCCGTACGCCGTACTGGCCACTTTTCTTAGTTACCATGAAAAAAAATTGATGAAATTCGGGTTATAGGTTCCGTTCGGCGTCTAGTTGGTCCTCGAAGCTCGACGTTACTGTGAGTCATCTCTAAGGGGTTCAAAATAGGGGTTGAAATTTTCAAAACGCCTATACCATTTTTTTACGTAAATGTTTTTACGGTTTTAAATAATTCTTGAACTTGCGAGTTTTTTAAGACCATCCGGAGCATCGTACGTCCAGCCGTTCGTTCACAGTAAGGCCCCGAAGTTTGCACCGACAGGCATTTTCGACTCCAGTGTGAATGAAATTGTATACAATTCAAACCAAATCTCGTAACCAGAGACGCGCCCACAATAGGAATTTGTGAATACGGCCAATCATTGGTAGGGATCACCTGTTTCAAATGAAATAAACATACGCCCCACATTCGCCAAAATTGGCTAAGTTGTGTTAAAAAAATATTGATTGATTATGAGAGAGAAATGAAATAATATCGCAGAACAACCAACTCGACTTCATACAGCCATCCTTGATTATAATCAGGTGCTCCCTAGCGATGATATCCGGGCCGGATTTATACCGTTTGATTCACGATCATGTTGACGAAGATTTTCGGTGCAAACGAACGGCTGGTCGTACAATGCTCCGGGTGGTCTCAAAAACTTCTTCATTTTGAGATCAATTGAAAAACGTATAAAAAAAACCCATACCCTTCTATTAAAAGTTTCCGAGCTACGGCGTTCTGAAAATTTCAACCCCTATTTTTAACACCGTAGAGATGACTGACAGTAACGCCGAGCTTCGAGGACCAACTAGAACGAGACCTACAAACCGAGTTTCGTCAATTTTTGTTCATGGTAACTGAGAAAAGCGCTAAGTACGGCGTACAGACAGAATTTCTTTATTGCATTTTCGGATTCTACAACATACTTACCTTGAAACGTAAACCATCAAATTTTGAGGGGGGTTAAAAAATGTTTTTATTCTCGATTCCAAAGGTTCATTATTGAAAATAATAAACGAAAAATAAGCATTATTTGTTAAATGAGGATGATTAAAAGGAAAAACGGGGCAAAAAATGACTTATCAAATCTATTGACATCTGACTGGCCGTTGGCCCAAGGAGGCGGAGGTTCTCAATGCTGCCAACAACCCAACATTAGAAATGGCAAACCTTTGTGGCAACCTTCAAGAACTTCCCTCGGTTCGATTTTGAGGACAATTTTTGAAATTTATTTATAAACTTGCGGTTCGATACATCCATTGTGGTTCTGCACATAGTTATTTTGCTATGATATCCTGTGCATAATAAGAAGTAGTTCTTTTTAGCGAATTTTCGAAGAAAAGGAAGCTATTGTTCTCGGTCCAAAATTTTTAAAACTCGAATTTCCGAAAGATTTTTATACCAAAATCCGTTTCAGACCATCCTGAATTCCCTGCCGAAAGACACCAAAAATTATATGTATATATATATATATATTTATATATATATTTATATATTTATATATATATATATATATATTTATATATTTATATATATATTTATATATGTATGTGTCATTCCAGACGATAACTCTCGAAAGAATTGAGATAAAAAGTTCAAATTTGCACAAAAAATCTGTCTTAGCAATCGACAGGCTAAGTTCGAAGATGGGCAGAATCGGGTCACCCTAAGGGGGAGTTTTGGGGAGTTTTAGGGGGGGGAAAATTACCCATAAATTCCCAAAATGAAAAAGTCTGACAAGTGACACCTCATTTTAAAGGTTTTTGTACGCTGAACACGATGGTGAAATCAGAATTGCGATATCTCATTCCATTCTCAAACTGGAGCACTTTGAAGATGAAGGAACGTGGTTATTTCTTGAGATGTTCTTCCTGGTTCGTCTGCTCTAATCTGATAACGGAATGGGATATCGCAATTCTGACTTCACCATCGTGTTCAGCGTTGGAAAATCTACAAACCGAGGTGTTACTCGGCAAAAAATGGAACAAAAAATTTGTTACGTACCCAATACCTACTCTTCTGGTATTCAAAACATTTTTGATTTCCCCCTCCCCCTCCTTCCACCCCAAATTTTACTTTGCGTAAAACTACTCCTGTTTTAATTTTGTATGGTATCAAGTTGGGAAAACATTGGCCGAAAATTAATTTTCAGAAAATTTTAGGCGGAGGAGGAAGATGCCGAAAACTTCGAAAATTCGCTCTTATAGCCATGCTGCATGACTGTGGTTTTCTTTGATTTTTTCAAAGTTTCAACAAATTCTGGCTCGCACGATATCCTGTGCATAACTCGCGTATGGATTTGTATGGATTTTTGGTTGTACCTTTCGGAAGAACTCGAATCCCATCGTAGGTTTTGAGGTTCCAAGGGAGTCGACGAGGTCCCCGCGTCGCCTTACATAACCCGGCTCTCACACGCTCCCGCCCTGGACGCACCAATGGTTTCGCTTTCTTTTGTGTTTTTATACTCAGCTCCTTTGGTCGCCTTAAGAAGGCCTTCCATACCTTTACGCCTCGTTAATCGTCTCACGACTCCATTTAAACTCGCCCCGATTGTCATTTTCGGGAGAACGATCGCCCTTTGGATTGATCTTGTGCCCGAGAGAATTAGGTCCTGTACGCTCCGTGAGCGCACAATGTCACCAGCTGTTGTGAAAACGGAAGGGAAAAAAAAATCCCGCTTTTGGTGCTTTTAAAAGGAAACAATGTTCTGCGCAGGGTTTAATTTTATTACCCACAACACCGCTCCTGTGTTCTCACGCACTTTTTTTTGGCAGGTGTATCTCTGCACCTACCAACCTGCGATGCTGCGAGTACATTACGTGGGTATTTTCACATGTAACTCCAAACATGTTCTGATTCATTCGTATAACAAGCAACACGTAATTATAAACTTGATTACAATGCGGCTGCTAAATGGAAATGAAATAGGGAGTTGTGTAATGCCGTGCACCTAACTGTGGCATGCTACAGGTAGAAAGACGGAACGTCGTAAAAATGATTATTTTACATGAGTGGCTTCGGAATTTATTCCACATTGAAAGTGCAAAAGCTTTTCCCTCTGGAAACATTACTAATAGAATAGCAGCCAAAAATATGAAAAAAAACAAAAACGCTGCAAAGTCCTTGTCACATGGGTTTATTATTCTATTGGACATACCTACAGAAATGTTGGCTGTTCATTTATTGTTTCTTTCATGCACAATTATTGAAATGGCTATTTTTGGTGATTTCCACCAGTCTTTCAACAGATTATTTTTGATCATTGATAGTACCATTTAACTGTCTTGATTCACCTGCTAATACTACTTCTAGTGTTATTATACAAATCTATGGTGATTTCAGACGATTTCCCATGTTTTTGACTCATAAAAAATGAATTTCGGGAGCTTAACCTTCGTTACAACTTCAATTCTTCACTGTTCGGTCAAAATCAACCAAATATTCGGTCTTCTCGTCGTAAAAAAACATGGAAAACGATACCTCACAAGCTCATGTTCACTAAAACCTCAAAAATCCCTCGAAAACCCCTTTTTTTGACCAGTGTGAAATGGGCCACAGAAATTCCAGCCACTGATTCCGGGCGCTGTCTAGACTCACCCGCAACAACCCGACGCACGGCTGCCCGCTTCAAGGCCTACCCCCTTTCAAAGACCCACCCTACCGCACCGTCACACTGATACTGTCATTACGCAAAATATTAACCTCGTTCTCAAAGGCTCTCCTTGTATGACTGGCAGGCAAGGCGAACCATATTAAGGCCTTCAATTTTAAGTTTCAGATGTTTCTCAGATATTAGGAATATAGCAGATAGGTACACATACATTTTTCGAAATTCAATCTCCGATTTCTGCGATTTAACGCAATTTACCTCCGCCAAATTCATAGGGGCTGTTCTCAGTAACGTTAAGAAGGAGTATACAAAGTTTGAAAAGAATCAGGGACAATGTTTTCGAGATAATCGAACTCAGCCGGAGCTATATCATCTCAACCCAGAATTCCGAGTTACCTACATTTTTCGAACTTCGCTCTCCGATTTCTCGGATTTAACGCAATTTACTTCCGCGAAATTCATAGGTGTAGTTCTCAGTAAGCTTAATAAGTAGTATGCTGAATTTGGAAAGAATCAGGAACAATGTTTTCGAGATATCCGAATATAGCCACAGATATATCACATTAACCTCTGCATATCCCATATGCCTACGTTCACCGAATTTCAATCTTCCGTATCTCCGATTTAACGCAATCTACCTCCGCCAAATTCATAGGGGTTGTTCTCAGTAACCTTAATAAGTAGTATGCTGAATTTGGAAAGAATCAGGAACAATGTTTTCGAGATATCCGAATATAGCCACAGATATATCACATTAACCTCTGCATATCCCAGATGCCTACTTTCAACGAAATTCAATGTCCCGTATCTCCGATTTAACGCAATTTACCTCCGCCAAATTCATAGAGGTTGTTCTCAGTAACCTTAAAAAGGAGTATGCTAAATTTGGACAGAATCAGGGACAATGTTTTCGAGATATCCGATATTGCCACAGATATATCACATTAACCTCTGCACATCCCATATGCCAACGTTCACCAAAATTCAATCACCCGTATCTCAGATTTAACGCAATTTACCTCCGCCAAATTCATAGGGGTTGTTCTCAGTAACCTTAAGAAGGAGTATACAAAGTTTGAAAAGAATCAGGGACAATGTTTTCGAGATATCCGAATAAAGCCACAGATATATCACATTAACCTCTGCATATCTCAGATGCCTACGTTCACCGAAATTCAATCTTCCGTATCTCCGATTTAACGCAATTTACCTCCGCCAAATTCATAGGGGCTGTTCTCAGTAACGTTAAGAAGGAGTATGCAAAGTTTGAAAAGAATCAGGGACAATGTTTTCGAGATATTCGAACTCAGCCAGAGCTATATCATCTCAACCCAGAATTCCGAGCTACCTACATTTTTCGAACTTCAATCTCCGATTTCTCCGATTTAACGCAATTTACCTCCGCCAAATTCATAGAGGTTGTTCTCAGTAACCTTAAGAAGGAGTATGCTAAATTTGGAAAGAATCAGGGACAATGTTTTCGAGATATTCGAACTCAGCCAGAGCTATATCATCTCAACCCAGAATTCCGAGTTACCTACATTTTTCGAACTTCGCCCTCCGATTTCTCCGATTTAACGCAATTTACCTCCGCCAAATTCATAGGGGTTGTTCTCAGTAACCTTAAGAAGGAGTATGCTAAATTTGGAAAGAATCAGGGACAATGTTTTCGAGATATTCGAACTCAGCCAGAGCTATATCATCTCAACCCAGAATTCCGAGCTACCTACATTTTTCGAACTTCAATCTCCGATTTCTCCGATTTAACGCAATTTACCTCCGCCAAATTCATAGAGGTTGTTCTCAGTAACCTTAAGAAGGAGTATGCTAAATTTGGAAAGAATCAGGGACAGTGTTTTCGAGATATTCGAACTCAGCCAGAGCTATATCATCTCAACCCAGAATTCCGAGCTACCTACATTTTTCGAACTTCAATCTCCGATTTCTCCGATTTAACGCAATTTACCTCCGCCAAATTCATAGAGGTTGTTCTCAGTAACCTTAAGAAGGAGTATGCTAAATTTGGAAAGAATCAGGGACAATGTTTTCGAGATATCCGATATAGCCACAGATATATCACATTAACCTCTGCACATCCCATATGCCAACGTTCACCGAAATTCAATCACCCGTATCTCCGATTTAACGCAATTTACCTCCGCCAAATTCATAGGGGTTGTTCTCAGTAACCTTAAGAAGGAGTATACAAAATTTGAAAAGAATCAGGGACAATGTTTTCGAGATATTCGAACTCAGCCAGAGCTATATCATCTCAACCCAGAATTCCGAGCTACCTACATTTTTCGAAATTCAATCTCCGATTTCTCCGATTTAACGCAATTTACCTCCTCCAAATTCATAGGGGTTGTTCTCAGTAACGTTAAGAAGGAGTATACAAAGTTTGATAAGAATCAGAGACAATGTTTTCGAGATATCCGAATATATCCACAGATATATCACATTAACCTCTGCACATCCCATATGCCTACTTTCAACGAAATTCAATGTCCCGTATCTCCGATTTAACGCAATTTACCTCCGCCAAATTCATAGGGGTTGTTCTCAGTAACCTTAAGAAGGAGTATGCTAAATTTGGAAAGAATCAGGGACAGTGTTTTCGAGACACCCGATATAGCCACAGATATATCACATTAACCTCTGCATATCCCAGATGCCTACTATCAACGAAATTCAATGTCCCGTATCTCCGATTTAACGCAATTTACCTCCGCCAAATTCATAGAGGTTGTTCTCAGTAACCTTAAGAAGGAGTATGCTAAATTTGGACAGAATCAGGCACAATGTTTTCGAGATATCCGATATAGCCACAGATATATCACATTAACCTCTGCACATCCCATATGCCAACGTTCACCAAAATTCAATCACCCGTATCTCCGATTTAACGCAATTTACCTCCGCCAAATTCATAGGGGTTGTTCTCAGTAACCTTAAGAAGGAGTATACAAAGTTTGAAAAGAATCAGGGACAATATTTTCGAGATATCCGAATATATCCACAGATATATCACATTAACCTCTGCATATCCCAGATGCCTACGTTCACCGAAATTCAATCTTCCGTATCTCCGATTTAACGCAATTTACTTCCGCCAAATTCTTAGGGGTTGTTCTCAGTAACCTTAAGAAGGAGTATGCAAAGTTTGGAAAGAATCAGGGACAATGTTTTCGAGATATCCGATATAGCCACAGATATATCACATTAACCTCTGCATATCCCAGATGCCTACGTTCACCGAAATTCAATCTTCCGTATCTCCGATTTAAAGCAATTTACCTCCGCCAAATTCATTATGGTTGTTCTCAGTAACCTTAAGAAGGAGTATACAAAATTTGAAAAGAATCAGGGACAATGTTTTCGAGATATTCGAACTCAGCCAGAGCTATATCATCTCAACCCAGAATTCCGAGCTACCTACATTTTTCGATCTTCAATCTCCGATTTCTCCGATTTAACGCAATTTACCTCCTCCAAATTCATAGGGGTTGTTCTCAGTAACCTTAAGAAGGAGTATACAAAGTTTGATAAGAATCAGAGACAATGTTTTCGAGATATCCGATATAGCCGCAGATATATCACAATAACCTCTGCACATCCCTTATGCCAACGTTCACCAAAATTCAATCACCCGTATCTCCGATTTAACGCAATTTACCTCCGCCAAATTCATAGGGGCTGTTCTCAGTAACGTTAAGAAGGAGTATACAAAGTTTGAAAAGAATCAGGGACAATGTTTTCGAGATATTCGAACTCAGCCAGAGCTATATCATCTCAACCCAGAATTCCGAGCTACCTACATTTTTCGAACTTCAATCTCCGATTTCTCCGATTTAACGCAATTTACCTCCGCCAAATTCATAGAGGTTGTTCTCAGTAACCTTAAGAAGGAGAATACAAAGTTTGAAAAGAATCAGGGACAATGTTTTCGAGATATCCGAATATATCCACAGATATATCGCATTAACCTTTACATATCCCAGATGCCTACGTTCCCCGAAATTCAATCTTCCGTATCTCCGATTTAACGCAATTTACTTCCGCCAAATTCATAGTGGTTGTTCTCAGTAACCTTAAGAAGGAGTATGCAAAGTTTGGAAAGAATCAGGGACAATGTTTTCGAGATATTCGAACTCAGCCAGAGCTATATCATCTCGACCCAGAATTCCGAGTTACCTACATTTTTCGAACTTCGCTCTCCGATTTCTCGGATTTAACGCAATTTACTTCCGCCAAATTCAATATGGTGGTTCTCAGTAACCTTAAGAAGGAGCATACAAAGTTTGAAAAGAATCAGGGACAATGTTTTCGAGATATCCGAATATATCCACAGATATATCACATTAACCTCTGCATATCCCAGATGCCTACGTTCACCGAAATTCAATCTTCCGTATCTCCGATATACCTTAAGAAGGAGTATACAAAATTTGAAAAGAATCAGGGACAATGTTTTCGAGATATTCGAACTCAGCCAGAGCTATATCATCTCAACCCAGAATTCCGAGCTACCTACATTTTTCGAACTTCAATCTCCGATTTCTCCGATTTAACGCAATTTACCTCCGCCAAATTCATAGAGGTTGTTCTCAGTAACCTTAAGAAGGAGTATGCAAAGTTTGGAAAGAATCAGGGACAATGTTTTCGAGATATCCGAATAAAGCCACAGATATATCACATTAACCTCTGCATATCCCAGATGCCAACGTTCACCGAAATTCAATCTTCCGTACCTCCGATTTAACGCAATTTACCTCCGCCAAATTCATAGAGGCTGTTGTCAGTAACCTTAAGAAGGAGTATACAAAGTTTGAAAAGAATCAGGGACAGTGTTTTCGAAATATCCGAATATATCCACAGATATATCACATTAACCTCTGCACATCCCATATGCCTACTTTCAACGAAATTCAATCTTCCGTATCTCCGATTTAACGCAATTTACCTCCGCCAAATTCATAGGGGTTGTTCTCAGTAACCTTAAGAAGGAGTATGCTGAATTTGGAAAGAATCAGGAACAATGTTTTCGAGATATCCGAATATAGCCACACATATATCACATTAACCTCTGCATATCCCATATGCCTACGTTCACCGAAATTCAATCTTCCGTATCTCCAATTTAACGCAATTTCCCTCCGCCAAATTCATAGGGGTTGTTCTCAGTAACCTTAAGAAGGAGTATGCTAAATTTGGAAAGAATCAGGCACTAAGTTTTCGAGATATCCGAATATAACCAACGCTATATCATGTCAACCAGGAATTCCGAGCTACCTACATTTTTCGAAATTCAATCTCCGATTTCTCTGATTTAACGCAATTTACCTCCGCCAAATTCATAGGGGTTGTTCTCTGTAACGTTAAGAAGGAGTATGCTAAATTTGGAATGAATCAGGGACAATTTTTTCGAGATATTCGAACTCAGCCAGGGCTATATCATACTTTGTTAAGTTAATAAAGGGATTACTCCTTCTTAAGGTTACTGAGAACAACCCCTATGAATTTGGCGGAGGTAAATTGCGTTAAATCGGAGATACGGGTGATTGAATTTTGGTGAACGTTGGCATATGGGATGTGCAGAGGTTAATGTGATATATCTGTGGATATATTCGGATATCTCGAAAATATTGTCCCTGATTCTTACCAAATTTAGCATACTCCTTCTTAAGGTTACTGAGAACAACCTCTATGAATTTGGCGGAGGTAAATTGCGTTAAATCGGAGATACGGGACATTGAATTTCGTTGAAAGTAGGCATATGGGATGTGCAGAGGTTAATGTGATATATCCGTGGATATATTCGGATATCTCAAAAACATTGTCCCTGATTCTTTTCAAACTTTGTATACTCCTTCTTAAGGTTACTGAGAACAACCCCTATGAATTTGGCGGAGGTAAATTGCGTTAAATCGGAGATACGGGTGATTTAATTTTGGTGAACGTTGGCATATGGGATATGCAGAGGTTAATGTGATATATCTGTGGCTATATCGGATATCTCGAAAACATTGTTCCTGATTCATTCCAAATTCAGCATACTCCTTCTTAACGTTACTGAGAACAACCCCTATGAATTTGGCGGAGGTAAATTGCGTTAAATCGGAGAAATCGGAGATTGAAGTTCGAAAAATGTAGGTAGCTCGGAATTCTGGGTTGAGATGATATAGCTCTGGTTGAGTTCGATTATCTCGAAAACATTGTCCCTGATTCTTTTCAAATTTTGTATACTCCTTCTTAAGGTTACTGAGAACAACCCCTATGAATTTGGCGGAGGTAAATTGCGTTAAATCGGAGATACGGGTGATTGAATTTCGGTGAACGTTGGCATATGGGATGTGCAGAGGTTAATGTGATATATCTGTGGCTATATCGGATATCTCGAAAACATTGTCCCTGATTCTTTCCAAATTTAGCATACTCCTTCTTAAGGTTACTGAGAACAACCTCTATTAATTTGGCGGAGGTAAATTGCGTTAAATCGGAGAAATCGGAGATTGAAGTTCGAAAAATGTAGGTAGCTCGGAATTCTGGGTTGAGATGATATAGCTCTTGCTGAGTTCGAATATCTCGAAAACATTGTCCCTGATTCTTTTCAAATTTTGTATACTCCTTCTTAAGGTTACTGAGAACAACCCCTATGAATTTGGCGGAGGTAAATTGCGTTAAATCGGAGATACGGGTGATTGAATTTTGGTGAACGTTGGCATATGGGATGTGCAGAGGTTAATGTGATATATCTGTGGATATATTCGGATATCTCGAAAACATTGTCCCTGATTCTTACCAAATTTAGCATACTCCTTCTTAAGGTTACTGAGAACAACCTCTATGAATTTGGCGGAGGTAAATTGCGTTAAATCGGAGATACGGGACATTGAATTTCGTTGAAAGTAGGCATATGGGATGTGCAGAGGTTAATGTGATATATCCGTGGATATATTCGGATATCTCAAAAACATTGTCCCTGATTCTTTTCAAACTTTGTATACTCCTTCTTAAGGTTACTGAGAACAACCCCTATGAATTTGGCGGAGGTAAATTGCGTTAAATCGGAGATACGGGACATTGAATTTCGTTGAAAGTAGGCATATGGGATGTGCAGAGGTTAATGTGATATATCCGTGGCTATATCGGATATCTCGAAAGCATTGTGCCTGATTCATTCCAAATTAGCATACTCCTTCTTAAGGTTACTGAGAACAACCCCTATGAATTTGGCGGAGGTAAATTGCGTTAAATCGGAGATACGGGTGATTTAATTTTGGTGAACGTTGGCATATGGGATATGCAGAGGTTAATGTGATATATCTGTGGCTATATCGGATATCTCGAAAACATTGTGCCTGATTCTGTCCAAATTTAGCATACTCCTTCTTAAGGTTACTGAGAACAACCTCTATGAATTTGGCGGAGGTAAATTGCGTTAAATCGGAGATACGGGACATTGAATTTCGTTGAAAGTAGGCATATGGGATGTGCAGAGGTTAATGTGATATATCCGTGGATATATTCGGATATCTCAAAAACATTGTCCCTGATTCTTTTCAAATTTTGTATACTCCTTCTTAAGGTTACTGAGAACAACCCCTATGAATTTGGCGGAGGTAAATTGCGTTAAATCGGAGATACGGGTGATTGAATTTCGGTGAACGTTGGCATATGGGATGTGCAGAGGTTAATGTGATATATCTGTGGCTATATCGGATATCTCGAAAACATTGTCCCTGATTCTTTCCAAATTTAGCATACTCCTTCTTAAGGTTACTGAGAACAACCTCTATTAATTTGGCGGAGGTAAATTGCGTTAAATCGGAGAAATCGGAGATTGAAGTTCGAAAAATGTAGGTAGCTCGGAATTCTGGGTTGAGATGATATAGCTCTTGCTGAGTTCGAATATCTCGAAAACATTGTCCCTGATTCTTTTCAAATTTTGTATACTCCTTCTTAAGGTTACTGAGAACAACCCCTATGAATTTGGCGGAGGTAAATTGCGTTAAATCGGAGATACGGGTGATTGAATTTCGGTGAACGTTGGCATATGGGATGTGCAGAGGTTAATGTGATATATCTGTGGCTATATCGGATATCTCGAAAATGTTGTCCCTGATTCTTTCCAAATTTAGCATACTCCTTCTTAAGGTTACTGAGAACAACCTCTATTAATTTGGCGGAGGTAAATTGCGTTAAATCGGAGAAATCGGAGATTGAAGTTCGAAAAATGTAGGTAGCTCGGAATTCCTGGTTGACATGATATATCTGTGGCTATATCGGATATCTCGAAAACATTGTCCCTGATTCTTTCCAAATTTAGCATACTCCTTCTTAAGGTTACTGAGAACAACCATAATGAATTTGGCGGAAGTAAATTGCGTTAAATCCGAGAAATCGGAGAGCGAAGTTCGAAAAATGTAGGTAACTCGGAATTCTGGGTTGAGATGATATAGCTCTGGCTGAGTTCGAATATCTCGAAAACATTGTCCCTGATTCTTTTCAAACTTTGTATACTCCTTCTTAAGGTTACTGAGAACAACCCCTATGAATTTGGCGGAGGTAAATTGGGTTAAATCGGAGATACGGGTGATTGAATTTCGGTGAACGTTGGCATAGTGGATGTGCAGAGGTTAATGTGACATATTTGTGGCTATATCGGAAATCTCAAACACATTGTCTCTGATTCTTTCCTAATTTAGCATACTCGTTCTTAACGTTACTGAAAATAACCCCTATGAATTTGGCGGAGGTAAATTGCGTTAAATCGGAGATTGAAGTTCGGAAAATGTAGGTATCTCGGAATTCTGGGTTGAGATGATATAGCTCTGGCCGAGTTCGAATATCTCGAAAAGATTGTCCCTGATTCTTTCCAAACTTTGCATACTCCTTCTTAAGGTTACTGAGGACAACCCCTATGATACGGAAGATTGAATTTCGGTGAACGTAGGCATCTGGGATATCCAGAGGTTAATGTGATATATCTGTGGATATATTCGGATATCTCGAAAACATTGTCCCTGATTCTTTTCAAACTTTGTATACTCCTTCTTAAGGTTACTGAGAACAACCCCTATGAATTTGGCGGAGGTAAATTGGGTTAAATCGGAGATACGGGTGATTGAATTTCGGTGAACGTTGGCATATGTGATGTGCAGAGGTTAATGTGATATATCTGTGGCTATATCGGATATCTCGAAAACGTTGTGCCTTATTCTTTCCAAATTTAGCATACTCCTTCGTAACGTTACTGAGAACAACCCCTATGAATTTGGCGGAGGTAAATTGCGTTAAATCGGAGATACGGAAGATTGAAATTCGGTGAACGTAGGCATATGGGATATGCAGAGGTTAATGTGATATATCTGTGGCTAAATTCGGATATCTCGAAAACATTGTTCCTGATTCTTTCCAAATTCAGCATACTCCTTCTTAACGTTACTGAGAACAACCCCTATGAATTTGGCGGAGGTAAATTCGGTTAAATCGGAGAAATCGGAGATTGAAGTTCGAAAAATGTAGGTAGCTCGGAATTCTGGGTTGAGATGATATAGCTCTGGCTGAGTTCGAATATCTCGAAAACATTGCCCCTGATTCTTTTCAAATTTTGTATACTCCTTCTTAAGGTTACTGAGAACAACCCCTATGAAATTGGCGGAGGTAAATTGCGTTAAATCGGAGATACGGGTGATTGAATTTCGGTGAACGTTGGCATATGGGATGTGCAGAGGTTAATGTGATATATCTGTGGCTATATCGGATATCTCGAAAATATTGTCCCTGATTCTTTCCAAATTTAGCATACTCCTTCTTAAGGTTACTGAGAACGACCTCTATTAATTTGGCGGAGGTAAATTGCGTTAAATCGGAGAAATCGGAGATTGAAGTTCGATAAATGTAGGTAGCTCGGAATTCCTGGTTGACATGATATATCTGTGGCTATATCGGATATCTCGAAAACATTGTCCCTGATTCTTTCCAAATTTAGCATACTCCTTCTTAAGGTTACTGTGAACAACCATAATGAATTTGGCGGAAGTAAATTGCGTTAAATCCGAGAAATCGGAGAGCGACGTTCGAAAAATGTAGGTAACTCGGAATTCTGGGTTGAGATGATATAGCTCTGGCTGAGTTCGAATATCTCGAAAACATTGTCCCTGATTCTTTTCAAACTTTGCATACTCCTTCTTAACGTTACTGAGAACAGCCCCTATGAATTTGGCGGAGGTAAATTGCGTTAAATCGGAGATACGGAAGATTGAATTTCGGTGAACGTTGGCATAGTGGATGTGCAGAGGTTAATGTGACATATTTGTGGCTAAATCGGAAATCTCAAAAACATTGTGTCTCTGATTCTTTCCTAATTTAGCATACTCCTTCTTAACGTTACTGAAAATAACCCCTATGAATTTGGCGGAGGTAAATTGCGTTAAATCGGAGAAATCGGAGACTGAAGTTCGAAAAATGTAGGTATCTCGGAATTCTGGGTTGAGATGATATAGCTCTGGCTGAGTTCGAATATCTCGAAAACATTGTCCCTGATTCTTTCCAAACTTTGCATACTCCTTCTTAAGGTTACTGAGGACAACCCCTATGAATTTGGCGGAGGTAAATTGCGTTAAATCGGAGAAATCGGAGATTGAAGTTCGAAAAATGTAGGTAGCTCGGAATTCTGGGTTGAGATGATATAGCTCTGGCTGAGTTCGAATATCTCGAAAACATTGTCCCTGATTCTTTTCAAATTTTGTATACTCCTTCTTAACGTTACTGAGAACAACCCCTATGAAATTGGCGGAGGTAAATTGCGTTAAATCGGAGATACGGGTGATTGAATTTCGGTGAACGTTGGCATATGGGATGTGCAGAGGTTAATGTGATATATCTGTGGCTATATCGGATATGTCGAAAATATTGTCCCTGATTCTTTCCAAATTTAGCATACTCCTCCTTAAGGTTACTGAGAACGACCTCTATTAATTTGGCGGAGGTAAATTGCGTTAAATCGGAGAAATCGGAGATTGAAGTTCGATAAATGTAGGTAGCTCGGAATTCCTGGTTGACATGATATATCTGTGGCTATATCGGATATCTCGAAAACATTGTCCCTGATTCTTTCCAAATTTAGCATACTCCTTCTTAAGGTTACTGTGAACAACCATAATGAATTTGGCGGAAGTAAATTGCGTTAAATCCGAGAAATCGGAGAGCGACGTTCGAAAAATGTAGGTAACTCGGAATTCTGGGTTGAGATGATATAGCTCTGGCTGAGTTCGAATATCTCGAAAACATTGTCCCTGATTCTTTCCAAATTTAGCATACTCCTTCTTAACGTTACTGAGAACAGCCCCTATGAATTTGGCGGAGGTAAATTGCGTTAAATCGGAGATACGGAAGATTGAATTTCGGTGAACGTTGGCATAGTGGATGTGCAGAGGTTAATGTGACATATTTGTGGCTAAATCGGAAATCTCAAAAACATTGTGTCCCTGATTCTTTCCAAATTTAGCATACTCCTTCTTAAGGTTACTGAGAACAACCCCTATGAATTTGGCGGAGCTAAATTGCGTTAAATCGGAGATACGGGCGATTGAATTTCGGTGAACGTACGCATATGGGATGTGCAAAGGGAAGGTGCCGTTGGGTGGGTCGTTCGGTGAAAGGTGGTAGGCCTTGAAGCGGGCGGCCTTGCGTAAGGGTTGTTGCGGGTGAGTCTAGACAGCGCCCGGAATCTGTGGCTGGAATTTCTGTGGCCCATTTCACACTGGTCTTTTTTTGCACTCATTTTTCTCCCATAACACCCCTGGGTGTACGCCGATCGGGCTGCTGTGTTTCGGAGCACAACTAGGACCAAAATATGTACCCAAATGTGGACCCAAACTGTGTGCGGAAAAACGACGATTTCAGACCAAAATTTAACGTTCCTTAGAACCTCAATTTTCCACTCTTTGGTCAAAATCGTCTTCATATTCGCCATTCTCGTCCCAAAAACATGGAAAACAATACCTCAAAAGCTCATGTTACTAACATGTTACTAAAACACAAAAAGTACTTATTTTTATACTCATTTTTCACTCATAACACCCCTGGGTATATTCCGATCGGGCTGCAAAGTTTCGGGACACAACTAGGGCCCAAATAGAGCATGTGTGCGAAAGAACGAATTTTTTAGACTGAAAATGAAGACGGTACACGTGATACGGCGGACGGACATTGCATTTTGGTTTATTATTCTCTGAATAATACACCTATGTATTCGCTCAGCAAAAAATTTTTATAACACCCCCTCAAACTTTTTTCTTTTCCGTTTCAAGGTGCGTAGATTCAAAAAATGCAATGTCCGTCCGCCGTCTGCCGTATCACGTGTACAGGCTTCATTTTCGGTCTAAAAAAGTCGTTCTTTCGCACACATGCTCCATTTGGGCCCTAGTTGTGTACCGAAACTTTTCAGCCCGATCGGAATATACCCAGGGGAGTTATGAGTGAAAATGTGTATAAAAATAGGTACTTTTTGTGTTTTAACAACATGTTAGTAAAATGAGCTTTTGAGGTATAGTATTCCATGTTTTTGGGGACGAGAAGACCGAATATGAAGTCGATTTTGACCAAGGAGCGGAAAATTGAGACCAGATGTTCAGCTCCCAAAATTGATTTTTTATGAGTCAAAAACCTGGGAAATCGCCTGAAATCACCATCAATTTGTATAATAACACTAGAAAAAGTGTCAACACGTGGATCAAGAGGATTAAATGGTACAATCAATGATCAAGGGTAATTTGAAGAAAAAAAAAGGAGCGTAGTACCTAATTCAAGTTCTGGGGGCCAATTTGTGGAAACCACCAGAAATAGCAATTTCAATTAATTTACATGAAAGAAACAATAAATAAACAGCCGGCATTTCTGTAGACCAACAAAATAATAGAATAATAAACCCATGTGACAAGGACTTTGCAGCGTTTTTTTTTTTTTTTTTTTTCAGATCATCTTTGATCATTGGTAGTACCATTTAATGGTCTTGATTCACCTGTTTACACTTTTTCCAATGTTATTATACACATTGATGGTGATTTCAGACATTTTTCCAGGTTTTTGACTCATAAAAAACCAATTTTGAGAGCTGAACCTTTGGTAAAACCTCAATTTCCGCGTCTGGTCAAAATCGACTTCATATTCGGTCTTCTCGTCCCCAAAAACATGGAAAAAGATACTTCAAAAGCTCATGTTACTAACATGTTGTTAAAACGCAAAAAGTACCTATTTTTACACACATTTTCACTCATAACACCCCTGGGTATATTCCGATCGGGCTGAAAAGTTTCGGGACACAACTAGGGCCCAAATGGAGCATGTGTGCGAAAGAACGAATTTTTGTACCATCAGTTCGTAGAATAATACTAGAAAAAGTGTCAACACGTGGATCAAGACGATTAAATGGTACAATCAATGATCAAAGTTAATTTGAAAAAAAAAAAGATCGTACCTACCTAATTTGTGTTTTGGGGGCCAAAATTGGTGGAAACTTTCAGAAATAGCTATTTCAATTATTTCACATGAAACAAACAATAAATGTACAGCCAACATTCTGTAGAATAATAAACCCCATGTGACAAGGACTTTGCAGCGTTTTTGGAATCTACGCACCTTGAAACGTAAAAGAAAAAATTTTGAGGGGGTGTTATAAAAATTTTTTGCTGAGCGAATACATAGGTGTATTATTCACAGAATAATAAACCAAAAGTGCTTTGCATGGCATTACCCCCACAGTTGGGTAATGCCGTGCACAGAGTTTTTTCCTCCTCTTATGTCATTCAAACATGTTTTTCACACTGGTTTTGAATGTAAATGTTTTGATATGTTTAATACACATAAAAACTATCAAAAAACTTTACTAAAATGAACAATGGTTAGAAAAATTACTAAATAATTAAACCATTTAAAAAAACGCTGCAAAGTCCTTGTCACATGGGTTTATTATTCTATTGGACATACCTACAGAAACGTTGGCTGTTTATTTATTGTTTCTTTCATATAAAATAATTTAAATAGCTATTTCTGGTGGTTTCCACCAATTTTGGCCCCCAAAACACGAATTAGGTACGCTCCTTTTTTTTTTCTTCAAATTACCCTTGATCATTGATAGTACCATTTAATCGTCTTGATCCACCTCTTGATACTTTTTCTAGTGTTATTCTACAAATTGATGGTGATTTCAGACGATTTTCCAGGTTTTTGACTTATAAAAAATCAATTTTGGGAGCTGAACATCTGGTACAACCTCAATTTTCCACTCTTTGGTCACAATCGACTTCATATTCGGTCTTCTCGTCCCCAAAAACATGAAAAACGATACCTCAAAAGTTCATTTTACTAACATGTTACTAAAACACAAAAAGTACCTATTTTTATACACATTTTCACTCATAACACCCCTGGGTATATTCCGATCGGGCTGAAAAGTTTCGGGACACAACTAGGGCCCAAATGGAGCATGTGTGCGAAAGATCGAATGTTTTAGACCGAAAATGAAGCCTGTACACGTGATACGGCGGACGGACATTGCATTTTTGGAATCTACGCACCTTGAAACGGAAAAGAAAAAAATTTTGAGGGGGTCTTATAAAAATTTTTTGCTGAGCGAATACATAGGTGTATTATTCACAGAATAATAAACCAAAACCAAAACGAGCCGAGGTCGTGTTTTGGGGGCCAAAATTGGTGGAACACATCTAGCTGATCAATAATTGCGCATGAAATAAACAATAAATGAACAGCCAATATTTCTGTAGGTATGTCCAATAGAATAATAAACCCATGTGACAAGGACTTTGCAGCGTTTTTCATCTTTATATTGAGACTCGGCAAATAAGCGTTCAAGTACCATTTTCAATCATTTCTTTGATTTCTCGACGTGATTCAGTACAGAATTTCATTAGCTTTCTGATGCGATAATCATAATTTCGCTTTGCGCGAAATCGCAGTCAGCGTCCACAAGTAATCAATATGTAAACACCGGGGTAATGGCGCGCACTGAGTTGGGGTAATGACGTGCACTTTTGGAATGCACGTCATTACTTACCCCGAGTTCAAATTTATCAGTTGTTTCCACCATTTTTTCTCAAAAAATCTCATAAAATACCTAACTTTCATTTAGAGTTTCATAAAATACCTAATTCTAATGATGTCTCCCTTCTGATTTAAGAGACTCAAGACTGAAATTTCATGTGATGAAAAGTCAATTTTGTCAAATGCATTTTGGTTTATTATTTTGGTTTATTATTCTGTGAATAATACACCTATGTATTCGCTCAGCAAAAAATTTATATAACACCCCCTCAAAAATTTTCCTTTTCCGTTTCAAGGTGCGTAGATTCAAAAAATGCAATGTCCGTCCGCCGTCCGCCGTATAGATAATATATGCTAGATAATATAGATAGATAATATAGATAATAATAGATAATATAGATAATATGTACTACTCTATACATATTATGTGAATCGCAATAGTAGTAGCGGTTAGTACCTAACCCCGTACTCGTTACTAGGTACCTACCTAAATCACGAGAGTTAAATGTTACTAAAGTAATACAGCCGATGACAAACAGTAACTAAAACGGCAAAAAGAAACGCAAATAATGAAGTTCTAAAGGAAAATTGTTGATATGGAGTGAAATAGATGCCCCTTCTGCGTAGATCACTGTTTTCTGTGGTCAATACCTATGCTGAACCGTTGTTCAACGGTTGTTCAAGTTGCAAAATTACCGATCAACAAAATCCAGCCCCTTCTTGGTAGATGAACCGTTGTGTAATAATTTAACGTTGCGTAATAATTTACCGTTATGTAATAATTTACCCATCAAATATACTTCAACGTTTGTTCAAGTTTCAGAAGTACCTACCAACAAAATCCAATAGTCCATCACTAGTCAAATGAAATAATATCACAGAACAACCAACTCGACTTCATACAGCCATCCTTGATTATAATCAGGTGCTCCTTATTGATGATATCCGGGCCGGATTTATACCGTTTGATTCACGATCGTGTTGACGAAGCTTTTTGGTGTAAACGAACTGCTGGACGTACAATGCTCTGGGTGGTCTCAAAAATTGTTTAGCTCAAGACAAATTTAATAAAGTTAAAAAACCATACCCTTCTATCGAAAGTTTTCGAGCTACGGCATTCTGAAATTGTCAACGCCTATTTTGAACCCCTTAGAGATGACTGACAGTAACGTCGAGCTTCGAGGACCAACTAGACCCCGAACGGAACCTATAACCCGAATTTCATCAATTTCGTTTCATGGTAACTAAGAAAAGTGGCCAGTACGGCGTACGGCGGACAGACAGAAATATTTGTATTGCATTTTCGGATTCTACATACCTTGAAACGTAAACCATCAAATTTTGAGGGGGGGGGGGGGTTAGAATTTTTTCATTTTTTTTTTCATGATCGATTCCAATGGTTCATCATTGAAAATAATATACCAAAAATTTTAAAAAACTACCCGGAAGAAGTGTAATGATATTTTTGTGATGTAGATTAGTTCAATCTCTTTAACCTCAAGTACAAACCTACTTTTGGTTTATTATTTTCAATAATGAACCATTGGAATCGAGCATGAAAAAAAAAATTCTTACCCCCCCTCAAAATTTGATGGTTTACGTTTCAAGGTATGTAGAATCCGAAAATGCAATAAAAATATTTCTGTCTGTCCGCCGTACGCCGTACGGGCCACTTTTCTTAGTTACCATGAAAAAAAATTGATGAAATTCGGGTTATAGGTTCCGTTCGGGGTCTCGGCGTTACTGTCAGTCATCTCTAAGGGGTTAAAAATAGGGGTTGAAATTTTCAGAACGCCTATACCTTTTTTTTACGTGAATATTTTTACGGTTTTAAATAGTTCTTGAACTTACGAGTTTTTTAAGACCACCCGGAGCACCCAGCACCAGCCGTTCGTTCACAGTAAGGCCCCGAAGTTTGCACCGACAGGCATTTTCGACTCCAGTGTGAATGAAATTGTATACAACAGACGAAATCTCGTCACCAGGGACGCGTCGATTTTATTAGTGGGGTACCTAAGAGGTCGACTGGGTTGTTCTGTGATATTATTTCATTTGAAAAATGATGTGCGTTTCTTTTTGTTAGGTACTGTTTGCAATCGACAGAATTATTTTAGCAACATTTACCTCGTGATTTAGGTAGGTACCTAGTAACGAGTACGGGGTTAGCTACTAACCTACGAAGGGTGTGCGATCCGGCTGGATTTTGTTGATAGGTACTTTTGCAACTTGAACAACCGATGAAGTATTATTGATGGGTAAATTATTACACAATGGCAAATTATTACACAACGGCTCATCTACCCAGAAGGGGCTGGATTTTGTTGATAGGTACTTTTGCAACTTGAATAACCGTTGAAGTATTATTGATGGGTAAATTATTACATAATGGCAAATTATTACACAACGACAAATTATTACACATCGGTAAACTATTACACAACGGTAAATTATTACACAACGGCTCATCTACCCAGAAGGGGCTGGATTTTGTTGATAGGTACTTTTGCAACTTGAACAACCGATGAAGTATTATTTTTGGGCAAATTATTACACAGCGGTTCATTATTCTATCTCCGTAGAAGTGGAACCTATACAGGTAAATTATTACAAAACGGTTTAGGGAGGTACCTAGTAACGAGTACGGGGTTAGGTACTAACCTACGGAGGTCCGCGATCTACATAATATGTGTAGAATAGTACATATTTATGTTATATAGACGGGTTATCTATACAGAGAGCTGTGATCTGTAACAGAAGGGTATTCTGTACAAAATAATAAACCGTTGTGCAGGGATTTGCAGCGTTTTTTTATTGGTAAAGTACACAGGTATGGGAATATGCCGACTTTCTCTCTTCATGGGCTCAGAAAGGGGTTGAGTTTCGGGGGCGGACAGGACTTGGGGTTGGGTTCTAGAAAGGGCATGTACGAAATTTGACTCCATTCCGACAATTAGGGCGCGGTGGAGGGAAAAAATACCGTAACTGGCCACTAAGCGATGAGCATAAGAAGATGAGAAGAAGAAGAAGAAAGAAGCATAAGAAGAAGACGTCAGCTCGACATTTATTGCAATTAAAATAATCGAAAATATTACAATAAACCCGAATAACATAGTACGGAGCTTTAGTAGTGGTAGAATCTTGAATGAAGGTGGTAAAAACCAAACACAACACACAACCATTGAACGAGTTGATAGGTAGGAACGATATTTTCCGTTTCATTTGACTTGTCATAGTATTTTCCTGTTCATCTTCGTACCATTTCCAAATAATCATGAAAATTAACAGTTTGGAACTGGCTGTGCCACCAAAGTCGGATCTCCTGACTTGGATTCTCCAGTTTCACCTCCACATCCTACCATTTGCTATAGTTTAATTACACCTAGGAGAAAGTGCGTATCTCATCGTCAAGGGACTCATCACTTCGCAACAAGATAATAAATTAATACCTATTTAGTTTTGAAAAAATGTACCTACCCCCAATGTTGCTATGAGTAGTTTTACTAGGTACCTAATATGGTTCACAATTACCTGTATGTTTAATGATAATTACCCTCGACTTTGTAGTTATTTAAGGAAATATTACTTACAATAAATCAAAATAACAAAGTTGCACGTACCTTTAGTAGTGTGTACAATCCGAGAATGAAGATAGAATCCAGTTCGTAGCACAAACCGCATACACAACCACTTATCAACGCGGGCCATACAGTGCACACACGTTCTTCATCGGATTGCCCATATCACTTCACGCGGTTAATCGGCGGATCACTCCGAGGCGATTCGAGAAAACACACAAAAATATATAATATAGTCCAGGAATTATTGTTTAAAGATGAATTTTGACGAAAAACTACCACAAACCTGCCATCCGTCGCGGGTGATCGAGCGACTGATGTGAGGGATGGCAGGGTGGGGAAGGTGGCGGTGAGGGGAAAGTAGGCACTTAGGTACTTGTAACTTTAATTATTTTCCCCTTTATTTTACCCGACTTATTGTCTTTACCTGTGTCGTGAGTCCCTCCCGGGAACACTCCTATCATATTAAGTTCTCACCAATATTCAAACGCCAAACTAAAAGCTCCGTAAATAAAGACATGAGTGGGGACAGGCGACAGAACCCAGGGTTACTCAACCTGGGGCCCCACTACCAGCTCCCAGCAAGGAGCTGGAGGGAGAGGCCCCCAAGTACTATATAACCCCGGATCCTGGCGCTCAAGCTTCATTCGACACTTCCTCTAACCAGCTCTCTCTTCTCTCTCTTACCTTACCTCCCAGATGATCGGTTGAATACAGCCGCCTGGGAATTTCACCTCCTCTCTTCTCTCTCCTCCTTCCCCCCTTGTCTAGATGATCGGTTGAATACAGCCGCCTAGACAAGGGACCTCTCCTTCCCTCTCCTTCACCTAGATGAACGGTTGACTACAGCCGCCTAGGTGAAATTCCCTCATCCACCTCTCTCTCCTCCAAAAGTCGTAGATGTTCGGTTGATTACAGCCGCCTGCGACTTTTCCTCACCTTCCTTCCACACCACCTCTCTCTCCTCCAAAAGTCGTAGATGTTCGGTTGACTACAGCCGCCTGCGACTTTTTCTCCTTTTCTATCCTTTACCTAAATTCACTCACTCACCTTCCTTCCACGCCACCGTGATGAGAATTTTAAATTCATCACAGTGGTGAACCCGACGTTCACTCAACCTTCTTCCTTCCCACCTTCCCACCTCATGTGTCGCCCCAGTCAAGTAGTTCGGTGTCCCGCATTTTAAATTCAAAATTTTAACCAGTCAGTTTAAATTCGCAATTCTTGGCCCAACCCTCAACACTCACCTCTCAACTCAACGCACCACCGCTCCCGCCGATTGCGAATTTTAAAATTCAAAACCAAGTCAAATTTTTGAATTTTAGTTACAGAAATGGACCCGAACTCACCGACGCCGCCGCTCTTGCGACCAGCCACGCTACAGCCTCCCGCCGCTGCGACATCCGACGCATTGGCCGACAACCCTTTCTCCACGCTCTCCCCACCGACCTCTGCGTCATCAGACGCCGCCGCCGCCGCCGCCGCCGCCGCCACGGCCGCAGCCGCCGCCGACGTCATGACGGCGTCCGCTGCGTTCCCTCTGTCGCTGCCCCCCTTCTACACGCACGACCCGGCGCTGTGGTTTTTTCAAGTAGACGCAGCATTCTCGGCCGCCAACATCCGCAGCCAGAAAACCCGGTACTCCCGGATCATTTCGCTTCTGCCCTACGAGATCCTGCTGCAGACCTCGGATATCTCCCCCGACGCCGCCGCTGCGTACGACGACCTCCGCAGCCGCCTCATCAACACCTACCAGCCGTCGAAGATCGCCCGAGTAGCCGCCCTCTCCCAACCTCAACACCTCGGCGACCAGAAGCCCTCCCACCTCTACCGACGGCTGCGTCACCAGCTGCAAGGAATTATGACCGCCGACATCGCACGCACGTTCTGGTTACGTGCCCTTCCCCACCCCATCCAGATGGCCCTTGCCAGCCATCTCGACGGTCCCGACGAGCCCCTCCTACGGCTCGCGGACACCGTGCACGACTTGGCCGCTGCGGCCGCCGTCAGTGAGGTGCGTACGCCGCGCCACCCCCCGCCTTTCCGGGACCGCACAAAATCCCGGGACCGCGGCCGGGCACCCTCCCTCGACGGACGTCGACCCCTTTCGACGGATCGCCGACGCGACTCGTCCGCCGACCGCCGCCGCCAGCGCTCACCCGAGCGCCGCAACGCATCCCCTCCCCGCCAGCGCAGGGGCCGATCCCCAGCGGCTGCGCGCGTGCCCACCTCAGCCCGCCCCACCAACCCCACCTACCTACCTGCGGACCACCCCAACCGTTGTTTCTATCACGTAAACTTCGGTGGGGAGGCCCGCAAGTGCCAACCCCCCTGCTCCTTCGCCCCTAAGCAGGGAAACGAAGACGCCCGCCGGTAAATCCGGCGGGCCCCCCTCCTCGCCAACACGGGGGGGACCATGCGCATATCCCCCCCGCCCGCATTCACACAGCCACCACCACCAAGCCGCGCTACCCCTCCTACGCCGCCGCCACGGCTGCCAACCTTCCGGCCGCGCCTGCAGCGCCGCCAAAACCCTCACCCCACCACAAACGGAACAAACCCTCCCCGCCCGCCACCAGGGCAACCAACCTTCCGGCCGCCACTCACGCCGCCGCTACCGTTCCCCCACCCCGGAACGGCCCCTCCACGCCCGCCAACAGGGCAGCCAACCTCCCGGCCGCCACTCACGCCGCCGCTCCCGTTCCCCCACCCCGGAACCGCCCCTCCTTGCCCGTCAACAGGGCAGACAACCTCCCGGCCGCCACTCACGCCGCCGCAGCCGTTCCCCCACCACGGAACGGAACCTCCACGCCCGCCTCCAGGGCACAAATCCCTCCAACCGCCACACAGCCCACCACTACTGTTCCCCCTCCCCGGAACGACGGGAAACCGCCTCGCGTCTCCTTCGCAGCGGACCAGCCTACACCCACCAACGTACCCACCTCCGCAATTGTGCCCAACGCCCTTCCGACCCACCAGCGACTTTTCCTGCGCTGCAGGAAAACCAATGTGCCGTTCTTGGTGGACACAGGGGCGGCGCTATCAATATTCCCTAACAACATCCTCCGTCGTCAGGCGCGCTGCTACCGGCAGCTTCTCTACGCCGCCAACGGTACCACCATCCCCTCGTACGGGACGTACCGCTCCTCTGTTTATATGAGCGGACTCGCGTACGAGTGGGAGTTTACCGTGGCGGACGTGGAGAAGGCGATCCTGGGGGCCGATTTTCTCGCATATTTCGGTCTCCAGGTCGACGTCCGGAACGCGCGCCTGATCGACCCCGCCACAAAAACACCCATCCCCGGATTCATCCATGCCATAAACCACCCCCCTACGCAATTTGAACGCCTCCTCCTCAACTACCGCCCCCAGCGCCGCCCCTCTGCCCACATCTCCACCATTCAACACCACATTGAGACCTCCGGCCCCCCCATCACAGCTAAAGCCCGACGACTCCACCCCCTACAACTATCTAAAGCCCGACAACATTTTAATAAACTAATAGCCGACGGTATCATCCGCCCCTCAAAATCCCCTTGGGCTTCTCCACTCCACATCGTGCAGAAGCCCAATGGGGATATCCGCCCCTGCGGGGACTACCGGAGACTAAATTCAAAGACCACACCAGACCTTTATAATGTTCCCCACCTACGAGACTTCTCGTCGCACCTCCATGGCGCTACCATATTCTCCACCCTCGACATTTCACGGGCTTTCCACCACATCAACATTCACCCCCCCGATGTCCAGAAAACCGCCATCATCACCCCGTTCGGACTCTTTGAGTATGTTAAGATGGGCTTCGGGTTAAGGAACGCTGCACAAACTTGGCAGCGCTATATGGACAGCATCCTGCGAGGCCTACCGTTCGTCTTTTGCTTCCTCGACGACGTCCTGGTAGCCTCCAGGACGCCGGAAGAACACCTCAGCCATCTCCAACAGATCCTCGACATCTTCTCCTCCGAAGGCCTCTTGGTAAATACAGAGAAGTGCGTTCTCGGCCAACCCTCCGTCCGCTGCCTCGGCCACCACGTTTCGTCTGAGGGCATCAAACCCCTCGCTGACAAGGTCCACGCCATTTCCGACTTCCCGCAACCCCGCACCGTGACGGAACTCCGCCGCTTCCTGGGTATGCTAAACTTTTACCGTAGACACATCAAACACGCAGCACAACATCAACAACCACTCATACACGCCATTCCCCAACCCTCCAAAAAGAACGACAACCGCCCCATTACCTGGACCCCACAACTTATCTCCTCCTTCAAAATTTGCAAACAGGACCTAGTAGACGCCGCTCTATTGGCCCATCCCGATCCTCACGCCCCACTATCCATCACCACCGATGCGTCCGACTGGGCCATCGGGGCAGTGCTCCATCAGCACACCGGCGCCACCCCCCAACCCCTAGGATTCTTCTCCAAAACGCTATCCCCCACCCAAAAAAATTACTCCACGTTCGACAGAGAACTCCTCGCCATCCACGAAGCCATCAAGCACTTTCGTGACTTCGTGGAGGGCAGGCAGTTCTCTGTCGTCACTGATCATAAGCCCCTGACCCACGCCCTCCTACAAAATCGCAAATCCGCCTCCCCGCGTCGCCTCCGGCAACTCGAGTTTATCGGGCAATTTACGTCCGATATCCGATACTTGCCGGGGGCCGACAACTGCGTGGCGGACGCGCTATCCCGACCCACCCCTACCCCCGCGCCGGTGGCGGAGTTACTGCCTTTCCCTTCACCCCAAATCCTCAAATCTAAACAAACTCCACATTCCGACCCCGCCCTCTCCAACCTCATTTCCGCCTCCAAATTGGAACAACTGCCGCCCCTCGACCTCTGGTGTGACGTAACGGCCGATACACCGCGCCCTTACGTCCCACCGGAGTTGAGGAGGCAGTTGTTCCTCCACTATCATTCCCTCCATCATCCCGGCATTCGGGCGAGCCGGGACCTCATCAAGACGCGGTACTTCTGGCCCCACATGAATACAGATATTCGTAACTGGGTTCTCGGGTGCCAGAAGTGCCAGCGTTTCAAAGTCTCGGCCCACCCGCATGTACCTCCTCAACCAATCCCCGACTCCCTCCCGTGGGAGCATGTACATTTGGACTTAGTGGGCCCCCTTCCCCCATCCGAGGGGAAGAAATACTGCCTCACGATGATCGATCGTGCCACCAACTGGGTGGAGTGCATCCCCCTCTCCTCCATCACCGCGGACACCGTCGCAACGGCTTTCCTCTCTCAATGGGTCAGCCGTTACGGTTGTCCGCGAACAGTCACGGTCGATCAAGGGAGGCAGTTTGAATCGGCCCACTTCTCCGATTTACTACGCTCCCTCGGGATCCAAAAGATCCACACCACCCCGTACCATCCCCAATCCAACGGGAAAATAGAGCGGTGGCACTCGGTCCTGAAACAGGCCATTTCTACTTCAACAAATTCCCCTTCCTGGACTAAATCCCTTCCCTACATTTTGCTCAGCCTTCGAACATCCGCCCGTCCATCAGACCAAACTAGCCCCGCGCAAAATGCATTTAAAGACCCACTACGTTTACCGGCCGATATTTTCACTCCACACCCCACACCGTCAATTAACAGGGAACCACTACACTCAACAACACCGACAAACGACACCACTTATCCCAAACGATTTTTCACCACAACACACATGTACCTGAAAGAGCCCGGCATCCATAAAACTTTCCAACCACTTTACGCCGGGCCCTTTCAAGTCATTCGCACAACACATACAACCGCAACCCTGTTAATTGACGGCAAACCACATACAGTCCCGTTAGCCAGGTGTAAACCCGCACCTGTGCTAACCCCAACACCTAACACTATCAGTCTCCCGCCGTCCGTTCACGATGCACCATCAGCTCTTCCCGCAACACCCGTCACCTCCGTCGTTTCCGGATTTCGACTCGGATCCGGAAATGGCGGCGATTCTCCGGGACGTTTTTGTCCCGGAACCGCTTTCCCCCCTACCCCCCTCGCCCGGGCCTACCACACCGCTTTATTTTGTTCCGCCACGGATCTCCGGGTTACCTCCCCGGCCCCGACGATGGAAGTACCCCCAGTGGCGAATTCTACGCGAATTTCGCGTAGCACAAGCCACGGGGGTACACCCCCCCTACACCCCAACCGACCCCCTGATGGATTCCATCCGTCACGAGTTCCGCCTTGCGGAACTCATGCCTCCCCCGCCTCCCGTTCAAATTTCAGCCCCCCCTGTCCAAATTTCAGCCCCCCCCATTCAAATTTCAACCATCCGCCTTCAAAACCCCGTTCAAAACCTCCCAATACCACCCCAGAATACATCGCCTCCCGCCCAACCACCGATTTCGAGGCCCCCCGTTTTGATCACCCCACAATTTTCACTCTTCGACCCCCCTCCCTCCCCTCCATCGTCGGGGATATCCCCAATAGTTTCCGCCGGGACGAAACGGCCCGGGCGGCGGAACGGACGGAGGGAGCGCCCCCACGCCCCCCTCGTCCCGGCGGCCAAGCCCCCCACCCCGCTATGAGCAATCACGGCGGGGCCTTGAGATTCCGGAACAGTGCTGGTGTTTCATCAACCCACTCGCACTGTACCGGAACTCGAGGCCCCTCCGTGGCCACCTCAACGCGTCGGCCGCCGGCGACTGCCCCACACACACACACACACACACACACACACACACACACACTCGCCGCGCCACACCCAGGAAACGGCGGACCCTCGCAACCGCCTACCACAATGTAACCAAATATCTGTACATACTGTATTTTCTGTAAATAATCATCCTCACCCGCCATCTGTAAATAATCATACGCCAACTGTAAATATTCACGCATCCTCTGTACATATCTCATCTCATTGTAAATATTGTTCATCTACCTCATCTCTCCCTTGCCGATCACTTCCCTAAACGCCAATGTTTAGGGATCATGACCACTGCACTGTACATACTCTCGCCTTCTCACCCTACTTATTCTACCTTATGTTGCTACTTATCATCTACTCGGTTATTATCTACTTATTATCTACTACCTTATGTTACTTACTTATCATCTACTACCATGTTACCTGCCTTATGTACCACCTACTCACTTATCATCTAACATGTTACTACTTATCTACTATGTTACTTATCTACCATATTACTAGTTTTTAAGCACCGCCTTCAGCTCAACCTCTGTTTGCATCGGCCCTCAGCCCCTGTCTCTTTGCGCCTTCCGCGCCTCCTCTTGTTTGCCGTAGCCCTCAGCTCCTGTCATTTTTGCGCCTTCAGCGACCACCTCTTGTTTGCCGTAGCCCTCAGCTCCTGTCATCTTGCGCCTTCAGCACCAATATTGGTTCAAACTGGGGGGACCTCTGTCGTGAGTCCCTCCCGGGAACACTCCTATCATATTAAGTTCTCACCAATATTCAAACGCCAAACTAAAAGCTCCGTAAATAAAGACATGAGTGGGGACAGGCGACAGAACCCAGGGTTACTCAACCTGGGGCCCCACTACCAGCTCCCAGCAAGGAGCTGGAGGGAGAGGCCCCCAAGTACTATATAACCCCGGATCCTGGCGCTCAAGCTTCATTCGACACTTCCTCTAACCAGCTCTCTCTTCTCTCTCTTACCTTACCTCCCAGATGATCGGTTGAATACAGCCGCCTGGGAATTTCACCTCCTCTCTTCTCTCTCCTCCTTCCCCCCTTGTCTAGATGATCGGTTGAATACAGCCGCCTAGACAAGGGACCTCTCCTTCCCTCTCCTTCACCTAGATGAACGGTTGACTACAGCCGCCTAGGTGAAATTCCCTCATCCACCTCTCTCTCCTCCAAAAGTCGTAGATGTTCGGTTGATTACAGCCGCCTGCGACTTTTCCTCACCTTCCTTCCACACCACCTCTCTCTCCTCCAAAAGTCGTAGATGTTCGGTTGACTACAGCCGCCTGCGACTTTTTCTCCTTTTCTATCCTTTACCTAAATTCACTCACTCACCTTCCTTCCACGCCACCGTGATGAGAATTTTAAATTCATCACAACCTGTTTTTACACTTTTCCAAAAAAATCCACGAAATGATTGAAGTTACCGATCTACGTGGCACTGGGTCTGCCCGCCAGAGCTTAAACTCTCCAGATTTAGGTTAATACTTGGAATTTTCCATCTATTTTATTGGAATTGGTCGTTAATGCGATCTTGAATTTCCATAAACCACCAATGGTTGTATAGTTGGTGTTTTAATCGTTCCAAGTAACTACATCATGTTGTGAACTGATGCCCTCGTGGCACAACCAGTGCCACATAGATAAGTAACTTGTATATTATTTCTTCGATTGTTTGAAGCAGTTAGAAAAAGAAAAACACAATGTAAATTCAGGTAAATGTAAAAAAAAATAAATAAATAAATAACTAAATAAATTATAAAAAAATCGAGTGAATACCTACCTACCCCACCACGCCCAGCCACATCACCTTCCCCACCCTGCCACCCCTCTCTATTAGTCAGTCTGGCTCGATCAACCGCGACGGATGGTAGGTAAGTGGCAGTTTTTATTCCAAATTCATCATAGAAGAATAATTCCTGGACTAAATTGTACTGTGTTATTGTGAGTTTTCTCCTCGAATCGCCTCGGTATCCGCCGATTTAATCGGGAGAAGTGATATGGGCAATTCGAAAACCAACGTGGGTGCATCGTCGGCCCGCGCCGATGATGATTGTGTTCAGTGCTGCGATTTGGATTCCACCACCTTCATTCACCGACCATCCAGTACTAAAGGTACCGTAAAATTTTGCTCTTTAGGTTTATTGTAAGTAATATTTTCTTTATAATTTATAAAGTCGAGGATCCTCTGGTGGCACACCCCATGCCACGTAGACATACCTACCTACCTTACCTACACATTTCTTTAATTGTGTGGATAAGTTACGAAACGAAAAATACAATGAGAATTCAGGCAAATGAAAGGGAAAATTATGAAGTAAAAACCTACCAAGGCCCACCCTGTTGATACTTTCTTGTAAGTCCGCTATTGGTTGGTATGCGGTAGTTTTTCGTCAAAATTGTTCTTTAAACAATAATTCCTGGACTAGATTATACATTTTTGTGTGTTTTCTCCTGGAATCGCCTCAGTATTATCCGCCGAATAACCCCGAGAAGTGATATGGGTGATCCGATACCTCACGTGAGTGCAGGTTAACCTGTATTGACCAGTGATTGTGTTTTTGATTAAATTAGTGCTGCGATTTGGGTTCTACCACCTTCATTCCCGGATCATCCGCTACTAAAGGTAAGTACAACTCTTGTTATTTCCCTTTATTGTAAGCAATATTTCCTTATAACGATACACGTGAGTGTAGTAGTAAAATGACGAATTTAGGTATCTACCTACTTGGGAGTTTCTACATATTTGATTGAACTTAGTGATTAACACCATCTGGAATTTCCAAAAACTACTGATAAGGGACCTATACGGTGTTCTCATCGTTCCGAGTACCTGTGTGAATCAGGAGAATCGTTGCTCTGGTGGCACAGCCCATGCCACGTAGACATACCTACCTACCTTACCTACGCATTTCTTTAATTGTCTGGATAAGTTACGAAACGAAAAACGCTGCAAAGTCCTTGTCACATGGGTTTATTATTCTACTGGACATACCTACAGAAATGTTGGCTGTTAATTTATTGTTTATTTCATGCGTAATAATCGAAATAGCTATTTCTGATGGTTTACACAATTTTTGGCCCCTAAAACACGAATTAGGTAGGTACGCTCCTTTTTTTTTCAATTTATCTTTGGCACATTGGTAGTGCCATTTAACCTTCATGATCCACGTGTTGATACTACTTCTAGTGTTATTACACAAATTGATGGTGATTTCAGACGATTTTCCAGGTTTTTGACTCATGAAAAATCAATTTTGGGAGCTGAACATCTGGTAGAACCTCGATTTTCCACTCTTTGGTCAAAATCGACTTCACATTCGGTCTTTTCGTCCCCAAAAACATGGAAAAAGATACCTCAAAAGCTCATGTTAGTAAAACACAAAAAGTAGGTACCTATTTTGGTTTATTATTCTGTGAATAATACACCTATGTATTCGCTCAGCAAAAAATTTTTATAACACCCCCTCAAAATTTTTTCTTTTCCGTTTCAAGGTGCGTAGATTCCAGAAATGCAATGTCCGTCCGCCGTCCGCCGTACGCCGTATCACGTGTACAGGCTTCATTTTCGGTCTAAAAAAGTCGTTCTTTCGCACACATGCTCCATTTGGGCCCTAGTTGTGTCCCGAAACTTTTCAGCCCGATCGGAATATACCCAGGGGTGTTATGAGTGAAAATGTGTGTAAAAATAGGTACTTTTTGCGTTTTAACAACATGTTAGTAACATGAGCTTTTGAGGTATCTTTTTCCATGTTTTTGAGGACGAGAAGACCGAATATGAAGTCGATTTTGACCAAAGACGCGGAAATTGAGGTTTTACCAAAGGTTCAGCTCCCAAAATTGGTTTTTTATGAGTCAAAAACCTGGAAAACTGTCTGAAATCACCATCAATGTGTACAATAACCCATCAAATCAAGACCATTAAATGCCACTACCAATGATCAAAAATGATCTTAAAAAAAAAAAAAAGCGTACCTATTTCATGTTTTGGGGGCCAAAATTGGTGGAAATCATCAGAAATAGCTATTTCAATCATTCCACATGAAAGAAACAATACATTTAACAGCCAACAAAAATCTCTAGAACTCCAATAGAATAATAAACCCATGTGACAAGGACTTTGCAGCGTTTTTGTGCACATTTTCACTCATAACATCCCTGGGTATATTCCGATCGGGCTGAAAAGTTTCGGGACACAACTAGGGCCCAAATGGAGCATGTGTGCGAAAGAACGACTTTTTTAGACCAAAAATGAAGCCTGTACACGTGATACGGCGTACGGCGGACGGCGGACGGACATTGCATTTCTGGAATCTACGCACCTTGAAACGGAAAAGAAAAAATTTTGAGGGGGTGTTATTAAAATTTTTTGCTGACCGAATACATAGGTGTATTTGTACGAATGTAGCAAAACTCACGAATGGAAACCCAACAAAAAACTATTCCGTAAATAGACAAATTGAACGGATTGGATAATTTTGCCCACTCAAATCGAGGTCGCTCCCGCGAGAATCTTCAGTTACCTTTCGACGAAGTATGTGATTCATTCCTCGTAACAAAAGAATCATCAGTTGCCTTAAATACTGCCCAAATACTACCCCAGAATTAGTTCAGGAGTTCCATGGAACTATTGATAATTGTAGACGACCTTGAAGAGTCCTCTGTTTGGTGCGTGGTAAGGAAATAGAAATTAACAACGTGGAATCATGCACGATTATTTTCCGTAGCGTGGGGATGGGATCCGGGTTTCAATGAAGAATGATAGGTGTGCGAGTGGCGAACGATAATTTTGTTTGAGGGAGCATCAGACACGGGTCGCATAGGTAGCTAGTTGTGGGTAGGTAGGTACTTAGATAGGCAGGTACCTGTGATTTCATAGCAATCGTGTCACAGTCAGCTCGATCACCAAGAATTCTGGGTTCTGTAATGGATTGTTCGCATGGATGACAATCTGTTTATATTATTTATTTTTTAAATGAAAGTAGGTTCTATTCTAAGGATTTTGAGACCAACCGCACTCTCCTACGATGATTAGTTGTTTTTATATGTTGTTGCTTCCACACTACCGAAGGTAGGGAAGCCTCGGATTTGTGAATTCGTACATGTGAATTTTAATTGTACGAACTGGAATTCGGAATGGAATTTGGGATTCAGCTTTCTATTCCCCATCCAAATGGTCATCCACTATAAATTTTATAAAATTTAAACCACATTTTCTCCGCTTTCACGGAAAAAGTTGAGGCAAGGACAATTTTTTGGACGCTCGAATTGACAGCACCCTATTATTGCATAATATTCACATTCAATAATGTTTTTCATCAAAAACGGAGAAAATGTGGTTTACATTTTTGCTTCCTCACTACCAAAGGTAGGGAAGCCTTGGATTCGTGATTCAATTTAAAAAAAAAATTCATGTCCTCCAAAATGAAAATTTCTACTACCATTTTGCGTTTCAGACATCGAGGAACAGTTTTGGTTCCGTGTCTGTCTGTCTGTGGAAATTTTTTGTAACGCCCATAACTACCCAAAATCATTGGGCGAAATGGGCTGAAATTTGGAGGGTAGGTGCGGGTTGGGCCACAGATGGCCCCATGCAAAAATCATTAGAAAAATACTGTAAAGGACCCCGCACACTTCTTATGGGAAAGTGGCTTCGGTCAAATTGGCTGAAATTGACATATGTTATGTATTTTGACCTCCTGAACAAAAGTCTCAATGGGCACAAAAAAATCTACCGTCAGGATTTTGAGCTATGGCCAGATTAAGCGCTTCAAGTTCGACTTTTTAAACACCTTCAATTGCTTATATTTCTCTAGGGATGCATTTTAGAGAAAAAAGTGCACGAGTAAAATCGTCTTAAAATCGTCCAAACAACTCGATGCCATACTTGTTTTAAGTCAAAAAATGTTTCTTAACGTTTCTTATATTTTCTTATACATAAGCACACGGGGACTTATTGGCCAAAAATGAAGAAAATTTTTTTGACTTAAAACAAGTATGACATCGAGTTGTTTGGACGATTTTAAGACGATTTTACTCGTGCACTTTTTTCTCTAAAATGCATCCCTAGAGAAATATAAGCAATTGAAGGTGTTTAAAAAGTCGAACTTGAAGCGCTTAATCTGGCCATAGCTCAAAATCCTGACGGTAGATTTTTTTGTGCCCATTGAGACTTTTGTTCAGGAGGTCAAAATACATAACATATGTCAATTTCAGCCAATTTGACCGAAGCCACTTTCCCATAAGAAGTGCGCGGGGTCCTTTCGTCTGCGCATGCGCAAACGTGAGATATTTGAAACTCCCATAACTATCTAAAATATACTTGGAAGGTTGATCAGGAATAATACTTTGACAGTTCCGTACGAATTTCATTGGAATCGTACTGTAACTTTCGTCTGCGCATGCGGAAATACGAAATGTTGACCATTTCCTTGCAACGCTTATTTCCTTGCAATAGCAGCCTAATTCGTGTTTTGGGGGGCCAAAATTGGTGGAAACCATCAAAAATAGCTATTTCAATAATTGCACATGAAAGAAACAATGAATGAACAGCTAAAATTGCTGTAGGTATGTCCAGTAGAATAGTAAACCCATGTGACAATGACTGAAGTTGTTTTTGGTCTCGGAACTCTCAGAGTTAATTTCCGTTCTACAAACGAAAATCCAAGGGTAGGTCATAATATGAACAAAAGTGAAAAACCCGGAGAAACCAAAAAAACCTACTCGATTTCTCTCGATTTTCAGGTTGCTAAAATAAATCACGGACGGAATGCGAAAATGCATCTTTCAGTTTTCGCCCGTTTTGGTTTATTATTCTGTGAATAATACACTAATAATTCAAAAAATGCAATGTCCGTCCGCCGTACGCCGTCCGCCGTCCGCCGTATCACGTGTACAGGCTTCATTTTTGGTCTAAAAAATTCGCTCTTTCGCACACATGCTCCATTTGGGCCCTATTTGTGTCCCGAAACTTTTAAGCCCGATCGGAATATACCCAGGGGTGTTATGAGTGAAAATGTGTGTAAAAATAGGTACTTTTTGCGTTTTAGCAACATGTTGGTAAAATGAGCTTTTGAGGTATCGTTTTTCATGTTTTTGGGGACGAGAGGACCGAATATGAAGTCGATTTTGACCAAAGAGTGGAAAATTGAGGTTGTACCAGATGTTCAGCTCCCAAAATTGATTTTTTATAAGTCAAAAACCTGGAAAATCGTCTGAAATCACCATAAATTTGTAGAATAACACTAGAAAAAGTATCAAGAGGTGGATCAAGACGATTAAATGGTACTATCAATGAGCAAAGGTAATTTGAAAAAAAAAAAGGAGCTTACCTAATTCGTGTTTTGGGGGCCAAAATTGGTGGAAACCACCAGAAATAGCTATTTAAATTATTTTATATGAAAGAAACAATAAATAAACAGCCAACGTTTCTGTAGGTATGTCCAATAGAATAATAAACCCATGTGACAAGGACTTTGCAGCGTTTTTGAAATTCTGCGCCCCTCAAAAATTCGACCGGTGCACCCCACATGTCTCGCATAAACCTTGAAGAATATCCCAGTTTTTGCGAAAAATTGTGGCATTTCCAGTCAGAAAATAACTCCATGTTGAAGTGTACTGTTTTGAAGTATCTTAAGATATACGTTCAATTTTTTGTCTCCACATCATCGAAATACTTCCAACGGCATCTAATTTAAACAGTAATTAAGAGCCATTCAAGCGACCCTCAATAATATTTACTGGTTGTTTAAATGCAATAAAACCTTTTCTGCTGTTTTGAAAGCATCTGAAGACTCATGCTCGCTGCCGGGTACGTAATATTGTTGTTCTGTGTTTAAAAGTTTGTTCATCTTTATGAACTGTCTGTAAGGTATCCGCAACGGAAAATCTGGTTTTGTCGTTCAAATACTCTTAATGATGTTATTGCTACGGTTCGAGGAAATATTTTGGATGTCACCGTTCCCTATCCCCGGTTGATCATCCCAGTGTTTTAATTGTATAGGTTTCTTCGAAAGATTCCTGGTGATATGAAGAAACCACGGAGTTTCCCGCGTGCGCAGTCGAAGCGTGAAGGTGTCTTCCTCGCTCGTCCTGGTTGCGAAAGGCGTTGTGTGTTCATTCGATTAACATAAACCCGTCATTCCGTCCCAAGGCCGGCTAATATTTGTGCACATGCCATGAATCCATCTTCTCTCATTTAAAAGCTGATCACCGGTCTTTGTGCTCCCTCATCGATGGGATCGAGCTGCGTATTATTTAGCGCTGGGAATAAAATGACGTGATTATTATGGTATTTTGCTTCCTCACTACCGAAGGTAGGGAAGCCTTGGATTCGTGATTAAGTAAAAGAAATTGATGCCCTCTAAAATTTAAATTTCCACTACCATTTTGCGTTCCAGACATCGAGGAACATTTTTGCTTCCGTGTCTGTCTGTGGTAATTCCTTGTAACGCCCGAAATAATGGTCAAAATCGACTGAAATTTGGAGGGTACGTGCGGGTTGGGTCACAGGTGATCCCATACAAAAATCATTGTAAAAGTACTGTAACTTTCGTCTGCGCGTGCGCAAAAGTGAAATACATGAAACTCCCATAACTACCTTAAATATCGTTGAAATGAGTTCAAATTCGAAGAGTCGATGAGGAATAACACTTCGATAGTTCTGTATGAATTTCATCAGAACCGAATTGTAACTTTGGTATGCGCATGCGCGAAGATGAAATGTTGACCATTACCTTGTAACACTTCTAACTTCACGAAAAATAGTTGTAGGGAGCTGCAATTTTGAGGGTGCACGCAGGTTGGATCGTGAATGGTCCCATTTCAAAATCACGGAAATCGTTCCGTCTGCGCATGCAAACGTGAAATACTTGAAACGCCCATAACTACCTTATATTTCGTTGAAATGAGTTCAGATTTGGAGGGTCGATCAGGAATAATATTTTGATTGTTCCTTATGGGTTTCATTAGAATCGTACTGTAAGTTTTGTCTGCGCATGCGCGAACCTGAAATGCTGACCGTTTCGTTGTAAGGCTTCTAACTACGCGAAAAATAGTCGTAGAGAGCTGAAATTGTGAGAGTACACGCGGGTTGGATCGCAGATGGTCCCGTATCAAAATGAGCCTACCCAACTATTCTATACGTTTATGTGATACAAGTGATGAAGCTATAGTGCCTACTCGAATTGGCAGACGTTTAGTTCCATGTCTGTCTGTGGTAGTTCGTTGTAACGCCCACAACTACCGAAATAATGGTCGAAATCGGCTGAAATTTGGTGGGTAGGTGCGGATTGGGTCACAGATGGTCCCATAACAAAATTATTGAAAAAGTACTGTAACTTTCTTCTGCGCCTGCGCAAACGTGAAATACGTGAAAACCCCTTAAATATGGTTGAAATGTGTTCAAACTTAGAGTTTCGATCAGGAATAATACTTTGATGGTTGCGTACGAATTTCATTGGAATCGTACTGTAACTATCGTCCGCATGCGCAAACATGAAATCTCTATTATATAAAAATGAATGTCTGTCTGTATGTATGTTCCCTATAGACTCCTAAACTACTCGACCGATCGGGATGAAACTTTGGGAATATGTTTTGGGAACACCGGGGATGGTTTCTGACTAGGTTGCATTCTCGGTGGAGACTTCCTTCAACGGTTTTCAGGCTATTCCTAGCAACCCCGATCTTGAAAAGTTGTTGTCGAGAATGTCGTTGTCAAGAAAAATGGGAAAAGCAGTTTCGTCGAGTTTTTCATATCGGGTCGTGAGTGGTGTCCTCGGCTAGGGCAAATTCCCCTCTTTCCGAAAAGTGGCGAACGATTTTTCTAGGACAGAATCGGGTCACTCTAAGGGGGAGTTTTGGGGAGTTTTAGGGGGGAAAATTACCCATAAATTCCCAAAATGAAACAGTCTGACAAGTGACACCTCATTTTAAAGGTTTTTGTACGCTGAACACGATGGTGAAATCAGAATTGCGATATCTCATTCCGTTCTCAACGTTCTCAAACTGGAGCACTTTGAAGATGAAGGAACGTGGTTATTTTACATAAAATCAGTTATTTCTTCGAAAATTCGCTCTTATAGCCATGCTGCATGACTGTGGTTTTTAAACTTGCATCAACACAACCCACCACGAGTACACAGTCGGTAATGGTGCGGGGGAGGGGGAACTTTACGTCCAGTTATTTACGCACCCCGACCGGGGCAACGCCCGGGTAATCCGCTAGTGTTGAATATTTTCCTTGTAACGCTGGTAACTGCGAAAAATAGTCGTAGCTAAAAACGCGGGTTGGATCGCAAATACTCCCTTATCAGAATCATTGAAATCGCACCGTAACTTTCATCTCCGCATTCGCAAACATGAAGTACTTGAAACGCCCATAACTACCTTAAATATCGTTGAAATGAGTTCAAATTCGAAGAGTCGATGAGGAATAGGTAGGAATTTTATTGGAATCTTACTGTAACATGAAACGTTGAAATGTTTGATCCTATTACGCATGTTAGGTATTTTATTACTACTCTATTTATTGATATTCAATCATTTTGACGCATCATGTTTTTTACCAACTGATTCTACGTGTACATGTTACAATAAGTGAGGAAGCTACACTTCCTGCCCAACTCGGCAGACGTTTTCATTATGCCCTTGTGGTCACATTTGAAAGATGAAATTACCTTTATCGAGGGGTGTGGCGAAAAGCTTGTTTGGTTCAAGAGATGACTTAATTCATTGGAATGTGAGGTCAGAATGTGGTAAATAGAAGCGTACGAGGGTTTTGTGTGTCCGCATGCGCTTCGGCAACCACTGCTTCTGTATATCGAGGAGTGTGACGAAGCTTGGAATTCAGCTGGTCAGATGATCTTAAAACGTGAACAAAATGTATGTTTTTCAGTGACTGTTGGTCTTACAATTATTTCACTGTGATGTACGTCATCATGTCGACATCGACCTCGGTGTGTCCCAGTATTCAGGTACCTACTGCTCCAGACTGTGTAGGTCTTACAATTAATTTTTGGAACTGTCATTTCATTTTCATGATGTACTCACGAACGAGGTTAAATGATAGGGATAACATACATTTTAAATGTTGATAGTCAGGATCAGAAATTTTTTCTGCCGGCCAACTTCCTTTCATTCGAACGAAATCACTTGCGATGAAATCGTGGAAACCATTTCAAAGAAAAACGGAGATACTGAAAGGTTATCTGTTTCCACTAATACACTGAAAAAACGCTGAAAATTATTACACAACGGTTTATTATTTACCTGTATAGATGCCCCTTCTGCGTAGGTCACTGTTTTCTGTGGTCAGTACCCTCGAGCTTCCTCCCAGGAAAGCCCTAAATAATAAACCGTTGTGTAATAATTTACCCTTATAGGTGCCCCTGCTACGTAGATACTGTAATAAACCGTTGTGTAATAATGTACCGTTGTGTAATAAATTTACCCAATAATACTTCAACGTTTGTTCAAGTTGCAAAAGTACCTATCAACAAAATCCGAAAGATCCACCATTTTTCATTATGGAAAATATCACAGAACAACCAACTCGACTTCATACAGCCATCCTTGATTATAATAAGGTGCTCCCTGGTGATGATATCCGGGCCGGATTTTTACCGTTTGATTCACGATCGTGTTGACGAAGCTTTTTGGTGTAAACGAACGGCTGGTCGTTCAATGCTCCGGGTGGTCTCAACAAATTGTTTAGTTCATGATCAATTTAAAAACGTAAAAAACCATACCCTTCTATTTAAAGTTTTCAAGCAACGGCGTCCTGAAAATTTCAACCCCCTATTTTTAACCCCTTAGAGATGACTGGCAGTAACGTCGAGCTTCGAGGACCAACTAGACCCCGAACGGGACCTAAAAACCAGATTTCATCAATTATGGTTCATGATAACTAAGAAAAGTGCAAGTACGGCGTTCGGCGCACAGACAGAATTTTGGTTTATTATTTTCAATAATGAACCATTGGAACCGAGCAAGAAAAAAAAAATTCTTACCCCCCCCTCAAAATTTGGTGGTTTACGTTTCAAGGTATGTAGAATCCGAAAATGCTAAATGTGGTGTACCTGACCCTTCAGGTTTTTGTCCCCCTCGCTGTATGTATTATATAAGATCGGCTGTTTCTTACCTTACTTCACGCGCGGCTCATACTAGACTCCACCTTTTTTGTTTTTCAGTAAAAATATATGTATCACTTTATAAATACGGATTATTATGTAGGTACCCAACTACTATTGCTATCATTATATTGATCGAGTAAACCGCTTTGTATAATTAGGTAGGTAGGTCAGGTTAAAAAAACATGCTTTAGCCGCGTAGTTTACTACAACCAAGTGACAACCAAACAAGCGTCATTGTTTACTATCCATTTACAACATTCATTTATATAGTTATAGTATGAAACTAGGAAATAAATACCAAGAACAAATACGAAATACATTCGTGATAAATCAAGAGCTTTCCAACGAATGGAAAACGATTTTTGTCCGATGAAAATGAAAGAAGTTTCATTTCCCTAGCAACTACTCGGTTGTAAGTGAAAATCATTGTTAAAATACGCGCTACTTTTGTCTCACGATTTGGTCTCACTTTTTCCTGTCGCTTTTCGCCGGGGGGTCCCATCGGAAAAACCTGAAGGGTCAGGTTAAAAATTTCTGTCTGTCCGCCGTACGCCGTACTGACCACTTTTCTTAGTTACCGTGAAAAAAATTGATGAAATTCGGGTTATGGGTTCCGTTCGGGGTCTAGTTGGTCCTCGAAGCTCGACGTTACTGTGAGTCATCTCTAAGGGGTTCAAAATAGTGGTTGAAAATTTCAGTACGCCGTAGCTCGAAAACTTTCCATGGAAGGTTATGGTTTTTTTTACGTTATTAAATTTGTCTTGAGCTAAACAATTTTTTGAGACCACCCCGAGCATTGTACATCCAGCCGTTCGTGTGCACCAAAAAGCTTCGTCAACACGATCGTGAATCAAACGGTATAAATCCGGCCCGGATATCATCACAAGGGAGCACCTGATTATAATCAAGGATGGCTGTATGAAGTCGAGTTGTTTGTTCTGCGATATTATTTCATTTGACAAGTGATGGACTATTGGATTTTGTTGGTAGGTACTTTTGAAACTTGAACAAACGTTGAAGTATTATTGATGGGTAAATTATTACACAATGGCAAATTATTACACTCCGGTAAATTATTACACAACGGTAAATTATTACACAACGGCTCATCTACCCAGAAGGGGCTGGATTTTGTTGATAGGTACTTTTGCAACTTGAACAACCGTTGAAGTATTATTGATGGGTAAATTATTACACAATGGCAAATTATTACACACCGGGAAATCATTACACAACGGTAAATTTTACACCACGGTAAATTATTACACAACGGCTCATCTACCAAGAAGGGGGTGGATTTTGTTGATAGGTACTTTTGCAACTTGAACAACCGTTGAAGTATTATTGATGGGCAAATTATTACACAGCGGTTTAGGTAGGTACCTAGTAACGAGTACGGGGGTTAGGTACTAACCTACGGAGGGTGTAGAATAGTACATATTTATGTTATATAGACGGGTTATCTATACGGAGACCTGTGATCTGTAACGGAAGGGTATTCTATACAAAATAATACACCGTTGTGCAGGGATTTGCAGCGTTTTTTTAATTCATTTTCGTATTCTGCATACCTTGAAACGTAAACTATCAAATTTGGGGGGGGGGGGGGGGTTAACTTTTCTTTCATGTCGGTTCCAAAGATTTATTATTGAAAATAATAAACTAAAAGTTGGTTAGTAGTAGATAGTCAGTTATTGTTTGTTACTGACGAGAGTTTGATCACCGAAACCGGGATAACAGTGTATTTTTCGCCTATTAGTGGAAATAGACAACCTTTCAATAACTCCGTTTTTCTTTTGTTTTCACTACCTTCAGAGGGTTGTTTACTTAATTGAATTGGAACTTTTTTTATTAAATGAATTGCATTTTAATACAATTGGGGCACGAAAATTTCGTGAAAACCATTAAAACGAATGTAAGGAAATGTATATAATATTGTGTATAATATATTCGAGCACTTTCAATCCTCCTTTCTTTCTCTACCTTCGCTAACCGCTCCTCCAAACGGGCGAGTTTAACAGCAAAGTAAAAATTTTATTTTAAAGCTTTAAACATTTTAATGTAATGATTTGTCCGTTGGGTGCTACATTATTGTATTATTGTATCATTGTTGTGTAATATTGTAATATATGGTACTGGCACGCTCAAATCGTCACCTAGTCATGACCCAACTGTTGTGTTCTTGGTAGCTCATCGGGGGAATTACAGCTGTTCGTACCTACTGGGGCCTTGGTAAGCATTGGTAACCCTCCTATCTGCCTTGTTTTATTCGGACGTTTCCGTGTGGTCATATTCATCAGAAACGGCCTTCACCGCCCAGTTATCTGAGCCCATCATCCCCGCTGACTATCTCATCCCGGTTGTTGATAAAGCTGATAACACGCTCGTCAGCCATGGCATTTGGAAACGACTAGAAGTCGCAGGATTGAAGGGGGGGGGGGGGTCCAAGTCCCACGATTTTGGTTTATTATTCTGTGAATAATACACCTATGTATTCGCACAGCAAAAAATTTATATAGGTAAAACCCGCTAAAAATTTGTTCTTTTAAGTTTCAAGGTGCGTAGATTCCAAAACTGCAATGTCCGTACGCCGTCCGCTGTATCACGCCTATCTATCTAATTTCGGTCTAAAAAATTCGTTCTTTTGCACACAGGCTCCATTTGGGCCCTAGTTGTGTCCCGAAACTTTGCAGCCCGATCGGAATATACCCAGGGGTGTTATGGGTGAAAAATGGACATAAAAATAGGTATTTTTCGTGTTTGAGTAACATGAGCTTGTGAGGTATCGTTTTCCATGTTTTTTAGGACGAGAAGACCGAATGTGAAATCGGTTTTGACCAAAGAGTGGACAATTGAGGTTCTAACGAAGTTTGAGCCTTAAATTTACGTTAAATTTTGCTCGACAATGGTCGTTCTTCCGCACACAGTTTGGGTCCCCATCGGGAACACATTTGGGTCCCAGTTGTGCTCCGAAGCTCGACAGCCCGATCGGCATACACCCAGGGTTGATATGGGAGAAAAATGTATGTAAAAATAGGGTTTTTCGAAGGGTTTTGGAGGTTTTACTGAGCATGAGCTTGTGAGGTATCGTTTTCCGTGTTTTTCTAAGGGCGAGAAGACCGAAAGTCAATTTTGACCGAAGAGTGAAGATTGTGTGGTTGTAACGAAGGTTAAGCTCCCAAAATTCATTTTTTAACTAGCCGAAAACCTGGGAATTGTCTGAAATCACCATAAATTTGTATAATAACACTAAAAGTAGTGTTAAAAGTTGAATCAAGACAATTAAATGGCACTATCAATGATCAAAGATAATCGGTTAAAAAAAACGGAGCCTAAATCGTGTTTTTTAGGGCTAAAATTGATGGAAACCATCAAAAATAGCTATTTAAATTATTTCACATGAAAGAAACAATAAATGAACAGCCAACATTTCTGTAGGTATGTCCAGTAGAATAATAAACCCACGTGACGAGGACTTCGCAGCATTTTTGTTGTTTTTAGAATCGAGGCCCGTCCATCACCGGAGTGGATGCCGAACATTCAGTAATGGAACGTGAATTCTTCAGGTTCAAAACAAAAACTTTTTTTGGTTCTTTTAATTAGACCAATTCTAGCACCCTTCAATTATGGTTCTTTGTTACAAAATTTCTCCATTTACCAACAGTTTTTTGATTTTATGGCGAACTGTGGTTTGAAATTTTAGTTTAAGTTGAATTTATTGTGGTTTATAATTTTGTTTTAACCACATGTCGGTATTTAAAATAAAATGGTAATACAAAAATAAAATTTGTTTGATTCAAACTTGGGTGCATAAATAATACTTGGGTAAACTTGAGTACTTTAAATCAAATTCTGCCTATTGAAAAATAATCGGAACTGCAAAATAATTTAGGAACTCAGGTGTGTGCGAGTGTGTGAGTGGGTCTGCGGAATCCTGAAGGTTTTCGATGATTGGCAATTGAGACCGTCAACCAAACAAAGTCTTTAGCAGACAAATTCTAAAGGTTCAGTGAACACTGCCAGTCAAATGAGCCTTTAAGCAGATTTTAGCCCTTGCAAGCATCGCTGATCGTCTGTACCCGTTAAGACAACGGAATCAGTGTTGCAACCGAATGGGGACAAAGGGAACAGACGACGATAGAGATGGCTTTAAAATCCCCAACTCAATACGGGACCACCTGTGGGGACACCGTTGCGTAAAATAGCAGTACAGGCCAGTGATCCAATCGTCCCCACGTGAGGAAGCGGTGTAGGAGAGGGTTTGAAAAAAACACAGAAACAAATTGTCACAGAGCTTTATAAATCGGTCAGATAGTACAGAGGGATTGTGCTCGGGACACGTAGAGGTAATGCGTAATCCTGTCAGTAGTTCCATGAAATATACCTACACCTATTGGGTTATTGGGTCGAGATGTCAAGAATCGGATCGAAACCAGCCACCTGGGAGTTACGACTGCAGCGTTGATAATATTATATACTTTTGAAGGGTTGCCGTTGCTTTTGGTTTATTATTCTGTGAATAATACACCTATGTATTCGCTCAGCAAAAAATTTTTATAACACCCCCTCAAAATTTTTTCTTTTCCGTTTCAAGGTGCGTAGATTCCAAAAATGCAATGTCCGTCCGCCGTACGCCGTACGCCGTATCACGTCTACAGCCTTCATTTTCGGTCTAAAAAAAATCGTTCTTTCGAACACATGCTCCATTTGGGCCCTAGTTGTGTCCCGAAACTTTTCAGCCCGATCGGAATATATCCAGGGGAGTTATGAGTGAAAATGTGTGTAAAAATAGGTACTTTTTGTGTTTTAGTAACATGTTAGTAAAATGAGCTTTTGAGGTATCGTTTTCCATGTTTTTGGGGACGAGAAGACCGAATATGAAGTCGATTTTGACCAAGGAGTGGAAAATAGAGGTTGTACCAGATGTTCAGCTCCCAAAATTGATTTTTTATGAGTCAAAAACCTGCGAAATCGTCTGAAATCACCATCAATTTGTAGAATAACACTAGAAAAAGTGTCAACACGTGGATCAAGACGATTAAATGGTACAATCAATGATCAAGGGTAATTTGAAGAAAAAAAAAGGAGCGTAGTACCTAATTCAAGTTCTGGGGGCCAAAATTGGTGGAAACCACCAGAAATAGCCATTTCAATTAACTTACATGAAAGAAACAATAAATAAACAGCCGGCATTTCTGTAGACCAATGAAATAATAGAATAATAAACCCATGTGACAAGGACTTTGCAGCGTTTTGGTTTATTATTCTGTGAATAATACACCTATGTATTCGCTCAGCAAAAAATTTTTATAACACCCCCTCAAAATTTTTTCTTTTCCGTTTCAAGGTGCGTAGATTCAAAAAATGCAATGTCCGTCCGCCGTACGCCGCCCGGCGTATCACGTGTACAGGCTTCATTTTCGGTCTAAAACATTCGATCTTTCGCACACATGCTCCATTTGGGCCCTAGTTGTGTCCCGAAACTTTTCAGCCCGATCGGAATATACCCAGGGGTGTTATGAGTGAAAATGTGTGTAAAAATAGGTACTTTTTGTGTTTTAGTAACATGTTAGTAAAATGAGCTTTTGAGGTATCGTTTTTCATGTTTTTGGGGACGAGAAGACCGAATATGAAGTCGATTTTGACCAAAGAGTGGAAGATTGAGGTTGTACCAGATGTTCAGCTCCCAAAATTGATTTTTTATAAGTCAAAAACCTGGAAAATCGTCTGAAATCACCATCAATTTGTAGAATAACACTAGAAAAAGTATCAAGAGGTGGATCAAGACGATTAAATGGTACTATCAATGATCAAAGATAATTTGAAAAAAAAAAGGAGCGTACCTAATTCGTCTTTTGGGGCCAAAATTGGTGGAAACCACCAGAAATAGCTAGTTAAATTATTTTGTATGAAAGAAACAATAAATAAACAGCTAACGTTTCTGTAGGTTTGTCCAATAGAATAATAAACCCATGTGACAAGGACTTTGCAGCGTTTTTCTTTCTTGAAGACTTGCGGTTAGAGTGCAAGTCGTTACATCTGATTGTGCATAAAGGCGTTGAAAATTGAGTTTTTTTGAGTTATTTACACAGGTAGGGTTATCTCTGATGTCCTTCTTTTGGAAGGGCGGTACTACTTTTGATCCCGTGGTCATTCTGTCCTTCAGAAGGACACCTTAAGGTAGGTACTTATCTCTAAACGGTACTTCCAAAGGACCATTCAGACATGAAAAACGCTGCAAATTATTACACAACGGTTTATTATTTACCTGTATAGATGCCCCATGTGTGTAGATCACTGTTTTCTGTGGTCAATACCATCGAGCTCCCCCCACGAAAGCCCTAAATCGAATACTGTAGCCGGGCCCCGGAATTAAAGTTTCATACGAATGCGCGGGATTCAATAAGTCAATCATTAATTATTTGTAGTTATTCATTAAGCATAAGGTAAATAATAAAGTAATTTACCTGTATAGATGCCCCTTTTACGTAGATAGTATAATGAACCGTTATGTAATAATTTACCCAATAATACTTCAACGTTTGTTCAAGTTGCAAAAGTACCTATCAACAAAATCCAAAAGATCCATCATTTCTCAAATGAAATAATCTCACAGAGCAACCAACTCGACTTCATACAGCCATCCGTGATTACAATCAGGTGATCCCTACTAGCAATGATATCTCACGCCTACTAGCAATTCGCGATCATGTTGACGAAGCTTTTCGGTGCAGACGAACGGCTGGTCGTACAATGCTCCGGGTGGACTCAAAACATTCTTTAGTTCGAGATCAACTTGAAACGTGGAAAACGATACCTCACAAGCTCACGTTCACTAAAACGTCAAAAAAAACTCGAAAACCCCTATTTTTACACCTATTTTTCACCCATAACATCTGGGTGTATTCCATTCGGGCTTCGGAGCACAACTACCGTCCAAGTGAAGCCTGTGTGCGAAAGAACGACGATTTTGGACCAAAGTCAAGGTAAATTTGAGGCTGAAACTTTGTTAGAACCACAATTCTTCGCTCGTTTGTCAAATTCGGTCTCCTCGCCCTGAAAAGAAGTAAAGCGATACCTCACAAGCAAAACCCCCCAAACCAGGAATTCAAAAACAGGAATTATAGGATCCTACTTTTATTTATTTAAAATTTTTTTTTACAAATAGTCTTTGATCATTGATAGTGCCCTATAATTGTCTTGATTCACCTGTTGATGATACTTCTAGAGTAATTATACAAATTTGTGGTGATTTCAGACAATTACCGAAGTTTTTGACCAATAAAAAATTAATGTTGGGAGCTGAACCTTCGTTACAACCTCAATTCTTCACTCCTGGTCAAAATCAACTTCATATTTGGTCTTTTCGCCCTAAACAACATGGAAAACGATACCTCAGAAGCTCATGTTCACTAAAACCTCAAAAGAAACCTCGTAAAACCTAATTTTGATTTATTATTTTCAATATTGAACCTTTGGAATCGAGCATGAAAAAAAAAAAAAACATTCTAACCCCCCTCAAAATTCAATGGTTTACGTTTCAAGGTACTACGTAGAATCCGAAAATAGAATAAAACAATTTCTGTCTGTCCGCCGTACGCCGTACTGACCACTTTTCTTAGTTACCATGAAACAAAATTGACGAAATTCGGGTTATGGGTTCCGTTCGGGGTCTAGTTGGTTCTCGTAGCTCGGCGTGACTGTCAGTCATCTCTAAGGGGTTAAAAGTAGGGGTTGAAATTTTCAGAACGCCGTAGCTCGAAAACTTTCGATTGAAGGGTATGGTTTTTTTAACGTTATTAAATCTGTCTTGAGCTAAACAATTTTTTGAGACCACCCGGAGCATTGTATGTCCAGCCGTTCGTGTGCACCAAAAAGCTTCGTCAACACGATCGTGAATCAAACGGTATAAATCCGGCCCGGATATCATCACTAGGGAGCACCTGATTATAATCAAGGATGGCTGTATGAAGTCGAGTTGGTTGTTCTGCGATATTATTTCATTTGACTAGTGATGGACTATTGGATTTTGTCGGTAGGTACTTCTGAAACTTGAACCAACGTTGAAGTATTATTGATGGGTAAATTATTACACAACGGTTCATCTACCAAGAAGGGGCTGGATTTTGGTGATCGGTACTTTTGCAACTTGAACAACCGTTTAAGTATTACTGATTGGCAAGTTATTACACAACGGTTCATTATACTTGACCACGAGGGTAGGTATTGACCACAGAAAACGGTGATCTACGCAGAAGGGACATCTATTTCACTCCACATCAACAGTTTTCCTTCAGAACTTCATTATTTGCGTTTCTTTTTGCCATTTTAGTTACTGCTTGTCATCGACAGAATTATTTTAGCAACATTCAACTCGTGATTTAGGTAGGTACCTAGTAACGAGTACGGGGTTAGGTACTAACCTACGGAGGGTCTGTGATCCACATAATATGTATAGAGTAGTACATATCATATTATATAGACGGGTTATCTATACAGGGAGCTGTGATCTGTAACAGAAGGGTATTCTGTACAAAATAATAAACCGTCGTGCAGGGATTTGCAGCGTTTTTCACCCGTAATAGGGTGTATTCTGATCAGGCTGCCGAGCTTCGGAGCACAACCAGGGCCAAAATATGTACCCAATTGGGGTCCCAAACTGTGAGCGGAAGAACAACGATTTTAGACCTAAATATAACGTAAATTTAAGGCTGAAACATCGTTAGAACCTCAATTTTTCACTCCGGGTAAAAATGGACTTCACATTTTTGGTCTCCTCGTCCTAAAAACCATGAAAAATGATACCTCACAAGCTCATGTTACAAAAACACCCTATTTTTACACCCATTCTGCACCTATAACACCCTTGGCTGTGCTCCATTTTTTAGCGCGTGTGCGAAAGAACGAATTTTTTAGACCGAAAATAAAGTAGATATGGATGATACGGCGTACGGCAGACGGACAGTGCATTTTTGGAATCTGCGCACCTTAACCGCAAAAGAAAAAATTGTGAGGGGGTGTTGTAAAATTTTTTTGCTGAGCGAATACATAGGTGTGTTATTCACAGAATAATAATCCAGAAGTGGACTAAAATCATTCATCGCCTGGTCCTCTACTGATGAGAGCTCCAAAACACCTTTTGAACGAATCTTCGAGTCATTTGCTGAGCGGAACATCCGCCCTGTTTAGAATCCGTCCGATATGACCCCGAAGGAGAGGCGATTGCATGCTCAGGTTGGGATGTGATGCGATGTGATGTAAGGTGTGCGCAGATATGGACGAGGAAAGTTCCAGACTTTCACTGCTTCCTTGCACAACGGGCACAGCTGGACCTTTCCCGCTTCTTGAATGCCTGTCCGTGCAGGCGACTGGTTGGGGCTGGCAAGGTCCTCTGCCTCCACCACACAACCTCCTACTGTTTTTACACTGCCCCGGTTACCCACTTCCGTCGTTTTCTCGTTCTGTTCCTCCGGTTGCTGGAAATTCATTAAAAATCCCGGTACCGCTTGCGTACGCGATCTCACAGAAGGCCAGTGGTCTCAGAGTTCAAAACACGGCCTTTCCCCTTTCTTGTCTGGCTGTTCTTCTTCTTTCCGTGTCGCCACATCCAATTCAGACACTTCCGATGACGATGACACTCAACGGAATTGTGGCACAAGAGTGCAACCCACGGGTCTCTGGAATGTGCTGTAAGCAGGGAAACGTATTAGAGCGTCGATTTTTCATTGTCGAGAAAAGGAACATAGAGAAACTGCTACCAATCATCAAAAACGCTGCAAATCCCTGCACAACGGTTTATTATTTTGTACAGAATACCCTTCTGTTACAGATCACAGCTCTCTGTGTAGATAACCCCTCTATATAACATGTACTATTCTATACATATTATGTGAATAGCAGAATAGTAGGTTAGTACCTAACCCCGTACTCGTTACTAGGCACCAACCTAAATCACGAGAAAGAAAAACGGAGTTATTGAAAAATAGTATATTTCCACTAATACATGAAAAACGCAAAAAACACTGTTATACCGGTTTCGGTGAGCAAACCATCGTCAGTAACACACAATAACTGAAGGGATGTTGGAGAGGAGACCTTATACGAGTATATAGGGCGGTATTCATAGTCCTGACTTAAGTAAAAATAATACTTTACTTCTGAAAGTAAAATAATTTCTTAAGGAAATGCTTTATCTGATTTCGCTTTCATAGACATTACTCCCCGAAGTAAAGAAAAATCTTTACTTAATCTTTTACTTTATAAAATTAAGAAAAATCTTTATTTAAAGGCAAAATTTTTCCTAACTCTCTGGTTTGAGCTTAAGTTGGCAGTTCTGGCAGGGTGTGTGTTTTTGTTTAGTTATATGTACTCGCCTATTAGCCGTGCCGTTCTGTCGGTTTTCCGTTGTTGTGAACGCCGTTGTCCAGCATCCTCTCTGTGTCAGGACAAGTAAACAGTGGAGCAAGCAACCTTTATTTTGAGAACTTCTATAATACTCTTGGTGCTCGCGTTTAGCGGTGCTGACGTGCATTTACTTCTCCCTTTCCCTTCTGTATTACTCCTCCCTTCTTTTCCCTCCTTCTTCCCTTTTGTTTTTACCCACTCTTTAACTTTTTTAGTTATCCTTTTAAATTATAAATTACGTTCTTACTGTAGTTCCTTGGTTTGCCTTTTCAGTGGAATCAACTACCAATTGGTCTTAGAAAAAAAGAAATAATTGGGTTTTATCCTACTTTTGGTCAGGCAGAATCTTATTAGTAGGCAAAGTCAATAAAGTTAGTCAATAATGAACAAATCGAAAACGTTTGGAACAATTTTTGATGAACTATCAAAATCGATGGCAAACTCCCAGCTCACGTTAGGATTACTTCGAAGAGTGAATATTTACTAAATGCAAAGGAAATTGATAAACAAAGTCCTTGTCACATGGGTTTATTATTCTATTGGACTTACCTACAGAAATTTTGGCTGTTCATTAATAGTTTCGTTAGGTAATGTGAAATAATTGAAATAGCTATTTCTGAATGTTTCCACCAATTTTGGCCCCCAAAACACAAATCAGGTACGCTACTTTTTTTCAAATTATTTTTGATCATTGGCAGTGCCATTTAAATTGCCTTGATTCACCTGTTGACACTTTTTCTAGTGTTATTATACAAACTGATGGTGATTTCAGACAGTTTCCCAGGTTTTTGGCTCATAAAAAATCAATTTTAGGAGCAGAACCTTTGGTAGAAGCTTAGTTTTCCACTCTGGTCGAAATCGACTTCATATTCGTCTTCTCGTCCCACGAAAACATAGAAACCGATACTGAAAAGCTCGTTTTACTAAAACACAAAAAATACCAATTTTCATACACATTTTCGCTCATAACACCCCTGGGTATATTCCGATCGGGTTGCAAAGTTTCGGGACACAACTAGGGCCCAGATGGAGCCTGTGTGCGAAAGAACGAATTTTTTAGACCGAAAATGAAGCCGGTATGCATCACCCGCATGCTCTCCGTTACATCGAACTCGTCATCCCACTCATCGAAGTCAAACAACATTTCGTAATCCATCGTATCAAAACAAGCAAAAAACCCGAATAATTAGGAAAAGAAATAAAAATGCCGAGAATGATGACACTGAAAAGATGACATAAATGAAAAGAGAACAGTGCAAACGATCAATAAGGAAATGCTTAAGGTACCTTTCGACGTACCTCAGTTTTTTCCACTTATTTAGGCCAAAAAGTAAAGATTTTTCTGTACTTATTGTCTATGAAATAGGAATAAAGGAAATGCTAAAGGAAGACTTAAGCATTTCCTTTATCACTGAAGAATAGCCCAAGTGGCCATTGCTTCCTTATTTGTTCACTTAAGCATTTACTTTAATTAAAGTGAGGACTATGAATACCGCCCATAGTCACAAAGTGAAATGTGGTCGATTGGGATTGGTTGTGAAAAAGAATGGTGAAGGGAACAGAGGGAGGGTGGTCGAATCTGATTGGTTGTGAAGAAGAATGGTGAAGGGAACAAAGGAAGGGGGTCGATTCTGATTGGCCCAGGAAGAGAATGCCAAAAAGTGAAAGGAACATGAGGTGATAGGGTGGTGAAGAGTGGGGGGGAGAGGGGTGGAACCAAGCTGTTACAGAAATGAATGCAATAATGGAGAAAAACTTAAAGGAACTACATCATTCAAAGATTTACCCAACCTATCACTCTTAATAATTTCAAATTTTTCAAGTACATCCAACATGCTCCCTTTTGGGCAAAAATGAAGATATTCATGAACTGTCTGTCTGCAAGATCAAAATTGAAGCTATGACTGGATTCATTCAAGTGACGTGCAAAGGCCGAATCACCCTTATTATCCCTGAAATCTTTTTCATGTTCCTTTATTCTTTCTCTAAACTTCCTACCAGTTTGACCACAATAGTCAAGCCCACAAGAACACTTTAATTTATAAACACCACTTTTATCTTGAACATTAATTTTATCTTTAACTGAACTTAATGAAGATTTGAGATTATGTTTAGTTTTATATCCAACTTTGAACCATTTAGAAGTTAATATTTTACCAATTTTATCCGAAATTTTTCCGTAATACGGTATACTGATCCAAATTTTTTCCTCAGTCGTAGCTTCCCTAACTAGGTTTGAAACTCCTTCCCTACTCTTTTTTCTAAGAACCCTATTCCATATTGTATCAATGAGATCTCCCCCATATCCATTACTCGCCGCTATACTTTTAATAGTTAACTTTTCTTTAGCTAAATTCTGTTCACTCATTTTTTTTTTTTTTTTTTTTTTAATTTGCATTTATTAGTTACAACAAGCAATACATAATACAGGTATATTTAACCTAAATGCTACAACCCCGTTAAGATATAATCTTGTGCTGGGGTTGGAGTGCAACTAACCTTACCTTATTACAGCAATATCATATTTTGCCTTATCTTCATTATTATTATTTTCTTAAGTTAATTAATATTACTTAAATAATAGTTTTTATTTTGCAAACATTTTTTTTATCTTTAATTTGAACTGATTTAAATTAGGTTGGGGTGAACTTTCCTCAAAATCGTAGCTGTTGAATTTTTTAATTCCAGAGTAGTCGTAACATTTCAGTCCCATTGTTGTGTATCTTCTTGGCAGTGCTATTTTCAATTTTGTATCTGATCTTGTGTTGCTTTTAGTTCTTACAAATTTTCCCATTAATAGATATTTATATACAATTGCTATCGATGTTTTATCCAATAACTCATTGAATGTTAATATTTTTGTTTCATTAAAAAGTGCATCTGTTGGGTATCTGAAGGGCTTGTTGAACAGTATTTTGATTAGTAGTTTTTGTGTCTTTATCACATTTTTTATTTTATTTGTATATGCATTTCCCCATGCTACAATCCCATAGTTCAGGTGCGCTTGAGCCAGTGCATTATATACCATTATTTTAGTCTTGCTATTCATAATATTTTTAATTTCCAAAAATATATGTATCAGTTTTCTAAGTTTTTTGTTTACGTACTCAGCATGTAGCTCCCAAGAAATAGTTTGATCAACGTGGACCCCTAGGTATTTTATGTTTTTGCACTGTTGAATCGTAGGACAGTCACAATGAATAGAGTTACAGCTTTCATTATAATGACATTTAATTGTATTAAGGTTGGGTATATCCCTGGCTCTGAGTGAGAATGCAATGAATTTAGTCTTGTCGTGATTTAATTTTAGGTTTTGTTCCAAGTAAAAAAAGTTTAGTGCTTTGAGGTCATTTTCAGCACTGCTTTTCGCTTCCTCCCATGTTTTTCCTGAAGAAATCAAGGCCGTATCATCCGCATACGATACTAGTTCTCCATTTATCTTTGTATCAAAAATACCATTGACATAAATTAGATAGAGCAGAGCGCTTATTATTGTTCCTTGTGGTACCCCGCACGACAAACTTGCACTGTCACTTAGCTCATCTCCTAATCTTACTTGCTGAACACGACCTTCTAGGTAACTTTGAATCCAAAAATCCATTGGTATAGATAAAGCTCTGTTAATCATACTATGGAAAGCAGCATGTTTGTGGACTACTGGATGATTTGAAGTACAATGAATGGTAATATCGCTGTAATTATCTTTCCTATATATGGAAAACTCATGTTTTCCATTATTCAACGAAATGGAAAGATCAAGAAAATTTAGGTGATTAGATCCGAATTCTAAGGTAAAGTTAATGAATGGATCTACGTTATTAATTTGTGTATGATATGAACCAAGTTGTCTTTCAGTCCCTTTCCAAAGAATGCTGATATCGTCTACATATCTATACCAATAAAGGAGGCTATCTGATTTACATTTTCGGAAAATTTGTTTTTCAAGAAAATCCATGTAAATATCTGCAAGCAATGGAGACAATGGAGATCCCATTGCAACCCCTGGTTGAGTATAGTATTTCCCATCGAACAAAAAATAATTCTGATCCATACAGACAGACATTAAAGTACACAATTCATCTTTTTCAAACAAATTTAAATTAGAATCGTGAATCAACCCATTAACAACATCTTTACATCTATCAACATTAATGTTGGTAAAGAGGCTGACCACGTCAAAAGAAGCAAGTTTAGCATTTGGAGGCACTTGAATATCCTTAATTTTGCTAACCAAATCGTAAGAATTTAGAACAGTATGTTGTGGTCGAAATTTAATTTTGCTTCTAAACAAACTATTCAACTTTTTAGCCAACTTATAAGCAGGAGCACCAATGTATGATACAACTGGTCTCATTGGTGCTCCTACCTTATGAATTTTTGGCAGACAAGACAACCTAGGTTTTTCGTGTACCAGTGGAAATAGACTATTTTTCAATAACTCCGTTTTTCTTTGAAATGGGTTTCCACGATTTCGTCGCGAGTGATTTAGTTCGTACTAAATCACGAGTTAAATGTTGCTAAAATAATTCTGTCGATGACAAACAGTAACTAAAACGGCAAAAAGAAACGCAAATAATGAAGTTCTGAAGGAACTCCCCCAGTTCTGGTTGTCTTTCAAAGGAGTCTTTGAAGCCCTCGTATCCTGCGATGGGCAACGGGAATATTCCCGAGCAGGCGGGAATTTATTGAAAATATTCCCCGAATTGAAAATCCCACTTCATCGCGAGTGATTTAGTTCGTTAAGAATCCCCGATAAAAATCGGGATTTAATTTTTCCCCCTCTTTATTGTGTGATTTTCATGCTCCAAGATTATCTTTAGTTAGGGGAGGTCTGGGACAGTTTGGGCACTTTTTTTTAAGTTCAAATTCTCAGCCCTCATCCATACCTTTGGTTTCTTATTTTCAATACCTAATGAACCTTTGGAATCGAGCATGAAAAAAATCAATCAAAATGCAGTAAAAAATGCTGCAAATTATTACACAAATGTTTATTATTTACCTGTACAGATGCCCCTTCTGCGTAGATCACTGTTTTCTATGGTCAGTACTCTCGAGCTCCCCCCCCCCCCCCCCCCCCACGAAAACCCTAAATCGAATACTGGAGCCGACCCTGAATTAAAGTTTCGTACAAATGCGCGGGATTCAATAATTCAATAATTAATTATTAGTAGTTATTCATGAAGCGTGAGGCAAATAATAAACCGTTGTGTAATAATTTACCTGTATAGGTGCCCCTTCTACGTAGATAGTATAATAAACCGTTGTGTAATAATTTACCCAATAATACTTCAACGTTGCTGAAGTACCTATCAACAAAATCCAAAAGATCTACCATTTTGGTTTATTATTTACCATAACGAACCTTTGGAATCGAGCATGAAATTTTTTTTTTTAACCCCCCCTCAAAATTTGATGGTTTACATTTCAAGGTACGTAGAATCCGAAAATGCAATAAAACAATTTCTGTCTGTCCGCCGTACTTTGCACTTTTCATAGTTACCATGAACCAAAATTAATGGAATTTGGTTTGTGGGTCCCGTTTGGGGTCTAGTTGGTCCTCGAAGCTCGGCGTTACTGTCAGTCATCTCTGAGGGGTTCAAAATTGGGGTTGAAATGTTCAGAACGCCGTAGTTCGAAAACTTTCAATAGAAGGGTACATGGTTATTATTACAGAACAGTTTATTAAACTATCTACGCAGAAGGGGCATCTATACAGGTAAATTATTACACAACGGTTTATTATTTATGCTTCGTTAATAACTACACTGGTTCCAGTACTTCATTTAGGGCTTTTCTTGGGGTGAGGAGGGGGGGGGGGGGTAGGCTCGAGGGTATTGACCACAGAAAACAGTGATTACGCAGAAGGTGGTAAATGATAAACCGTTGTGTAATAATTTGCAGCGTTTTTGGTTCTATAGCTGTCCGTCTGTGTGTCTTCCTATCTGTGGTCAATTCCTTATAATGCCCATAACTACTCGAAAAATGGTCGAAACGGGCTGAAATTTGGAGGGTAAGTGCGGGTTGGGTCACAGATGGGCCTGCACCAATATCATTGAAAAAGTACTGTAACTTTCGTTTGCGCAAGCGTGAAATACTTGAAACGCCCATAACTACCTTAAATGTCTTTGAAATGAGTTCAAACTTGGAAGGTCGATGAGGAGTAATACTTCGATAGCTGACATTAATTTCACTGGAGTCGTACTGTAACTTCGTCTGCGCATGCGCAAGCGTCGGATCCTCGTAGCGTCCGTAACTACCCTGCAAATTATCGTAAAGCGTTGAAATTTGAAAGATAGATGGATGTGAGGTGTTGGATGGTTTCAAATGCATGTTACCCACGCATGGATACCTACTCCACCTGTCCACTGAATGAACCCACCCAACCATTCTGTACGTTCATGTAATTCAAGTTCAATCTTTACGATTAAATTCAATCTTCACGTTTGTACTGAATAGTTTATTGGGTACTGTAGCACATAAGAAACAGCATTTCGAAATTCCAAACTGTGCTTAAGCCCTGAAATGTTTATAAAACAAAGCAAAATCGTTTTCTTTGCCACAAAAATAAATTCCCGAATGAATTCCCATGTGGGGAATAAAATTGTCTAAAAGGGAAGGTGGCAGGCTGTTGGTAATCATCTATCTAACATCTGTAGAGGTGCACGCAGGCCTCATAATCGTATCTCGAAATCTTGATTTCCTCCAGTGAGTTTATATGTACTTAAGTGCTTCACACAACGGCCATGTTGATGTGCAATACATGCCGCTTCGATATTCAAGAAAACTACCGTCGAGGATTATCATAAATCTTCAATATCCATGGATTCGCATGCCCCGGAACCCCTCGTGAATATCCAAGCGAATATGAAATCAAGTTGGTATTCGCGTGAAAATCCTCCACCAACCAGTGCCAGAGCAGCTTTGGCAAAATGGTGGCGAGCCGTTGAATAATTGAGGGTGTACTAAGTTAAATATTTTCCCCTTCGTATTTCGCCTCACCTCCTCCTATTTTTTTTGACATTTATTAATAAACAATGGAGAAATCCTCCTCGTGCCTCAAACACCGTTTCCACTGGAAACCGTTTGAAGGTTATCTTTTTGGGTCGTTCTGACGTTATTACAGTGATTAAATCGAAATGTCTCACCTGTAAGGGCTGCCCGTTGAATTGTTCCGATTGGAGCTGAACGCATTAGGTTTGTTCTCACTGGATTTTTCCGGCTGTTTGCTGACTGCTAGAAAACTGTAAGAAACCATCCATGATGGAACACCATCTTGATAAGCGTTTGAAAAAGGTCTGAGTTTGATGATGGTTCGGAATCGAAAAGGCACTGTGTACTGGAATGACGATCAGAAAACTGGCTTTGGATAGTCCCAGCTTTGGAAAACACTGCGAGCACCCGATCTGTACCGTACAGTCAGAAAAGAGTCCAAGCGTCACTTGGAACAGCCCAGTGGCGTAGCCGGGGGGGGGGGGGGGGGTTAGTGGGGGTCATAACCCCCCCCATTGGCTCCAAAAGTTCATCACAAATAAAAAAACCACAGTCATGCAGCATGGCTATAAGAGCGAATTTTCGAAGTTTTCGGCATCTTCCTCCTCCGCCTAAAATTTTCTGAAAATTAATTTTCGGCCAATGTTTTCCCAACTTGATACCATACAAAATTAAAACAGGAGTAGTTTTAGGCAAAGTAAAATTTGGGGTGGAAGGAGGGGGAGGGGGAAATCAAAAATGTTTTGAATACCAGAAGAGTAGGTATTGGATACGTAACAAATTTTTTGTTCCATTTTTTGCCGAGTAACACCTCGGTTTGTAGATTTTCCAACGCTGAACACGATGGTGAAGTCAGAATTGCGATATCCCATTCCGTTATCAGATTAGAGCAGACGAACCAGGAAGAACATCTCAAGAAATAATCACGTTCCTTCATCTTCAAAGTGCTCCAGTTTGAGAATGGAATGAGATATCGCAATTCTGATTTCACCATCGTGTTCAGCGTACAAAAAACTTTAAAATGAGGTGTCACTTGTCAGACTTTTTCATTTTGGGAATTTATGGGTAATTTCCCCCCCCCCCCCCCCCAAACTCCCCCTTAGAGTGACCCCATTCTGCCCATCTTCGAACTTAGCCTGTCGATTGCCAAGACAGATTTTTCGTGCAAATTTGAACTTTTTATCTCAATTCTTTCGAGAGTTATCGTCTGGAATGACACATACATATATAAATATATATATAAATATATAAAAATATATAAATATATATATACATATAATTTTTGGTGTCTTTCGGCAGTGAATTCAGGATGGTCTGAAACGGATTTTGGTATAAAAATCTTTCGGAAATTCGAGTTTTAAAAATTTTGGACCGAGAACAATAGCTTCCTTTTCTTCGAAAATTCGCTAATTAAGTCTTAAGAATGATAACAATCACGAAAGTAACAAACATATATTATACAACAATAACAGGTTAAACGGTAAATCAAAAATGATTAAACAGTTAAATAATATTACGCTTATTTGATTAGGAACGATCTGTCCCAAAAATATGACCCGCTCTTTCAGACATAAATTCTTATCGAAATAGTCCCTCACCGTCACCATCCCACACTTCAGGAATAATACTGATTTTAGCCCTTAATACCAATAGCTGACCCCCAAAAATCCTAATTAGACCCCTATTCTGTGTGAAAAGCAACTGAAATTGTATTTTTCTGTCTTCACTCATCCTTCCATGCAACTTTCAGTGATTTTGTACATCAATTTTAGCAGTTTTAACCAATTTTTGACCCCTAAAAACTCAAATTTGACCCCCTTCAAATTGTTGAAAGTTGCTCATCCTTTTGTTTGGCAATAAGAACATTTTGGCTAAATTTGGAATTTTTATCACGTAACCAAGGTCAGATTATCGTCAGGAATGACCCATAAATAAATATATATTTAATATACATATTTATATTGCATTTTTGTTAACATCTAAGGATGAAATCAGGATGATCTGAAACGGATTTGCCTATAAAAAATTTCAAAAATTCATGTTCTGAAAATATTGGACCCATTGCAACACCTTCATTTTCCTTGAAAATATGCGAACATTGTTGCCAAAATGTTGTATTTCTTCAGTTTACCTATCTTACCTAAAGTTACCTGTGACATTTAGTGCTTTGTTAAATTTAATTTAAATTCAGTTTTCTTTGTAATGTCAAACCTTACTAGCGAATTTTCAAAGAAAATGAAGCTATTGCAATGGGTAACATTTTCAGAACATGAATTTTTGAAATATTTTTATAGGCATATTCGTTTCAGAGCATCCTCAGTTCATCCCTAGATTTTAACAAGAATTTATATATTACCTATGCATATTTATGTGCCACTCCGGATGATATCTGTCCTTGGGTAGTTAGATGGTAAAAATTCTAGATTTCTCCAAAACGTTTGTATTGCCAAACGAAAGGATGAGTTCGAAGATGAGCAATTTCAAATACCAAGGGGATCAAATTGGAGTTTTTAGGGGTCAAAAGTCGGTAAAAACGGCTAAAATTGCAAACAATATTGCTATAAAATCACTGGAAGTGGTATGGAAGGTTGAGTAAAGACAGCGAAATACCATTTCAGTTGTTTTTCACACAGAATAGGGGTCAGATTTTGACTTTTATGGGTAAAAAGTTGGTATTAATGGTAAAATCAATATTAATTCACCTGACGTTGAGTGGGATGGACGGAGGGACTACCTCGATGATAAAACTATTTTTATCAAAAGCAAGTGGGTCAAATTTGACTTTATTAGGGTCAAACATCGGTACAAATGGCTAAAATCACGAAAAATTATATAATTTTAAGAAAAGTGGTACGGTTTCTCGCTACATCATATTTTTACACAATATCAGGAATATTTCTTTGAAAATTCGCTCTTATAGGTATGCTACATGACAGGAATTTTTTTTCTATTTCCGATACCCCCCCCCCCCCCCCCCCCCCATTCAACAATCCTGGCTACGCCACTGGAACAGCCCAACACCTTTCTGACTGTCAGACAGCCTATTTATCTAGAACCATATGAATTACACTCGTCCTCGAATTGTTTTTTGGTTGATGATAAATCAAATACAGAGAACTGCAGTAACCACATGTTTCAATCCCAACCGCTATCATACAGAACCCCCTTCAGAACCCTTCAGAAAGCCTTCCTCTCTATTATCTCATTTTCTGCTCCTCTGAACCTGCACTATAGTTGTTCAAGTGACATAAGTAGGTGCAATGACTTCGTCGACTTTCCAAAGAACTAAGCACTATATCCGAACTCTGTAACTCTTACCTAAAAATCCAAGATCATCAGTTCTATCTCGTTATGAGTTATGCCTGATGGGTTTAGGCATTTAGTTTTTAGGCTCGGCCCCTAAAGAAGCGGCAGAGGCCTTGTGTTTCCGTTTTGGTTTATTATTCTGTGAATAACACACCTATGTAATCGCTCAGCAAAAAATTTTTTATAACACCCCCTCAAAATTTTTTCTTTTCCGTTTCAAGGTGCGTAGATTCCAAAAATGCAATGTCCATACGCCGTCCGCCGTATCGCATAACGGCTTCATTTTCGGTCTAAAAAATTCGTTCTTCCATGAACGAATGGACTAGGGTCCATTTGGGCCCTAAAAACCGATGTACTATAATATGTTTTTGGGACGAGAAAACCGAATGTGAAGTCGATTTTGACCAGAGTGGAAAATTGAGGTTCTACCAAATGTTCAGCTCCCAAAATTGATTTTTTTATGAGTCAAAAACCTGGGAAATCGTCTGAAATCATCCTTAAATTTTTATAATAACACTAGGAAAAGTGTCAACACGTGTATCAAGATGATTAAATAGCACTACCAATGATCAGAGATAATTTGGGAAAAAAAGAAAGAAAAGGAGCGTACCTAATTCGTGTTTTGGAGGTTAAAATTGGTGGAAACCATCAGAAATAGCTACTTCAATTAATGCACTTGAAAGAAACAAACATGAAAACCGTTGAACCGCCATAACCCACAACGCAGTGGTCCAAACGAACCAACTTTCTTCAACCTGGTCCAATATTCCTTAAGTATTCCTTATATTCATATATCATTGTCCAACCCTTGTTAATACGGGGAATGTCGTTTCTTAATAGCCCTAGTGGCCCGGATTGTTGACTGAAAAAATCCTCTCTTTCGAACTATCCTAGAAATCCTACAAAATAATACCTATTGGAACACGGACAAGTAATTCCACCCATAGTACCAAGTCCGAGCCAATCCATGGACTGCTCTATACCATAATGTATATTGTTATTTATTTATTTATTTTAAGTGATACAAAACACTGAACATAACCTGGCACACATTAATACACAGAAACAACTTCATTGCTGGGCAATAGGGCTACGGCCCTTAGCGCCCAGCGAGAGCATCGTCAATTTACCCACTGATACACCACATCTACAATTTACCGCCAGGTACTTCTAAGTGAACATAATTTATTCCTACTTAAAAATTTAGTCATGCATAATTTATTTATTTTTATACATAATTTATTTATTCATAACATAATTTATTCCTACTTGAAAATTACACAAATTAAAATGTTACACAAACTTCATTTAATCATTGGGTGTTGACGCTACAAATTATGTTTTCTGCTTCGGCTCTTCCAGTGCCATTAATATAAGCCAAACATCAGTTTTTCTGTTGTAAGCAGAACGCGTGTATAGATGAGGAGACTTAAGGATGGTGTCTAAGGCTCTGTGCAGAACATTTATAAGCATAATGCGAACTTCTTGTTGTAATTTACCACAATACCCCACTGTTCTGTATCTAATGCCACATCCATGCTCATGCCTGTCCATTACTGTCCATTATTACTGTCCATTGCTATATGATGAATCTATAAGGTGCCTTATAGGTAATTGGTAACATGCATGCGCATGGATGCATTTTGGCCCGCTGAGAACGTCTGAGCAGGTACGAACTAAATCACTCGCGAAGAAATCGTGGAAACCCATTTCAAAGAAAGACGGAGTTATTGAAAAAAATTCTCTGTTTCCACTAACACGAAAAAACTCGAAAAACACTGTCATACCGGTTTCTGTGATCAAACCATCGTCAGTAACAAAAATATTGATTAATAAGTTATTGTTTGTTACTGACAAACCGGGTATAGCAAAACCGGTATAACAGTGTTTTAGCGAATTTTCAAAGAAAATGAAGCTATTGCAATGGCTTCGAAATTTAAATAATATAAATTTTTGGAAATTTTCTTCATAGAAATCCGTTTCAGACCATTCTAAAACGATTCCTGAAATTTAACACTTTTTTATATGTATATATATATTTATATATGTGTCACTCCAGACGATAACTCTCGATAGAATTGAGATAAACAGCTCAAATTTGCACAAAAAATCTATCTTGGCAATCGAAAGGCTAAGTTCGAAGATGGGCGAAATTGGCCTACTCTAAGGAGGGTTTTGGCGCATTTAAAGTGCGCAAAAATTACCCAAAAATCCCCAAAATGTTATTTTCCAACAAGTGACCCCTCATTTTAAAGGTTTTTGCACGCTGAACACGATGGTGGAATCGGATTTTAGATATCTTGATCCGTTCTCAAATTAGAGCATTTAAAGTGCGCAAAAATTACCCAAAAATCCCCAAAATGTTATTTTCTAACAAGTGACCCCTCATTTTAAAGGTTTTTGCACGCTGAACACGATGGTGAAATCGGATTTTAGATATCTAAATCCGTTCTTAAATTAGAGCATTTAAAGTGCGCAAAAATTACCCAAAACTAGGATAATCTTTAAACTCTTACCCCCCCCCCCCCCCACCCCCTTAGAGTGGTCAGATTGAAAAATGTGAGAAGTATTAATTGAAGACGAGAGTTCGAAGCAAAACAAAACCATAGCCATTAATTCGAATATTTCTTTGAAAATTCGCTCATTAAGTCATGCTGCATGACTGTTTTTTACGTTATTTCACGTTTTTTCGTGTATTAGTGGAAACATAATATTTTTTCAATAACTCCGTTTTTCTCTGAGGAGATGTCTCCGTCTTCGTTTCCAGATGGTCCAGACTGAGTTGATGGAGTTGGACAAGGTTCTGTTACTTTGTAGGTCCCATTAAATTCCATCAGTAGAGTGTAGTACATATAGTGCAGTACTGGTGGAGTACAGCAGCACTGGATCCAGTACTGGCTGGAGGTATCCAGTTCTACCCCTGCACGTGCTGCGGTGTCCAACGGTCAGGGCCTTTCGTCAGAAATGTAAAGCGCAGTGCCGTCTAATTGTTCTTCGAACCTGTTAATAATTGCGTTACTGCTTAAATTCCTCTTCCTCTGTGCTGATTCTCAAGACCTCTGCCTTATGAGGGGTTGAAGATGGGGATAGAACATCGATGATAACATCGATGTCAACATGGGTCACCAAACATCGATAGTCTCAAATATCGTTAACTCCACCATCGATGTTTTTCTACATCGATATTATCTGCCTCTAACATCAATGTTGAAATACTTGTATAATGATCAAAACTTCATTTTTTAAAGTTAAAAAAAGGTATAACACTAGGAAATTCAGCTACTTCATTTAGAAAAACCGCAAAACGGAACTGGAGGGAAAAATAAAAAAACTGAATGTAAAATTATAAGCTGCAAGAGAACAGGGAATGACCAAATTAGGGAACAAATCGATGGATAATTAAACAGTAAATTTCAATGATCAGATGTTATCGATGATATCGGAGGGATGTCATCGATGTTCGATAAATATCGAACCTCTCAACATCGATGGTAAAATATGGAACATGGAGCAAAACTTCCCTAATTGAAGAGAGTTCTACTCAAGTACGTATAGAGTACTCCGTGAAGTAAAGTTGTTCAAATGTCAAGTGTGAAGTAAACTTCATTATTTCTCCTCGGTTTCACCTCTCATTTCAGTCAACCCCTATAATAGTTTCTGGGAATGAGTAGTGTAATTTACTTTTCCTTAATTTGTGGCTTATGAGTCCATCCATCACTTTATACGGCATTTTATACGTTTTTATCGCCCTAATTTTTGCAGGGAATGAAGAAGTGAAAAATAATGTAGTGAGACTAGTTCCGTGTTGACACATCAGCTGTAACAAGGAAGCATTTAGTTGATCAATTACGTAGCACGCTGTATCACAGCGTTTCTTCTCTGTCGGGAGTTGGTCACAGAAGCTTTGGTTTTGAATAAAATTAATCGACCAACTGAAATCGGCTCAAAGCAGGACGATTCTACTATTTACGGTAATATAGATTTCGGCTCACCCCTCGCCCTTTGTCACGCTTATCCGAATATCGATTTCCCGCAGGGATTCCGTGAGAATTCCCAAATGAATTGATAACCGGTCTCAGAAGTTTGCGGAAAATTGTATTTATACACCGTCGCAACCCAAATCGGGTACCGATTACTCAACCCTGTAAATTACGACATTAAGTAAACTCTAGCTGTTCACCAAAGTACGAGAAGATACTCTTTCACTTACTTCCGTGGTATCATTATCCATTGCGGTTATTGTATATTCATCGAACACTACCCAAATAGAACTCAAGGCAAGCGGTGCCTACCGCAGTGTTGAATATTCATGAATAATCAGCTTTATATTTCAACAATCTGCAATCGTAGCTTGGTAATTTGGAACTCCGTGTTTGAAATCGTGTTCTGTGTGTTGGTGAGGAATTTTGAGAGTGCTGAAGGCCAAATGTTCTGCGAGATAAAATAAATTGTGAGAGCCGAAGGCGAAAAGGTGATCAGAGCGTGTAGTTATATTGCTGAAAATAAATTGGAGTATTGAAATTGTCGTCAAAACTGCGCTTTTCGTCGATGAATAAATTATTTCAGGTAGGGTAAAATTAATCATCCGTTTTGTTTCATCACCACGTACCTACCGAAGGTGGAAAAGCTGTGTATGCAAAAAGTAAAAAAAACGCTGCGAAGTCACATGGGTTTTAGTCTACTGGACATACTTACAGAAATGTTGGCTGTTCATTTATTGTTTCTTTCATGTTTGATAATTGCAGTAGCAATTATTTTTGATGGTTTCCACCAATTTTGGCCAAAAAAATAGGCTCCAATTTTTTTACAAATTACTTCTGGTGTTACTATACACATTTATGCTGATTTCAGAATATTTCCCAGGTTTTTGATTAATAAAAAAAACCACAGTCATGCAGCATGGCTATAAGAGCGAATTTTCGAAGTTTTCGGCATCTTCCTCCTCCGCCTAAAATTTTCTGAAAATTAATTTTCGGCCAATGTTTTCCCAACTTGATACCATACAAAATTAAAACAGGAGTAGTTTTACGCAAAGTAAAATTTGGGGTGGAAGGAGGGGGAGGGGGAAATCAAAAATGTTTTGAATACCAGAAGAGTAGGTATTGGGTACGTAACAAATTTTTTGTTCCATTTTTTGCCGAGTAACACCTCGGTTTGTAGATTTTCCAACGCTGAACACAATGGTGAAGTCAGAATTGCGATATCCCATTCCGTTATCAGATTAGAGCAGACGAACCAGGAAGAACATCTCAAGAAATAACCACGTTCCTTCATCTTCAAAGTGCTCCAGTTTGAGAATGGAATGAGATATCGCAATTCTGATTTCACCATCGTGTTCAGCGTACAAAAACCTTTAAAGTGAGGTGTCACTTGTCAGACTTTTTCATTTTGGGAATTTATGGGTAATTCCCCCCCCCCCCTAAAACTCCCCAAAACTCCCCCTTAGGGTGACCCGATTCTGCCCATCTTCGAACTTAGCCTGTCGATTGCCAAGACAGATTTTTCGTGCAAATTTGAACTTTTTATCTCAATTCTTTCGAGAGTTATCGTCTGGAATGACACATACATATATAAATATATAAATATGCGTGGTATGCAATGTTGCAGGTGGTTATCGAGGTTCGGTCATTAAAACGAGATTTATCCCAACGTTTCGATGGTTTATTCCATCATCTTCAGGGGGTTCTACAATCATACAAATATGGTTGTCTTAGTTTATGCATAAAGTAGTAATTGGGGAGTTAGTACAGTGTAAATATAAAATGAGCTAAAGTGATAATAGGAAGTTTAAATACAGAATTATTAACTATACATTTTCAAGTGTTTTTAAAAAGGAAAAATTGTTGTTATTAACTATAGATTTACAAGCTTAGAAGTATACAGTGTACTTACAGTGAGTTCTGAAGAAATTTTCACCCATATTCCTCACTGAATATCAGACTAACATACTGCTAGGTAGAGAGAGGTTTGAAAACTTGGGTGAACTGATCTTGTGACTGAGGAGTTGGCGTTGAGGAAAATGAAAACTATGTGTAGGGGTGGTGGGGATAGATTTTGGTCAGAAGAGGGGAGTATTGCGGGTTATTTACCTGGGCGAGAAAATGGAGTATTGGGGGTTTCCCTGGTTAGGTGGCGGCTCCCTGCCAAAGGGAGGGTTGTTAGGGGTGTCAGTGGTATGGGATCGAAGGGTTGTTTTTCGACCTGTAATAGTTTGGGATTTTCGGGCGGTTTTTGATGTGAGGGCTGCTTTAGTTCTGAGGGCGGCTTTGGATCTAAGGGCAGCATTCGACACAAAGGCGGTATGAGACCTAAGGGTGGCATTTGTATTGGGGCGGTTTGGGATCTAAGATAAATCTCGTTTTAATGACCGAACCTCGATAACCACCTGCAACATTGCATACCACGCATATCTAAATCAACGGTCGATACACCACGGAATTTTAAATATATAAATATATATATATATATATAATTTTTGGTGTCTTTCGGCAGGGAATTCAGGATGGTCTGAAACGGATTTTGGTATAAAAATCTTTCGGAAATTCGAGTTTTAAAAATTTTGGACCGAGAACAATAGCTTCCTTTTCTTCGAAAATTCGCTAAAAATGGATTTTGGGAGCTGAACCTTCGTTACAACCTCAATTCATCGCTCATTGGTCAAAATCGACTTCATATTCGGTCTTCACGCCCTAAAAAAACATGAAAAACGATACCTCACAAGCTCATGTTGAACAAAATTTAAAAAAAACTCGAATCATTTTTACATCTATTTCTCCCCCATAACATCCGTGGATGTATTCCGATCGGGCTGCCGAGCTTCAGAGCACAACTAAGACCCAAATGTGTTCCCAAATGGGGACCCAAACTGTGTACAGAAACACGGCGATTTTAGACCAAAATTACTGGCTGAAATTTCGTTGGAACCTCAGTTTTCCACTCCTTGGTCGAGTGGAATCGACTTCATATTCGGCCTTCTCGCCCTAAAAAACATGGAAAACTACCTATACCTCACAAGCTCATGTTACTTAAACACCAAAAAACCCTATTTTCACACCCATTTCTCACCCATAACACCCCTGGGTACAATCCGATCGGGCTGCAAAGTTTCGGGACACAACTAGGGCCCAAGTGGAGCCTGTATGTGGAAGACCGAAGTTTTTAGACCGAAAATAAAGTAGGTAATGACGGACATAGTGGAATCTGCGCACCTTAAACGTAAAAGAAAAAATTTTGAGGGGGTGTTCTAAAAATTTTTTGCTGAGCGAATACATAGGTGTTCACAAATAATAAACCAAAAATGGTATCCTCCAAATTCACTATCTGAACATTCTTTAGGTTTATTGCAGGTGTTTCATTTTAGCGAATTTTCAAAGAAAATGAAGCTATTGCAATGGCTTCGAAATTTAAATAATATAAATTTTTGGAAATTTTCTTCATAGAAATCCGTTTCAGACCATTCTAAAACGATTCCTGAAATTTAACACTTTTTTATATGTATATATATATATTTATATATATATGTGTCACTCCAGACGATAACTCTCGTCGATAGAATTGAGATAAACAGCTCAAATTTGCACAAAAAATCTATCTTGGCAATCGAAAGGCTAAGTTCGAAGATGGGCGAAATTGGCCTACTCTAAGGAGGGTTTTGGCGCATTTAAAGTGCGCAAAAATTACCCAAAAATCCCCAAAATGTTATTTTCCAACAAGTGACCCCTCATTTTAAAGGTTTTTGCACGCTGAACACGATGGTGGAATCGGATTTTAGATATCTTGATCCGTTCTCAAATTAGAGCATTTAAAGTGCGCAAAAATTACGGTGCAGTAGGTACTGCACATCTCCAGCCACTACAGTGCTACCGCCTGCTCGATCCAACCGATGGGCAATTGTTTTAGATTGGACTGCCGTGGTTTTTTCCCCAAAAAGACTCGTTTTATAGTATTATTATATCAGCTTTTGACTGTAAAACACTGTGCCTAAAATATCTCCCTAGGTTTCCCAACCAATTTTAACGCAGTTCTTTCCTAGACAGTTCCTGATTTTAGACATCTGGCGACCCTGCCAGGATCAGAAGTGTTCATATTACCTTGTTTTTTTTTTAATCAGGCTCTGATAATTTTCAGCTCAATTTTAACAACCGGTCATTATGACTACGCCTTTGCTAATGATGATTATCTTCTGAGTCCTAAAATTCTTACGTCATTTCCTTTGCGATTATACCTATTTAACTTTTATTCAAATTCTCCATTCCATTGGACTAAAAAAACTCGTCTCTTTAGATATTTTACATTAAATAAAGAGTAAGGTGACTCAGTAGAGGGGACTCAATGAGCAAAGGTAGGCTTTCAGTTGATTCAACTCAAAGTAGGCAGGTGATCTACCGGTATACAAATGAGAAACGACCCCCATAGCAATACGTCCATGGTTCAATGAAGAAACCAGAGTATCAATGTGCAGAAAAATCATCACACAGTCTTACTTCTCTTATAATTTAGGTTGGACGACCAACTTTTGTATTTCTACAAAACAATATGGAAATCACATGAGAGGTGCTTAGGTACCGATCCGAATTATACTGCACCATTGGTCCTGTTTACATCGTGAACCATAACGTGGAATGGAAAGTTGCGATGTATCCGTACAGGCAACTTTCGATTCCAATAATTCTCAAGCAGTTTCAGGTCCACTCAATGTTGAATACTAGAATAGAACAATATTTCAACGTAGCACCCACATGTTCTTCCAAGTGATCCTTCCAGAAACCACATCCTTCCTTCATAGTTTATTTCAAGATTGAGCCTGCATGAAAAACAACCTGCACTTGAAGCACTCATGATTTTCTATAACAACTCCTTTACCTACTGCACTCTCTTGAGTAGGTAAGTCAAAAGTCCTAACTACCCTATCCTACCTAATATGAACCCACAGCGATCAAATAAATAAGCACTTAGTACAATTACGTAATAAACAAACGGTAGAATCAGGATGGACAAAACGTACAAATTAAAATAAATACGAAGAGAATATACATAGAAAACCAAATTTTAGACCGAAGTTTTCCTTTATTCAAAACCATAGCCATTAATTCGAATATTTCTTTGAAAATTCGCTCATTAAGTCATGCTGCATGACTGGTTTTTTTATAAGCGAAGCTGTTCCCGCTTATAAGCATACAGCATTTCGCAGGGCTTGACGTTTGCAAATCAGCAAAAGGTACCTTGTTGGTAGGTACTACCATTCGTTTGTCATCAAATTTTTGTGAGACCGTCCACTCCCAACTACTCTGAACCGCAAGTAATAGAATGAACGCTTAACTTCGAAGCAATATAACGCATTTTATAGAAAATACGTAGTAGGTAGGTAACTGTTTACTGTTCGAAGATAGAAAAGAATGCGTCAAGGTTAGTCTGTTTTGAGGATTTGTAACAGCAGTGTTGGGAAGTCCCTCAGCTTTCCTTACTAACATAGGTCAGGAATAGTTGGGAAATAGGTAGCCAGAAAAATTAGGCTAGCCTACTGTGGCGAAATGGTAGGCTAGGATAGAGTGCGCTTGTGTTAGAATAATATAGGTGAACAGTACCTACGAATTATGGTAATCACTGGGAAAAAGGTTCAGCAAGAACTCAGTGCGTTTTGCACTGACCTAAGAATCAATTCCTCTTGTTGGCAAGTTAGTTAGGTACCTACATAATTTTATAGACAGCTAAATTAGCTACTTGTAGTAGTAGTTGATTCACATAATAACAGCTTACCTCGTCAGTACTCATTTCATTTCGAAATTCCCCAAGTTTTATTTATGAAATGAATCGGAATCGGGAATGATTTTTGTACGATGAAAAATGGCAAACATGAAGTTCCGTAGAAACGAATAGGTGGTTGTAAGAGAAATTCATCAGAATATCAACTGAAACGCTTTTTTATAAGGCAACGCTTTTCGAGTCCATGTGCCAAAGTAAAGACATAAAATGTCAAAAATTTTGTTTCGTCCTACTCCGTAATTCGCACCTCCCTGTGTTATCATGAACCAAAATTAAGGAAATCGGTCCACTCCTTATCTGATGTGGTTGGATGGGGCGGTGGGGGGGGGGGGGGGGGGGGGAGAAAGTTGCAAAAATTCCGCATCATCCAAATGTACCTACTGGAACACTGGGTGTAAACAAACAAAACGGACCTGAGGTCCTTTCACTTCCACAGTTGCAGGTGTGAATATTCGTTGACGGTTATTTGCGGTTCTTCCATGAAAAAGAAACTTCCGAATAACAGCCTCTGTGAGTTGGCAAGAACGGACCGTTACAAACACCCTGGGGTACGCACAGGTAGTTTTCCCTCTTCACAGGCTGCCACAGCTATTTTTGGAATAGCCAGACACTGGGTCTTCGCTCTTCACCCAGGAGTTTTTCCGATGAAACCTGTTTGTAGCTTCCTGGCAGGTTCCAGGAAGCAAAGCCTCCCCTTTGGACGACACACACCTGTGGATATGTGACGTCATTGGAAGACGTCCAATCAGAAGCTCTCTTCTGAGGCTCCACGTGGAGCCCACTCCTCTGTCCTCCCCTGGTTGGTGGGTACCTGGTAGATGGCAGGTCCATCATTTGTTTGGGCTCCCAGAAAATTCTTCCCAATGAGTTCCCTGTTTCCTTCTTCTCAGAGGGCAGAGGCCTGAGCCTTCCTCAAGGTTTGGCAACACCGCATTCACATTCATTTCATTTTGTAAACTCCTCCCATTTCTATATTTTTTATGCGTCCAGGGTGACTTTATTGTATTTTTGAAGCCTGCCCTGGGAACATTCGTGTAAATTTCCGTTTCTTTCAAATTTCAAGTAGAAAATACTGAAGTATGGACTGGAACTACAGTTCCAGTTATGCAGCATGGCTATAACAGCTATATGGCTATAACGTACTTTTGTATAAAAAGGTAGATATAACGAGAAACCATCGGGGTTCTCATTGACGCCTAATCGATGTAAAACACAAAGGCCGTTAATGTTAGCGTAAAGCGCGTAAAAACGTCAAAACGTTCACATGGACAACACTAGTTACGGAATCGTCGAGATATGGCCTGTGCTTCAGTCTCCGGCGGCGCAGAACCCACGCCCAGACAACCATAAAGCGCTTAAATATCTAGATTTTTTGATCGTGGACACTTCGGTACAAAAGTCGTCGCGCGTAAAGAGCATAAACCTGATGAGCCAATCAAATTCAATTACACATTTGAGTTTAGCGCGTTTTACGTCGATTACGCGTCAGTGGGAAACCGCTTTACGCGTAATTATATAATTTTTTCCCGATTTTAACAATTTTTACAGATTTTTGACGCTTATAACGTCAAATTTGACCCACAATTTCATGAGAATGATATTTTTATCATCGTAATAGTCCCTTTTTCTGTCGCAATCACCACCCCCCCACAAAATCCAAATTTGACACCTGTTCTATATGAAAAACCACTGAAATGGTCTTTTTCTATCTTTACTCACCCTTCCATTCCACTTTCAGTATTTTTATGTAAATTATTCGCGATTTTAGCCGTTTTGACCTATTTTTGACCCCTAACAACTCAAATTTAACCCCTTTGAAATATTTGCAAATTGCTCGTCTTCGAACCCATCCTTTTGTTTGGCAATAGGAACATTTTGGACTAATTTGGCGTTTTTATTATGTACTTAAGGTCGGATATATATTATTTACATATACATTTTTGTTAAAAGAGATGAATTCAGGATGCTCTGAAACGGATTTGCCCCAAAAATCCAAATTTGACACCTATTCTGTATGAAAAACCACTGAAATGGTTTTTTTTTCTTTCTTTACTCACCCTTCCATACCGCTCTCAGCGGTTTGATTTTTGCGCGATTTTAGCAGTTTTTACCGATTTTTGACCCCTAACAACTCAAATTTAACCCCTTGAAATTTTTGCAAATTGCTCGTCTTCAAACTCATCAACTCACTCTTCTCAACTTTTGTTTGGCAATACGAACATTTTGGCGAAATTTGGAGTTTTTATCATGTATCCAAGGTCAGATATATATTATAAATACACATAATTTTTGTTAAAAGGGATGAATTCAGGGTGCTCTGAAACGGAGTTGCCTATACAAAATTTCAAAAATTCATGTTCTGAAAATTTTGGGCCTTTTCCAATAGCTTCATTTTCTTCGGAAATTTGCTAAAAATTCAACAGTTTTCCTGTGTTTAAGAGCGCGCGGCTTTCAATCCATGTACCTACTTACCTAGTTTGTCATCCCTCTGAGCCTCCAATTACAAGGTACTTGCCAAGTACATTTTTATGTGGTATTTCCAGGTTTCTTGGAAGTTTGCTTTTTCGGTTTTGGTTCCTATTATTTTCAATAATGAACCTTTTTAATCGATTAAGAAAAACCATTTTGATGTTTTACTTTTCAAGGTATACAGAAAATTGTGTGAACGAGTTTTTGAACGAGAATGTATTTTCACCTACATGGCTATGTCTGTGGCTGTGATGCAGTAAATTTGCGGTTTTGATATTATGCTTATAAAGAGAACAATTTAGGTATTGCTTCTTCTTTTACTGTTAGTCTTGTCACAACTTATGACTAAAGTAGTTGGTACCGGCCTTCCTAATAAGAACGTCTGGTCCCCCTAGTCATAGGGCAGAGCTATATAAACCCGTTATTGGGTGAAGTGATCGGTAGGTTGGTATGGAGCAATTTCTAAGGTACCTCATTATAAATTACAAAATTATTGATGGCGTGCAGGTGTATAATGCAGTAGATGAAATCCACAGTGCTCCACTTAATGCAAATTAGGTAATGTTGTAAAATGCTGCAAAATTCTATATAATTACTTAATATGGTAACAAGGCAATTGATGAGTTCGTCGGTGGTGTTCTTGTTTACAGCCTAAGCGTTGTTCAAGGCCAGCGCGGGAAACAAATAATTAAACTGGCTTTCAGCGTGTCCATGTCAATTCCTGGTCAATATTTAATGTAAGGCCGCACGCTGCGGTCACTAATATATTGATGATTGTATGATGTTTCGAGATGGTCGATCTTTGCATTTTTTATTGCTCTCATTTTTTGTTACGTTTGAATTTTGATTACCTCATTACAATGCTGTGGGTTGATGTAAACCACTGGAATCTGATTGCACTGAAAATTTTAGCGAATTTTCAAAGAAAATGTAGCTATTTGGCTCGTTCAAAAAAATTCAGCGATGCTCCCTGTGCACCGGAAATGCCTCCAAAATCCGTTTTGTGCTTCGGAGATATAAATTATACATTTTTGGAGCGCTAGTTGTATCACTTTAAACAATGTACAGAACCACAATGGATGGATGGATGGAACCGCAAATTCATAAATAAATTTAAAAGCACTGCAAATTATTACACAACGGTTTATTATTTACCTGTATAATAGATGCCACTTCTGCGTAGATCACTGTTTTCTGTGGTCAGTACCTTCGAGCTCCCCCCAGGAAAGCCTTAAATCGAATACTGGAGGCGGCCCGGGAATTACATAAAAAGGCGCGGGATTCAATAATTCAATACCTAATTGATTTTTGGTTGTTATTCATGAAGCATACGTAGGATGAGGTGAGTCAAGTGGCACTGTCAATGATCAAAGATAATTTTTCATTCGTGTTTTTGGTGGCCAGAATTGGTGGAAACCACCTTAAATAGCTGTTTCAATCATTGCACATAGAAGAATCAATAAATGAACAGCCAACATTTCTGTAGGTCCAATAGAATAATAAACCCATGTGAGAAGGACTTTGCAGAGTCGTTATTTATTTTATTAATTTTTGCTTCCTCACTACCGAAGGTAGGGAAGCCTCGGATTCGTGATTGAGTAAAAAAAATTATGTCTTCCAAAATGAAAATTTCCGCTACCATTTTGCGTTTCAGACATCGAGGAACATTTTTGGTTCCGTGTCTGTCTGTCTGTCTGTGGTAATTCCTTGTTACGCCCATAACTACCCGAAATAATGGTCAAAATGGGCTGAAATTTGGAGGGTAGGTGCGGGTTGGGTCACAGATGGTCCCATACCGAAATCATTGAAAACGTACAGTAACTTTCGTCAGCGCATGCGCAAACGTGAAATACATACTTGAAACACCCATAACTACCCTGAATATCGTTGAAATTAGTTCAAACTTTGAGGGTCGATCAGGAATAATACTTTGATAGTTCCACATGGATTTCATTGGAATCGTACAGTAACTTCCGTCTGCGCATGCGCGAACATGAAATGTTTACCGTTTCCTTGTAACGCTTCTAACTACGCGAAAAATAGTCGTAGAGAGCTGGAATTTTGAAGGCACACGCGGGTTGGATCGCAGATGGTACCATTTCAAAATCATGAAAATCGTTTCGTCTGCGCATGCGCAAGCATGATATACTTGAAACGCCCATAACTACCTTAAATATCGTTGAAATGAGTTCAGATTTGGAGGGTCGATCAGGGATAATACTTTGATAGTTTCATGTGAATTTCATTGGAATCTTACTGTAACTTTCGTCTGCGCATGCGCGAACATGAAATGTTTACCGTTTCCTAGTAACGTTTCTAACTACGTGAAAAATAGTCGTAGAGAGCTGAAATTTTGAAGGCACACGCGGGTTGGATCGCAGATGGTCCCGTATCAAAATGAACCTACCCAACAATTCTATACGTTCATGTGATTCAAGTGAGGAAGCTATAGTGCCTACTCGAATTGGCAGACGTTTTAATACAAATTTCCTATGTTAAACTACCGTTTTAACCTGACGTGCGATATCAGGATAGGTACGTAATAATAATATAATTTTACTTATTTCGGCCCTCGTTTATCTTGCTGTGTAGAGGTAATAATATAAATATTCACGAATAATGTAAATAACATGATTTTCGAAATAATATATTGAACAGTAGGCAAACTGTCTTCTCTGGCCTACCCTGTAACAGTGTGGGCTGTTCTCGATACATTTTTTCTTCCGGTGGAGACAGGATCAGTTTGGGGAAGCCGAATCGATATCTCTTCTTAACCGGTGATAATCTCACTGGTTTAGGAGGGGGACTCTCGAGGGTCCACCCCCACTGTTACACTCTGTCACAACCCTCAGTGTCAGACCTGATGATGGCAGTGGTTTCGTTGGTACCTACCTGCCTGGTATTCGTAATAAGGAGAACTGTGGTCGCACGCGTTGCCCGACATTTGATTCCGTTCTCAATCCGTTTATGAATTCCGCCATAATCAGGAGCGCGATAAATCGCTGGAGATGCCGCCTCCGGGTCAGAGCTCTCTGAACGACTGTTTGACCTCAGTTAGCCTTGGTATTCCAGCTCGTTGTCGTAGCCCTTGATCCAAACGCCCTCCTTGTCTGCCTCTCATATTGCTCCTATTACCAACCAACTGCTGTTCAGTTGTTTCGCGAGATTTGCCCCGTCCGCTCGTCCGGAATTCAGAAACGTTCGTGTCGACCGGCCGGAGAAAACTTGCGATCTCGTGTTCTATCAAGTTTATTTTTTGATTGTTTTCTCCTACTGCGATGATGGTGACGTGACCGCTTCCCGTGATTTTATCGAGATAATCGTTTCAGTGATTCAATATAATATGTAGCTTTTACCAGCGATTGTAAGGGCTATCTTTCCGTTCACGTTTGTCCTAACGAATGATATCCACTTTTGACGGTATTTAACATTGTGATATACCTGCTGGATGGTCAGCTAAACATTTAATGGTAGGCACAGTTTACACAAACGTGAGAAAATGCCATATTTTGATCAGCGAGCGGGGAAGGTGTAGTTTTCAGTGTGTAATGTAACTTTTGGTTTATTATATTCAATAATGAACCATTGGAATCGAGCATGAAAAAAAAAAAAAAATCTAACCCCCCTCAAAATTTGACGGTTTACATTTCAAGGTATGTAGAATCCGAAAATGCAATAAAAATATTTCTGTCTGTCCGCCGTATGCCGTACGCTGTACTGGCCACTTTTCTTAGTAAGAAATTCGGGTTATAGGTTCCGTTCGGGGTCAAGTTGGTCCTCGAAGCTCGGCGTTACTTTCAGTCATCTCTAAGGGGTTTAAAACAGGGGTTGAAATTTTCAGAACGCCGTATCTCGAAAACTTTCGATAGAATATTATGGTTTTTTTACGTTACTAAATTTGTCTTGAGCTGAACAATTTTTTGAGACCACCCGGAGCATTGTACGTCCAGCCGTTCGTGTGCACCAAAAACACTACCGTCAACACGATCGTGAATCAAACGGTATAAGTCCGGCCCGGATATCATCGCTAGGGAGCACCTGATTATAATCAAGGATGACTGTATGAAGTCGAGTTGGTTGTTCTGGGATATTATTTCATTTGATAAGTGATGGATTATTGGATTTTGTTGGTAGGCACTTGTGAAACTTGAACAAACGTTTAAGTATTATTGATGGGTAAATTATTACACAACGGTTCATTATGCTTGACCACGAAGGTAGGTATTGACCACAGAAAACAGTGATTTACGCAGATGGGGCATCTATTTCACTCCACATCAACAATTTTCCTTCAGAACTTCATTATTTGCGTTTCTTTTTGCCGTTTTAGTTACTGTTTGTCATCGGCTGTATTATTTTAGCAACATTTAATTCGTGATTTAGGTAGGTACCTAGTAACGAGTACGGGGTAAGGTAATTACCTACGGACGGTCTGCGATCTACATAATATGGATAGAGTAGTACCTACATATTATATTATTATTATATAGACGGGTTATCTATACAGAGAGCTGTGATCTGTAACAGAAGGGTATTGTGTACAGCATAATAAACCGTTGTGCAGGGATTTGCACCGTTTTTTTTTATATATGCTCGATTCCAAAGGTTCATTGTTGAAAATAATAAACAAATATTTTATGATTTTGCCACAAAGTTGTTGGCTGCTCAGTCGTTTGTCGTCTCGTCGGTGGCCTGACCCGAAGGCCCAGTTGTTTCAGTATCGAATTCAGCTCTGACTTGATAACAGGTGATAACTTTCAAGTACCGCTAATTGTCGAGTGCCTGTTGAACCGCCTGTGAAACGCGTGCGAGTCGCTGGGGAGGCGGCAGTGCGGGATGAACGGCGCGTGCCGCGTTGCCACCGGCGACGGTGCGATCGATGGCGGAGCGGGCGCGGGAAGCGAAGCCCTCAGTGACGCCGGTGACATGGAAGTGACGAGCAGCGGTGACGGCGAGCGTCCGCGGAGCGCTTGGGACGACGGCGTCGACGTCGAGGCCGCCCTCGGCTCGCCGCAGCGTCTCGTCGACGAGGTGAGCGACCGGTCCGTCCGAGTCGTCGGGAACATCGAACTCGACGAATTGAGTCCTGCGGTTTCGAGGCCTTCGGACGACGAGGAGGAGGCGGACGGCGACTCGTTACCGACTGAGCCGGAGCGAAGCCCGGAAAAGTGAGTCAGTCACTTGGATTTTCAACTTCACCGTTCAATTTTTGGAACGCAGAACAGCAGAGGTTTGGAATTTGGAAGAAAAAACTCTGCAAAGTCCTTGTCACATGGGTTTATTATTTTACTGGACATACCTACAGAAATGTTGTTTCTTTCATGTTTGTGCAATAATTGAAATAGCTATTTCTGATGGTTTCCACCATATTTGGCCCCCAAAAACACGAATTAGGCTCCTTTTTTTTTAAACAAATTATCTATGATCACTGGTAGTGCCATTTTGTCTTGTTTCACCTGCTGATACTACATCCAGTGTTATTGTACAAATGTACGGTGATTTCAGACAATTTCCCAGGTTTTTTACTAATAAAAAATGAATTTTGGGACCTGAATCTTCGTTACATCCTCAATTCTTCACTCATTGGTCAAAATCAACTTCATATTCGGTCTTCTCGCCCTAAAAAACATGTACCTCACAAGCTCACGTTGCTAAAACCTCATAAAAACGATATTTAAGGTAGTTATGGGAGTTTCAAGTACTTCACGTTTGCGCATGCGCAGACGGAAGTTACAGTACTTTTTCAATGATTTTGATATGAAACTCTCTGCGATCTAATCCGCCTGTACCCTCAAAATTTCAGCTCTACGACTATTTTTCGCTTAGTTAGAAGGGTTACAAGGAAATTATCATTTCATGTTCGCGCATGCGCAAACGAAAGTTTCAGTACAATCCCAATGGAATTTGTAATGGAGCCACCAATGTATTATTCCTGATCGAGCTTCCAAGTTTGAACTCATTTCAGCGATATTGAAGGTAGTTATGGGTGTTTCATGTATTTCACGCAGACGAAATTTACAGTACCTACTTTATCAATGGTTTTGTTATGGGATCATCTGTGACCCAACCCGCATCTACCCTCAAAATTTCAGCCCATTTTGACCATTATTTCGGGTAGTGATGGGCGTTACAAGGAGTTGACCACAGGCAGACAGACACGCAACCAAAACTGTTCTTTGATGTCTGAAACGTAAAATGCGAGTGGAAATTTTCATTTTGGAGGGCATAATTTTGTTCGACTCTTGCACGAATACAAAGCTTTCTTACCTTCGGTAGTGAGGAAGCAAAAATAAAATATAAATATCAGGGGACATGCCTTTATATGAGGAATAGAAAGCTAAATTCCAACCAGTACCAGCAGTAGGTAGCTAACATTACTATTACTATAATGTTAGGCTTCTCGAAATAGGTAGGTAGGTACCCTCAAAAATTATCATGCTGAGCAGGTGATAATGTCGGGTCCAAAGTTTTATCTTGATAGTTCATGTTTAAAGATAGCCATTTTCTATTTCCTAAGTCACGTTGTATTATTTTCGTTCCTTTACTTGGAATTAATCCTCAAATCGAGTTCCTCGATTATGAGATCTTTTACTTAATCTTCGAAAACGCCTATGGTTTTGCACAATGAATTGTTTTTTCTTGCCATCCATTGTCCACAGAACATCATCAGCTTAAAGCTACATGTAGAATAAGAAAAGTCGAAAATGACGAGAAGAAAGTGGAGAACACATTTTCTCCAGGATGTGGCAAAATGTGCCTTTGCTCATCCGAAATTTCTCCGATCTCCTTCCATTTTGCAAAGAAATATGGTTGGCCCGCCTTCTCCCGTGTCGTCTTCGTGAAATATCCAAAAGTATCAAAGGTGATAATTCCAATGCTAAAAGTTCTCCATCGGAATCGGACAAATCGCGAGTGCGAACTCTATTGACGAATTTTGGACAAACACTACGGCAGTGGACGATGGGCTTTCGCACGTTTTCGTACGAACAGCATTCGTCCGAATTCGTCATTTCGCAGCTTTCCACTCCCGGTGAACGAGAGGCCTGAAGGTCTCCTTTTTTCAAGCGACGGATGGTCAAGGAATAGCGCGTGTTACACGAAGCTTCCTGAACAGCTCGTTATTATTTATTATGATTGTGTTTTTTGCACGAGCGTGATTTACTTTGATTCTTTCTGAAGGTACGTTCACCTCCGACCTACCGCAGTTCGTACGGCCCGTTCCGAAGTCCTTGAAGCCACAATGGTCAATTCGTAATGATTGTAGTGACATGAGAAATTATTGAGTAGTCTAAGGTGAAAGAACTGACCTCACGCGTTTGATAAGGCTGAGTTTTGCTGAAAAACCCCTGTGTTTTATTTTTTGACAGTTCACTTTCTTTTCCATAGAGTTCGTCAGGTCTGATTATGAGGTTCCTTGCACAGTTCAGGTACGAACTCTAATCTAATGACAGCAGTGGTGTTCGATAGACTCGCAAGGACCTTCCGAGATGGAATTGAATAATCAGGTTCTTACAGTTAACTTGCGAGATAGTGCACCATCTACCAGCTTCTATCACATACCTAAGACCTTATCAGCAGTTCGTCTGGTGCCTTATAAAGTGGGAGCTCGCGAGGAACGATGACACATATCCTCTGACAGATTAGCTTCATTGTGAACTAGCTCCCAAGAGCAATGAATAGTTTCAATTATGACGATAATAATTATGTATAAGGAAGCGATAACGTAATCGATATTGAAATTAAAGAAACGCTGCAAAGTCCTTGTCACATGGGTTATTATTCTATTCGACATACCTACAGAAATGTTGGCTGTTCATTTATTGTTTCTTTCATGTGAAATAATTGAAAAAGCTACTTATGATTGTTTCCACCATTTTTGGCCCCTAAAACACGAATTAGGTACTCTCCCTTTTTTATTTTTTTTTCAAATTATCTTTGATCATTGATAGTACCATTTAATCGTCTTGATCCACGTGTTGATACTACTTCCAGTGTTATTATACAAATTGATGGTGATTTCAGACGATTTCCCAGGTTTTTGACTCATAAAAAATCAATTTTGGGAGCTGAACATCTGGTGCATCCTCAATTTTCCACTCCTTGGTCAAAATCGACTTCATATTCGGTCTTCTCGTACCCAAAAACATGGAAAACGATACCTCAAAAGCTCATTTTACTAACATGTTACTAAAAAACAAAAAGTACACTCATAACTCCCCTGGATATATTCCGATCGGGCTGAAAAGTTTCGGGACACAACTAGGGCCCAAATGGAGCATGTGTGCGAAAGGACGAATTTTTTAGACCGAAAATGAAGCCTGTACACGTGATACGGCGTACGGCGTACGGTGGACGGCGCACGGCGGACGGACATTGCATTTTTGGAATCTGCGCACCTTGAAACGGAAAAGAAAAGATTTTGAGGGGGTGTTATAAAAATTTTTTGCTGAGCGAATACGTAGGTGTATTATTCACAGAATAATAAACCAAAAGTACCTATTTTTGTGCACATTTTCACTCATAACATCCCTGGGTATATTCCGATCGGGCTGAAAAGTTACGGGACACAACTAGGGCCCAAATGGAGCATGTGTGCGAAAGAACGACTTTTTTAGACCAAAAATGAAGCCGGTACACGTGATACGGCGTACGGCGTACGGTGGACGGCGGACGGACATTGCATTTTTGGAATCTACGCACTTCGAAACGTAAAAGAAAAAATTTTGAGGGGGTGTTATAAAAATTTTTTGCTGAGCGATTACATAGGTGTATTATTCACAGAATAATAAACCAAAAGGGAAAGAGTTTGGCAATCTAATCTATCTAATCTCCTAAAATCTGCTATATATTTATAGGAAACAAGCGAAAACCCGTTGTACTAAATACAACGGGCTCAGCGTTAGGTATCGAACAGAAGCCACCAAAAATTCGTGCTTGCTAATGGTAGTTTAACAAATTTCTCAAAGACACGGACCTGTTTCATAATGTCAGTGTACCTGTGTCATTACGTTACTGGAAAAATTATGAAGAAAACTGTGGGTCCACTAATAGGTGGTATCGACTCAGGTGGGCGACGGTAGCACGACGCAACATTTTACGCAATTAAGTATAGCATCCATAATTCCATACGTCCGTAAAGAGAGTCACCCATGTTGTTCCAGGTGCCCACCTTAATTCTAGCCGACAATCACTGTGACATCAACATTATGTCGATTTCATCTCCCTGGTCCCAGATTAATATAATTTATAACGCTTCTGTTCGGGGCACTTCAAGTGACTTACTAAACCAGAACTAATTTCTTGTCCGATTTTGCATTTGTGTTTGTGTGAGCTGTTCAATTGGTGTTGTTCTTTTTGGTTTATTATTCTCTGAATAATACACCTATGTAATCGCTCAGCAAAAAATTTTTATAATCCCCCCTCAAACTTTTTTCTTTTCCATTTCAAGGTGCGTAGATTCAAAAAATGCAATGTCCGTCCGCCGTCCGCCGTCCACCGTACGCCGTACGCCGTATCACGTGTACAGGCTTCATTTTCGGTATAAAAAAGTCGTTCTTTCGCACACATGCTCCATTTGGGCCCTAGTTGTGTCCCGAAACTTTTCAGCCCGATCGGAATATACCCAGGGGTGTTGTGAGTGAAAATGTGTGTAAAAATAGGTACTTTTTGCGTTTTAGCAACATGTTGGTAACATGAGCTTTTGAGGTATCGTTTTACATGTTTTTGGGGACGAGAAGACCGAATATGAATTCGATTTTGACCAAAGAATAGAAAATTGAGGTTCTACCAGATGTTCAGCTCCCAAAATTGATTTTGTATGAGTCAAAAACCTGCGAAATCGTCTGAAATCACCATCAGTTTGTAGAATAACACTAGAAAAAGTGTCAACACGTGGATCAAGACGATTAAATGGCACTACCAATGATCAAAGTTAATTTGAAAAAAAAACCGCTGCAAATCCCTGCACAACGGTTTATTATTTTGTATAGAATACCCTTCTGTTACAGATCACAGCTCTATGTATAGATAACCCTTCTATATAATATGATATGTACTATTCTGCACATATAATGTAGATCGCAGACCCTCCGTAGGTTAGTACCTAACCCCGTACTCGTTACTAGGTACCTACCTAAATCACGAGTTAAATGTTGCTAAAATAATTCTGCCGATGACAAACAGTACCTAACAAAAAGAAACACACATAATGAAGTTCTGAAAAGAAATTGTTGATGAGGAGTGAAAAAAGTTGCAAAAGTACCTACCAACAAACTCCAGCCCCTTCTACGTAGATGGTATAATGAACCGTTGTGTAATAATTTACCGTTGAGTAATGATTTACCGTAGTAATAATTTACCCATCAATAATACTTCAACGTTTGTTCAAGTTTCACTACCTACCAACAAACTCCAAAAGAGCCATCATTTTTCAAATGAAATAATATCACAGAACAACCAACTCGACTTCATACTCCGTCAATATAATCAGGTGATCCCTAGCAATCATTCTATCTCCGCCAAATTTCCTATTGTGGGCGCGTCTCTGGTTACGAGATTTGGTTTGAATTGTATACAATTTCATTCACACTGGAGTCGAAAATGCCTGTCGGTGCAAACTTCGGGGCCTTACTGTGAACGAACGGCTGGACGTACGATGCTCCGGATGGTCTTAAAAAACTCGCAAGTTCAAGAACTATTTAAAACCGTAAAAATATTTACGTAAAAAAATGGTATAGGCGTTTTGAAAATTTCAACCCCTATTTTGAACCCCTTAGAGATGACTCACAGTAACGTCGAGCTTCGAGGACCAACTAGACAGCGAACGGAACCTATAACCCGAATTTCATCAATTTTGTTTCTTGGTAACTAAGAAAAGTGGCCCGTACGGCGGACGGCGTACGGCGGACAGACAGAAATATTTTTATTGCAGTTTTGGATTCTACATACCTTGAAACGTAAACCATCAAATTTTGATGGGGGGTAAGAATTTTTTTTTTCATGCTCGATTCCAATGGTTCATTATTGAAAATAATAAACCAAAAGATCGTACCTACCTAATTTGTGTTTTGGGGGCCAAAATTGGTGGAAACCATCAGAAATAGTTATTTCAATTATTTCACATGAAACAAACAATAAATGTACAGCCAACATTTCTGTAGAATAATAAACCTCATGTGACAAGGACTTTGCAGCGTTATTTGATTAAAATTATGATACAGCATTCGCCCTTATTATCATGAACACTGGATGAAGCAAGTTTCCTAATTATATTGAAACGCTATCGGACACCGACCTGCTCTGCTATGAAGTGAAAATTCGTATTTGTGAAGGGGGTCAATGCTCGAGCCAGGACCGATGTAATGAAAATTTTAAATGTGACAAGAGAAGATTTGCTTAGTGCTCGGGTGCGATTTCTTCACACTGAAGAACTAAAAAGCCCTTTAAGAACGTAATTTTTTTACATCAAGGCTTATAAAGAAGGCACCACAAAGAGATATTTTTGTTTTTTATTTATTTGGAATTTCTAGGCAAATAGTAGTATCTCAGATGCATAGGGAATTATTGAATCCTCAGTTAGAAAATGTCTCTACAGGGAGAAATCCCTGATAACCGATCTCTCATCAATCATCCCACTTCTTTTTCGTGTACTTGTTCTCTTTTTGACTACTGGTATCCGCTCTGCCTACTTGGATGTTTGTCTTTTTCAAGTTTCGGGGGTTCTAAGGAGAAGAGAATCCTCTACTTTGCTTGATTTTTTTTTCTGAACGTTTTAGTTCGATCACTCAACAGATTGATCAGGCCAAACGGTCTCACACTCCCTTCCTTTTGCCATTCGTTCGAACATTTGTACATTGCGCATATGGGCATCTTGTTTGCTCTTCACAAAACGAAAAGGTTTGAGCGAAATTCGTTCGTTCCCTAAAATAGTAACTCATTCATCCATGTCTGAACAACAAAGCTGACCTGAAACATAATGGCGGATGTCCCCGCTTTCACCTGTTACCTTCCTCTTGCTGGCCGATCATGACGTCACGTCGATACCACCTGTACTCGGAGCGACTACTACGACGATGAATCTCATCGATACCCAGCAACCCTTCGTGAAATCTTCGACTCTCGATTCTAACAAAGCATCACCCCAGCCACTCCATTCTCAAGATTGGATACACATTTTCACTATCTTATGAATCACTTGGAACAGTAAGAAGCATGAGGGCAACCACCTATCATCAACGCGATTATTAATATTCTGACGATGAAATCAGATCGCCGAATAAATGCTGAAAAAATACGAACTAAATCACTCGCGATTAAAAACCCATTTCAAAGAATAAAACGCTTGTCACATGGGTTTATTATTCTGCTGGGCATACCTGCAGAAATGTTGGCTGTTCATTTATTGTTTCTTTCATGTGCAATAATTGAAATTGATATTTTTGATGGTTTCCACGAATTTTGGCTCTCAAAAACACGAATTAGGCTGCAATTTTTTTAACCAATTATCTTTGATCATTGATAGTGACATTTAATTGTATTGATTCACCTTTTGATACTACTTCTAGTATTATTATTCAAATTTATGGTTATTTCAGACAATTTCCCAGGTTTTTGACTCATTAAAAATGAATTTGGGCAACTGAACCTTCGTTACAACCTCAATTCTTCACTCTTTGGTCAAAATCAACTTCGTCGTTCTTCCGCACACAGTTTGGGTCCTCATTCCCAAATGTGTCCCCAAATGAGGAGCCAGGAAGAACGACGATTTTAGACCAAAATTTAACGTTCATTTAAGGCTGAAACTTTTTTAGAACCTCAACTCTTCGCTCTTTAGTCAAAATCGACTCATAAAAAACATGGAAAACGATACCTCACAAGCTCATGCTACTAAAGCACCAAAAAACCCTATTTTTACACCCATTTTTCACCCATAACACCCCTGGGTATATTTTGATCGGGCTGCAAAGTTTCCGGGCACAACTTGGGCCCAAACGGAGCGTGTATGCGGACGATCGAATTTTGTAGACCGAAAATACGCCGTACGCCGAAATGGATGGTAAGGCGGAAGACATTGCATATTGGTTTTGTTCTGCGAGTAATACCCTTTGTATTCTATAACACCCCCTCAAAAATTTTTCTTTTACGTTTCAAGGTGCGTAGATTCCAAAAACGCAACGTCCGCCTGGTAGTCTATACGGCCCGTAACTCGCTGATCACAGTGATACCACCCTTATGAAAATCCGTTCAGGCGTTTTGCCCTGATGCCGTCACACACACACTCAAACTCCCGAATTGTACAAGGGATACCTAATGCTTAGGATTTGTTTCTCAATTTCTAGCGATAATTCAAACCGTAGCTTCTAGTTGAAACGAAATTTAATTCAATACAACGACGCGAAGAGAGTTTTAGTCGAAGCGGTAGCCAGTGAAGATCTAAATCTGGACGTAAACAGGCAGACGTTGTGGACGTAACCTTGCCGACATAGGACTCGCGTACCGATTGAATTATTGACACACCCGCATTATAAATAGGAATCAACAATACAATACGAGTACTGGTAGCAACGAAGGTGCTACGTAGCTTGAACTGTAACTACGGGAGTTCCTATTAGAACCAACTAATTTATGTACATCTCATCGCAATCGTACATTTCATCAGCACGGCAATCTAAATCAAATTCTCAAACGTCCTATGCAACAGAAGTTGTAGGCCGTCTACAAACCCGGAATTTTGGAGGCTTTGGATGGAGTATAAAAGTATAGATTGCTGGAATGCATACCTACATTTTCAGTGGAAGTCTCCATTTTGGGGTGAATTGGAAATTTATCCAAACTTCATTTATGATTGTTGCGTGGATAAGATCGAGAAATTAGTCGTGTTTCTAGTTGGACCAAGTCAGTATAAGCGGTTTCTACCTGTTCCGTAGGGAAATTGCTACCCAAACAATGTCACAAACGAGGGCGTTGCGTCCATAAGGCCACTTTGGGCCACTTCCCCAGCACCAAAAAATACTAGGAGTAAAAATAAACTCCAACCATTGTTCACTTGGCATTTGAATTTCCCTCCATACACTGTGGCTACCTAACATTTTTCACAAAGTTCAACAGCGACTCGCCAGATTTCTCTGGCTATGGAATGGAAATTCTATGGATATTAAATATTACAGTAGAGCATCCATGGTGGGCTCCATAGGCCAAGCATGTTATTGGACTAAAAGCGATAGTAATCGATGTCCTGCACTCGTAATCGAAACCTATGCTAATGAAACTGGCAGGTAGGTTCTGGGTCCTGGGACCTAGTGTCGCCATGGCAACTGAGAAAAGTGGCCCATCCGCGCATGCTCAGTCGAGTAAAAATGTTGTACGCCACGCCCACTTTGGGCCTCTCCCCAAAATCTGATTTCTACTCCAAAATCGTTCGTTTTTCACTCGGAAGTCGTTTTTCCAATGGCCTCAAGCGTCCAGGAGGAGAATGTCTGACCACAGCGCTATAATATAATAACAATCTAACGACACTGTCCGCTCCATGATCCATCAGTCATACAGCCTTCCGGCAACGATAGTGGGACAACTCAAAAAAACTAGTTTCGAGAAAATCGAGTTACAAGTTTTGGCACATATATGGAAATTTTTTCTGGGTAAAAATAAAACGCTTATTTTAACAGAGATCTAAGATTATTTTTTGATCATTTTGGCAATGGTTCAGTGCCACTAGAGTTAATTATTAGCTATTATTAGCTTATTAGTTATTATTATTAATTATTAATTTTGAGTTGTCCCGGTATTGTTGCTGGAGTTGCTACATTACTGTGAAAATGTCCACTAATCGAGAATTCTCATTTAGAGTGTTACCAGCATAAAATGGAATAAAAGGTATGAATAAAATGGTAAATGAAAAGTGGGGAGTACTTTAAAAAAAGTTTTATTAGAAAGTGGAAAAGCGAGAGTAATTATGTGCGAAGTAGGTACAGACCTATTTTTTTCAAAACGTACTGAAAACGTAACTGAATAAAGTTTTTATTTCAGCCCTACGGTGAAACACAAACACCCGCTGCTTATCTATACCTACTGCCCATTTCCCAGTATGGGTGAAAAAGTATTTTTTCCGTAAATTCAGAAGCGCAGTTGTACTGACATGTTCTGCAAGGGGTCTCGTAACTCTTGCTTCAACAATGTTATTCGAATTCATTCGCAATTATTTGCACCACCTCGAAACACAAACATTCATGAAATCTATTTTTGGTTTTATTATTTTCAATAATGAACCTTTGGAATCGAGTATGGGGAAAAAATAAATTATTATTATTATTATTTGGTTTCCGTTCCAAGGTACGTAGAATATGAAAATTGAATAAAAACGCTGCAAATTATGAAACAACTGTTTATTATTTACCTGTATAGGCACTGTTTTCTGTGGTCAAGATCCTCGAGCTCCTCCCAGGAAAAAGCCCTAAATGGAGTTCTGAAGACGGCCCGGGAATTACAGTTTCATAAAAATGCACGGGATTCAATAATTTACTGGGGCGCCATTTCACCAAACTGTTGGGGGGGGGGGGGGGGGAACACCAGGGGGTATGGGGGGTATGATATATCTACTAAGGAAAGGGGGTCCAGGGTTTTTTCCCCCGCAAATTTGTTTAAATTAATATTACATTTAGATGTAGGCTAATTTTATGCTTCCTTTTACATATTTAAAGTTTCAATAAAAGAATAAATAGCTACAAACAAAATCAAAGTACCCTTTTTCAATTCATTAAATTAGCATTGCTACATTCAAATAATATTCATTCAAAATATTCCTTTTTAAAAGAATAACTTTTTAAAAGAAGGCTATGATATTCTAGATAACTCCAGTAGTCATTTTCATTATTTATCAATTCCTTGGGGGGGGGGGGGCCTAGGCCCCCCCCTGCCACCCTTAAATGGCGCCCCTGATAATTTAATAATTAATTATTTGCTGTTATTCATGAAGCATAACGTTTGTTCAATTTACAAAAGTGCCTATCAACAAAATCTAAAATAACTATTGTTCTTCAAATGAAATAATATCACGGAAGTAAGTGTACAGTTTCATTCACGATCATGTTGACGAAGCTTTCCGGTGCAGGACGAACAGTGCTACGGGTGGTCTCAGAAAATTCTCAAGTTCGAGACTAATTTAAAAATTTAAAAAAAAACCATGCCCTTCAATGGAAAGTTTTCAAGCTACGGCGTTCAGAAAATGTCACCCCTCATAGATGACTGACAGTTTACACCGAAAAGCTTCGTCAACATGATCGTGAATGAAACTATATACATCCAGCCCAGATAGCTAGGGAACAGCTGATTATAATCGAGCAAGGCTGGATGAAATCGAGCTAGGCTGGATGAAATCGAGCTAGTTGTTCCGGAACATTATTTCATTTGAAGAATTATGGCTTTTAGCGAATTTTCGAAGAAAAGGAAGCTATTGTTCTCGGTCCAAAATTTTTAAAACTCGAATTTCCGAAAGATTTTTATACCAAAATCCGTTTCAGACCATCCTGAATTCCCTGCCGAAAGACACCAAAAATTATATGTACATATATATATTTATATATATTTTTTTATATATATTAATATATATATTTATATATTTATATATTTATATATATATATATATATTTATATATGTATGTGTCATTCCAGACGATAACTCTCGAAAGAATTGAGATAAAAAGTTCAAATTTGCACGAAAAATCTGTCTTGGCAATCGACAGGCTAAGTTCGAAGATGGGCAGAATCGGGTCACTCTAAGGGGGAGTTTGGGGAGTTTTAGGGGGGGGAAATTACCCATAAATTCCCTAAATGAAAAAGTCTGACAAGTGACACCTCATTTTAAAGGTTTTTGTACGCTGAACACGATGGTGAAATCAGAATTGCGATATCTCATTCCGTTCTCAAACTGGAGCACTTTGAAGATGAAGGAACGTGGTTATTTCTTGAGATGTTCTTCCTGGTTCGTCTGCTCTAATCTGATAACGGAATGGGATATCGCAATTCTGACTTCACCATCGTGTTCAGCGTTGGCAAGCCCCCTGGACCCCCGGATGCTTACTGCTTAGAGCCTACGGCTAAAATTCAAGAAACATGGAACATGCTTTAGCCGCGCTAGTACCAAGTGACAACCAAACAAGCGTCATTGTTTACTATCCATTTATAACATCAATTTATAAAGTTATAGTATGAAACTACGAAATAAATACCAAGAAAAAATACGAAATAAATTCGTGATAAATCAAGAGCTTTCTAACGAATGGAAAACGATTTTTGTCCGATGAAAATGAAAGAAGTTTCACTTCCCTAGCAACTACTCGGTTGTACGTGAAAATCATCGTTAAAATTTCGTGACACTTCCGCGTGACATTTTTCGGCTAGTTAGTCCAAGGCTAAAGCATGTTCCATGCTAAAAAAAAATACTTAATTTGCTGACACCCCTTTTCCCCATAGAGGGGGGGTCCCCTTCTATGCTGGACACCCCTCTATAGTGGGCACTTATTTTGGTCCCATGGGTGTCCACTATAGAGGGATTTCACTGTAGCTAAAAACAATTAATTAATGCTTCGCTCTGTCGACGGTATTCACTCGTGAATGGGAACATAAATGGATAAAATATGCCACGCTCTTGACTGGTCTATTATACATTTGGCCAAATTTGGGTCACTAGGTAATCTCAAACTCTCCTTGAACGCAAAAGCATTCCACGAATGATTGATGAACACACAGGCTGTCCTTGTAATACGTGCTTAGCACACTTGAATATTATTCAATAATATGTAACTAGAAAGAGATAGAAGTATTATTTGTAATATTGACTTTCTGAACCAACTCATGACCGGCTCGTTTATGTCTCAATTCGCTATTTCATTCATGAAGTCACAGTTTATTACTGCGCGTGCGTGTGATGAATACCCGTCTCATAAATCATTAGAAATAGTCCTAGTTCTCGTTTTTTAATAAATTATACTGTATATGTGGGTAAAGAAGAATGTTAGTTGTGAAAGACTAGAAAATTCTAATTGGTTACATACCAAAGAATTTTATATTCCTAGATAGGCACCATATCAATGTGATCATTCAACTGCCTTGCCCAGGTGCCTACTTGTATCAAAGCTCAATATTTTAGCGAATTTTCAAAGAAAATGAAGCTATTGCAATGGCTTCGAAATTTAAATAATATAAATTTTTGGAAATTTTCTTCATAGAAATCCGTTTCAGACCATTCTAAAACGATTCCTGAAATTTAACACTTTTTTATATGTATATATATATTTATATATGTGTCACTCCAGACGATAACTCTCGATAGAATTGGGATAAACAGCTCAAATTTGCACAAAAAATCTATCTTGGCAATCGAAAGGCTAAGTTCGAAGATGGGCGAAATTGGCCTACTCTAAGGAGGGTTTTGGCGCATTTAAAGTGCGCAAAAATTACCCAAAAATCCCCAAAATGTTATTTTCCAACAAGTGACCCCTCATTTTAAAGGTTTTTGCACGCTGAACACGATGGTGGAATCGGATTTTAGATATCTTGATCCGTTCTCAAATTAGAGCATTTAAAGTGCGCAAAAATTACCCAAAAATCCCCAAAATGTTATTTTCTCTTAAGTGACCCCTCATTTTAAAGGTTTTTGCACGCTGAACACGATGGTGAAATCGGATTTTAGATACCTAAATCCGTTCTTAAATTAGAGCATTTAAAGTGCGCAAAAATTACCCAAAACTAGGATAATCTTTAAACTCTTACCCCCCCCCCCCCACCCCCTTAGAGTGGTCAGATTGAAAAATGTGAGAAGTATTAATTGAAGACGAGAGTTCGAAGCAAAAAAGGGGGAGGCAAACGATTAGTACAACTCCTTGAATTTCCCATTTGACATATAATTGTTATGATACCTTCATAGATAGACAAGTACCGGCCCACGTATTACTAGAAGGAAGACGAAAGAAAAAATCTATTTCAAATTATTCAATTTAGGTACTAACAGTAGGAGGAAGAAGGTTAGGTAGGTATCTTATCAATTTATTATCAGTATCATACGAATATTTGATATTCAAAGGTAGGTAGGTACTTAACATGATAAAAATAATATCAATGAAGAAGGAAGGATCTACCTACCTAGTAGAGCAAATCTTGAACTGGTTTTAGATACCAGGCCTGAAATCGTAGTCAAGAGGAAAGGCCATTCAGAAGGAACAAGGAATCTACTCATAACAAACGGTAGAATCAGGATGGACAAAACGTACAAATTAAAATAAATACGAAGAGAATATACATAGAAAACCAAATTTTAGACCGAAGTTTTCCTTTATTCAAAACCATAGCCATTAATTCGAATATTTCTTTGAAAATTCGCTCATTAAGTCATGCTGCATGACTGGTTTTTTTTTTTACGTTTGTCTCTTTACTAACAATCAAGTTGGAAAAATGCTGCAAATCATTACACAACGATTTATTAATAAATTAGGGACCTGTATAGATGGCCCTTCTGTACAACAATGATGCAATGAGTGCAAAGATGGTTTGCAGAGTTAGCTGAAACATTGGATCTTTTTAATTAATCATCATCAGGGATTTCGCGCACGCGCAGTAGTAATTTCAATGATCCGAGCGTCGCGTCGTCTAGAAGCTACAACCGCAGTGTATTCGTGTTTGCGCATGCGCAGTGGCCGAACCAGTGATTCGATCGTTCTGTAATTCACAGCGAACCATCTGGGGCCCAATCGGCAAATTTCATCAAAATAGGATTCGAATTGAGGAAGTTATGCGTGCGGCAAGGATTTGCGGACACACAGATGGACATACAGAAGCCGAACCAAATTTGTTCACGTTACAAAAGTACCTATGAACAAAATTCAAAAGAGCCATAATTCGTCAAATGAAATAATGTTCCGGAACGACTAGCTCGATTTCATCCAGCCTTGCTCGATTATAATCAGCTGTTCCCTAGCTATCTGGGCTGGATGTAGGTATATAGTTTCATTCACGATCATGTTGACGAAGCTTTTCGGTGAAAACTGTCAGTCATCTATGAGGGGTGACATTTTCTGAACGCCGTAGCTTGAAAACTTTCCATTGAAGGGCATGGTTTTTTTTTAATTTTTAAATTAGTCTCGAACTTGAGAATTTTCTGAGACCACCCGTAGCACTGTTCGTCCAGCCGTTTATCTGCACCGGAAAGCTTCGTCAACATGATCGTGAATGAAACTGTACACTTACTTCCGTGATATTATTTCATTTGAAGAACGATTGTTATTTTAGATATTGTTGATAGGTACTTTCATAAATTGAACAAACGTTATGCTCCACGAATAACAGCAAATATTAAATTATTGAATCCCGTGCATTTTTATGAAACTGTACTTACTTAGCACATAATTACTCTCACTTTTCCACTTTCTTATAAAACTTTTTTTAAAGTACTCCCCACTTTTTATTTACCATTTTATTCATACCTTTAATTCCATTTTATGCTGGTAACACTTTAAATGAGAATGCTCGATGATTGGACATTCCACATTAATGCAGAAACTCCAGCAACAATACCGGGACAACTCAAAATTAATAATTAATAATAATAACTAATAAGCTAATAATAGCTAATAATTAACTCTAGTGGGACTGAACCATTGCCAAAATGATCAAAAAAATAATCTTAGATCTCTGTTAAAATAAGCGTTTTATTTTTACCCAGAAAAAATTTCCATATGTGCCAAAACTTGTAACTCGATTTTCTCGAAACTAGTTTTTTTGAGTTGTCCCACTGTCGTTGCCGGAAGGCTGTATGACTGATGAATCATGGAGCGGTCAGTGTCGTTAGATTGTTATTATATTATAGCGCTGTGGTCAGACTTTCTCCTGGACGCTTGAGGCCATTGGAAAAACGACTTCCGAGTGAAAACGCATTTCACCCCTGGCAGATCATCTTATTCAGCCGTGCGTTTCATAAAATATGCCACGTATTGCGAGAAAATGGTTGATTCTGCCTCGAAAATTTCATGGATTGTCAATGGTCTTTGGATAACCCAACCAGACTGATGCACCTTGATACGAGGATGAGACCGTCCAATACAACAACGTGTACAACAACTCACGACCAAAACAACAACAGAAGCAATAGCGTTCTTTTTGTTTTCCCACCGAACTCCAGTTCATTTTCGAATTTTCGCTAAAAATACGGTATACCCCCCTCTCGATATTCTAAAAGAGATACTGAAAAGAGATTATCTATTTTGAAAATCTTCCGGGAGATATAGGGTAGGTGGGGGCTAAAGTTACCAGTTCGAACATTTCGATTTTTCCCGGGCCCCAAGGTGGTCCTATCGGTCCAAAAAATGAATGGTGTAGAAGGATATCTCCAATATCTTCGGTAAAAAAATGAATCATTTCCCAAAATACTTAGAAGCCGAATTTTTAATTTTACACCGAGTTTTTTGCACCGAGTGGGGCAATAGTTTCCACCGACAAATTTTTCCCCGTTCATCAGTTTAGAGCTGGGAAGGCATAGAAAAATCACCAATTAAAGTGTCTACGTATTTTTTAATTCAAAAAATGATGAGAAAAAATAACGAACAATCCTGTTTTAGGAATATTTGACAAGATTTTTGAAGTAGAAAATCACACTGACCCTTACAAATTACTTATTAGGAGGTAGGTACTCAAGCAAAATTGTATTTAAGATAAAAAAAATAACGAAAAATACTTTCTTAGGAATATTTGGGTGGATTTCAGGATTAGACGAAAATTACATATTAACCCGTACAGATTACTTATTAGGTAGGTAGGTAGGATCCACTGAAAACCAACCTACCTGTCTAGTAAATCTATCAATAAATTCTGAGTGTCGATTGAGCGGTGTCCGATCAGTAAATGTAGGTAAATTATGAAATGATAGGTAACCCCAACTATCAATATATGTACATATATCACCATTTTCAAAAAGTAGTAACATAGACTATTATGTATTACTTAGAGCTATTACTTGAGCTAACAGAAGTGCCAAAATCATGATTCTAAAAGAAAACTGGACATAAATTTGTACTTAATCACTGAAAACCTAACCAGCATTTTTATACGTTCCAGCTGAAGTTCGTGCAGTGAGTCCGATAGGCATTTGAGGGATGATTTTCTTCCTAATCGCATTCTTCTGCGTATGTGCATGCATTGATATGAACCGACTCTTACTCTGGAATTATAATTTCCATTTTACTATAATAGACCTTGTGGCATAGTGCAACAGTGGGGGTGGACCCTCGAGAGTCCCCCTCCTAGACCAGTCAGGTTGTCACCGGTTAAAAAGGTATATCGATTAGGCTTCTCCAAGCGACCCCGTCTCCACCGGAAGAAAAAATGTATCGAGAACAGCCCACACTGTCACACTCCTCCCCCACATGACATACTTCTGGGTGGCAGAAGTATGAGAGGGAAAAGGGGGAATGAAAAGTATGAAGTACTCGTTCAGGAAACGACACCTGAACAACTTCAAGGAGACTAATAATAATAATAACAATAATATTTTACTGGTGGAGAACAAAGCTACTACATACGAGTATTGGCGGACAATGTTGACAGAGGTTGTTGTCCAGTGAATTGTGCTCATCTGGGCAACCTCTAGGTCAGGGGTTCCCAACCTTTTTGCACCTGCGTACCACTTGACTTTTTGAGAAATTTTGGCGTACCACCAGACCTAAATATAATAAACGTGTAATATCTACTCTTCTAAAAGTGTTCAAAGGCTTTTTGAATTAAATTCCTGAAAAAACTTCATATTTAATGGTTAGTTTTGTTTGTTTATAATAACATGCTTATAATAAAGGAGACATAAAAAGATTAAAATGGTAATTACCCTATTTGGGTCTAAAAACATACAAATATAAAATTAGTACAAACTCAGCAAAAAATTAATCATCATACAACTTTTATAGTCTTTAGTGCGAAACTTGTTGTTGTTTGCCTGTGATTAAAATATCAACATTAGAAGTAATGGAAGCTATTAATAGTTGCTCACATCACTCACGCGTACCACCTGAAACGTTCCTGCGTACCACCAGTGGTACGCGTACCACCGGTTGGGAACCCCTGCTCTAGGTGATCAACCTCCATCGTTAGGGTGGAACAACTATTCGGACTTGTCCATTGGGACATGTCATCAATCGCCTTCTAATGGTACCTACCAAACCACTGCCATCATCAGGTCTGACACTGAGGCTTGTTACAGAGTGTGACAGTGGTGGGTGGACCCTCGAGAGTCCCCCTCCTAAACCAGTGAGACTATCACCGGTTAAGAAGGTCTATCGATTAGGCTTCCCCAAGCGACCCAGTCTCCACCGAAAGAAAAAATGTATCGAGAACAGCCCACACTGTTACAACCAACTAGTCTTATTATTGCAATGTAATGAAAATAGGTTACCTACATGGAAAGAACATCAAATCCTTTCTGTTTTGGAGAACAAACTCCCAGATTCCGACGTAATAATTGTTCCTCGAGGTTTCCCTTGAAAATACCTCACCGTAGGTACATCGAAGTTTATAGAAAAATTTACGCTAATTTCTAAAATAACATATCAATAGCGCGCAACGTTTGCACTTCCCCAGCAAAAACACAATTTTTTAATATTTTTAGAGTCTAGGAACCAAAAACCCACCGCCACCACTTTGTGCTTCAAAATGAGCTAATTTTAAATCCTACTTATTACTCTCCCAAATACCAACCGATTTTGCATTCTGAAAACAGCTATATATTCAGTAGGCCCATAGAATTGACGCTCACTGTCGGTTTTATTCTTAAATACATGTTAAATCAAATTTTAAACAAATAAAAATGAATTTAAAATTTTATTTTCAAAATTCAAATTTCCAACATGTTATTCTCATTATTAACAACAATAATATTTTTAAATAAATTATTAACAAAATCTGGTCGGATTGGCCTTAATAAATATTTTCCCATAAACATTACCGAGCTGGACAGGTGGTGCTGGGTGTTCGCTTGTGTTGCTTGTGGTCCTGTAGTTAGTTCCTTCGCCAGCTAAGAAAACACGGGCAAATGAGATGGACAGGATATTACGAAAGGTGGACGAGGAAGCTCCGCCATAGAAAGTCTGTGAGAGCCAGCGGCCTTGAAATGCGTCGCGCTTGTAGGTCGCGAGCGGTGCGTGCGCGCGTGCTATTCCGAGAGGTTACAACATCGTAATATTCCAAGTAGATCTTCATCCTGACGGGAGAGGTCTCTTCACTGGACATCAGTAGTATTTTACCAACTGAGAGACTGTAATAACTGATTATACGACATAATTGTGTAAAATCTACTAATTAGTCTACAGTCAGTTGTAGAGGTATTGTTCAAGCAGGTATGTTGCATTAGGTGGTTTAGAACAGTGGCGGTTTTAGCGAATTTTCGAAGAAAAAGAAGCTATTGTTCTCGGTCCAAAATTTTTAAAACTCGAATTTCCGAAAGATTTTTATACCAAAATCCGTTTCAGACCATCCTGAATTCCCTGCCGAAAGACACCAAAAATTATATGTATATATATATATATATTTATATATTTATATATTTATATATATATTTATATATGTATGTGTCATTCCAGACGATAACTCTCGAAAGAATTGAGATAAAAAGTTCAAATTTGCATGAAAAATCTGTCTTGGCAATCGACAGGCTAAGTTCGAAGATGGGCAGAATCGGGTCACCCTAAGGGGGAGTTTTGGGGAGTTTTAGGGGGGGGGGGGAAATTACCCATAAATTCCCAAAATGAAAAAGTCTGACAAGTGACACCTCATTTTAAAGGTTTTTGTACGCTGAACACGATGGTGAAATCAGAATTGCGATATCTCATTCCATTCTCAAACTGGAGCACTTTGAAGATGAAGGAACGTGGTTATTTCTTGAGATGTTCTTCCTGGTTCGTCTGCTCTAATCTGATAACGGAATGGGATATATCGCAATTCTGACTTCACCATCGTGTTCAGCGTTGGAAAATCTACAAACCGAGGTGTTACTCGGCAAAAAATGGAACAAAAAATTTGTTACGTACCCAATACCTACTCTTCTGGTATTCAAAACATTTTTGATTTCCCCCTCCCCCTCCTTCCACCCCAAATTTTACTTTGCGTAAAACTACTCCTGTTTTAATTTTGTATGGTATCAAGTTGGGAAAACATTGGCCGAAAATTAATTTTCAGAAAATTTTAGGCGGAGGAGGAAGATGCCGAAAACTTCGAAAATTCGCTCTTATAGCCATGCTGCATGACTGTGGTTTTTTTAGACTTTAAAATCTGGGGGGGCAAGCTACCATACCCAAGATTTTTATCAAAATGGTTTTGCAAAAGCCGATAAGTGTTATAGACATATATGAAAATATGATTACATTAATTTTTAATCAACATGGAAGATGGAATTGGTAAAAAAACAAAGGTCAAGTCAATCAAAAATTACTTTATTTCATACAACTAAAGTAGGTACATAATAAAGTTAAATAAAGATAGAGGTATTTGCCCTTGAAAGATTATTACATGGTTCATTTTTACAGCTGTAGTCTTCTTTGGCCAACATTACTAAACACTTCCAGGATCTTGTCAGGCTTCTACATTAGTTCTTCACTTTCTTCTCTTTCGGTTGATAAAATTGAAAGATTTGTTAGGCGTTGAGTAGTCATTGTTGACCTTAGATACGTTTTAACTCTTTTCATGGTTGAAAAACTCCTTTCAGCTACAGCGCTGGTGACAGGAAGAGTAGAGAGAATTTGGGATATCTTTGAGAGATTAGGGTACAAAGATCTTTGTTCGAGTAAAGTGAAGTAGAACTCCTTGATATTTCCTTGAAATTGGCAAAAAACTTCTTTAGCAAGTTCTACTTCAAACTTCAATTTTATTTTTAGTAGCCCCTATGAAACAAAACTGGGGGGGCAGCAGCCCACCCTGCCCAGGGCTAGAACCGCCACTGGTTTAGAAGCTACTATTTTTTTTGAGCTTTTATAATTATATAGTTACAAACATGTAGACGAAAATGATAACACGGGAAACCTGAGCAAAAATTTGGGCAGCCCAAAAACCTCGAAATTTAGGGACTTTTTCAGTTTTGGTTTATTATTCTGTGAATAATACACCAAGGTGATTTCAAGGTGCGTAGATTCCAGAAATGCAATGTCCGTCCGCCGTATCATGCATAACTACTTCATTTTCGGTCTAAAAATTCGTTCTTTCGCACACATGCTCCATTTGGGCCCTAGTTGTGTCCCGAAACTTTTCAGCCCGATCGGAATATACCCAGGGGTGTTATGAGTGAAAATGTGTGTAAAAATAGGTACTTTTTGTGTTTTAGTAACATGTTAGTGAAATAAGCTTTTGAGGTACAGTTTTTCATATTTTTGGGTACGAGAAGACCGAATATGAAGTCGATTTTGACCAAAGAGTGGAAAATTGAGGTTGTACCCCATGTTCAGCTCCCGAAATTAATTTTTTTTTTAGTCAGAAACCTGGGAAATCGTCTGAAATCACCATCAATTTGTAGAATAACACTAGAAAAAGTATTAACAGGTGGATCAAGACGATTAAATGGTACTATCAATGATCAAAGATAATTTGAAAAAAAAGGAGCGTACCTAATTCGTGTTTTGGGTGGTAGAAACCACCAGAAATAGCTATTTCAATTACTGCACATGTAAGAAACAACTAATGAACTGCTAACATTTCTGTAGGTATGTCCAGTAGAATAATAAACTCATGTGACAAGGACTTTGCAGCGTTTTTCAGATTTGGTTTATTATTCCGTGAATAATACAACTATGTATTTACTCAGCAAAAAATTTCTATAACACCCCCTCAAACTTTTAGCGAATTTTCAAAGAAAATGAAGCTATTGCAATGGCTTCGAAATTTAAATAATATAAATTTTTGGAAATTTTCTTCATAGAAATCCGTTTCAGACCATTCTAAAACGATTCCTGAAATTTAACACTTTTTTATATGTATATATATATATATGTGTCACTCCAGACGATAACTCTCGATAGAATTGAGATAAACAGCTCAAATTTGCACAAAAAATCTATCTTGGCAATCGAAAGGCTAAGTTCGAAGATGGGCGAAATTGGCCTACTCTAAGGAGGGTTTTGGCGCATTTAAAGTGCGCAAAAATTACCCAAAATTCCCCAAAATGTTATTTTCCAACAAGTGACCCCTCATTTTAAAGGTTTTTGCACGCTGAACACGATGGTGGAATCGGATTTTAGATATCTTGATCCGTTCTCAAATTAGAGCATTTAAAGTGCGCAAAAATTACCCAAAAATCCCCAAAATGTTATTTTCTAACAAGTGACCCCTCATTTTAAAGGTTTTTGCACGCTGAACACGATGGTGAAATCGGATTTTAGATATCTAAATCCGTTCTTAAATTAGAGCATTTAAAGTGCGCAAAAATTACCCAAAACTAGGATAATCTTTAAACTCTTACCCCCCCCCCCCCACCCCCTTAGAGTGGTCAGATTGAAAAATGTGAGAAGTATTAATTGAAGACGAGAGTTCGAAGCAAAAAAGGGGGAGGCAAACGATTAGTACAACTCCTTGAATTTACCCACAGCGATCAAATAAATAAGCACTTAGTACAATTACGTAATAAACAAACGGTAAAATCAGGATGGACAAAACGTACAAATTAAAATAAATACGAAGAGAATATACATAGAAAACCAAATTTTAGACCGAAGTTTTCCTTTATTCAAAACCATAGCCATTAATTCGAATATTTCTTTGAAAATTCGCTCATTAAGTCATGCTGCATGACTGGTTTTTTTTCTTTTACGTTTCAAGATGCGTAGATTCCAAAAACGCTGCAAAGTCCTTGTCACATTGGTTTATTATTTTATTGAACTTACCCACAGAAATGTTAGCTGTTCATTTATTGTTTCATTCATGCGTGCAATAATTTAAATTGCTATTTTTGATGGTTTGCACCAATTTTGGACCCCAAAAACACGAATTAGGCTCGGTTTTTTTTTTAAACGGATTGTTTTTGATCATTGGTAGTAGCATTTAATTGCCTTGATTCACCTGTTGGTACTACTTCTAGTGTTATTCTACAAATGTATGGTGATTTCAGACAATTTCCCATGTTTTTGAGTAATAAAAATGAATTCGTTACATCCTCAATTCTTCACTCTTCTGTCAAAATCAACTTCATATTCGGTCTTCTCGCCCTAAAAAACATGGAAAACGTTACCACGCAAGCTCATGTTCAATAAAACCTCAAAAATCACTCGAAAACCCCTATTTGTACACCCATTTTTCTCCCATAACACCCCTGGATGTATTCGGATCGGGTTGCCGAGCTGCGGAGCACATCAACTAAGGCCCAAGTGTGTTCCCAAGTGGGGAAGAGCGACGATGTTAGACCAACATTTAACGTACATTTAAGGCTGAAACTTCGTTAGAACCTCAATTTTCCACTCTTTGGTCAAAATCGACTTCATATTTCGGTCTTCTCATCCCAAAAACATGGAAAACGATACCTTAAAAGCTCAAGTTACCAACATGTTACTAAAACGCAAAAAGTACCTATTTTTACACACATTTTCACTCATAACACCCCTGGGTATATTCCGATCGGGCTGAAAAGTTTCGGGACACAACTAGGACCCAAATGGAGCATGTGTGCGAAAGAACGAATTTTGTATACCGAAAATACGCCGTACGAATCACCTTTGTATTCGCTCAGCAAAAAAGTTTTATAACACCCCCTCAAAACTGTTTCTTTTGCGTTTCAAGGTGCGTAGATTCCAGAAATGCAATGTCCGTCCGCTGTATCACGTGTACCGGCTTCATTTTCGGTCTAAAAAAGTTGTTCTTTCGCACACATGCTCCATTTGGGCCCTAGTTGTGTCCCGAAACTTTTCAGCCCTATCGGAATATACCCAGGGATGTTATGGGTGAAAAATGGGTATAAAAAACCAGTCATGCAGCATGACTTAATGAGCGAATTTTCAAAGAAATATTCGAATTAATGGCTATGGTTTTGAATAAAGGAAAACTTCGGTCTAAAATTTGGTTTTCTATGTATATTCTCTTCGTATTTATTTTAATTTGTACGTTTTGTCCATCCTGATTCTACCGTTTGTTTATTACGTAATTGTACTAAGTGCTTATTTATTTGATCGCTGTGGGTAAATTCAAGGAGTTGTACTAATCGTTTGCCTCCCCCTTTTTTGCTTCGAACTCTCGTCTTCAATTAATACTTCTCACATTTTTCAATCTGACCACTCTAAGGGGGTGGGGGTAAGAGTTTAAAGATTATCCCAGTTTTGGGTAATTTTTGCGCACTTTAAATGCTCTAATTTAAGAACGGATTTAGATATCTAAAATCCGATTTCACTATCGTGTTCAGCGTGCAAAAACCTTTAAAATGAGGGGTCACTTGTTAGAAAATAACATTTTGGGGATTTTTGGGTAATTTTTGCGCACTTTAAATGCTCTAATTTGAGAACGGATCAAGATATCTAAAATCCGATTCCACCATCGGGTTCAGCGTGCAAAAACCTTTAAAATGAGGGGTCACTTGTTGGAAAATAACATTTTGGGGATTTTTGGGTAATTTTTGCGCACTTTAAATGCTCTAATTTGAGAACGGATCAAGATATCTAAAATCCGATTCCACCATCGTGTTCAGCGTGCAAAAACCTTTAAAATGAGGGGTCACTTGTTAGAAAATAACATTTTGGGGATTTTTAGGTAATTTTTGCGCACTTTAAATGCTCTAATTTGAGAACGGATCAAGATATCTAAAATCCGATTCCACCATCGTGTTCAGCGTGCAAAAACCTTTAAAATGAGGGGTCACTTGTTGTAAAATAACATTTTGGGGATTTTTGGGTAATTTTTGCGCACTTTAAATGCGCCAAAACCCTCCTTAGAGTAGGCCAATTTCGCCCATCTTCGAACTTAGCCTTTCGATTGCCAAGATAGATTTTTTGTGCAAATTTGAGCTGTTTATCTCAATTCTATCGAGAGTTATCGTCTGGAGTGACACATATATAAATAAATATATATATATATATATACATATAAAAAAGTGTTAAATTTCAGGAATCGTTTTAGAATGGTCTGAAACGGATTTCTATGAAGAAAATTTCCAAAAATTTATATTATTTAAATTTCGAAGCCATTGCAATAGCTTCATTTTCTTTGAAAATTCGCTAAAAGAGGTATTTTTTGTGTTCTAGTAACATGAGCTTTTGAGGTATCGTTTTCCATGTTTTCTGGGACAAGAAGACCGAATATGAAGTCGATTTTGACCAAAGAGTGGAAAATTGAGGTTCTACCAAAGGTTCAGCTCCCAAAATTGATTTTTTTATGAGTCAAAAACCTGGAAAATCGTCTGAAATCACCATAAATTTGTATAACAACACTAGAAAAGTGTCAGCACGTGAATCAAGACCATTAAATGACACTATCAACGATCGAAGATAATTTGAAGAAGAAAATGGTACTTACCTAATTCGTGTTTTTGGGGCCAGAATTGGTGGAAACCATAAAAATAGCTACTATTTCAATTATTGCACATGTAAAAAAAAACAATAAATGAGCAGCCAACCTTTCTGTCAGTATGTACAATAGAATAATAAACCCATGTGACAAGGACTTTGCAGCGTTTTTCTTAAAATCCTCGACGCTCAAATGACCTTTAGAATCCGAACATCTTTCAGGAAAATACGGCACTGTAGTCATGCACCTCTCCTCAAGTATTTTCTAGGACCGCCAATATCAATACAGTTCCCCCTCGGTACTTACCAGTTCTTAGATTGGTGCTACTCCAGTCCTCATCTTGCTGTACCTGTCCAGAACTGCTTAACGCTTGCATATGCGAAGGAGCCCTTCATGTTTCACATTTTCGTCTCTTATGAAACATTTTTTTAAGTGTTAAAACGATGTTAATAATCTTGTTGCAAGGCCTAATGTACTAATTTTTTTGTTTCAGGTAAGTTGAACTCTGTCCGGTTGTATTGCAGTGAGTACTTCGATATAAAATAACTAGGTACCTAATGTACGAACAGGTCACCCCACACAGGTCACAGGACTCATTAAACTTCTAAAATATTATATTAGAATTGGGTAGGTACCTGTCTTTATAGTGAGTGAATGCTCGGTGTACCACTCGTACCACTCATCTTACTTGTGTAGTTATTTCTCCTGTTCAAATTGTGTGCGTTGTCCCTGTTTAAATTCGTTGAATAATCGACTGTCGCAGTATCTACCGCTTTCTCTTTTAGCGCCTGCGCGTTAATTGGTCACTAGGCCAGCTTCTCTGTCTTGTAATGCGGTTATCGTCCTGTTCCTTCTGAAGGCTCTGGAACGCCACTCGGGCCAAACGCACTTGGCGCTACGTTTGCAGAACACCTAATTCCCAGTCATACAACTTGAAATGTCGAGAGTACTTGAAGTATGCCCGGTCAGTAGCGGTGAGTGGGCTCTGAAAACGGTGGGGCACCAAACCAGAACCACAATTTCTGCTGCAAATTAGCCACTGAATTCATGTGTTATAAAAATATAGTCAACCAAAAATATAACAAAACATTGACCCGTCGGCCAGTACCTACTTGAATGGAGAAACTATTGACTAGAAGCCAGTTAGTTATCTGTGTGTTAGGACGCCGATCAATCCATGACCACAAACAGCAAACAGGACAAAATGCACGTATGTACCACAAATACAAATCTGTCATCGGTACCGGACTGAAAGCAAAACGCGCACGTTCTGACGCAAAAATTTAAAAACTGACAACTGACTCAACAGAGAAAGCGAATATAATTCAGGAGACAACAAAAACAAATCAGAAGACCAATAAGCATCTCGTATCGAGATGAGAAATTGAATCGAAGGGATCGAATCGATTGTGAAAACGAACGATTTTGGATTAGAAATCAGATTCTGGGGACAGGGCCCAAAGTGGGCGTGGCGAGCAACATTTTCACTCGGCTGAGCATGCGCGGATGGGCCATTTTCTCACTGCCATGGCGACACTAGGTCCCCGGACCCCACAACCTACCTGCCAGTTTCATTAGCATAGGTTTCGATTTCGAGTGCAGAACATCGATTACTGTCGCTATATTCCAATAACATGCTTGGCCTATGGAGCCCACCATGGATGCTTTACTGTAATATTGAATATCCATAGAATTTCCATTCCATAGCCAGAGAAATCTGGCGGGTCACTGTTGAACTTTGTGAAAAATGCTAGGTACAGTGTATGGAGGGAAATTCAAATGCCAACTGAACAGTTTTTTTTTTTCCTCCTAGAGTTTTTGGGGTGCCGGGGCAGTGGCCCAAGTGGCCTTATGGACGCAGCGCCCCTGACCCGGTATAATCGTAGGTCGTTAGACCGTCGGAGTGATTTGTTTTATAGGTTTTGGTCCCACTACGGCCCTAGTCATCGAAAAATAAAAATAAATAAATAAGAGAGATTTTTGGTGTGACGATTATCAAAAGTTTGCCTATTCGACCGTCAGAATTCGCTGTGTATCATTTTATGCGAAAGCACCCAAGGAAGACGCCCAAGTGCCGGAAATGGTGCCACAAAACGCAAAAACTTGCTAGTTCTAGATCTCGAAATTCGGAGCTAACACACTTGACAATGTTCAGCGCTCTCATAGGCGCCGCTGGCGCCAGTATGAAGAATGATTGTCTTAAATCTGGATTTTGGAATTCTCGGTTGTTTTTGTGAACTCGACCACAACCATGGGTTACATATTCTTTGTTTTTTTTTTGTGCCAAATTCTGTTCAATAACGGATTTTGACACTTTACTTTTTTTCCATATAATGAGGTGTTTATGTCGGAAAGTGTAGGCAGAAAACGAGTGCGAAATCTGAAGTTCTGAGTTCCTCCTAGAAATGAGTTACCTACCAGGTAAATCGCCGAGTAGTTCAACTCGGGTACCGCTTAGAGCGCTAGTGCATTACTTTAAACAATGTGCAGAACCGCAATGGATGGATCGATGAAACCGAAAATTTATAAATAAATTTAAAAAACATGTCCTCAAAATCAAACCGTGGGGAAGTCATGGCAAAGGTTCTTGAAGGTTGTTAGGAAGGTTTGCCTTTTTTAATGTTGGGTTGTTGCCAGCAATGAGAACCTTCGCCCTAGGAAGCTTCGCCCCGCCTCATTGGGGCAACAGCCAGTCAGATGACAGTAGGCCTGATACGTCATTACTCGCCGCATTTTTACTTTAAATCACCCTCATTTGAAAAACATCGTTTATTTTTGAAAATGGGCTCCAAACTACCATTTTTCCAAGAGTTCTGAATATTTTTCCAACAAAAAAAATGTGGCGAAATTCCCCATTGTTCAAGTTGTTTGCGGAACTCACTGATGCCAGTAGAAAGATATATATATTTTTGGTTTAGTGTTTTTAAAATTATTTGTGGAAAAACTAGATAACAGATGGTAACAGACAGGTCTACCGTAGTTTCCCCTCGTTTGAACCTACGTGTCCCGTCCTCCATTACAAAAGCTGACCTATGCCATAAACCAAGACGCCATTGTCATAAGAAGAAGAAGAAGTATTTATTGGCATTTAAGAAATGAAAAAATAAGCAAGATTGAAGCGCTCCTGTAGGGTTTTTCGTCAAATTGATCCCTCCAGTCGATAGAGAGCGGGGGAAACGATTTTTAAGAATGATTTTGAAACAACGACAATGGTGTTGGAAATTGAAGTGTAATGGAGGATAATGTAATGTCTAGTTTTCTTTTCCTTCATCTGATGCATCTCAACGAGAGCTCTGCACAAAGTTACAGTATGCGATACTAAGTACCTGTGTAAGTTAAAGTGGGGGAAAATGTTACTTTGACATTTCCGTCACAGGTGGTCGCTCCCGCGGTGCCACCAGGGCCCAAGAAATGTCTTCGTCAAGCGCCTAATAACTGATGAAAAAGTCCATCAGTGAAATGATTGTCATCTTGTTAGGGGCGGATGCAGACCAACATTTCGGGTGGCGGTGGAAAGGGGAGGGTCATGAATATAGTCTGGAATATAATATAGATAATTACATATTATATACTACGGCAGTTTTTCAGAACTGTCACTAAATAGCCGGGAGGTTCGTTCTAAAACTGCAAAGTGTGTTTAGGCCGTATGATTTAAAAAAAATTATAAGTGCAAAGTCAGGGCTGATATTTCTCAGTCTTTTGTAAATTAATTTCATCGAAAATAAATTGAGGAGGTGAGGGAATTGAGGGAAAGGTGAGGGTTTTGAGGATGATGAGAGGAGAAGAAAAGGGAAATGGGGCGAGAGATTAGGGTAACTGGAATTAGGAAGTTCAAGAAACGATTAAAATTTAATGAATTCACTTTAATTATTACCTACGTACCTCTGATTATTACGCTCTTGAAAAGTCTTGACGTAACCGAGACCTACGCATTCGGTGCATCATAAGATGGGGAGTCCATTAGGCCAATGTGCAAATTTCATTTCTAGAACAACGTTTCCCTAGAGCAGGGCTTCCCAAAAAATTTAGCCAGCGAAACGCGGAATATTCAGTGCGGACTCCTGTCATTCAAGTATATCTAAATACTTGAATGACTTGTAGTCTGTAGTAAATTCAAGTTTAGTAAATTAGCCAGCCCATTCCTAATTAGGTGGAGGGGGATGTCACTTAGAAAATAAACATTATGCAGGTAGTTGACGTACCTACACACAGGGGCGTTGCGTCCATAAGGCCACTTGGGCCACTGCCCCAGCACCCAGAAACACAAAAAAAACCCCAAAAAAATGCCAACCATTTGTTCAGTTGGCATTCGAATTTCCCTCCGTATACTGTACCTAGCATTTTTCACGGAGTTCAACAGCGACTCGACAGAGTTCTCTGGCTATGGATATTCGAGCATTTTATCGGAATATAGCTACACTAATCGATGTCTTGCAATCGAAATCGAAACCTACGCTTCTGAAACTGACAGGTCCTGGGACCTGGTGTCGCCATGGTAACCGGGAAAAGTGGCCCGTCCGCGCAAGCTCAGTCGAGTAACAATTTGGTTAGCCACGCCCCTTTTGGACCCGGGGCCCACGTTTCCATCCAAAAATCGTTTGTGTTCACAATCGATTGGATTGTTTCAATTCATCTTGTCATCTCGTTTTTAGTTGTTGTTTAGTTTATTTGCTTCTTCTGTATTTTTGTACCACATGAATTCTGTGGCTAACTTACAGTCGAAATTTTCGACGTTTTCCTACGAGGATAGATAGAGTGATGATTAAAAGTTTAGGAAGAGAATTAGCCTTTGCTGAGTATTAGTCAGTATAAAGCTATAGAACTTTTAGCTTCTGGTAATCCCGGGTACTGGTCAGAACTATCGTGAACACAGTGCTTACATTCTGACTTGCTAAGAGCTGCAGTTGATTAAAATCCACCCATTTCTCATAAGAAGACTCCACTGTTGGAAAACATTTACAGGTATTTTGTAGAAAAAGCTGTTAATTTGTGTTCCAGTTTGGTGGCCCACCATTTTCAGAGCCCACGCACCGCTACTGCCTACACAACTCTATTTACAAAATTCCGAATACAAAAATCAAATAGAACAGACCGGAATCAGTAGGAACAAAATTTAAAAGTAACAATTTGAACATCAAGTCAGCTGGATTAATGAGAAGAGTGAGGTTGTTTTAGCTGGCACAATTTTGAAATGTCGGGTTTAATTTTTGATAGCTGCAGAGACGGATATCAGGTTGATCATCTGGACAGCTTGGGTACTGATTGAAATATGGATGCCGCAGTTTGGGACGCCCTGCTCTGTAGGGTAAGGAATGATTTGTGGAGGGGGAGTGTGACGAAGGCTTTCTGCGTTGCGGCTTTGCTCACAGTCAACTGTCCTCCAGTGGGGTATGGGTCATTCGAATCAATATAACCTCAATTTCTCTTGCGACCTTGTCACGAACCATTGGAATGAGTGGAAATATTTAGCAAGCATTTGAAACAAACGGCGTTTTTGGATATAAAAGATCTTAATTAACACGAAAACCCCATCAGTCGGCTAGCAACGATGATTTAGTTAGGTGCCTAGTTACTCGTACAAACAAGAGTTGCAGTTCGTTTTTGGAAAGCGCTGCCTTCTTCCTCCGCAACTCTTCGATTCCGAGTCTCTTAAGTCAAGCCATGTCCTTATTCAACCGAGAGGAACCAGTTAGGTACCTACTGGAAGGTATGATTTGATCAAAGTAGGTATATATAGGTAGATACATAAATGGATATACGTGTATACAGGGTGTTCACACTTAAGACAGAGAACCTTCTTGGAATCGATTCTACAACTAAATTCCAACAAAATTTTCCGCCTTGCAATTTTTTTTAACCCCTTGTTTTCGTGAGTTTTTGGTTTATTATTTTCAATATGAACCTTTGGAATCGAGCATGGGGGGGGGGGGGGGGGTAAAAAACCCTCAAAATTTGATGGTTTCCGTTTCAGGGTATGTAGAATCCGAAAATGCAATAAACCGTACGCCGTACTTCGCACTTTTGCTTCCGAGTCTGCGAAGCAGCGGAAGCCTTGTGTTCACTTTCGTGAGCCAAAAAATTTTTGTCTTCAGAAATCAAAATTTCCACTTGCATTTTGCGTTTCAAAGCCTACTGAACAAATTTGGTTCCGTGTCTGTCGGTCTGTTAGTCTGTGAGTCTGTCCGCATTTCCTTGTTACAGCCATAACTTCTACGATTTTGAATTGATTCAGCTCAAATTTTGTGGGATGGTGCGGATAAGGCCCCTTGAGGTCCCATACAAATTTCAACATGATTGATCCAGCGGTACGCCCTGCGCATGCGCTAACGTTAAATTCAACAAACACGCATAACTTTCACAATTTTGATTCAATTTCGCTCAAATTTTCAAGGGTTGTTTGGACAAGGCCTAGTGAGTTCCAGTATGAATTTCAGCATGAACGGACCCTCGGTGCGCTCTGCGCATGCGCTGACGTGAAATAGATTCAATTTCCTTGTTACAGCCGTAGTAACCAAAGATTTCACCCAATTTCAATGTAATTCTCAGGGATTAAGCGGGTAGGGCCCATTGAGGTCCCATATAAATTTCAACATGATAGAGCCAGCGGTTCGCCCTGCGCATGCGCTCTGTCTGTCTGTCTGTCCTTCTATGCACGGCCAAACGGCTCGACGGATATCGACCAAATTTGGCACGAATATCCAGTAGGCTCCCAAGTTGTGCAACGTCGCATTTTCAATTCCCTGACCATAGCGGAACTATGGTCGACCATGGTCAACTCCTGAATGGCTTGACGGATATCGACCAAATTTGGCACGAATATCCAGTAGGCTCCCAAGTTGTGCAACGTCGCATTTTCAATTCCCTGACCATAGCGGAACTATGGTCGACCATGGTCAACTCCTGAATGGCTTGACGGATATCGACCAAATTTGGCACGAATATCCAGTAGGCTCCCAAGTTGTGCAACGTCGCATTTTTAATTCCCTGACCATAGCGGAACTATGGTCGACCATGGTCAACTCCTGAATGGCTTGATGGATATCGAACAAATTTGGCACGAATATCCAGTAGGCTCCCAAGTTGTGCAACGTCGCATTTTCAATTCCCTGACCATAGCGGAACTATGGTCGACCATGGTCAACTCCTGAATGGCTTGACGGATATCGACCAAATTTGGCACGAATATCCAGTAGGCTCCCAAGTTGTGCAACGTCGCATTTTTAATTCCCTGACCATAGCGGAACTATGGTCGACCATGGTCAACTCCTGAATGGCTTGATGGATATCGACCAAATTTGGCACGAATATCCAGTAGGCTCCCAAGTTGTGCAACGTCGCATTTTTAATTCCCTCACCATAGCGGAACTATGGTCGACCATGGTCAACTTCGTTAATTGAAATGGTAACCCCTATTTTTTATCGCGTATTCGTAATCTACGTGAAATTCTATCTACGATCGACCCTTCGGACTACCCCCGCGGTCGACCATAGCGCATCCATGGGCCCCTCCATGGTCGAATCCCGAATTGCTCAACGGATATCGACCAAATTTGGCACCAATATCCGGTAGCCTCCCAAGTTGAACGTAGGCGCATTTTTAATTCCCTGACCATAGCGGAAATATGGTCGACCATGGTCAACTCCTGAATGGCTCGACGGATTTTGATAAAATTGGGCACAAATACCCGGTAGGGTATGGGATTTTTCCGTCGTTTGTTGGTTCCACGATACTGCGTACAGCGAATCTCGGATAGCGAGCGAAGCGAGCGGTCAGGCTAGTTATGTATAATGGACGTAATGTATTATGGACGTCATGTTATGTATAATATGTATATTTCATGTAATGTTATGTAATGTTATGTTATGTAATGTAATGTTATGTAATATGTATATTTAACGTTATGTAATGTAATGTAATGTAATGTAATGTTATGTTATGTTATTTTGCTTCCGAGTCTGTTCTATTTTATAATGGGTCACTCTGATTGTGACGAGGAAGCTCCTGTGCCATCACCTTGGCAGTGTATTTTTAGTTACCATGAACCAAAATTGACGAAATTCGGTTTATAGGTTCCATTTGAGGGTCTAGTTGGTCCTCGAAGCTCGGCATGTCAGTCATCCCTAAGGAGTTGAAATCTCCGAGACGCCGTTATCTCGAATTTTTTTACTTTTTTAAATATTTCCCGAACTTGGGCGTTTTTTGAGACCCCCCCCCCCCCCCCGGAGCATTGTACGTCCAGCCGTTCGTTCACAGTAAAGGGTGCGGATATGTGTGTCCCGGCCGTAAGGTCCAAAAGTTTGAACCGACAGGCATTTTCAACTGGAGGGTGAATGAAATTGTATACATTCAGCCCAAATATCATCACTAGGGAGCACCTGATTATAATCACGGATGGCTGTATGCAGTCGAGTTGGTTGTTCTGTGGTATTATTTCATTTGAAAAATGATAGCTCTTGGATTTTGTTGGTCGGTACCTACTTTTGTAACTTGAACAAACGTTGAAGTGTTATTGGGTAAATTATTACACAACGGCAAATTATTGCTTAACTGTGTATTATAATTTACACGCAGAAGGAGCACCTATACAGGTAAATTATTACACATCGGGTTATTATTTACCTTATGCTTCGTGAATAACTACAAATATTTAGTGATTGAATAATTATTGAATTCCGCGCATTTTTATGAAACTTTAATTCCCGGGCAGCTCCAGTATCGACAACAGAAAACAGTGATCTACGCAGAAGGGCCATCTATAAAGGTGAATAATAAACCGCTGTTTAATAATTGCAGCGTTTTTATCAGTTAAGTAGTTGAGTAAAACGCATTAATTATCTTAAATATCTTGAATTACATCCTTAAATAAATTACCTACATTACATGACGACGAATAAAGGTCATTACGATTTTTCAACACGATTTGTATAGCTCCTTGTTTTAGAGCTCATTGAATATTCCATTTCAACGCTTGTCAACTAGGCGCCTCCTATTAGAATCCACACCTAAACGGGGGAAATTTTTGGTTAAATAAAGGGGATGCGATAGTCGAGCTGTGTAAAAAACTACGGTCCAACTGGGTACACGTTTTAAGGCATGCGACAGACGAAATGGGCAAAAATGAGCCGTTTACCTTATTAAAAGTATATACCGTAAGGTACCATTCCCCGTTGGCTGACATGCGCTGTTTGTTTCCATCTGTATTTTTGTGAAAGAGACTAGATGTATGTTGTGGCATGTAAAATTATTTATATTTAAAATTATGTAAAATTATTATTTACTACAAAATTACTATGTACAATTATTATTTACTACAAAATTATTATGTACAATTATTATTTACTACAAAATTATTATGTAAAATTATTTACATATTTATTATTTAAAATTATTTTTTGTGGCATGTAAAATTGGATGTATGTTGTGTCGATTGTGGCATGTAAAATTATTTCTTTCGGTAATCACGCTACGTGAGTACTCTTTTATACTATTTGTGACCCCGTAATTCTTTTTCATTTAAGCCAAAACTATAGGTAACTCTTTTCCGTTAACTTTTAAGAATGTCCTTGCTAACGTGCAGTCGCTTGAAAGCCTAAGGCTGCATTCTCAAAAATGCAGGCTCATAAGATGTGGAGCAAATATTTCGTGGCCAATCCAGAAGAATTCGAACACATTCCGAGCTTCTCCAAGAAAATTAGTTAATTCTTTGCGGGTTGTTACTGATCCGTGTACCCACTTTGACGGGTGTGTTTTTACCCATTTGGCCTGTAGCTGTAGTATTCTCCCCCTGACTTTTGTAAACACTTGTTGCTCGTGGACTTGTTGCTTGTGATCGCTGGGTTCAAACGGAATTTTCGATGAGTAAGAAATCACTCGAATATCCGTAGCCTTTCGTCACACCACCTTTCGTGATAACATAACAACGTAATCATGAACGACCGAAAATTTAATTTAGGTGTTAGAAGCAGTTGTAGTAGTCAAATCTTTCTGTTTGGCTACTACTGCCGTCAAAAGGAAGAACGCCTCATCTCAAACATTTCCGTAAATGGGGTTTTCACGTATCCCACCTAATTTTGACATGCTCTTTCCATTGGTGAAGTCAAAAATTGAAGTTCCAAATTGGAAAGCGTCGAAATTTTCACCCGAAAAACTAGAAAATTGTGGTGTTGAAAGGAAAAACGCCTCAAATAATTTATTCTAATCCTGAATTCTGAGGAAAAACATCTCAAGTTGGTGAAAATCGAGATGAGGCGTTTTACCTTGGAATCATTGGCTTAATTACTGGATCGAGTCATTTATCGTCAGATGAGCGAGGCGTTCTTCCTTTGGTTATTATAGCAGCTGAGCCCACACGAGGTGTTCTTTGCGTGGTATTCCACCTAATAATAAGAAGACGGAAATAATCGAACAACTTTGTCGTCTCATGCCAGAAAGCAAGAAAAGTTTTAGGGAATCGCTTCCAGTTGACGAATAAGCAAAAGATTTAATACCTAGTTGAAGAAAATTATTTGAAAAAGTAAAAAAAAATAAAATAACTTAAATTTCTATTAATAAAGTTATAATGTACACAAACATCATCAATTTAGTAGTATTTAATAAATTTTATTACAGTTTTTTTCGTATCTTGTTTGTACAGTTATTTTGTTTGATGATTTTTTTTCCTGGAGGAATATCTATTTGAACAAAATATAAATACAAATTTGAAAGGAATGTAGAGGAAAAAAGAATATTTGAAAATTCCAGTGATATTTATACATTTCACAGGAATGTGTGAATGGTTCCAAAACCGCATGTTTTATTTTGAATAAATCTAAACGAATATTTTGGGGTTAGTTGCAAATTTCAAAGGTAAGCGCCTTACTTCGGATTTTCAGCAAAAAATTTAAAATATAAAAATTGGAGAAAATGAAAATAGAGAAAATAGATATTTAAAAAAAAAGTCAATAAAAGCAAATATTTATCCTTTCCTCTCCTTTATTACAATTCCTCTAATCGCACAAATAAAACATATACCGTTTTATTATGTAGGCATAAATAATATGGCATTCAGTTTTGGTATTTAGAAGGTTGTTGTGATCGGCTGCTCCTCCACAACCAATGTAATGTACATACATGTTGTACCTCAGAGTGGGGACCCCCCGACCCCCCTCTGATCATGTCAGGGGCCTATAAAGAGCCGAGGGGCCAACAAATACATAACCATTCTCAAGCTAACTTTCGGCCTCGTCTGTTGTGTATCACTTCAAAGGTGTTATTGACTAAATTCGTCTTGTTATTTTTATGAATCTTTCAAAGGAAAAAAGCCTCAAGGCGTTTATCCTGGGACTCCATTTTAGAAAACTCCATCAAAACCTGAATAAAACGCCTTATAAGCATAATCGATTAGAAATATCTTGGCTATAATTTGGTATCGATTTATCGTGGTGTGAAGAAATTTTGTTTTTATTACAAACTGGAGAGAAGTTAGGACGAGGTTAACTGAGTAAAACTTTGAAGTGCTCTCCTGAAAAATTTGATTTTTAAGAGATGAGGCGTTCTTACATTTTTACGGCATTGCAGTGGTATGGTACGAGCATAAATATTGAAGAAAACCAGCTGAATCTGCAGGAAGTAGAAGGTGTGAAACGTAAGACACTCTTTCGCTCTTGTCTGTCGAAATAATCGCTGTATTCAGCTCAGATCTGTAGGATGGCGCTGTAAGTGTACAATTTATGACTAGGAAATATTAATAATAATAATAATAATAATAATCCTGCTAAAACAGTTTATAATTCTGAGGGATGTGTATTTTGTATAGTATTTTCTTGTTCAGTATGATTTCAGCATTCTGAGAGCACCAGTCTGTTATTGTCGGTTTCTTGTTTTTTTCGCCGGTTTTTAAAAAACGCTGCAAATCCCTGCACAACGGTTTATTATTTTGTACAGAACACCCTTCTGTTACAGATCACAGCTCTCTGTATAAATAACCCTTCCATATAACATATTATGTACTATTCTACACCCTCCGTAGGTTAGTACCTAACCCCGTACTCGTTACTAGGTACCTACCTAAACCGTTGTGTAATAATTTACCTGTATAGGTTCCCCTTCTACAGAGATAGAATAATGAGCCGTTGTGTAATAATTTTCCCATCAATAATACTTCAACGGTTGTTCAAGTTGCAAAAGTACCTATCAACAAAATCCAGCCCCTTCTTGGTAGATGAGCCGTTGTGTAATAATTTACCGTTGTGTAATAATTTGCCGTGGTGTAATAATTTTCCATTGTTTAATCATTTACCCATCAATAATACTTCAACGTTTGTTCAAGTTTCAGAAGTACCTACCAACAAAATCCAGTAGTCCATCACTAGTCAAATGAAATAATATCGCAGAACAACCAACTCGACTTCATACAGCCATCCTTGATTATAATCAGGTGCTCCCTAGCGATGATATCCGGGCCGGATTTATACCGTTTGATTCACGATCGTGTTGACGAAGCTTTTTGGTGCACACGAACGGCTGGACGTACAATGCTCTGGGTGGCCTCAAAAAATTGTTTAGCTCAAGACAAATTTAATAACGCAAAAAAAACAATACCCTTCAATCGAAAGTTTTCGAGATACGGCGTTCTGAAAATGTCAACCCTTATTTTGAACCCCTTAGAGATGACTGACAGTAACGCCGAGCTTCGAGGACCAACTAGACCCCGAAAGGAATTTTTTTTTTTTTTCATGGTAACTAAGAAAAGTGGAGACAGACATTTTTTTAATTGCATTTTCGGATTCTACATACCTTGAAACGTAAACCATCAAATTTTGAGGGGGGATTAGACTTTTTTTTCTTGCTCGATTCCAAAGGTTCATTATTTAAAATAATAAACCAAAATAATCCTGCTAAAACAGTTCATCATTCTGAGGGATGTAGATTTTGTATAGTATTTTCTTGTTCAGTATGATTTCAGCTTTCTGAGAGCACCAGTCTGTTATTGTCGGTTTCTTGTTTTTTTTTCGCTGTTTTTTTTTTTTTTTTTTTAAATAAGCGGCCGAGGCCATTAAAATTCGATTTGGCACGAAAGGTATCATTATTATGGGGATATTACATTTGGGATGTCCGTTCTTCGGTCGTACGCGTCACAAGGTGCACACTAATCCAAAACCCGACCAAAATCATCCTGCGTGTTGTTGAAAATAATTAATTTCTCGTAATGTTGATGGAGGCTGACAACTCTTCAAGGCAAACGGGAAACCCCTTTCCGACGGATTGCCAACAGGTGGGCCCCGCCTTAGTACGTCGACGTCCCACGAGATGGCGCTTGTCAATCGTTTTCGCGAAGCTTGCTATTACGCAGTCGCTGTCACCCTTGGGAGGATCGGGAACCTTTTTCGGGAGCGGTAACAGGAAGAAGTGTCCTCACAAAAAGTGGGTTTCAAATAACTCCGAGAAAATCTTTTCCTTCATAAAAACTGTATTTATAAGAAAGGAAAAAAATCCCGTAAAAATAATTGGTAGGTAACGGTTCCATCTTTGGCTCCGGTAACTTTCAATCCTTCGTCCATAAACAGGTAGTTAGGTAGGCACTCGAGAACCGACTTCCCTAAATGTGTTGAATTAAGTAAATTCTGTCGAAATTGTACCAACCTGCTCTTACAAAACTCTTCGAATTTGGTCTGCTTTGGGGTCCCATGCAGGTCTTCGCCTCCACCTACCACATACTCTGTGTGTGAGCGCAAACTCTTGACAGAGAAAGGGCTGACATTTCAAGGGTAAATATACCGATATAAGTGTCTTGTATATACAGAGTGTCCCAGTTCCTTCTGTAGAAACTCAGGTAATCGATTCTACTCTTCATTTGGAACAAAAAAACGCTGCAAATCCCTGCACAAAGGTGTATTATTTTGTACAGAATACCCTTCTGTTACAGATCACAGCTCTCTGTATAGATAACCCTTCTGTATAATATAATATGTACTACTCTATACATATTATGAAACGCAAATAATGAAGTTCTGAAGTGAAATTGTGGAGTGAAAAAATTTGCAAACGTACCTACCAACAAACTCCAGCCCCTTCTTCGTAGATGGTATAATGAACCGTTGTGTAATAATTTACCGTTGTGTAATAATTTACCATTGTGTAATAATTGACCCATCAATAACACTTCAACGTTTGTTCAAGATCCACTACCTCCCAGCAAACTCAAATAGAGCCATCATTTTCCAAATGAAATAATATCACAGAACAACCAACTCGACTTCATACTCTGTCAATATAATCAGGTGACCCCTAGCAATGATTTTATCTCGGGCCAATTCCCGATTGTTAGCGCGTCCCTGGTGATCACATTTGGGTTAAATGTATGCAATTCGAATTCATTCACCCTTCTGTTGAAATACTCATTACTAGGTACCTACATAAATCACGAGTTAAATGTTGCTAAAATAATTCTGTCGATGACAAACAGTAACTAAAATGACAAAAGTAAACGCAAATAATGAAGTTCTGAAGGAAAAAAAATCAGTCATGCAGCATGACTTAATGAGCGAATTTTCAAAGAAATATTCGAATTAATGGCTATGGTTTTGAATAAAGGAAAACTTCGGTCTAAAATTTGGTTTTCTATGTATATTCTCTTCGTATTTATTTTAATTTGTACGTTTTGTCCATCCTGATTCTACCGTTTGTTTATTACGTAATTGTACTAAGTGCTTATTTATTTGATCGCTGTGGGTAAATTCAAGGAGTTGTACTAATCGTTTGCCTCCCCCTTTTTTGCTTCGAACTCTCGTCTTCAATTAATACTTCTCACATTTTTCAATCTGACCACTCTAAGGGGGTGGGGGTAAGAGTTTAAAGATTATCCTAGTTTTGGGTAATTTTTGCGCACTTTAAATGCTCTAATTTAAGAACGGATTTAGATATCTAAAATCCGATTTCACTATCGTGTTCAGCGTGCAAAAACCTTTAAAATGAGGGGTCACTTGTTAGAAAATAACATTTTGGGGATTTTTGGGTAATTTTTGCGCACTTTAAATGCTCTAATTTGAGAACGGATCAAGATATCTAAAATCCGATTCCACCATCGTGTTCAGCGTGCAAAAACCTTTAAAATGAGGGGTCACTTGTTGGAAAATAACATTTTGGGGATTTTTGGGTAATTTTTGCGCACTTTAAATGCTCTAATTTGAGAACGGATCAAGATATCTAAAATCCGATTCCACCATCGTGTTCAGCGTGCAAAAACCTTTAAAATGAGGGGTCACTTGTTAGAAAATAACATTTTGGGGATTTTTAGGTAATTTTTGCGCACTTTAAATGCTCTAATTTGAGAACGGATCAAGATATCTAAAATCCGATTCCACCATCGTGTTCAGCGTGCAAAAACCTTTAAAATGAGGGGTCACTTGTTGGAAAATAACATTTTGGGGATTTTTGGGTAATTTTTGCGCACTTTAAATGCGCCAAAACCCTCCTTAGAGTAGGCCAATTTCGCCCATCTTCGAACTTAGCCTTTCGATTGCCAAGATAGATTTTTTGTGCAAATTTGAGCTGTTTATCTCAATTCTATCGAGAGTTATCGTCTGGAGTGACACATATATAAATAAATATATATATATATATATATATACATATAAAAAAGTGTTAAATTTCAGGAATCGTTTTAGAATGGTCTGAAACGGATTTCTATGAAGAAAATTTCCAAAAATTTATATTATTTAAATTTCGAAGCCATTGCAATAGCTTCATTTTCTTTGAAAATTCGCTAAAATGTGGAGTGAAATAGATCACTGTTTTCTGTGGTCAGTACCTACCCTCGTGGTCAAGTATAATGAACCGTTGTGTAATAACTTCCCCATCAATAATACTTCAACGGTTGTTCAAGTTGCAAAAGTACCGATCAATAAAATCCAGCCCCTTCTTTATAGATGAACCGTTGTGTAATAATTTACCGTTGTGTAATAATTTGCCGTTGTGTAATAATTTACCATTGTGTAATAATTTACCATTGTGTAATAATTTACTCATAAATAGTACTTCCACGTTTGTTCAAGTTTCAGAAGTACCTACCAACAACTCGGGGTGGTCTCAAAAAATTGTTTAGCTCAGGCCAAATTTAATAACGTTAAAAAAATCATGCCCTTCCATCGAAAGTTTTCGAGATGCGGCGTTCTGAAAATGTCAACCCCTATTTTGAACCCCTTAGAGATGACTGACAGTAACGTCGAGCTTCGAGGACCAACTAGACCCCGAACGGAACCCATAACCCGAATTTCATCAATTTTGTTTCATGGTAACCAAGAAAAGTGGCCAGTACGGCGTACGGCGGACAGACAGAAATATTTTTATTGCATTTTTGGATTCTACAAACCTTGAAACTTGAACCATCAAATTTTGAGGGGAGTTAGAATTTTTCTTTCTTGCTCGATTCCAATGGTTCATTATTGAAAATAATAAACCAACAGTAGAACAAAACTGACATATAATTATGTAGAACGTTTCGTGTTGTTCGAAAATGACCGATGGCCACCACATCCCGGGCTGAGCCAAATAATCCGTCGGCCAAATTTGTAAAATGTGATGCCAAGAACAAAATGGGTTTTCGGCCAACAACACCTGTTCTCGATACGGTCGTTTAGGATCCGACGGTATAATGTTTTTGTCTGAAGTGATGATTGAGGTTACAGTGTCGTTTGCTCGGGCAACGTTGAAAAACCCTCCGACACCTACGGCGGAAATTTCCAAAACGCCTTCCTGTTCCGTAAAAACAATTACTTACTTAGCCCTCTGCTGGAAATCCTACGTCCCACACAGTCCGCCTGTGTGGTGTGCCCACGTTTAGCAGAAACTACATACAGTGAATACTGGAAATACCTACTACTGTGTGCCAATAAGAAAATTCATTTAATTTTAATAGCAACACCTATTTGTTGATTCACATTTAAATTTTCACAAATATATTCGTTGAATTGCAAACTTTGGTAGTTCAGTGGTGGACGATCAATATCGATGAACTGATGGAGAATTGATTTAATTGAATTTATCAATTAAATTGATTGATCGGTTTACTTGTGGTTCCCTAGTTTTACAGAGGCCACATCAACTTACTCGTGCTATAATAATTATTTGGATTTTTCACTCTTGTGATTGGCCCCTGGATACAACGGAATCTTCCTATCATTTGTGTTTTCAGATCATATAGAAAACCAGGTTCTTCACGACTCGAACGATAATTAAAAGCTGTCCGAGCGAAATTACACAGGAGCTAGTTAGAATGACCTTAGTGGCAACAGAAATACTACTACGATATTACTTTTAGAGGTTGTCAACAGGTTTTGTGCACTGCTTCAGTTCATTGATGGCTGTTCTTATTTATGCAAAAATGGCAATCACTGTAATAAAGCATACTAATCCGGCTGACATGCTGTGACAGTGTACCTACGCAATGTTCAATTCAATTCTTTACTCAAAAACATTAAGTACATAATGAAGAATATAAGTTGTACAGAATCATGCGAAAACCAAGTTCATGAATGGGCCCCTAAGGTCTTGACGACCCGTCCAGGGGCTGGTTGTCACTGAACTAGCTTATTAGTTTGGATCGATACTTTTAGCTGGAAACAATATATTTACAGACAATATTCAACTTGAGTGGAAAAAAAAAAAAACGCTACAAAGTCCTTGTCACATGGGTTTATTATTCTATTGGAGTTCTAGAGATTTTTGTTGGCTGTTAGATGTATTGTTTCTTTCATGTGGAATGATTGAAATAGCTATTTCTGATGATTTCCACCAATTTTGGCCCCCAAAACATGAAATAGGTACGCTTTTTTTTTCTTTTTTTTTAAGATCACCTTTGATCATTGGTAGTGGCATTTAATGGTCTTGATTCACCTGTTTACACTTTTTCCAATGTTATTGTACACATTGATGGTGATTTCAGACAGTTTTCCAGGTTTTTGACTCATAAAAAACCAATTTTGGGAGCTGAACCTTTGGTAAAACCTCAATTTCCGCGTCTTTGGTCAAAATCGACTTCATATTCGGTCTTCTCGTCCTCAAAAACATGGAAAAAGATACCTCAAAAGCTCATGTTACTAACATGTTGTTAAAACGCAAAAAGTACCTATTTTTATACACATTTTCACTCATAACACCCCTGGGTATATTCCGATCGGGCTGAAAAGTTTCGGGACACAACTAGGGCCCAAATGGAGCATGTGTGCGAAAGAACGACTTTTTTAGATCTAAAATGTAGCCGGTACACGTGATACGGCGGACGGCGTACGGCGGACGGACATTGCATTTTTTGAATCTACGCACCTTGAAACGGAAAAGAAAAAATTTTGAGGGGGTGTTATAAAAATTTTTTGCTGAGCGAATACATAGGTGTATTATTCACAGAATAATAAACCGAAATGTATATATGAATGGGTATGTAGCACCTATGCCATCCATATTCCAAGATAGTAATTACCTAACACATAACACAGTTACAATTACAAATCAAACCTATTCAAGAAGTCAGTGTGCAGTTCAGATTTGTGCATTTGAAGCAGGTATGCGCCTATTCTTTTTTTGAAGGAATTAGTCGACTGATCTGATTGTAAGGTAGTCGGAAGTGAGGCGTATATTGTGGGAGGCAGCCATGGAAATTGTCTTGTGAAAAAATCAGTGGTAGGGCGGGGAACTAGAATTTGACTACCCTCGCATGTTGCTCGGGTGACTCGCAAGACAATGCGGTGGGGTAGACATTTTTTAATCTTGTGGACACGAAGCAGGGAGCGATAGACAAATATCAGTCTTGGTGGAAGAATATCAAATTTTTTATAAAGATCATTGATTCGCGTTCGGGAATGCGACCGAGTGATGATCCGAATGAGGGAGTTGCACACAATGTTGAGCGAGCGGAAGGTTTGGGCATATGCTCCGCCCCAGAATTCTATACCATATAATATTAGGATACTGTATACATATGCGTAGTAAACCATCATCATGTGCTTGATAATTTACCTTTGTTGCTAAGCAGGTACTCGTACGTATCGCTACAAAATTAGTTTTGGTTTATTATTTTCAATAATGAACCATTGGAATCGAGCATGAAAAAAAAATTCTTACCCCCCCTCAAAATTTGATGGTTTACGTTTCAAGGTATGTAGAATCCAAAACTGCAATAAAAATATTTCTGTCTGTCCGCCGTACGCCGTACGCCGTACGGGCCACTTTTCTTAGTTACCATGAAAAAAAATTGATGGAATTCGGGTTATAGGTTCCGTTCGGCGTCTAGTTGGTCCTCGAAGCTCGACGTTACTGTGAGTCATCTCTAAGGGGTTCAAAATAGGGGTTGAAATTTTCAAAACGCCTATACCATTTTTTTTACGTAAATATTTTTACGGTTTTAAATAGTTCTTGAACTTGCGAGTTTTTTAAGACCATCCGGAGCATCGTACGTCCAGCCGTTCGTTCACAGTAAGGCCCCGAAGTTTGCACCGACAGGCATTTTCGACTCCAGTGTGAATGAAATTGTATACAATTCAAACCAAATCTCGTAACCAGAGACGCGCCCACAATAGGAATTTGTGAATACGGCCAATCATTGCTAGGGATCACCTGATTATATTGGCGGAGTATGAAGTCGAGTTGGTTGTTCTGTGATATTATTTCGCTTGAAAAATGATGGCTCTTTTGGAGTTTGTTGGTAGGTAGTGAAACTTGAACAAACGTTGAAGTGTTATTGATGGGTAAATTATTACTACGGTAAATCATTACTCAACGGTAAATTATTACACAACGGTTCATTATACCATCTACGTAGAAGGGGCTGGAGTTTGTTGGTAGGTACTTTTGCAACTTTTTTCACTCCTCATCAACAATTTCTTTTCAGAACTTCATTATGTGTGTTTCTTTTTGTTAGGTACTGTTTGTCATCGGCAGAATTATTTTAGCAACATTTAACTCGTGATTTAGGTAGGTACCTAGTAACGAGTACGGGGTTAGGTACTAACCTACGGAGGGTCTGCGATCTACATAATATGTATATAATAGAATAGTACATATCATATTATATAGACGGGTTATCTATACATAGAGCTGTGATCTGTAACAGGAGGGTATTCTATACAAAATAATAAACCGTTGTGCAGGGATTTGCAGCGTTTTAGTATATTTTTAATGAATCTCCTTATCCATATGGATTATAGTTACAGTAATAGTACTTCTATGTTACTTCGATAGTAGGGAAGTATTTAGGTACCAGACAACGCCACCCAGTGGGAAAATGGTTTCTGCGGAATTCACGATATACTGGCAGGTATTTTGATCTGACTTGGGTAGCTGATTTGAGTATTTCTTTCAGTTGTAGCAGACCTTGACGGTGATGCAGACGCGATTCACTGAACTCGGAGTCAACGCGTGACCCCCCACCATTTGGGCGAGGATGTGATTTTCGCTGTCCTCAGGGTCGCAAAAGTTGATCACCTCCAAAATCTAATGGCCAAACTTGCCAATTCTCTCGCAGCGGTAATTTGCGGCAACATAATTTTTGTTTACAAAGGTCCTTTGAGGTTGAAGTCTTCCAATCCGTAGTTGGTTGCTACAACATTTTGCTTCCGAGTCTGCAAGGCAGCGAAAGCCTTGTTTTTTTTGTGTGCTCCAAAATCAAAATTTCCACTTGCATTTTGCGTTTCAGGGCCTCCTGAACAAATTTGATTTCGTGTCTGTCTGTCCACATTTCCTTGACACAGCCATAACTTCCACAGTTTCGATCCGATTTCAGTCAAATTTTCAGGAATTGTGTGGGTTTAGCGCTAGATGGCCCCCTATCAATTTCATCATGATCGAATCAACGGTAGCCTCTGCGCAGGCGCTAACGATATTTTCTTGTTACACTCACAACTCCATCAATTTTGAACGGATTTTGGTCAGATTTTCAGGGATGATGCCACCGAGCATTCCAGACCATAGAACTGTAAACCTGGAAGGGCCTCTGCGCAGACGAATGAAATGACGGGCTCCGCACCCTGCTCAGCTGATGTGCTAATTTCTCTCCTGTTCACCCTAGGAAGTTGAAATTTGATAGGGGCTCTTGCGTTCTCAGTTCTATACGTGGACTAACTACTTTATCTTAAAGCATGAGTACTAACTTCGAATTAGGTACCCTTATTATTAAATAACAGTTAATTAATTCCGTTAATTAATCTGAATCTTTATGTTAATTAATCCGTTAATTAATCTGAATATTTATGTATGAAAATTTAATGGTGATATTCTATGAAGGCCACGAGGAAGCTTCTATACCATGTCCTTGGCAGTGTATTTATGTCCTATAGAACATGGCATTGTTCCTATGCGAAACAGTTCACGATGCAGCAATGAAAACCATCTTGGGTTGAATAGCGGAATACATTAAGTACTACTGTCTGTACTGTTGGATTGTTGATTAGACAATTACTCACCATTATCTCTCTGCTTTAAACATTTCATACCCACATCTTATTTACCATAACAAGTTTCTCTCATTCCATTCTTAAGGATAGACATTTTCGTGTATTCCATCATTACGGTTACTCACGACTACGTAATTCCCTACTAGTTAGTTCTAACTTGCGCGTGATGTTACGTAATGAGGGCTAGTCCACTTGAAGATGGGATCGCACGCTGAGAATGGGTTTTTATATAATTATTTTAAAATGAAGAACATGAAAACAATAGGATATGTTAAGAACTTCCTCTCCAACGTATTGAGGCTTCGTAAAGTTCTGGATTTATAACGTGTGCATAATTTAAATAGGTAAATATTGATGACCAGCGAGTTGTACGGGATACTGTTGGTCCTACTTTGTGGTTCATACTTATTTATAGCTTTTGATCCCTGGATTAAGTTTTCATGGGTTTTCATTCATTCATCATTAATGGTCCTCCGCCCACTTCCACTCCTCTCCTATTATTTGGTGAATTGCTGTCTTCAAGATTCATTCAAATTGTCCGTCCGGATCCACCCCCTCTCCTGTACTCTCGATCTCTTCGCGGTATAATTTGTCAAATCGAGTAAGTTGCGGATTTCAGGATCAATATATCGGAGTTTCATATTCGATGGTTCGTGTGACTCAGACTGAAGCGTGAGCGCAGGGTTTTGAATGAATTTCGAATTGGATTCCGTTCATAGATGCCTTGTGCGAAGATGTGCACATCCATGGCTGGTGGGAAAAAGATGTGGATGTCGTTACTCATTCTTGGATTTAGCGTTGTCAGTCGTTTGAGTCTTGATATCGAGCACGCCTTTGACGTTGTCAATCGCCTTAGGCTGCGTGGGAGCAAATGGAATACGCGTAGCTATTTAGTTATTATTTCATTTATTTATTGTCGTGGTGCCCCTCAGAAGTCTAAATTTACCACTTCTATGTAATATGGTAAAGATTTAACCAAATAAACGAGGGGAAGGTAGGAGAAGGGTCCCCTCCATCGAACTCCATCGCCCCTTAATGGTTGTAACGGCCGTTAGTGGACGGGTGTTGGGGGGGGGGGGGGGAGGGAGGCCCTTTTAATGATTCCCGGCACCACAGCTCCTCATTCGACCGACCGACTCCCGACTTACGACTTCTCTCTCGACCACTCTCTATCTCTCTCTCAGCCTTCCTTGCACTCCCTGTGGTTATAACCGCGGGACGCCTCCTTCTCTTCTAGCACCTGCTGTGGTGATAACCGCGGGGTGCTAGCCTCCTTCTTCCTGGCGTCTGCTGTGGTTATAACCGCGGGACGCCTCCTTCTCTTCTAGCACCTGCTGTGGTGATAACCGCGGGGTGCTAGCCTCCTTCTTCCTGGCGTCTGCTGTGGTTATAACCGCGGGATGCCTCCTTCTCTCCTAGCACCTGCTGTGGTTATAACCGCGGGGTGCTAGCCTCCTTCTTCCTGGCGTCTGCTGTGGTTATAACCGCTGGACGCCTCCTTCTCTTCTAGCACCTGCTGTGGTGATAACCGCGGGGTGCTAGCCTCCTTCTTCCTGGCGTCTGCTGTGGTTATAACCGCGGGCCGCGTCCTTCTCTCCTAGCACCTGCTGTGGTGATAACCGCGGGGTGCCAGCCTCATTCTTCCCGGCGCCTGCTGTGGTGATAACCGAGGGGCGCCCTTGCCTCTAGCACTCGCTGTGTGATAACCGCGGGGTGCTAGTCTCCTCTTCCAACTAACGCCTGCTGTGGTGATAACCGCGTGGCGTTCGCAAACCTTCCTCCACCTACCTTTCTATCTTTCTTTCCTTCACCTACCCAAACCTACCCTACCATTAGGGATCATCACATCTATTTATTTTATTATTAAAAAAAAATGAAACTATAGATTCCATGCTGAGAATTTTGACACCAACTGTACTGCCCTACGATAAGTAGTTCTTTTTCTATGATTTTTCGAACAGACGTCATTGCAGCCCTTTCGCCTGGACGGGACCCCTCCGCCCACTGTCTCAAAACTTCTGGAAACTTGCAAAGATCGTAGAAAATAATATCATTTAATTATTTAAAAAAATAGTATACTCTGCTTTTGTGACCCGTCCGCATACCCCACTGTGTCCTTTTTCCAGCTTATCTCTTCTCAATGAATTCATTTCTTTTCTTGCAGCCAATGTCTCTCCAATTCATTCGTACCCATGAAAATTGTAGTATAAATGCGTGTATTGCTTCCTCACTACCGAAGGTAAGGAAGCCTTGGGTTCGTGATTGAGTAAAAAAAAAATTAGTCTTCCAAAATGAAAATTTCCACTACCGTTTTGCGTTTCGGACGTCGAGGAACATTTTTGGTTCCGTGTGTGTCTGTCTGTGGTAATTCCTTGTAGCGCCCATAACTACCCGAAATAATGGTCGTAATGAGCTGGAATTTAGAGGGTAGGTGCGGGTTGGGTCACAGACGGTCCCATACTAAATTCCTTAAAAAACTACGGTAACTTTCGGCTGCGCGTGCGCAAACGTAAAGTACTCGAAAGCTCATAACTACCCTAAATATCGTTGAAATGAGTTCAAACTTAGAGGGTCGATCAGGAATAATAATTTGATAATTCCAAATGAATTTCATTGGAATCGTACTGTAACTTTCATCTGCGCATGCGCTAACATGAAATGTTGACCATTTCCTTGTAACGCTTCTAACTACGCGAAAAATACTCTGAGAGCTGAAATTTAGAGGGTACACGCGGGTGGAATTGCAAATGGTTGCGTTCCAAAATCATGGAAATCGTTTCGTCTGCGCATGCGCAAACGGGAAACACTTGAAACGCCCATACCCACTTTAAATGTCGTTGAAACGAGTTCAAACTTGGAGGGTCGAGCAGGAATAATACTTTAATAGTTCCACATGAATTTCGTTGGAATTGTGCTGTGACTTTCGTCTGCGCATGCGCTAACATGAAATATCAACCATTTCTTTGTAAGGCTTCTAACTATGCGAAAAATAGTCGTAGTGAGCTGAAATTTTGAGGGCACACGCGGGTTGGATCGCAGATGGTCCCGTATCAAAATGAACCTACCCAACTATTCTATTGGTTCATGTGATTCAAGTGAGGAAGCTGTACTGCCTTCTCGAATTGGCAGAAGTTTTTTTTCTGTTATTGTAACCTTTCCATTGAAGGAAAGCTCGGCTAGACAACTTGAAGAGCCCCTGATCTAAGGCCCCCCCCCCCCCCTCCCCCCGAGCCCGTGATCTGAAGTTAATCTTCTCTTGGCTGATTATGAAAGGATAATATGTTTTCTTCGACATTTATTTTAAAGCGTATATCTTTCGTTTTTCATATATTTTTTCTGGATTATATTCATCTTAAATTGTTATGCTTTTAAGCTAAATAGCGACTCCTAGCCAGCACCTCAGGCCTAGCCTACAGTTGGGTAATATTATCATTTGAACCTTTTTACCATTATCATACTCTGTAAAAATGATGAATAAATTCTCTTATCTCTCTTTCACTCTCTCATCTCTATCCCCCACCTGCTCACATTCCCCTAGTTCCCACCCCGCTTTTGCAAAATCCTGCAAATTTTTTTATACGACCTGTGAGACCGCGGTTGCAGCTAGGTTTATGCCGTCAGATAGTTTCGATCCGTTTACAGAATCATTAACGTTCTTGTATTTCCTAATGTACAAATAGGTTTTCTTGTTGACTCATCCCTGCTCGGGCTATTTGGGTGAAGGAAAACTCGTTGTTCGTCGAGGTGGATGACGAATGGATCATCACCTCATAGAAAGCGATTATTGTGTTCAGGCCCCTTGTGGTAGCGCTTTTGTGTGCCAGGTGTCACTTACACGCGTTCTTTCATCCTGTCGCAATCTCTTGATCCTGCCCCAGTTTGAAGCTGCATGTTTGAGGTGAAAACGAGTCAGCGCTAATGCAAGTCAACAATCGAAGTTGATAATGACCTTGCGGCTTAGTCTGCACCTTTTAGCGAATTTTCAAAGAAAATGAAGCTATTGCAATGGCTTCGAAATTTAAATAATATAAATTTTTGGAAATTTTCTTCATAGAAATCCGTTTCAGACCATTCTAAAACGATTCCTGAAATTTAACACTTTTTTATATGTATATATATATTTATATATATATATGTGTCACTCCAGACGATAACTCTCGATAGAATTGAGATAAACAGCTCAAATTTGCACAAAAAATCTATCTTGGCAATCGAAAGGCTAAGTTCGAAGATGGGCGAAATTGGCCTACTCTAAGGAGGGTTTTGGCGCATTTTAAGTGCGCAAAAATTACCCAAAAATCCCCAAAATGTTATTTTCCAACAAGTGACCCCTCATTTTAAAGGTTTTTGCACGCTGAACACGATGGTGGAATCGGATTTTAGATATCTTGATCCGTTCTCAAATTAGAGCATTTAAAGTGCGCAAAAATTACCCAAAAATCCCCAAAATGTTATTTTCTAACAAGTGACCCCTCATTTTAAAGGTTTTTGCACGCTGAACACGATGGTGAAATCGGATTTTAGATATCTAAATCCGTTCTTAAATTAGAGCATTTAAAGTGCGCAAAAATTACCCAAAACTAGGATAATCTTTAAACTCTTACCCGGTGGCCCTTAGAGTGGTCAGATTGAAAAATGTGAGAAGTATTAATTGAAGACGAGAGTTCGAAGCAAAAAAGGGGGAGGCAAACGATTAGTACAACTCCTTGAATTTCCCATTTGACATATAATTGTTATGATACCTTCATAGATAGACAAGTACCGGCCCACGTATTACTAGAAGGAAGAAGTCTATTTCAAATTATTCAATTTAGGTACTAACAGTAGGAGGAAGAAGTTTTCCTTTATTCAAAACCATAGCCATTAATTCGAATATTTCTTTGAAAATTCGCTCATTAAGTCATGCTGCATGACTGGTTTTTTTTATAGTTGACTTTATTAACCCAAAGAAATTGTGAATCTTTTGAAGGGGAGAGACCCTAGCGACAACCGGTGGGAGAGGGGCGATTAGTGTTTCCAATAATTTGGAAATTCCAAGTACCTGTGTTCATTTTTAGACTCGGCCCCACAGAATTGGCCGAGGACTTGCGTTTTCGTTTTTACACTTTTTAGCCAATTTTCATTATTTTGGCGGGAGGAGAGGGGAGGATTTCCCATTTTCGACGACGCCGAACAGGAATCTATCGAAATCGTCTGCCAATTCGAGTAGGCAGTATAGCTTCCTCACTTGAATCACATGAACGTGTAGAATAGTTGGTTGGGTTCATTCAGTGCCCAGGTGGGAGTATTCATGCGTGATTTTGATACAAAAAAAAATTCAAAAATTTCCCTCAAAATTTCAGCTCACTACGACTATTTTTCGCATAGTTAGAAGCCTTAAAAAGAAATGGTTGATATTTCATGTTAGCGCATGCGCAGACGAAAGTTACAGCACAATTCCAACGAAATTCATGTGGAACTATTTGAAGGTAGACAATTGAGATTAGATCGTTGGTATATATTTTTCTATTGGACGAGACACAAGTGGTAGGTACCTAGTTTATTTTTAATGAAATGTGGAAGTTTTGATGACATCATTGCTGGCTTTCTATGGATACAGCTTGTTTTATGTAATCCACGACGTTGATGTGAGCACATCCATGTTGGCCCAGCCAGAGTACTGCCCGAAAAGTCGCGGTGTCTGTTCTGCTATGCTGTAGCATGGAGGATGAAGTGAAGTAGCGGCAATGGTGATGGGTACCGATTCCCTATTGTTGAATATTCATGATTTGGTAGATACTCATCTGTAGTAATCCTAAAGGTAGGGTAGGTTTGGGTGGGGTGAAGGATTGGACGGATGTGCTCCTTAGGAGTCTTTTCGGATCGCTAGCGCCTCGCGGTTATCACCACAGTAGGCGTTAGTGGAGGAGGCGACTAGCACCCTGAGGTTATCACCACAGTGAGTGCTGCAGGAGGGAAAGGCGTCCCGCGGCTATCACCACAGCAGACGCCAGGAAGAAGGAGGCTAGCACCCCGCGGTTATCACCACAGCGAGTGCTAGAGGAGTTAGAGTTAGAGTTAGAGTTAGAATATTTTTATTGAACATCGTGTACATAATTAGGGCAATACAGCCCTCTCTACCATTAGGCACACGAAAAATTAATATAATTACTTTAACGTAATGTATGTCAGGTACAAGCCACTTATATTAGTTCCAATACCTTATATGCTCGTCGTAGTTTTTCAAAGATAAATTAATGTAAATTATTAAGATGAATATCGCGCAGACAATTTCGAGTGTAAATGTGAGAGTGTAAAAGAGGAGGGAGAGAGAGAGAGCGGACTATCACTGCAGCAGATGCATGGGAGAAGGAGGCTAGGCAGGTTATGACCATAGCGAGTGCTAGAGGAAGGAACGTCCCCCGGTTATCACCACATCAGATGCAGGAGGATGAGCATGCTAATACCCCGAGTTTATCACCACAGCGAGTATCAGAGGAGAGAGAACATCCCACAGTTACCACCACAGCAGATGCGTGGAAGGGTATGAGAGAGAGTGAGAGGAGGTGTAAGGCGAGTGAGAGAGAGAAGTCATAGATAAGAGCGAGCTCGGTCGAATGAAGAGCTGGGCGAGCCGGGTGGTATATAAAGGTGCCTCCACCTCGTCCCTCGTCCACCAACGGCCGTTACGGCCGTTGAGAAGCGTTGGGAGTTCGATGGAGGGGAACCCCTTCTGGGTTTCAACCGTAGCGTCGCGCAGCTCGTCTTTCTCCTCGTTTATTTGGTTAAATCTTATACATTACATAGGTGTGATAAATGTAGAATTTGAGGGGTACCACGGCATCGTCCTTGGACAACTTTGAATCGAGAAAGGTCCTACCTGCCTACTCCAAGTTTGAGGGTTAGCTACCCTTTTATAACGGTTTCAATTCTAATCAATTTACAGAGATAGAATTTGATACCATTTTGTAACTATTTGAAATAAGTACGCTTATGCTATGGCTATAATCAAGTAAGCACAGTCTTGGCAACAGTGAGATGATTGGTAGATCTCTGGCTTCGTCGTAGTGTGAGCACTTGAAATGTGAACGTTGAGCTGTAATTGCAAATCAGTGTCTGCATGACCTTACTGCTCTCATTCCCCGATGAATTATACAACTTTTGTCCAATAAACGACCGAATGAAGTGTACCAACGACCTCCAATATGCAGCATCCGCTCCGATTTGAAAATATTGGCCCGTTATTTTCTCGCCAATTAGTGTGACGCACGGTTGGTTACCTTTCTTGGTGTTACCTACGTTCCGCTGACGTGAAACTGGTTTTGATTTGGGATCTTTCTCGCGTGACTTGCAAGGTCCTTTATTCTACGTTAGTGAAGGCTACTAAAGCCAGTCATATCGGCATCCCCTCCACACTCTAATCACTGTCACCGATCGCCCCATGAATCAAAATCGTCCTCCACCACGAGTCTGTGCTTCATCATTCCTCTACTGCGTTCACTTCCTTTTAGCGAATTTGCGGAGAAAATATTTCAGCTCTACGCCCAAAATTATGCAGAGCACCCCTCTGCATAATTACCTACTCGAATTTTCGAAAACTTATTCCCTATTCTTTTCCATCCCAGAACATAATTATATGGGTATTGAATTCATTAATTGAGTTAAGCAATTTTCTTAACAGTTTATTCATTGAGTTAAACAATTTATATACAGAGTACCTCTGCGTATAAATATTATATTCATGCATTCTTTATAATATTCGTAACCCCTAAGAAAATAGTGCGTCCGCGGGACAGTCACAGTCATGAGAAGAAATCCAGACAGGAAGGTTATTCCATGGATACTGTGCTAGAATGAGCACGGACACGTGTTCGTGTAGGAGTACATGAATATCCACATATCCGTTCGGTTCTTTGTTCGTATTACGGACTCATCAATGCTTGTTTCGCTAATCTGTTGGCTTATTGCGCCTGATAATACAGTCATAATTTTCGGTTTATTATTCTGTGAATAATAAACCTGTGTATTACAGCAAAAAATGTTTGGAACACCCCCCCAGAATTTTTTTTTTATTTTTACGTTTTAAGGTGCTTGGATTCCAAAAACGCTGCAAAGTCCTTGTCACATGGATTTATTATTCTGTTAAGCATACCATAATTAATGTTGGCTGTTCATTTATTGTTTCTTTCATGTGCAATAATTGAAATAGCTATTTTTTATGGTTTCCACCATTTCGGCCCCCAAAAACTCGAATGACGGATGACAGATTGTCTTTGGTCATCGATAGTGCCATTTAATAGTCTTGCTTCACCTGTTTATCCTACTTCTTGTGTTATTATACAAATTTATGGTGATTTCAGACAATTACGCAAGTTTTTGACCCATAAAAAATGAATATTGGGAGCTGAACCTTCGTTACAATCTCAATTCTTTACTCTTTGGTCATAATCAACTTCATATTCGTTCTTCTCGCCCTAAAAACATGGAAAACGGTACCGCACTAGCTCACGTTCACTAAATCTGCGGGAAAAAAATTCGAAAAACGCAATTTTTACACCCATTTTTCACCCATAACACCCCTGGGTGTGTTCCGATCGGGCGGCCGAGCTTCAGAGAAAAAAAAAATTCGTGTGACGGGCTATAATTTTTTATGAAGTTGTACTCGGAACTGAAATAAAAAATTGGGGTTACCATCTGAAAAAATTAAGTTAGCGCACGTTAGACCATGCGCCCGAGCAGGAAAACTTCATTTTTTAAATCTATGGAAAAAATAACGTGGAGGGGGGTTCATATTTAACTCTTTCGTTCCATCTCCAACATTGAAGGACATAATGAGGGTGGGCGTGCGTTAAGTTGGCCACCCTGTATATCTAATCTTGGCCAAGTGATCAAAATTTCAAAATTATTCCGCAAAAATGTTCGTAGTGTTAAACGAAAGTAAGCGAAGATGAGCTGAGGGGCAGGAAATCAACAAACTGTAAGCGGAACATAGTCACGAATAAACAATTTTTTCTTGAGAAAGAAAACGTAAGGCACAATATTACAGATTAATCTCGACTGTGCGAAAGAGCTGAACAGCCCTTCGTTTGAGAAATCCATCTCCGATCGGTCCCCTGTACCCGAGAACTATTTTTATATTTTTTTTTTCTTTATCGCAAACACCAACTTGCGACACACAGACAATAGCTGCCATTCCACCCGGTTGATCGACGTTCCGGACGTGAGATATCCATTGTATTCTGGAACAGATCAGTGATATATATGTAATAATGACGGATTGTACGCTTTCTTAGCGTCTTACTCCTATGAATATGACATTTTGAATCTCCCTGCGTGGTGACATGGGCGTCTTGTAGGGGTGACGTCAGACATATCGGCAGGTAGGGTTGCCAAACGTAATGCAATTTTTATAGTATCATACTTTGTAGTAAGTAACATATTATTTACAAATCTATTTAAACCCTTTACCAAATAATTTCTACCTTTTACAAAATTATTACAACCTTTACATAATTATTTAAACCTTTTACAAATTTATTTAGGTATTTAAACTAACAAATTTATTTAGGTAAACTAACAAATTTATTTACACTAACACCTTTTACTATTTTTATTTATTTAATTTATTTAAACTAACAATTTTTATTTATTTAATTTGTTAAACTAAATATATTTATTTATTTAATATGTATTTATTTAATTATTTAATTCATTTAATTATTTTATTTTATTTTATTTAATTTATTTTATTTAATTTATTTTATTTAATTTATTTTATTATTTTATTTTATTTATTTAACTTACAAATTTATTTAAACTAAACCTTTTACAAATTTATTTATTTAAACTAACAAATTTATTTAAACTAACAAATTTATTTAAACTAACAAATTATACAGTGGCATTCGCAATAAGCAGTAAAGAAAATTTAACTGTTGAAGTCTGAACATTTGAAGGATGTGCTTTAATATGAAAGTATGTAGTCCTAACGGACTAATGAAGTGGATGGCCTGCTGCTGCGTCGGGCAATAATAAAATCATGTCCATTACATAATTCGCACAATCTTGAGGTGTGACTGCAAGCAAACTTTACTGAGTAACTTCTGGAAGCTGGTGCTCACATTGGCAGCTTAGCAGCTCTCTTGCTTTATTTTTGAGACCGCCTGTTCCACAGGGTTCAGCATAGGAGAATATGGAGGCTCTAATCAGGAAGATTAGAAGCTCACTGACATTAGGCAGGTGGGAGAAGTTATTGGAGATTGGTCTCAACATTCAGAAGGAATACGACGAACCTGCTCGTACGTGGAACTCAATCCCCTTCTCGTGACCGTTACTACCGTTTGTCTTACTCGAGTAACCTATAGACGTTTTCATTCTAATGAATACAATTAAGTATAGAGGTTTAAATAAATTCGTAAAGGTTTTAAATAATTTTAAAAATGGTTGTAATAAATTTGTGCGAGTTTTAAATAATTTTGTAAAGGGTTTTAAATATATTTGTAAAAGGTTGAAATATTTTGTAAAGGGTTTAAATTATTTTGTAAAGGGTTTAAATAAATGTGTAAAAGTGCTATATATTTTAGGATAAAATGTCGTGAGGATATAATATAGGTTACTATACAATCGAAATTTAGTACCCGGAAATACATATTGCATTCCTTGGATCCTAAAAGAAATCCAGATCTATCATTGTTATTAGGTACTCCTGTTCATAGTAATAGAATGAGAACCTCTACAAAAAATGATAATTAAGGAGTCTGAGTAGTATAACTGTGTTCGTAGCTACCAAGTTTTCCCCAAAAAACGCTGCAAATTATTTCACAAAGGTTTATTATTTACCTGTATATAAATTATTTGTTGTTATTCGTGAAGCGTAACGTTTGCTCAAGTTGCAAAAGTACGTATCAACAAAATCCAAGAGCCACAATTATTCTTCAAATGAAATAATATCACAGAACGACCAAATCGACTTCACACAGCAATGCGTGATTATTTATTTATTTTTTCATTTATTGGCAATATATCATAAATACATAATGGAGAGAAATATACAAAATAAGTAAAAATACTAAAAAAGCCGAATTTGGGAGACATTTAATTAATTAGAGAAATTGCCCACCAAAGAATAAGTTCGGAAGAACTTGTGCTCTTCGGTGGATTCTAAATAATCACAAAATAATATGAAAATCTGAACAAAGTGCCAATAAATATGAAGAATCGAAATAAATGATGAAACTACAAACAAAGACGAAGTTAGGTATATGAATAAACGCAACAATAGAACTAGAAAAACAAAATCAGGCTTACAAATAAACACTCAATTTCTTTTTAAAGGATGACAAATTATGAAATAAAAATATATTAATGCCATTTTCAAACAAAAAAATCTGAGTGCCTTAACATAAGCATTCCTTCTATAAAATTCGGAATTAACTTATAATCAGGTGTTCCCTAGCAGTGATTTATCTGCGCCGGATTTATACAGTTTCATTCACGATCGTGTTGACGAAGCTTTTCGGTGCAAACGAACGGCTGGTCGTAAAATGCTCCGGGTGGTCTCAAAACATTCGTTAGTCTGAAATCAATTTAAAAACGTTTAAAAAAACCATACTCTTGTATGGAAAGTCAGCTCATGGCTCAGCTATGGCGTTATAAATATTTTGACTCCTATTTTTCACCCCTCAGAGATGACTGACATTAACGCCGAGCTTCGCGGACCAACTAGACCCAAAATGGGACATACAAATCAAATTTCTTTAATTTTGGTTCATGGTAAGTAAAAAAAAGTGCGAAGTACGGCGGGCGGACAAATATTTTCAAATTCCATCTTCGGATTCTACATAACTTGAAACGGAAACCATCAAATTTTGAGGGGGGGTTACATTTTTTTCCATGCACGATTCCAAAGGCTCATGATTGAAAATAGTAAACCAATAATGTGTTGCTCCGCTAAATTCATCAAAAATTAGCCGACCAAACAACATTTTTCAACCGTCGAAGTAGTATGATCATGATTTGGAGAGGGAGGGTCACACGACCCATGCCTTGGAAGATATGATGAACTCGTGAAAAACCCGCCATGCATCGTCGCATAATTTTGCAATAGTCGTTTACCTAATAAATTTATTATTTGCAGAGGCAATATTTTTTTATTGTTGTTAGGAGTAGTTCTTAGAAGTAGGTTATAGAGGGTTTTTGGCTGAAAATTTGGCACACTTGTTCACTGGGGCTCCTTGAGGATGTCAAAATCTGAAACCGATCGGTTCAGTAGAAGGCGAGTTATAACTGAACTGTTTGAAAACGCTGCAAATTATGGTCAAATTACCTAACCCTAACTGATGACATCACGTTTGGAGCGCTGTAACTTTCCGTATTGTAATTTTCTGCAGCATTTTGAAAATTGATGAAATGTGATTTTTTTTTTAATATAGATAATTATGATATACCTGAACTGAGTAGGTGAAGTGGGTATCACAAAGAATTTTGTATTGTGATAGCTGTAGAAGTCTTTTTGGTAGGCTCTTTGGTAGGGTAGGTAGTGAGTGGTCTTTTTGGGACCCTACCTGGTATAATTATATACTTGGAATACTGACATCCTCAGACGAGATTCCCTTTCTTTGAAGTCTGTCTGCAATGAAACACAGCACTTCTGGCTACCTGTTTCTGTTTGTCACCCCAACAGTCAGTGACTGCCATCTTGGGATTTCTCGGGAAAAGTAAGAGGCAGTGAGGCACGCATTGTTCTACAATTCGCAGACTTCCGCACTATTGCCAGGTCCCTCGCCATCGAGCCTTCAGTACACCGCAAAGAGAACTTCAAGGTCGAATGCTAGAACAAAATATCATCAAGCGATTCAAAAAATTATTATTAATATTGTAAAGCCAAGCTGAGCTGTAAGGTACTTAATAATATATCACTACGTGATTATCGTTGTTCAAAAACTAAAATGAACGTGGCGTTTTCTGTTAGGTCTTCATTATTTAACTTGTGTGATTTCCTCTTCCTTCTGCTCTTGCAGCGCTTCCGATCTGTTCATTGACTGTTAGCCTCCGTCTTTCAGGTGTCTGCTGTGGTGAAAACTGCGGGACACCTTCCTCTCCTCTATCACCTGCTGTGGTGAAAACCGCGGGGAGCTAACCTTCTCTCCAACTAACGTCTGCTGTGGTGAAAACCGCGGGGCGTTGGCAAACGGAGCACATCCTTCCTCCAACCCTCATCCAACTTCATCCTCATCCCACTCACCCACCATGTCGTAAGCCGACCACAACGGCTCGCAACACAGTTGATGTCAGGGGTGTGAATATTTAGATTTTTGCCAAAATTTGAAAATGAGACTTTCTCATAATTTGTTTAGTTATCAATGCATGAATCTGCTATTTTTATTGTGGCAGTGGCTTGTGTTTAGGTTCAACCCATTATTCAAGTAGATACCTATACGAGAGCCATAAACTACCTGTGGAGCTAGACGATACTGAGTGGATAGCTCGCCCCACTCTTTTAGTTAGTAAAGCTGGGCATTCAGGCTCCTTTCACACGGGGAGCCGCACGGCTCTCGCTCGCGAACAGGCGGACGGCGCGTGAGACTGAAATGCATTGAGTGCAATGGAGCTTTCACATGAGGAGCGAGAGCTCTTCGAGAGCTTTTAGGGCTCGCGAGCCGCGAGTGATCACGGCACTGCACCTCGAGCCACGCGTCTACGGCTCTTCCACGAAATGCAAAGGAGGGGTGCCGGTATTCACACGAAGAGCGAAAACGGCTCTCGCTCCTCAGTTTATTGCTAACTGTTGTGGCGAATTTAGATTTGAATATACCTCAACGTTACACCCAGCCTCAGTTCAGGCTTAATGCAATTCCGCATGTTTGTATCTTCGAGTTGAATACGACTCTTCACCTTGCTGAGGAGCTCATCAAATGAAGCCACCGACATCCGGAAATAGTTAAAAAATTTGTTGCCATCCTGCCGAAGTTGCTGGAAAAGCATGGCGAAAACTCCTGCTTCATCCCGCTGTTGGTTTATCGGATGTACCCAACACCGTCTGGTACTTCGGCGTTTTTGGCGTCGAAGACGGTGGCGACGATGAAGTATGTAAACGGACAAAGCACGCATGCGATCCATACTGGGCGGAACTAGCGGCTGAGTGCTCGAGAGCCAAAAAAGCTCTCAAATGAGGCCCGTGTGAAAGGTGGGAGTCAAGAGCGAAAAAGGCTCTTGACTTGCGAGCCACGAGCCGTGCGGCTCCCCGTGTGAAAGAAGGCTCACGGTCCGATTTTTCATCCAATTTGTCATCCGACATCCGATGTTGGATCCGATATCGGAGTGTGAATGGGGTTGTTGGATTGTTGGAAGTCTAGTCGGACGAGTCGGAGCATTCAGAGGCCCAACACGAAAGTCCAACATCCAACATCCGACGGAGTTGGAACGTGAATGGGGCTGTCGGATCAAACTTCAACCAGTATGAGTGCGACCTTCCTCGCAGATGGTTCTATAATTTTGCTCTCGGGGTTTTTTTCCGCTCATCAGAATGAACACAGAAGGAAATTCTGAATTTATTGAAGTTTACAGAGAGAGTGCCTGTCTATGGGACACAAACTCTGCTCTGTACGCGAACCGAAACGCACGGAAATAAGCTCAGCAACAGCTGCTCAACGTGTTGCTGAAATACGAGAGCACTGCCAGCATAGCTTCGGTAAGAAAAAAATTGACTCCCTGCGTTCTATGTTCTTCAGAGAACACAAAAAAGTGGTTCGTAGTGAAAGTGGTACGGGTACGGGAACGGACAATGTGTATGTGCCAAATTGGGTGCACTACACCGAATTAAGCTTCCTGTCAGAAGTGCAGCGACCAGCCAGGGCAGGCACCGATTCCATTCTATCACGCATGATTGTATCTTTTTTAATAATTAATGGGCCAACTTTTTCAAGTAAAAGCGTGAATGTGGAGTTGTCCATTCTGAGGTAATTTTTATAATCGTCCTCATCGACGATGTTTAGCAACTTCGCGTCACAGTAGTTCACGCGATCTTCAAACAACTTCTTGACCCAAACCTTTTTTTTTCTTTTTTAAATGATGCGGCCAAAACGCAAAATGCTGCTATTTTTCGTTTTTTTAAAGCAAATTGCGTGGCCTGCACCCGATACATTTTTTTTGTTCGGCTCACTATGACCAGTTTTCGCGACGAAAGCAGAACGAGGACTGAAGTTGGATCGCTAGTTGGAAATCAAGTTGGAGCGTGAGTGGTGAAAATAGATCCGACTACTATTCCTACTTGTTGGATGAAAAATCGGACCGTGAATGCCCAGCTTTACCTGTGAGACTGGAGTTCGATTCCAGGCCACACCCTCGTTCCAACTCTCTACAAAATATTAAGACCGAATTCCGATCGATTTAAGAGAAAAATTAATCATTTGAGAGCTAATTGAACGCGTAGCTCCATTTAAAATTTCCTCGCTTTCACATTAGGAGGTGGATAATAATATTTGAAGATGATTGCCTAATAATATGGAAATTTTGTTATTGTGGTCCTTCAGGGCGAAGATCCCGTAAGACGCGGAAGTTGTTTTGCATTCTCGATACTGCCGTCTTGATCTCGATACGATCTCGCCGGATTTCGTATCGCAATACTAGAATCAAATGTTATCGAAATCGCGCATGCGCACGGCACGAGGGCCTCGGGTGAAACAATCAAACCATTAGCCGACAGACAAGTTGCGGAAGTCAGGCGTCCCACCAAGGTAATACCATCTTCGACATCCTTCGTCGAGCTTCCCCGCACCATTAGCTGATCCATCGAGGAATTATAGGACTCAGTAATAACTCTTATTTAAGCAGCCTGACGTTCTTCGACCATTCTTCTTTCGGTTATTAATTTGTGTGTCTCATGAAGTGACGGAAAAAAAGTATCCTTCACCCCGCCTCTAACTCTTAAGGCCGTAAAAACTCAGCTGTCAGTAACTGCCTGTACCTACCAAGATGAAAAGGAAGGATAATGACTTAAATGATACCGTCGAATCATACTTGTATTTAATTTTAGGCTCTCGATACAACTTCCTGAAATTCATTGGTGAAACAATTTTGGATAAATCCAGCAATTGTAGAGACGTAGTGCAGAGCATGAATGAATGAATGAAGATCTTATTTATTAACAGTAGAGCATGGTCCCTTACTGAAATAAGTACAACATTACCAGTAACGTTATACTTGGTTGACTTGGATAAATGATAGCTTTCACGTGCGGTCTCGACGTAATTATACGATTTGTGGTCTACCAAGGCAGAAATATCTTCCAAATCCCTTAAAATCCCTCATACTGACCAGGGACCCTTAAAATCAAATTTCCACTTGAGTTTACCGTACACGGAACCTTCCTGAACCAATTTGGTTCAGTTCAAAATAGATTTGGGCCCCTACATTGTCTCATACTTTGCTGTTTCATCTCAATCGTACGTTTACAAAAAACGTGAAATCCTTCATTTCGGCTCTCATTCACATTCTATTGGACATATTGACAGAAATTTTGGCTGTTCATTTTTTGTTTTTTTCATGTGCAATAATTGAAATAGCTATTTTTGATGGTTTCCACCAATTTTGGCCCCCGAAACACGAATTAGACTCCTGTTTTTGACTAATTGTGTCTGATCATTGATGGTGTCATCGTCTTGATTCACCTGTTAACACTGCTTCTAGTGTTATTCTACAAATTTATGGTTATTTCAGACTATTACCCAGGTTTTTTACTCGTAAAAAATGAATTTAGGGAGCTGAACCTTCGTTACAACTTCTTCACACTTTGGTCAAAATGAACTTCTTATTCGGTCTTCTCACCCCAAAAAAATATGGAAAACGATATCTCACAAGTTCTTGTTCATTAAAACCTCAAACAAAACCTGGAAAACCCTATTTTTACACCCATCTTTCACCCCTAGGTGTATTCCGATCGGGCTGCCGAGCTTCGGAGGACAACTAAGACCCTGTTTGCGAAATAAGACTAATTTTAGGCCAAAATGTAAGGTAAATTAAGGCTTAAAATTTGTTATAACCTCAGTTCTTCGACCGTTGGTCAAACTAGACTTCTTCGGTATCTCCGCCCTAAAAAACATGGAAAACGATACCTCACAAGCTCATGTTATTAAAACACCAAAAACTCCTATTTTTACGCCATTTTTCGCCCATTGGTATACTCCGATCGGGCTGCAAAGTTTCGCGACTCAACTAGGGCACAAATGGAGCGTGTGTGCGAAAGAACGCATTTTTTAGACCGGAAATAAAGGTGGATATGGATGATACGGCGGATGGACATTGTATTTTTGGAATCTACGCACCTTGAAACTTAAAAGAAACATTTTTGGGAGGGTGTTCGAAATTGTTTTTTGCTGAGCGAATACATAGGTGAATTATTCACAGAATAATAAGCCAAGAGTAGTTTGATCAGTTTTGGAGGAAAAAATATTGTCTCACTCCTGTTTAGCTTTTTATTGAAATTTGACCTTTTTTTAAAAATTTGGTTCTGCTTCTAAGTTTGGGGTAGTTGCGAGTTGATGATTTCATTGAAATCGAACGGTAACGTAATATTGGCCTGCATATGTGCAAATTTCATGTCGTTGAAGCGTCCGTAACTGTACGGAAGTGTGATCGTAATGTGCTGCAGAAATAATGGTGATGTTAACGAGTGAAGCCAAATGATGATGGATCCTCAAATCTTTTTTCTGAGAAGTTGGTACTTGAATTAGGTTATCGAAAATCAACGCGGGGTCCATTCTTGGTATGCGTCATCTTTGAGGACCTCGGACTCCTTGTGAAATAGCTATGATGGCTACCGCACAGCGATAGCTGAGGTCGCCGTTCTCGGCCTTTTGGAACATAAGCTCCTCCCGGTCCCAGCTCGGACGTCCGAAAGAGCTGTTTACCGGTTTTCTTATCGTCTTCGATCATCGCGAAATCACCGGAGGCTCTCAGGAGGACGTCGGTGTGACTCAACGGGCGTGACGTGGCGCGTGGAGCCCTCGGAACGATAAGTTATGGCTCACAATTAGATCGAATCATTTTTGTCGACTTAATGCGATTGATGTCGGGAGATAATTTCGGTATCACAATATAACTTGACAAACTCGTTGAAAACATTGCGTCCCAGAACTGCCCTCTCCAACAGCCTCACGGGTTGCAAATATCACGAGTTATGAACCATCCTGTCATCTTAAGTGGAAATCAATTTTGAGAAAACCAGTTAATTGGGTTTTATGTCGCTTAAAATTGGCAACATTTAAATAGCATTAATCCGTCGGGGGATCGATAACAATTTTCCTGTACACTGGGATACAGGAGAGCTTGAGCTTCCGATCTCAAGTTTTTTAGACACCTACCTACTCTTAGTGATGACTCGAAACTGTATTCATATTTCGTGGTTTTGTTACGTACAATATTTGATAAAATATTATTAGTATCCAATTTTCAATATTTTCTGGTCCCTCTTAAGTATAAATTGATGTACCCATACACTCCTACGAATTATAGTCTTGTATACCCTTGTGCTGATGTATTTTATCACGTTTCAATGCCGAAATTTCCATATATTATTTTATCATCCTCGAGCTGTCGCAGTTTCTCAAATGTCTTCTTCTCCAATCAATAAAACTCAGAAGCGGACAAGATTAATCAACAACTTGTCTCAAGTTTCGGTTCAAAGACTGATGGCTGAGGTGACCTTTTAAAATAGGTTTGCAGCTGTCCTAATAAATATGCAGAGGTACTCATAATTCTGGAATCCGAAAGCAGGAGTGGCTCAAACGCTATCCAAAAGCCCTGTAATTTATGAAACCCCCGTAAGGAGGATGCCTCAGGTGTCACGCAGAAATCATCTCGTATTACTTCTTCTTCATTTTTCATGCTGTTGTTTCTATTACCTTCCTCCAGTCTGAATGAAACTATTCAGTTTTTTAGTTTTGGATATTTTTGGGTCATTGGTAGATTTTGCGTACATACTTCTATTCTTTGGTATTGGACGTGCCATCCATTTGGCCTACAATACTGTCGAGGACGACGTCGATTGTGGCTCCATGAGCGACTCCTATTCCTTGTTATTCACTCAGTTATGTTAGTCTGGGAAAGTTCGGTTTTATCTATTTGGAGTTCGGATTTTATTCTATTTGGGGTCCAGTTGGTTCACGAAGCTCGGCGTTACTGTCAAGTCATCTCTAAGGGGTTAAAAATTAATGGGGAACCGTTAAAAAAATAGGGGACCGTTACGACAAAAATAGATGAAACGCATGGAATTATTACGTTTCTGCAGCAAATATTTCTGATCACAGTAAATAATGTGAACACATACACATATGTTTAAAACAAATCTATGCGACATAAAAATATATTTTGAAGCAGAAATTTCTAATAACGGTAACAAATAAATACTAAGGCAATTGTCGTGGTATCCTCCCAGAACCACCTCCTGTGAAATTAAGATCTCGCCAAATAAACATAGAAGTGGGGACGGAAGACTCGGGGGAACCGAGGAACCCAGTGGGGATCCCCACCATCCTCCAATAGCTAGCTGGAGGATGGAGGGAGATAGCCCTAAGGGCTATAAATACTCGCTTCCTTCGCCTTTCCAACCATTCTACGCTCTCCTTAAGTCACAGACTTATCTCTCTCTCTCTCTCCCCACTCCTCATCTCTCTCCTTAAACCTAAAAGATCCTGGGCATGGTGGTCGTCTAGTACGATAACCAAACCAAGCAAACCTCCAAAAAGATTCTGGGCATGGTGCTAGTTCGCCTATAACCAAACCAGACACGCATCCAAATAGATCCTGGGTATGGACTATAACCAAACCGGGCACAACCTACCTCAACGACTCTCTTAGTGGATGTGCGTCAAAATGCATTCACTACAGCAATTAACACCACCACCCTGGCAAAAGGGGTTCGTCAAAAATGTTCAATCACACGACAAATTTACAATTACAGTTGCGAGAGGTGATCCAAACTGGTCAATTTTTAGCCGAACCCGGACCTGCTTCTCTTCTCCGTTTGGGTTGTTGTTCAAACTCACAGTCTGAATCGAAAATAAATAACGACAAAATAAATAACAGTTATCTTACACATTTCCTACACATTTTTCATCAGCTTCCTCCTTTGTACAATTTGATACAATTATAGTAGTTGTTCCAGCAATTTTTTATTGAATTTTATTATAGTATTCACTGCAGTGAAAACCTTCAACAAAGGATGCCATATCGTGAATAAATAATAAATAAATAAATATCAGTTCTTTACTCCAAGCAACCTGACTCACAACTAAGTTGACGCGCGCGGACAGGTCGAAAATCACTCGATCGCACCCGTCCCACAAAATAATCTGCTGTTGACAAAACATCATGTGATCGTTGATAAACTCTTATTTGCCGCAATCAATTTGCCGTTTTCGTCCTTCTTATTTTCCGTTAATTGGGAATAAAAATGTACACAAAGTAATTGCCGTGCCGAATCACTTTTTTGACATAACGAAAAATCCACCCCAAAATTAATAGGGATTGACATTTTCCGAACGCCATAGCTCGAAAACTTTCGAGGGTTACGGATTTTTTAATATTTTTAAATAGATCTCGTGCTAGAGAATTTGTTGAAACACCCGGAGCATTGTTTGTTCGGCCGTTCGTTTGCACCGAAAAGCTTCGTCAACACGATCGCGAATGAAACGGTATAAATCCGGCCCAGATATCATTGATAGGGAGGACCTGATTATAAACAACGCATGGCTGTATGAAGTCGAGTTGGTTGTTCTGTGATACTATTTCATTTGAAAAATGACGGCTCTTTTGGATTTTGTTGATAGGTACTTTTATAACTTGAACAAACTGTATGCTTCACGAAAAAACAACTAGTAATTAATTATGAATACGTAGTTCATGAATCCACCGCATATTTTTACGAAAGTGTCGGTAGTTGTCCGGTCGGCTCCAGTGCTCGATTCAAGGCTTTCCTGAGGAAGAGCAGTTATTGACCGCAGTTTTCTCTACTTTCGTTTTGTTGTATAATTTTGTATTATACAACAAAAGTTTGTATAATGCAACAATTTGTAATTTTGTTGTATTAGTTACTTACATCTGTTATGCCCAAACTGTTTGTGTGATTTTGGAACGGAGGCAAATTAATACAATTCGGAAACTATACGATTTATTATAATGAGCTGATACTTTGTGGACAGTGAGCATTGAGCAATTAGTAGTCTGTTCGAAATGTCAATATTTGTCCTACTAAACCTTTGATGAAACAAACAGGAGACAAACATCTCACCGCATCAGATTCTTGAATTCACAACATATTTATGAAACTAATTGCTCCGCCGGCTTCAGCATTCGATTTAGGCCTTTCCTGGGAGAAGCACGACTGTAGGTATGGACCACAGAAAAACAGTGATCTACGCAGAAGGGGCATCTAAACAGGTAAATAATAGGGGTATTCACGGTTGAGCTTGCCGAGTTAGGTAAACGTGCTAAGTAGAAAACTTCATCCTCAGAAAAATCATGAGGCACCCTGGCCCTCGGTAACGCGTTAACGTGTTATCACGAATCTCCGGGTGGTGGTGGTGGTATGATTCTATTGCTAGCAGTTAGCCATGGAGCACTTCGTTGGTGAATCTCCGGGTGATATTAATGTAAAAACTCGGCGCTGCGCGCCTCGGCGGGGGCTTCGCCCCCTGCACCCCCGGATGACTTCCGCTTAAAGCCTGACGGCTAAAATGTGGTGTACCTGACCCTTTAGGTTTTTGTCCCCCTCGCTGTATTATATAAATTAGCTTTAGGAGCCACTCAGCTGATCCGGGGCCTTGGCAGTGTCAAGTTAAAGTCCTAAGGTGCCCACATACCAAATTACAGCTTCGTAGAGTGAATAGCATAGAAATTAGCTTTAGGACCCACCCAGCTGATCCGGGGCCTGGGCAGTGTCAAATTAAGGTCCTAAGGAGCCCACATACCAAATTACAGTTTCGTAGAGTGAATAGCATAGAAATTAGCTTTAGGAGCCACTCAGCTGATCCGGGGCCTGGGCAGTGTCAAATTAAAGTCCTAAGGAGCCCACATACCAAAATACAGTTTCGTAGAGTGAATATAATAGAAATTAGCTTTAGGAGCCACTCAGCTGATCCGGGGCCTGGGCAGTGTCAAATTAAGGTCCTAAGGAGCCCACATACCAAATTACAGTTTCGTAGAGTGAATAGCATAGAAATTAGCTTTAGGAGCCACTCAGCTGATCCGGGGCCTGGGCAGTGTCAAGTTGAAGTCCTAAGGTGCCCACATACCAAATTACAGCTTCGTAGAGTGAATAGCATAGAAATTAGCTTTAGGACCCACCCAGCTGATCCGGGGCCTGGGCAGTGTCAAATTAAGGTCCTAAGGAGCCCACATACCAAATTACAGTTTCGTAGAGTGAATAGCATAGAAATTAGCTTTAGGAGCCACTCAGCTGATCCGGGGCCTGGGCAGTGTCAAGTTGAAGTCCTAAGGTGCCCACATACCAAATTACAGCTTCGTAGAGTGAATAGCATAGAAATTAGCTTTAGGAGCCACTCAGCTGATCCGGGGCCTGGGCAGTGTCAAATTAAGGTCCTAAGGAGCCCACATACCAAATTACAGCTTCGTAGAGTGAATAGCATAGAAATTAGCTTTAGGAGCCACCCAGCTGATCCGGGGCCTGGGCAGTGTCAAATTAAAGTCCTAAGGAGCCCACATACCAAATTACAGTTTCGTAGAGTGAATAGCATAGAAATTAGCTTTAGGAGCCACTCAGCTGATCCGGGGCCTGGGCAGTGTCAAGTTGAAGTCCTAAGGTGCCCACATACCAAATTACAGCTTCGTAGAGTGAATAGCATAGAAATTAGCTTTAGGACCCACCCAGCTGATCCGGGGCCTGGGCAGTGTCAAATTAAGGTCCTAAGGAGCCCACATACCAAATTACAGTTTCGTAGAGTGAATAGCATAGAAATTAGCTTTAGGAGCCACTCAGCTGATCCGGGGCCTGGGCAGTGTCAAATTAAAGTCCCAAGGAGCCCACATACCAAATTACAGTTTCTTAGAGTGAATATCATAGAAATTAGCTTTAGGAGCCACTCAGCTGATCCGGGGCCTGGGCAGTGTCAAATTAACACGTTCCGAGCGGAATGGATCGATCGATCCAAGGCCTACCGTTCAATTCACCCAGCCTGGATCTATCGATCCAGCTACGGGGAGCGTTTCTACGCTACATTCTGCTCTGAAACTGAACTATCGCACACTCTAGTGACTTCTGAGTTTAACACCATTATTCTAGATGATCTGACCTCCGAGAGACTGCGTTCCGTTTCGTTATTCCAAGCCGTTTGTTTACCAACATTTTCTCGCCGCGTTTGGATGATGTTTTCGGGTACAATCTCCAGTTTTGTTGTGATTATTGCGTAAATTTTTTCCTGGAGGAATCTGTTTCAGTTCCCCTTTGGCATCCAACCACGGTAGGCCGTTATTCATGAGTCTAGGCCTCAAAAGACCGCCGATTGTATTGCGGGTTTCCTATACCGCCGAAGTGCGATACAACGTCTATAAATCAATGATTTTCATCCAATTTTGGTTCCACATTGTAGTTTTCGTTCATAACTAATCATGATAAGCAGTTATCAACAAATAACTCGAAAAACCGGGTGCCGTCACAGAGAGTCTCCACCAAAACCCGCCGATTGTATTGCAGGTTGCATATTCCGTCGTACGTTACCGCCGAAGTGGATCGATAGATCCAACGTCTATAAATCAATGATTTTCATCCAATTTTGGTTCACATTGTAGTTTTCGTTCATAACTAATCATGATAAGCAGTTATCAACAAATAACTCAAAAAAACGGGTGCCGTCACAGGGAGTCTCCACCAAAATCGGCGCCGCTCGTAACGTGTTAAGGTCCTAAGGAGCCCACATACCAAATTACAGTTTTGTAGAGTGAATAGCATAGAAATTAGCTTTAGGAGCCACTCAGCTGATCCGGGGCCTGGGCAGTGTCAAGTTGAAGTCCTAAGGTGCCCACATACCAAATTACAGCTTCGTAGAGTGAATAGCATAGAAATTAGCTTTAGGACCCATCCAGCTGATCCGGGGCCTGGGCAGTGTCAAATTAAGGTCCTAAGGAGCCCACATACCAAATTCAGTTTCGTAGAGTGAATAGCATAGAAATTAGCTTTAGGAGCCACTCAGCTGATCCGGGGCCTGGGCAGTGTCAAATTAAGGTCCTAAGGAGCCCACATACCAAATTACAGCTTCGTAGAGTGAATAGCATAGAAATTAGCTTTAGGAGCCACTCAGCTGATCCGGGGCCTGGGCAGTGTCAAATTAAAGTCCTAAGGAGCCCACATACCAAAATACAGTTTCGTAGAGTGAATAGCATAGAATTAGCTTTAGGAGCCACTCAGCTGATCCGGGGCCTGGGCAGTGTCAAGTTAAAGTCCTAAGGAGCCCACATACCAAATTTCAGCTTCGTAGAGTGAATAGCATATAAATTAGCTTTAGGAGCCACTTTATAAAATACGCGCTACTTTTGTCTCACAATTTGGTCTCACTTTTTCCTGTCGTTTTTCGGCGGGGGGTCCCATCGCAAAAACCTGAAGGGTCAGGTTAAAACAACAACAACGTCCTCGGTATTTTACTACCTTCCCGCAGGTTATAATATTTGACGTTTGTTTACATTTGTGAGTTTCTATTTACAAAAATGCCGAAGAAGAGCCAAAAACAAAACCAAGTTGACGAAATTGTTACAAAAACAATTAGTTAATCTCATCAACTCCGAATTCACTGATGAGGAGATTTCACGTCTAGTCTTATTAATTATATTAGTGCATTGGTCTGGTGAACTCCACTAAATCACTTAGTGGATTTCACCAAACTAAAATTTGTTGGAGACCGACTTAGTGAGAAACAGTTTCTTCATTTCCGAAAAAACCGTTGCTCGTATCTAAAAACTGACCTCGTCAATCGATTGGGCGTCAAAAAATACATAAGAGTAGCATCCTAACTCAAATTGTGAAAAAAAATGTCTTTAGTGGATTTCACTTGTAAGCCGAAAAAATGTTAAAATCGATTTGCGAGTTTATATCGAATACTATAATAGCACTTTTGAATCAACATAGGAGTAATATTGTGATTTTATCTCAAAGATCCCTGAAATCTTGGTTGTTACCATAGCGCGTGTTTTCGTACTTTTGCTGTGCCCTGGCGACGAACCGCGTTTGTTAGTCCTAAATCGAGAGATACGTAGTTACTTGAGGCTAAATGCAACGAGTTTATTTGCAAAATCCGCCACCACGTGGCAGCACCAAAATGAATCAATTTTATTCTACTTCTCATTTGAGAACGGAGCGAGATATTTCAATTCGGAAAACGGATTTCTCATCAATATTCACGTAGAATTCTGGGTAAGTAATTGGTTTACAAAGTGTGCAAAAATTTTTTGCCCACTGTTCCAAAAAAATGTTTGTTCAAATTTTGAACACTTTCAACAAGTGGCTTTATAGGCACTTGCATTGGACTCTAGAGAATACAAATCCGTTTTCAGAATTTTTCTAAATTGACTGTAGCCGTCGGATTCTCGTTTCCAGGATTTTGGGTACAAGGGTCAAGATCGGGGGCTTCTGACTGTGTGTGGGGGGGAGTGACATCTTGGCCACCTCAGGGATTCCCATTCTTCTTCTTCCCTGTCCTGACTCTGAATGAATAGGATTTATAAGTAAATTGGCACAGGAAGTGGGTAAAGTTTTGTCAACCTTCCCAAAAACGTTTTTAGCTACTATGTTGGAAGTTAGAACGTTATTGAAAAATGACCCTGTACCTTGTTGTTACACTCGAACGAGTTGGTTCAAGGTGTGCACATTTTTGCCCCATGTTTAAAAAGTAAGGGATGAAGGTATTGTTGGTTGTTGGACAATTACCTAGTCATTATACCTAGTAAAATTACCTAGTAAATTACCAAGTGAAATTATACCTAGTCATTGTTGTGATTAGTTGCACGTTGCGTTTGTTGCAATAGTTGGTTCGGAAACAACATCAAATTTGTTACCCTCTTTTCCAATATTCATAAGACATCTGTTCAAATGTTGAACATTTTTTAAAGGTAGCTTGCCTCATAAATACCTATTTACTAATTTCTTCTATGACTAGCCTTTACGAAGTACAAAACCGAATAAGTACCTACTAAATTTTATGATATGGAAAGCAACCGTCGTGATTGCGTTTTTGGTTTATTATTTTCAATAATGAACCATTGGAATCGAGCATGAAAAAAAAAATTCTTACCCCCCCTCAAAATTTGATGGTTTACGTTTCAAGGTATGTAGAATCCAAAACTGCAATAAAAATATTTCTGTCTGTCCGCCGTACGCCGTACGCCGTACGCCGTACGCCGTACGGGCCACTTTTCTTAGTTACCATGAAAAAAAATTGATGAAATTCGGGTTATAGGTTCCGTTCGGCGTCTAGTTGGTCCTCGAAGCTCGACGTTACTGTGAGTCATCTCTAAGGGGTTCAAAATAGGGGTTGAAATTTTCAAAACGCCTATACCATTTTTTTACGTAAATATTTTTACGGTTTTAAATAGTTCTTGAACTTGCGAGTTTTTTAAGACCATCCGGAGCATCGTACGTCCAGCCGTTCGTTCACAGTAAGGCCCCGAAGTTTGCACCGACAGGCATTTTCGACTCCAGTGTGAATGAAATTGTATACAATTCAAACCAAATCTCGTAACCAGAGACGCGCCCACAATAGGAATTTGTGAATACGGCCAATCATTGGTAGGGATCACCTGATTATATTGGCGGAGTATGAAGTCGAGTTGGTTGTTCTGTGATATTATTTCATTTGAAAAATGATGGCTCTATTGGAGTTTGTTGGTAGGTAGTGAAACTTGAACAAACGTTGAAGTATTATTGATGGGTAAATTATTACTACGGTAAATCATTACTCAACGGTAAATTATTACACAATGGTTCATTATACCATCTACGTAGAAGGGGCTGGAGTTTGTTGGTAGGTACTTTTGCAACTTTTTTCACTCCTCATCAACAATTTCTTTTCAGAACTTCATTATGTGTGTTTCTTTTTGTTAGGTACTGTTTGTCATCGGCAGAATTATTTTAGCAACATTTAACTCGTGATTTAGGTAGGTACCTAGTAACGAGTACGGGGTTAGGTACTAACCTACGGAGGGTCTGCGATCTACATAATATGTGTAGAATAGTACATATTATATTATATAGACGGGTTATCTATACATAGAGCTGTGATCTGTAACAGAAGGGTATTCTGTACAAAATAATAAACCGTTGTGCAGGGATTTGCAGCGTTTTTGTTATTTGAATTAGTTCAAGTAAACTAGTTGGTTTGGAATGTTGACATTTTTTGCCCCCTGTTCAATAAACCGTTGAGTAGGAAAGTATCGGTTCAAATTTTGAACATACTGGAAAGGAGACCGGAAGTAAATAACCAGCTTCTATAATACGAATTATGAAAGGTACTAAAATGATTATTAGTTGTAGGTACGTAATTGTAGATAACGATAACCAGAATAGGAATAATTCCTTCTTAGTTGAAGAGGGTTCACTGTGCCTCTTCACAACCGAATTTTGGTTTATTATTCTGTGAATAATACACCTATGTAATCGCTCAGCAAAAAATTTTTATAACACCCCCTCAAAATTTTTTCTTTTCCGTTTCAAGGTACGTAGATTCCAAAAATGCAATGTCCGTCCGCCGTCCGCCGTACACCGTCCGCCGTATCACGTGTACAGGCTTCATTTTCGGTCTAAAAAAATCGTTCTTTCGCACACATGCTCCATTTGGGCCCTAGTTGTGTCCCGAAACTTTTCAGCCCGATCGGAATATACCCAGGGGTGTTATGAGTGAAAATGTGTGTAAAAATAGGTACTTTTTGCGTTTTAGCAACATGTTAGTAAAATGAGCTTTTGAGGTATCGTTTTTCATGTTTTTGGGGACGAGAAGACCGAATATGAAGTCGATTTTGACCAAAGACGCGGAAATTGAGGTTTTACCATTGGCTCAGCTCCCAAAATTGTTTTTTTTTTAGTCAAAAACCTGGAAAACTGTCTGAAATCACCATCAATGTGTATACTAACATTAGAAAAAGTGTAAACAGCTGAATCAAGACCATTAAATCGCACTACCAATGATAAAATATTATCGGGGGGGGGGGGGGGGGGGAAGTGTAGGTACCTATTTCATGTTTTGGGGGCCAAAATTGGTGGAAATCATCAGGAATAGCTAATTCAATCATTCCACATGAAAGAAACAATAAATTTAACTGCCAACAAGAATCTCTAGAACTCCAATAGAATAATAAACCCATGTGACAAGGACTTTGCAGCGTTTTTGAAATGGTTTTAAATTATCTCGATTTTGAGAATTTTTGGAGACCACCTGGAGCATTGTACATCCAGCCGTTAGTTTGCACCGAAAAGCTTCGTCAACATGATCGTGAATGAAACGGTATACATCCCGCCCAGATATCATTGCTAGGGAACACCTGATTATAATCAAGGATGGCTGTATGAAATCGAGTTGGTTGTATGTGACATTATTTCATTTGGAGAGTAATGGTTATTTTGGATTTTGTAGATAGTTACTTTTTTAAACATGAACAAACGTTGTGCTTCATGAATAAAAACAAATAATCAATGGTAGCATTTCTGAATTCACGCATATGCTTATGAAACTGTCATTCCCTCAGCCGGCTTCAGTAGGTTTTGGGCTGTCCTGGGGGGAGCACGAGGGTAGTTGATAGTGCCTACCTTAGAAAACTGCGATCTACGCAGAAGGGGGTCATCTGTAAAGTTAAATAGTAAACCGTTGTGTAATAATTTGCAGCGTTTTTTACATCGCTCATCCTGTATTTCCGAAACCGAACATCTCGGTTGTGGAGTTCCGATAAAGTCTGGTCAAGTCCAGCAAGGGACTCAGCGAATACCCCGATTTCGCCAACACGCTACATGTGTTGTCCATTTTTAGTTCGAATTGTTCGATATTGAATTTGCACATTGTAATCACCTAGCTTTTATCCTACCGAACATTACGTAACTGGTTGACATCCGTACGTCGCACAGGATAGCGCAGGATATTACTCGTAGTCCGTTATGTAACACATGGGTTATGGTACCTCACAGAAGACTGTTAGCCCCATCAACCCACCAAACTAGCCTCGGGAATATTCCTTCACACTTGGCCACAGCTTGACATTGTTTTCGTTGTAATGTTCCAATAACAGGCAATGTGAAATGCCGAATGCAGTCGATTGTTCCAATATCCTGACTTCAGTTTCAGTCACAGTCACGGTACTTTTTGCGTTTAAACAACATGTTAGTAACATGAGCTTTTGAGGTATCTTTTTCCATGTTTTTGAGGACGAGAAGACCGAATATGAAGTCGATTTTGACCAAAGACGCGGAAATTGAGGTTTTACCAAAGGTTCAGCTCCCAAAATTGGTTTTTTATGAGTCAAAAACCTGGAAAACTGTCTAAAATCACCATCAATGTGTACAATAACATTGGAAAAAGTGTAAACAGGTGAATCAAGACCATTAAATGCCACTACCAATGATCAAAGATGATCTTAAAAAAAAAAAAAAAAAAACGCTGCAAAGTCCTTGTCATATGGGTTTATTATTCTATTGGAGTTCTAGAGATTCTTGTTGGCTGTTAAATTTATTGTTTCTTTCATGTGGAATGATTGACATACATATTTCTGATGATTTCCACCAATTTTGGCCCCCAAAACATGAAATAGGTACGCTTTTTTTTCTCTTTTTTTTAGATCATCTTTGATCATTGGTAGTGGCATTTAATGGTCTTGATTCACCTGTTTACACTTTTTCCAATGTTATTATACACATTGATGGTGATTTCAGACAGTTTTCAAGGTTTTTGACTCATAAAAAACCAATTTTGGGAGCTGAACCTTTGGTAAAACCTCAATGTCCGTGTCTTTGGTCAAAATCGACATCATATTCGGTCTTCTCGTCCCCAAAAACATGGAAAAAGATACCTCAAAAGCTCATTTTACTAACATGTTGCTAAAACGCAAAAAGTACCTATTTTTACACACATTTTCACTCATAACACCCCTGGGTATATTCCGATCGGGCTGAAAAGTTTCGGGACACAACTAGGGCCCAAATGGAGCATGTGTGCGAAAGATCGAATTGTTGTTGTACCAGATGTTCAGCTCCCAAAATTGATTTTTGGTTTATTATTCTGTGAATAATATACACCTATGTATTCGCTCAGCAAAAAATTTTTATAACACCCCCTCAAACTTTTTTCTTTTCCGTTTCAAGGTGCGTAGATTCCAAAAATGCAATGTCCGTCCGCCGTACGCCGTCCGCCGTATCACGTCTACAGGCTTCATTTTCGATCTAAAAAAGTCGTTCTTTCGCACACATGCTCCATTTGGGCCCTAGTTGTGTCCCGAAACTTTTCAGCCCGATCGGAATATACCCAGGGGTGTTATGAGTGAAAATGTGTGTGAAAATTGGTACTTTTTGCGTTTCAGCAACATGTTGGTAACATGAGCTTTTGAGGTATCGTTTTCCATGTTTTTGGGGACGAGAAGATCGAATATGAAGTCGATTTTGGCCAAGGAGTGGAAAATTGAGGTTGTACCAGATGTTCAGCTCCCAGAATTGATTTTTTATGAGTCAAATACCTGCGAAATCACCATCAATTTGTAGAATAACACTAGAAAAAGTGTCAACACGTGGATCAAGACGATTAAATGGCACTACCAATGATCAAAGATAATTTGGAAAAAAAAAAAAGATGGTACCTACCTAATTTGTGTTTTGGGGGCCAAAATTGGTGGAAACCATCAGAAATAGCTATTTCAATTATTTCACATTTCTGTAGAATAATAAACCTCATGTGACAAGGACTTTGCAGCGTTTTGGTTTATTATTCTGTGAATAATACACCTATGTATTCGCTCAGCAAAAAATTTTTATAACACCCCCTCAAAATTTTTTCTTTTCCGTTTCAAGGTGCGTAGATTCAAAAAATGCAATGTCCGTCCGCCGTACGCCGTCCGCCGTACGCCGTCCGCCGTCCGCCGTATCACGTGTACAGGCTTCATTTTCGATCTAAAAAAGTCGTTCTTTCGCACACATGCTCCATTTGGGCCCTAGTTGTGTCCCGAAACTTTTCAGCCCGATCGGAATATACCCAGGGGTGTTATGAGTGAAAATGTGTGTGAAAATAGGTACTTTTTGCGTTTTAGCAACATTTTGGTAACATGAGCTTTTGAGGTATCGTTTTTCATGTTTTTTGGGACGAGAAGACCGAATATGAAGTCGATTTTGACGAAAGACGCGGAAATTGAGGTTTTACCATTGGCTCAGCTCCCAAAATTGTTTTTTTTTAGTCAAAAACCTGGAAAACTGTCTGAAATCACCATCAATGTGTATACTAACATTAGAAAAAGTGTAAACAGCTGAATCAAGACCATTAAATCGCACTACCAATGATCAAATATGATCTGGGGGGGAAAAAAAGTGTAGGTACCTATTTCATGTTTTGGGGGCCAAAATTGGTGGAAATCATCAGGAATAGCTAATTCAATCATTCCACATGAAAGAAACAATAAATTTAACTGCCAACAAGAATCTCTAGAACTCCAATAGAATAATAAACCCATGTGACAAGGACTTTGCAGCGTTTTTTCTTCAGGTTGTTTCGAAGCGTTCTCAGAAGGGTTCAGAGACCTACAATTATTTTCGAACCCCCCCCCCCCCCCCCCCCCCCCACCGTCGCCACCACGCTCACTCTCATGAGCATACAGCACAGCTGCACATTCAGGATTCAGTACACTAGAGGCGAGCGCGAATTACACCAGTTTTCTTTTGCGTGACCTTGTTTTGGACACCACCTCACGATCCGTTCTCAAATGAGAAGTGGACAAAATTTGGCCCCGACGGTGCTGCCATCTCTTATCACAGATTCTCATCAAAACGTCGTGACATTTAGCCTTAATGGTTATACAAAATCAATCGTCTGACATCGTGAAGTGCGTCGTTTGTGGGATCTGATTTTTTTCCAAATAATAAATTCAATTGGCATTAGCAATTATTAGCCATAGCCATGAATTGGTTTTATTTACGATTTATATTACAATATAATTGATATTTTAAATAAAATTTGTATACCTACTTCTCGAATAAGAGAATGAATCACTTTTAAACACACAAATTTCTTGAATGAACAATTTGTATCTGATTGTTGTCTCATGAGATCTAAGTTTGTTGGTCTGTGCATATTTGAGAGATGTTTTCTTACTTGCATTCTCGAAGATTATCGGGTGGCAAGGGATGTTACTAGTGAAGTTTAACCCAAACTTCATTAAGGCTCTCTGTCCTAGTTCGTTATCATCGAGTTGATGGGATTCGTATTCGTAACTACTTGAGATAGCTAAATGGCACGGATCCTTGGAAGATGCTTGTAGCCTTTACTTTTTGGCGAGAGCTTGGCTTCCCGAAGGTGAGCTCGGGTTCTCGGGAATTCTTTGCAAATATTCCGATTTTTTTTTCCGCTCGGAATACAAATCAACGGCTGTTCGTCTTGTTCTCACTCAGCCGCTCTTCATCCTCTTGACCTTTTTGTCAAAATTGAACCTTTAAGTGTCCTTCGGGCAAGTCACGGATGGATAAATTAAAGGTAGAAAAGACGTAATATACCACTGTTGGTTTATTATTTTCAATAATGAACCTTTGGAATCGAGCATGAAAAAAAAAGCAGTTAACCCCTTCCCCTTAAAAATTTGGTGGTTTCTTTCAAGGTACGTGAATCCAAAAATGGAATAAAAAATTTCTGTCCGTACGCCGTACTTCGCACTTTTCTTAGTTACCATGAACCAAAATTGATGAAATTTGGTTTTTAAGGCCCCGTTTAGAGTCTAGTTGGTCCACGAAGCTCGGCGTTACGGTCAGTCAGTCATCTCTGAAGGGGTGAAAAATAGGGGTTACAATTTTCAGAACGCCGTAGCTCGAAAACGTTCAATAGAAGGTTATGGTTTTTTTTACTTCTTTAAATTGATCTCGAACTAGTGAATTTTTTGAGACCACCCGGAGCATTGTACGACCAGTCGTTCGTCAACATGATCGTGAATCAAACGGTATAAATCCGGCACTGATATCATTGCTAGGGAACACCTGATTATAATCACGGATGGCTGTATGAAGTCGAGTTGGTTGGTCTGTGATATTATAATATTTCTTTTTTTGAAGAATGGAAATGGATGGGTGGATGGCTCTTTTGGAATCATGTCTTGGACTTTTGAGGTTTATATTTTTGAATGGAATTAGATTCCATTCTAAGAATTTTGAAACCAATCGCACTCTCCTACGATGAACAAGTCCCTAGCTCTTCTTCTGTGAGTTTTCAAAGTTTCGGCAAAATTGACGTCACACTGGGCTAAATGGTCCTGCCGAGAGGGGTGCAATGACGTCAGTTGTGAAACTTTGAAAGCTCATAGAAGAAAAACTATGCACTTGTTCATCGTGGTCTCAAATTTCTCAGAATGTAGTATACTTTCATTTGAAAATGGGAAAGTAATATAAACAGTAGTCACGGGTACTCCTCATTGCTCATCTTAATCCATCGATATCTATTCCTGCAATAATAATTTTTGTTATATTTGACCAATTTTTGGTCATATCTGTCCCACGATAATAATTTTGGCCATGTTTTCCTACAGTAATAATTTTGTATATAATTTTTGATACACCGACTATTCAACGGCTCCCTCGACTATCCCCCATCGAACTGGTGTTCCAAAATGTAAATTCATACTATTCTTCGTTCCTATATACATGACTGTGTCCAGGCGAATGGTCAAGACGCGACCTCCACAAACTCAACGAATTGATTTTTAGATATTTCAAGGATCCCAAGTGTAGTCAATCCTCAAGCCCCATTAAAAAGCTAACGACTTTCAGAGGTGACGTCCACTGACTACACTAACGGTGCCATTTCTAAAATCCCAACGGTCCTCAGCCTCGATAAACCTCAATGTATCAATCACTTTTCAGTCAAGATGGGGTCTTCTAATGTATTTTTACGATTCCGAAATTCCAGTAACTGATTATTTCAGTGAGCTTTAGGTGGCGGATTGTTGGCTGCCCTTTTGATAGGTGTGACTAGCTTTCTACAAACGCAATGATCTCGACGGATCTAGCGGAGCTTTTCACGGGGTCTGATCAACCCCACGTCACTCGCCCAACTTCCCATACACTCGACACTTACCATAAGTTTCATCTGATTTGGATGACTGATGCGGACAACAGACATAAATGGAGGAAAACAAACCTAGCGAGCAAACACGGCCTTCTATATCCAAATAAGCACATTGAAAAAAAAAACGGAGTTACTGAAACGTTGTCTATTTCCACTAATAAGTACACGAAAAACCGCGAAAAATACACTTTTATACCGGTTTTGGTGAGCAAAGCATCGTCAGTAACAAACAATAACTGAACGCACATTGGAGAGGTGACCTTATAAATAGCCCCAAAAGTGAAAGGTGGTCGATTGGGATTGTTTGTGAAGATGAATGGTGAAGGGAACAAAGTGAAGGGCGGTCGATTCTGATTGGCCCTGGAAGTGAATGCTAGAAAGTGAAAGGAAGGATTGGAAAGGGGGGAGGGGAGGAACCAAGCTGTTACAGAAATGAAGGTAGTAACGAAGAAAAACTTGAAGGAATTAAATCATTCAAGATTTAACCAACCTATGACTGTTGATAATCTCGAATTTTTCAAGTACATTTTGGGCAGAAATGAAGATATTCCACAAGCAAGCTGCTTTTTCAAGTACTTTTGGGCAGAAATGAAGATATTCCACAAGCATGCTGCTTTCCATATATGATTGACAGCTTTATCTACACTTGTGAGTGAACAGAATTTAGCTAAAAAAAAAAGTCAACTATTAAAAGTATAGCGGCGAGTGAGGGAGATTTCATTGATAGAATATGGAATAGGGTTCTTAGGAAAAAGATTAGGGAAGGAGTTTCAAACATCGTTAGGGAAGCTACGACTGAGGAAAAGATTTGGATCAGTATACCGTATTATGGAAAAATTTCGGATAAAATTGGTAAAATATCAACTTCTAAAGGGTTCAAAGTAGGATATAAAACTAAAAATAATCTCAGATCTTCATTAAGTTCAGTTGAAGATAAAATTATTGTTCAAGATAAAAGTGGTGCTTATAAATTAAAGTGTTCTTGTGGACTTAACTATGGTGGTCAAACTGGTAGGAATTTTAGAGAAAGGATAAAGGAACATGAAAAAGATTTCAGGGATAATAAAGGTGATTCGGCCTTTGCAAGTCGCATGCATTTTGACCTTACAGACAGTTTGCATCTTCATTTCCGCCCAAAAGGGAGCATGTTGGATGTACTTGAAAAATTCGAAATTATCAAGAGTGATAGGCTGGGTGAATCTTTGGTTGATGTAATTCCTTTAAGTTTTTCTCCAATTATTGCGTTAATTTCTGTAACAGCCCCCCCCCCCCTTTCCGCCCTACCTTCCTTTCACTTTTTGGCATTCACTTCCAGGGCCAATCAGAATTGACCCCCCTTCACTTTTGCCCTTCACCATTCATCTTCACAACCAATCCCAGACGACCACCTTTCACTTTTGGGACTACTTTACAAGGTCTCCAATGTGCCTTCAGTTATTGTTTGTTACTGACGATGGTTTGATCGCCGAAACCTGTATAACACTGTATTTTTCGCATTTTGTCGTGTACTAATGGGAATAGACAACGTTTCAGTAACTCTATTTTTCTTTGAAATGGGTTTCCACGATTTCTTCGCCAGTGATTTAGTTCGTAGAAGCACACTGATTGTAGCAATCGTCTTCAGATATGACAAAACGTACGAAAAGATTAAGTTTAGTGATTCCGATCAATGTGCACACAAAGAGGTCGTTTCATCATCTTTGTACTCTACATTATTTTGTTCATTCAATGAATATTGCTTTCATGAAGTGTGTTCAGCTCTTTCGCCATCTCCGCATTCCCACCTTGACGCTAATCGCCCAGTTCTTTCGTTTAACTCCCAACCGGTACTCTTAGTTCTTCATTTCATCCCAACAACTTCGGGTGGTTCGCCGAGCAGGATTAATTTCACGAATATTCCACCGAAACCAAAACATTCTAGAAGGTACCGTTTGTCGGTACGACGACCCTGTCACGCCTTTCCAATCCGACGGTCATGATTGACCTGTTACGTCCTCCGGTGAGGATGTTCATCTTCCGCCATCCGTAAAACGAATCCTTCTGAGTAACAACGTGTAAGTAGAAACGAGTTTCACTAGTTCTCGCCCTGTTCACCCAATACAGATAGTTCGAAAAGCAAAGCCTCGCGAATTTTCAACGGGCAGTAAACTGTTGAGTCAGCTCGATTCTTGTAAACGTCCACTGAAAAACTTCCCAGTTACCTCCAGCTTTACCAGAGGAAGTAGCCCAGACAAATCATTACACTTTTGCCAGCAAAAAATGTGCGGAGCTGCAAGTGATTTTGAACCACATTCAGTTCTCATTTGGAATAACCGTCTTCTAGTTACAGGCGTGTGAAACTGAGCGTAACGCACTTTAAATTAAAAATGGGAAAATTCTATTGTTGCCGATTACGACGAACCACTGAACCATATTTGATGTTTAAGGTAATCAGCATTCGACGCAGAATTCACCTAATGCTCTTTAATTTTGGGATGAGTGAACTTTTCTGTGCGATGCACTCTTCAGATGTTATAAGCCAGAAACTGAAAAAAAAGGTGCCAGTATTTTTCGCGGGTTTTTCACACGCTTGTAACAAAAACCGCTTACTGCAAATGAAAAATGTCATATTAGGTACTCAAGTTGTGGGGCATCGTATTCTGCGTTCAGAGCTCCCCTATTTTTATTAAAATATTTAGTTTAAAATGTTAATCAGATACTTAATTGAACTCACAATTTTAAATTGCATCTGTTTATATTGATGTTGTAAGGATCTTCTTTCTAAATACTGGGCTCAATCTAATTTGGGATGTAAACGAACAAAACGACACACGTGAGTAACTTTTCGAATAATTTTATTGTCTCAGTAACATTAACGTTCAGAAAAAACCAGGAAGGTAAGGTGGTTGTGGTTGACGGTGAGTGCGAGGTGGTGGTGGTTGTCGGACACAAGAAAAAGGTGGTGTCGGATATAGCAAATGGTATCCTGATCATAATCGTTTTCAGCTCATCCCGCCTCTGGAGCCAAATCCCTAATTACAATTGCCTAAGGTTGGTTTGAGGTCCCCGCGTCACTATGTTGCCGATTCCTCCTCTTAAACTGATCCAATCTGATGTGTTCAAATTTGGTGTAGATTTACTGAATCCCACGAGTTTTATTGATTTGTAGATGTCGAACGATCTTTCCCGAGCGTTAACTATGTCAGCATTCTTCCACTAAAAATGTTTCTCCTCGGCTCCCTAATTACCTCGTTACCTTCGCGTCTTTGTCACCTTTCATTCAAACCCGAATTGGACGCGGTTGCTATTCACTAGACTTTCTCTTTTCGGAGTTCACGGAAACCAAACCTCCTACTGGTGGGAGCTCTGCAGTCTTCTCGTACAATCAGTAATTAAATTATTATAAAAAACGAATTATTTAATTATTTTGTAATTATTTAATTATTCTTTTAATTATTATTGGTATTATTAAATTTTTTTGGTGGCATTATTATTCTCACCGAAAACATGTCCCCGCGGTGACGGAGACCCTCGGAAGTCGTTGCGAGGTCGCTCGTCATATTTTACGTTGGAATATTCGAACTTGACACAGTCGGCACTAAAAGAGGTAGGAGGGAAACCTTGTCGTGGCGCTGAGGGCTTTGATTGAACGAATTGCCCAATCGGTGATCCCAGAACGTGTTAAGGACCGAACGATTAGTTTGGATGGTTTGATTGATTTAGATGCCTCTAACAACTGTCCTTGTCGTCGGTGGTACTTACCTATCTGTCTGTGCCTCGTTTGTTGTACCCATCTATGGATGACAACATCTCTTGAGTTGGTACTTCTCAGCGATGTTGAAGTTCCTTTATATCCCACTTCCAAGGCTTTGACAATCAACAATTTTTTAAAATGCAGTTCCATGTTGTGCGTTCTAAGGGGGTAGGTACCTCCCACCTGTACCACGGAGTCGGCCGAGAAAACATAGGTACCTGCCACCAGAACGGTCCAATAAAAAGTTGAATAAAATATTGAAAGAAATCTGTAAGGAGCATTTCATAGAGCTGGGAATTTTAACGCTTCACAGCACGTACATAATAATAATAATAATAATAATAATAATAATAATAATAATAATAATAATAATAATAATAATAATAATAATAATAATAATAATAATAATAATCTTTATTGCGCATGATACTTTGCATTCTATACGAAGCACACATGAATTACATGAAAACAGACACTCAATAATTCACAAGGCGCTTTGCACACAAAAGAAGGTAGTTATTTGAATTTAATTAAAGGAACATAAAAAAAGGAACGGGGTGGGAGGGAGGTGCATTTGGAATAGGTCCTAGATTACTAATAATTATGAATCACTTGAATGTCTGCTTCAAGTGAAGAAGAATACTGGTATTTTCACCGAAGGATCTGACCAACACAGATTCAACTTACGTCTCTTCGTTCGTTTGGAGGAACCCACAAGATATCTACCGATCAAATCTTTCAAAAATACTATCAAGCAGTTCTGATTGATATATAAAATACTAAGTGACTTGTACAGTGTTGAGGATTTTTTCAATTTACTGACCACGCTGAATGATTCAACTGTTGTAATTTTTGTAATATTCTGTTCCTAATTCATGTATACATAAATATGACGTTTGTACTAGGCCTATTACATATAAAAAGTTTCAGTCGTTTAGCATGGCTATAAGAGCAAATTTTTAGAGAGATATTCGTACTATTGCATAAGATGATATATAGCGAGAAACCCTACCACTTTTCATAAAAATATATCATTTTTTCATGACAGGATTGTTTTTCCATTATCGAAGTAGTCCCTCTTTCTGTCGTGAATCACCATCCCACACAAAGTCAGGTGAATTAATATAGATTTTAGCTCTTAATACCAATTTTTAACCCCCCAAAAATCCCAGTTTGACCCCTATTCTGTATAAAATACAACTGACATGATCATTGTTTTTGTCTTTAGTCACCCTTCTTATATATAAATTATTCGCGATTTAAGCCGTTTCAACGATTTTCGACCCCTAAAAACTCAAATTTGGTCCCCCCTTAATTTTTGAATATTGCTCATCTTTGAACTAAACCTTTTGTATGGCAATGCGAACATTTGGGCGATATTGGGAATTTTTATCATGTACCCAATTTCAGATATCGTTTGAAGTGACACATAAACAAATAAATATATGAAATATTATATTATACAGATACATTTTTGTTAAAATCCAGGGATGAATTCAGGATGCTCTGAAACGGATTTGCCTATTGCAAAAATTTCAAAAATTCATGTTCTGAAAAATTTGGACCCTTTGCTATAGCTTCATTTTCTTTGAAAATTCGCTAAAGCCAACCAACCAACCGAACAAGCAAATGTATATTTTCTAACCCTCATTCTTCTAACCTTCATTATCGCTTATTAAGATTGTCATTCTATATATTGTTGATTTTTTTTAAAAACCAGTTTCACATAACTTTCACTATCTAATTTTGGTGGGATCGTGAGAAATACCACATTCAGGAGGTTGAAGATGTTGAACCGTTAAATCGTGTTTAATGCAGTTAGTGTAACATTGATAGTAGAACATAGATAAGTAGAAGTGCCGCCACAAGAAGTATCAAGTCGGTACCTGCTTACATCTGTGTTGCTCAGTCTGGAACTTTATTTATTTATATATTTTATTTTTATTTTATTATTTTTTTTACGAGGAAAACAGTGGGAAAATCTTGAAAAAGCCTTGGAGGGTCCGCACTCCGCAGCCGTGTGAGGTTTCACTCACTAAAAACCCACTTCCCCTTATCCACTTGACCTAATCAACCCCGGAATCGCTTGTTCAGTATTACTTCGGAGTGGGGTAAATCACTGGGCGATGTCACGCCCTATTCTGATGTCTTCTTGCGGTCTCCAGTTTATTCTTCACTTGAGGAGCGGGTCGTCCAGCTTTTTTGCCTTGAGGATTCGGACTTTGTAGGGCACAATCCTCTCCCAGCAGGTTCCCTGGCTGGAGATCACCTTCCCGATCACATTAGTTGGTGTGATCTCGCCCTCCTCTTCTTCTAGAATCTCCCTTTCCCTGCTCCATCTGGAGCAGTGGAAAAACGTGCGTTCGGCGTCGTCGTTTGGTGCATTGCAGTTGGTACCAGCACTTTGTGGTGTTTGCTTGCGCCCTTCTGTGCATATAAGACCGGAAGTATCCATGGCCCGACAGGAATATTGTGATGTAGAAATCCACTTCTCCGTGCCTCCTGTCAAGCCACGGGCTCACCTGTGGGTTCCCACTCATTTTGCCACTGCTGCAATGTTCTTTCTCTCTCCCATTTCTTGATAAGGGATTTTGACTCTTCTGTGGATCGCCGGAGGCAGATACGCTTCCTCTCCATTGCTAGGAGGTCGATTGGGATGTTGGCAGCAATGATCCCAATGGCAGGGAAGGAGATGGTACGATAGGCGCTCGCTATTCGCAAGGCTCCTCTCCTCTGCACTGACCGCAGGTGGTCTCTGTACTTTTTAACTTGTAGGGCCTCACCCCACACCACCACTCCATACCCACACCTCCTCCACTGGAACTTTATTGGCTCTCATATGAGCTACAAGACTATTACTGATATATCTAGTTCCACTAAATTCTGGCTATTGGGTACCTACTATAGTCGGATTTTGATGACAGTTATACCTCGACCTACGTCATTCATATGACCGGGCCTCAGTAACTCCGGACTCTCAATCCTGTTAGATCCCCACTTGAAAGAATGTTGTTCTTCTTGAAAGAATGACGAAGAAGATGAGCTCGTAAAAGTTTCCACCAACTACTACGTAGTTGGATGCTACGTAGTTTTTTCTTAGGTATTTGTTTCTCATTATAGTCGTAAGCCTGTTAAGTCTGTACAATGTGCATTGTTTAGAATCGCAAAATTTCATGTTTCTTTCTCGTTTCGTGCCTTTTGAAGACGATACATCATTACATTACCTAGTTGTTTCTTGTCTTGTTTGTGTGTTTGTTCGGTCATCACGACTGATACGAAATAAATGAGGATTTTGGAAGAAAAATCCATCTAATCCATCGGTTGGTTCCGTCACCACAGCATGGCTAACAGAAGCGGTTTATATTATTTTTAAATGAAACTAGATTCAATTTGGAGAACTTCGGCACCAACCGCACTGTCCTACGATAAGTATATATTTTTCTGTGATTTTTCGCATTTTCAACCAATTCTGACGTCATTGAACCCCTCCCATCTCTGGCGGGACTCCCCCCAACTGTGACTTTAGAATTGGTTGAAACTTTGAAAAATCATAGAAAAAGAACTACTTAGGTAGGACAGAGCGGTTGGTGTCAAAATTCTCAGATGGAATCTACTCTTATTTAAAAACAAAATAAATCACGTACTACCCCTTTGGTAAATTACGGTGAAATTTAGCCAGCATGTTTGTAACGGCAAACAAATGATGAATTTAATGGTGGAGATTTTCAAAAACAAAAATGGGTCAGATTTGAGTTGTTGCGGGTCGAAAATCGCCCCAAAACAAAACCCCAAAAGTTACGATCTTTGAAAGTTTTTTCATATTGTCACGCAGCATGACGGCAACTTTTTAATTATTGTCCTCTCATTTGCCAAATTATACTCTGATTTGGCTAACTAATATCATATACTCTGATTTGGCAAGTTAGATCATTTACTGCAGTAGATATTGTAATAAATTTCTTAATATGAAATTTATTGCATTGTAGTAAGTTATACTAATTTGCCAAATCAGAATCTGAAATGTGAAGGGAACACAATGGAAAAGGAGCAACCGCTGTATTAGCCGCCAAAGAGGGATCGTTAAGTAGCAGAGAGATCATAAAATTGGTACAGATTTTGAAACTTGGGTACCTATAGTTGTATTAAAGGCTGGGATTTTTTTTAGTTCGACATTATTTCTTACCTGTAATAAATTTTTTAATCTGTTAGTATTTCCATGGAACTTTTAATGGACTTTGTGGCGCTTTAAACCTCTTTGCCGGCAAACCCGCTACGTCGGTGTACCTACGTTGTAAATCATTATTATTACTGTATCATAATGCTTGGCTCATTTCAGTTTGATGACGTACTAAGTTTGATGACGTCTGGAATTACGTACTAAGCTTTCCTTGTGGGTTTTGACGAAGCTATAAGCGCCTCATCGCAGGCCTCCGGTTAAGTATCTTTCGTGCCTTTGTCCCTTGGTGTAAGTACTAAACAGCGTAGCTGCGCGCGGTATCAACAAGATAAATGTATGATTAGGCTATCATTATCGATTTGATGAGAGATTTTCAACTTTTCGAAGAGAGTTTTCCAAAGTTAGGAGCCTCCTCCCACCTTGCGCCTCGTATCCTCGGTCCCTTGGTTGATCTTATTCGTCCCCTGGTTGAATGAGGCTCTTACTCGTACCCAAGGCTGCAAGCCGCCATTTTGGGTATTTGGACTTGAAATTTTGACAGTCCTCCAAAATTTGTTGTATATTTTCGGTGCCACCATGGTGCCACGGAACGGCGCCACGCTGGTACCAGTGGTGCCATCTTTCAGAAAAATGTGTTTGGTATAGTTTCTCATGTTTTCCAGCACGTTGATTCGAATGGAATAACTTGCAAAGCTCTGTCAATCATCCTTACAGCGATTGCTAAATGTTAAGCCATTACGAAATGATTAACGTTCTCGACCACTCAGTATTAATATGGTTGGTAGGATTCTTGAGGGTTGGTCACTTAATAAAATATACACTATGCCGACGTTTCGATTTCTTTATAAATCCTCTTCAGGGCTTAGTTGATAGGTCTTGGCAGTAGCACGAACACACAGGCAGAAAAGGTGTTTATATAGCTATAGTTGAAAGTAGTACTTAATTATAGTTTTATCAAGAAGAGATGTTCATCATAAGTTTATCAGAACTGTGACTGAAATTCGGGTTATAGTTTCCGTTCGGGGTCTAGTTGGTCCTCAATGCTCGGCCTCGAAGCACCACCCGGAGCATTGTACGTCCAGCCGTTCGTGTGCACCAAAAAGCTTCGTCAACACGATCGTGAATCAAACGGTATTAATCCGGCCTGGATATCATCACTAGGGAGCACCTGATAAACTTATGATGAACATTTCTTCTTGATAAAACTATACTTACTACTTTCAACTATACCAATAGGTATAAACACCTTTTCTGCCTGTGTGTTCGTGCTACTGCCAAGACCCATCAACTAAGGCCTGAAGAGGATTTATAAATAAATCGAAACGTCGGCATAGTGGATATTTTAGTAAGTGACCAACCCTCAAGAATCCTACCAACCATATTACGAAAAATAGCTATTATTGAGCCATGGTACATACTATGTAGGCAGAATTTGAGCCTATTTTCAAAATTGCGTGAGGCCCCTGGTCAGCGGACCCACTACTGTAGTAAGTACGGTGGATAACAACGTGTTGAGTTCAGTAGCCATGATTGTATTTCGAGATTTCTCACCTCCTTGCCAAACATCCTCGCCCCCTTGGTATATTATATGTAAACTGAGCATAATCTCATTATGAGGTATAGCTATATATACCTACTATACTATTATGTAGGGTAGTACCTAACTAAACCATACCCAACATACAGACCTTTAGGAGGTATCGTCTGCTTGGCTGAGCCGATTCACTGACGTGACGGATTTTCTCTTAGGTTTTCTCGTGGTTTTCGCAACAACAACAACAACAAAAAAACCACAGTCATGCAGCATGGCTATAAGAGCGAATTTTCGAAGAAATAACTGATTTTATGTAAAACTGTTTTATCTCAAGAAATAACCACGTTCCTTCATCTTAAAAGTGCTCCAGTTTGAGAACGGAATGAGATATCGCAATTCTGATTTCACCATCGTGTTCAGCGTACAAAAACCTTTAAAATGAGGTGTCACTTGTCAGACTGTTTCATTTTGGGAATTTATGGGTAATTTTCCCCCCCTAAAACTCCCCAAAACTCCCCCTTAGAGAGACCCGATTCTGCCCATCTACGAACTTAGCCTGTCGATTGCCAAGACAGATTTTTTGTGCAAATTTGAACTTTTTATCTCAATTTTGTCGAGAGTTATCGTCTGGAATGACACATACCTAATATATAAATATATAAATATATATATATATAAATATATAAATATATATAAATATATATATATATATACATGTAATTTTTGGTGTCTTTCGGCAGTGAATTCAGGATGGTCTGAAACGGATTTTGGTATAAAAATCTTTCGGAAATTCGAGTTTTAAAAATTTTGGACCGAGAACAATAGCTTCCTTTTCTTCGAAAATTCGCTAACTGCAAATTATTACACAAAGGTTTATTATTTACCTGTATAGATGCCCCTTCTGCGTAGATCACTGTTTTCTGTGGTCCATACCTACCCTCGTGCTCCTTCCCAGGAGAGCCCTAAATCGAGTACTGGACCCAGCCCCGGAATTAAAATTTCCCACAAATTCGCGGGATTCCATAATTCAATCATTAATTATTTGTAGTTATTCATGAAGCATAAGGTAAATAATGAACCGTTGTGCATTGATTTACCTGCATAGATGCCCCTTCTACGTAGATACTATAATGAACGGTTGTGTAATAATTTACCCATCAATAATACTTCAACGATTAAGTCGCAAAAGTACTGTCAACAAAATCCAGCCCCTTCTACTTAGATGTTATAATGAGCAGTTGTGTAATAATTTACCGTTGTGTAATAATTTACCTTGTCTAATAATTTACCCATCAATAATACTTCACCCCGTTTGTTAAAGTTGCAAAAACCTATCAACAAAATCCAAAACAGCCTTCATTTTTCAAATGGAACAATATCACAGAACACCCAACTCGACTTCATACAGCCATCCGTGATTATAATCAGGTGCTCCCTAGTGATGATATTTGGGCTGAATGTATACAATTTGATTCACCCTCCTGTTGACCAAGCCAGTCGGTGCAAACTTGGGGACCTTACTGTGAAGGAACGGAGGGACGTACAATGCTCCGTGTGGTCTCAAAAAACTCGTAAGTTCATGAACTATCTAAAACCGTAAAGAGATTCACGTAAAAAAAAGGTATAGGCGTTCTTAAAATGTCAACCCCTATTTTGAACCCCTTAGAGATGGCTGACAGTAACGCCGAGCTTCGAAGACCAACTAGACCCCAAATGGGACCCACATACCAAATTTCATTAATTTTGGTTCATGGTAACTAAGAAAAGTGCTAAGTACGGCGGACGGACAGAAATTTTTGTATTGCATTTTCGGTATCTACATCCCCTTTGAGGGTGGGGGGGGGGGGTTCAAAATGTTGTTTTCATGCTCGATTCCAAAGGTTCATTATTGAAAATAATAAACCAAAAATTAAAAAAAAAGTATAACCCTGGATCGACTTCGATTTCAAAATAATTGGTATCAGGTAGCCTATTCGATGGTAACTTGGATTTACAGCTTTTCTCTGGTTCATCCGGAAAGTTGGCTCCTCATCACAACTCTCCACCAAACCTCAGGTGCCTTGGTATTTGTAGTTATTTAAATTTGTTCTGTGAACTTTAATTTCAACACAATTCGTGGCAAAGTCAAAGGTGGCCTATTCGATGACAACTTAGATTTGCAGCTTTTCTCTGGTTCATGCAGTAAGTAGGCGCCTCATCCCACATAATCTGCCAAGAACCCTTGGCGAACGTCATTATGGGTATCAAGTTACTTGGCCGAGCCCGTTTAATGACGTCCCGGAATTCCAGATTTCTTGGTTTCTTGCAGAAAGTAGGAACCTCATCCAAACTCTACCAGGAATCCCCTTAAAGTGTTCCTACTGAGTAAACTGTGCCCACTGTGCCAGCTTGTCAGTCCCGGAATTCCAGATTTCTTGGTTTCTTGCAGAAAGTAGGAACCTCATCCAAACTCTCTACCAGGAATCCCCTTAAAGTGTTCCTACTGAGTAAACTGTGCCCACTGTGCCAGCTTGTCAGTCCCGGAATTCCAGATTTCTTGGTTTCTTGCAGAAAGTAGGAACCTCATCCAAACTCTCTACCAGGAATCCCCTTAAAGTGTTCCTACTGAGTAAACTGTGCCCACTGTGCCAGCTTGTCAGTCCCGGAATTCCAGGTTTTTGTTTATTATTTTAAATATTGAACCATTGGAATCGAGCATGAAAAAAAAAGAAAAAAAGCTAATCCCCCCCTCAAAATTTGATGGTTCGTTTCAAGGTATGTAGAATCCGAAAATGCAAAAAAAATTTCTGTCTGTCCGCCGTACGCCCTACTGGCCACTTTTCTTAGTTACCATGAAACAAAAAAACCACAGTCATGCAGCATGGCTATAAGAGCGAATTTTCGAAGAAATAACTGATTTTATGTAAAACTGTTTTATCTCAAGAAATAACCACGTTCCTTCATCTTCAAAGTGCTCCAGTTTGAGAACGGAATGAGATATCGCAATTCTGATTTCACCATCGTGTTCAGCGTACAAAAACCTTTAAAATGAGGTGTCACTTGTCAGACTGTTTCATTTTGGGAATTTTTGGGCAATTTTTCCCCCCTAAAACTCCCCAAAACTCCCCCTTAGAGTGACCCGATTCTGCCCATCTACGAACTTAGCCTGTCGATTGCCAAGACAGATTTTTCGTGCAAATTTGAACTTTTTATCTCAATTCTTTCGAGAGTTATCGTCTGGAATGACACATACATATATAAATATATATATATATATATATATATATATATATATATATATAATTTTTGGTGTCTTTCGGTAGTGAATTCAGGATGGTCTGAAACGGATTTTGGTATAAAAATCTTTCGGAAATTCGAGTTTTAAAAATTTTGGACCGAGAACAATAGCTTCCTTTTCTTCGAAAATTCGCTAATTGATGAAATTCGGGTTATAGGTTCCGTTCGGGGTCTAGTTGGTCCTCGAAGCACCACCCGGAGCATTGTACGTCCACCCGTTCGTGTGCACCAAAAAGCTTCGTCAACATGATCGTGAATGAAACGGTGTGAATCCGGCCCGGATATCATCGCTAGGGAGCACCTGATTATAATCAAGGATGGCTGTATGAAGTCGAGTTGGTTGTTCTGCGATATTATGTCATTTGACAAGTGATGGACTATTGGATTTTGTTGGTAGGTACTTGTGAAACTTGAACAAATGTTGATGTATTATTGAAGGGTAAAATATTACAAAATGGTGAATTATTGCGCAACGGCAAATTATTACACAACTGTAAATTATTACATAACTCTAAATTATTACAGAACGGTAAATTATTACACAACGGTTCATCTACCAAGAAGGGGCTGGATTTTGTTGATCCTGCAACTTTTGCAACTTGAACAACCGTTGAAGTATTATTGATGGGCAAGTTATTACACAACGGTTCATTATACTTGACCACGAAGGTAGGTACTGACCACAGAAAACAGTGATCTACGTAGAAGGGGCATCTATTTCACTCCACATAAACAATTTTCCTTCAGAACTTCATTATTTGCGTTTCTTTTGGTTTATTATTCTGTGAATAATACACCTATGTAATCGCTCAGCAAAAAATTTTTATAACACCCCCTCAAACTTTTTTCTTTTACGTTTCAAGGTGCATAGATTCCAAAAATGCAATGTCCGTCCGCTGTATCACGTGTACCGGCTTCATTTTAGACCTAAAAAAGTCGTTCTTTCGCACACATGCTCCATTTGGGCCCTAGTTGTGTCCCGAAACTTTTCAGCCCGATCGGAATATACCCAGGGGTGTTATGAGTGAAAATGTGTGTAAAAATAGGTACTTTTGCGTTTTAGCAACATGTTGGTAACATGAGCTTTTGAAGTTTTCCATGTTTTTTTGGACGAGAAGACCGAATATGAAGTCGATTTTGACCAAGGAGTGGAAAATTGAGGTTGTACCAGATGTTCAGCTCCCAAAATCGATTTTTTATGAGTCAAAAACCTGCGAAATCGTCTGAAATCACCATCAATTTGTAGAATAACATTAGGAAAAGTGTCAACACGTGGATCAAGACAATTAAATGGCACTACCAATGATCAACGATAATAAAAAAAATATAATAAAAAAAAGGAGCGTACCACCATTGGTCAAAACCATCAGAAATAGCTATTTAAATTATTTTACATGAAAGCAACAATAAATGAACAGCCAGCATTTCTGTAGGTATGTCCATAGAATAATAAACCCATGTGACAAGGACTTTGCAGCGTTTTTTCCATTTTAGTTAGTTAGTTACTGTTTGTCATCGACAGAATTATTTTAGCAACATTTAACTCGTGATTTAAGTAGGCACCTAGTTACGAGTACGGGGTTAGGTGTACTAACCTTCGAAGGGTCTGCGATCCACATAATATGTATAGAATAGTACATATTATATTATATAGACGGGTATAACAGAAGGGTATTCTGTACAAAATAATAAACCGTTGTGCAGGGATTTGCAGCGTTTTTTGGTTTCTTGCAGAAAGTAGGAACCTCATCCAAACTCTCTGCCAGGAATCCCCTGGAAGCGTTCCTACTGAGTAAACTATGCCCACTGTGCCAGCTTGTCAGTCCCGGAATTCCAGTTTTCTTGGTTTCTTGCAGAAAGTAGGAACCTCGTCCAACCCCTCTGCCAGGAATCCCAGGTCTACTGAGTAAGCTGCCTGCTGTGCCAGCATCAAAGTACGAACATGTTGCTCAGCCGGTTCTGGGACGTCACGGATTTCCAACTTATCTCTGCGTTTTGCGGAAAGTAGGCCCCCCTCCCCTGACCCCTTCCATCTCATCAAAACTCCCCTCAACCGGCGGTGGTCGAGGATCCAGGAAAACCCCCAAGGTCCCAAGAGGCCTTCGAACCAGAAGAGCGCGGATCCCCAGGAACTCAACCTCTGGTGGGGAGATCCCTCGTTCCCCCTCTCGGACCCTTTCTTCAGGCGTTCAGGCCTCGAGTGAACGGGAGAAGGGGCCGGGCGTCCTCAAGTTCTTACACGCTAGTCAGTCAGTCAAGAACCGTTGTTGTGAGTGATAGTGATGTCATCTTGATTACAACATTAACCTGAGGATCTGCCAACTTCTACATCATGTAGGTACCATTTCACGATATCAACCAATTAATTATTTTTAACTCAAAATTCGCATTTCGAAATCCCACTCTACTGGCTCACGTACCTAAGCCCCATTTGATAACTTGGATTATACACATATTACAATTAATTTACCATGTTGAAGGCCGTGAGAAACGGCGGACTGAACATGCAAACCTTATTCTATTGTCATCCCATCATTTGATTGTTCCTACCAGAATATTCTCGTGAAGTAGGTAATTCAGTTTTTTCCATTCTTAATACGGAATTTTCATACGTTTCATACGTTTTTTTATTCGAAATGCTACAACACCGTTTGGATTGGCCTCTGTTCAAACCTTACAGCTTTTATGCAATTGTCAATTCTTTAGAGAATTTTCGCTGTAGACGAAGATTCTTAGCTAGGATTCTTCTTATCAAATACATCAACAAGTTTTGCATTTCCCTTTGATCGAATTTTGTAGCTACCTCTTCAGTTATTTAGTGGATCTTAATTTTGGACGAAAATTCTTAGCTAGGGTTCCTCTCATACGAAATTCATCGTCACCGTTTGGATTGCCCTCTGTTCAAACTTTATAGCTTCTTATTCAATTGTCAGTTCTTTAGTGAATTTCGATCCATTATCGAGCTATGATCGAAGATTCTTAGCTAGGATTCCTCTCATGAAATTCATCAACACTGATGGATTTCCGTTTGACCAAATTTTGTAGCTACCTGTTCAATTATTTAGTGGATCTTCATTTTGGACCGAGATTCTTAGCTAACTCTCATAACAAATTCATCAACACCGTTCGGGTTGCAGTCTGTTCAAAATGTATAGCTTCTTATTCAATTGTCAATTCTTTAGAGAATTTCCGCTATGGACGAAGATTCTTAGCTAGGATTCTTCTTATCAAATACATCAACAAGTTTTGCATTTCCCTTTGATCTAATTTTGTAGCTACCTGTTCAATTATTTAGTGGATCTTAATTTTGGACGAAAATTCTTAGCTAGGGTTCCTCTCATAAGAAATTCATCTACACCGTTTGGATTGCCGTCTGTTCAAACCTTACAGCTTTTATGCAATTGTCAATTCTTCAGTCAATTTTCGCTGTAGACGAAGATTCTTAGCTAGGATTCTTCTTATCAAATTCATCAACACTGTTTGGATTTCCGTTTGATCAAATTTTGTAGCTAACTGTTCAATTATTTAGTGGATCTTAATTTTGGACGAAGATTCTTAGCTAGGGTTCCTCTCATAAGAAATTCATCAACACCGTTTGGATTGCCCTCTGTTCAAACTTTATAGCTTCTTATTCAATTGTCAGTTCTTTAGAGAATTTTCGCTGTAGACGAAGATTCTTAGCTAGGATTTCTCTCATCAAATTCATCAACACTGTTTGGATTTCCGTTTGATCAAATTTTGTAGCTACCTGTTCAATTATTTAGTGGATCTTAATTTTGGACGAAAATTCTTAGCTAGGGTTCCTCTCATAAGAAATTCATCTACACCGTTTGGATTGCCCTCTGTTCAAACTTTATAGCTTCTTATTCAATTGTCAGTTCTTTAGAGAATTTTCGCTGTAGACGAAGATTCTTAGCTAGGATTTCTCTCATCAAATTCATCAACACTGTTTGGATTTCCGTTTGATCAAATTTTGTAGCTACCTGTTCAATTATTTAGTGGATCTTAATTTTGGACGAAGATTCTTAGCTAGGGTTCCTCTCATAAGAAATTCATCTACACCGTTTGGATTGCCCTCTGTTCAAACTTTATAGCTTCTTATTCAATTGTCAGTTCTTTAGAGAATTTTCGCTGTAGACGAAGATTCTTAGCTAGGATTTCTCTCATCAAATTCATCAACACTGTTTGGATTTCCGTTTGATCAAATTTTGTAGCTACCTGTTCAATTATTTAGTGGATCTTAATTTTGGACGAAAATTCTTAGCTAGGGTTCCTCTCATAAGAAATTCATCTACACCGTTTGGATTGCCCTCTGTTCAAACTTAATAGCTTCTTATTCAGTTGTCAATTCTTTAGAGAATTTTCGCTGTAGACGAAGATTCTTAGCTAGGATTCTTCTTATCAAATACATCAACAAGTTTTGCATTTCCGTTTGATCTAATTTTGTAGCTACCTGTTCAATTATTTAGTGGATCTTAATTTTGGACCGAGATTCTTAGCTAGGGTTCCTCTCATAACAAATTCATCAACACATTTCGGATTATCTTCTGTTCAAACTTTATAGCTTCTTATTAGAAATTTTCAATCCTTTATTGAATTTTCGTTACGGACGAAGATTCTTAGCTAGGATTTCTCTCAACAAACTCATAAACACCGTTTGGAATGAACTTTGTTCAAATTTTGTAGCTACCCATTGAATTCTTTAGCTAGGTTCCTCTCATAACAAATTCATCAATACCTTTTATATTTCCCTTTGATCAAATTCTGTAACTACCAACTCATTTATTTAGTGAAGAAGAAGTTATTAATAAAGTTATTAAGAAGTTATTTATTTATAAGTTAGTTTAGTGAAGAATTGAAGTTATAAATCGGCCAAAAATTTTATGATACTAAAATGACGAATTTTTCTTTTTCGAAAGGCGTTCGTATGAGCGGTAAAACACTTTTCTCTCTCCCCTCCTTCTCTGAGACAAACAAATGGAAATAGTGTTGATATATGGGAATGGCTTGAAAATTAAATCATAATAATAGGCAAAACGCCGTATCCCCAGACTTATATTGCTTCCCTCTTTATCCTATCCAAAGTTGCGTTGTTTTATTTTTCTTTGTTTGATATTTACAGTTGTTTATCGGTTTGTGACGAGTCAATTAGGTACGTAACTCACGCAAAGATTAGCTCTTGTTTGGGTGGTTGTTTATATTGATGTCAATTGAATTGTACCAATTTAGAACACACACCGAGGTGTGTAGGTACTGGTACATCTGATGTCCTGTTTTACAATTTCCGTTAGAAAGGAGGAAGTTTATGTGTTCATTTCGAGATTTCCGGCGGATTAAAGGTCCTAGGTAGACAGATACCAGAATATTATCGCGAATACGGACAGACGATGCCGCAACTAACCGACGATTACCGCAATTAAATAAGTATCAGGCTCATTGCTGAACAGCATAGATAAAACATTTTATAGAAATTCTGTCAAAACCGAAAATAAATTATTGTCTGTTACGTTCAAACAAAACTTACATCTATTTATAATGAAATTCACCATCCGTTTGGACTTACTTGACTCGGAAGTCAACATTGCTGTTTCTTCGGTGAAATAAAGATGTGATTTGTGCAGTAAGAATGAAGAATTTTATTCTTCCTATGCTAATCATACCTAACTAGTGGGTCCGCTAACCAGGTGCCTCATGCAATTTTGAATTTATCGCACTCAATAATAGCTATTTTTAATAATGTTTTATGGCTAAATATTTATCAATCGCTGTAAGGATGATTGATAGAGCTTTGAAAGTTATGCAGCTCGATTCAGCGTGCTGAAAAACATGAAAAACTATACCAAACACACATTTTTCTGACAAACGGCACCGCTGGTGCCACCGTGGCGCCGTTCCCTACCACTTCTGTGACGCCAAAGACTATACAGCAAATTCTGGAGGCCTTAACACTTTGTCTGACAGATGGCACCATGGTATCGCCAAAAGCTAGGCCTAAGAAGAGTACTGTCAGAATTTCAAATCAAAATACTCGAAATTGCGGCTTATAGCGTGGTACAAACATACATACATACATACATACTAATTAAGTATAATAGTCAACCGCAGATGTCGCTTGAATCTAAGTAAGTTCATCAGTGGTGTTCGGCAAACCAGTATTTTACATGCGCTACATCAGGCTTTCGAAGTAGAAGGTCACTTGTGGGTTATTTTAAAATATCTTACGAACTTCCTGCTTTATTTGAGAATCCCGTCGCAAATGGCGTTTCAGAATCTCGAGTTCCTAACTTGAGTTACAGTCGTCGTCATATTCAGTATCAATTTATGTCTACCTATCTAGAACTAGTATTTTCTATGCTTCACAACTCACAATTTATTCATCTACAACGCTAGCGGAAGCCAGTATTAATAAATAATAAAATTATATAATATATAATAAAAAGCCTATATTTTGGAAAGTATATTATGATAAAAGTGTAATTTAATAAAAATAGGTAATCATAGAAGTGAACATTACCTATTAGCCTCCCTAAATCAACATAATTATTTTCTAGACTTTCATTTTATAATTTATTCTAGACACACGTGGTTCAGTGTCTGGCTTTCTGAAATTAACGTAGTGATGAAATATACGTACCTACCTACCAAACCTTGCGTCCTCGTAGTTTATTATTGTTTCATTAGTTTATTAATGTTTCGTTTGGTTTTGGTTTATTATTTCCAATAATGAAAATTTGATGGTTTGCGTTTCAAGGTACATAGAATTCGACATTGGAATAAACATTTTCTGTCCGTTTTCGAAAACGTTCAGTAGAAGTGTATGGTTTCTATGCTGTTTTTAATTTTTTTTCACTTTTCTATATAATTATACAATATATTATGTATTAAGGGGCGAATTTTTTTGGATCACATTCCGGGCTCTACTCATCACAATAATTTCTCCTGGTCCGCTCAGAAGACTTCGCCTTGAAAATTTTTATTGCGGATGTCGAGCGGTTTATTTGATCAGAGAATAACTCAGAGATGGCGTCTCATCCTGTATATAAATAGTCCACTTAGTTTTCTCGGTTTTTCTAGGTCCACCAGGTTTTTCTAGGTACGTACGTTATGAAATCAGACTGTGTATCTGAATGCCGATCGCGGTGCTGTACAAAAAAAATATTCGATGATTAGTAATTATTTTTATTTTGCAACAGCGCTTTGATGGTCTTTCATGCGGAAGGCGGTTTCTTTGTCCAGGTTTTGAAATTAAATCGTTGAATGGGCACTTACTTACCCCTGTGTTTTACTGGTCTGTCTCAGTTTCATCTCTGTTGCTCTTCAAATATTCACCTTGTAGATTACTATTTAGGTAGTTACCTGGTATAAATAATATAAATTAAGAAAGATAAACCAACAAAAATAAAGAAATTGACAAAATTTAAAATACCTCTATGTTTCGGCGACCTCTATGTTTTCTCGTGATCACGGCAAATAGCCGAAATATAGAGGTATTTTAAATTTTGTCAATTTCTTTAATTTTGTTGGTTTATCTTTCTACTTAATGTTTCTTAGCAATGTGCTATTTATTACAGACGCTGCTTGACTGCGCCAACTTTGAATGGCACCCAATTATCGTGGGACAGGGTATCCAGCGAATTCATCTTTTATAATACATATTAATTTATATAATTGGTTAAAGACTCACTGAGTTAGTATACACGTTAAATAAAAGCCAAAGAAGAAAGATGAACCAACAAAATTAAAGAAATTGACAAAATTTAAAATACCTCTATATTTCGGCGATTCGCCGTGACCACGAGTAGGAGACTCTCGTGATCACGGCAAATATAGAGGTCGCCGAAATATAGAGGTATTTTACATTTTGTCAATTTCTTTAATTTTGTTGGTTTATCTTTCTTCTTTGCCTTTTATTCAACGTGTATATTAACTCAGTGAGTCTTTAACCAATATTATATAAATTAATAATATATATGTATTATAAAAGATGAATTCGCTGGATACCTTGTCCCACGATAATTGGGTGCCATTCAAATTGGCGCAGTCAAGCAACGTCTGTAATAAATAGCACATTGCTAATAAGTGCTAATAAGAAGCATTAAGTAGTTTTATTTTTGTTACCCGTCTGCTACGGTATTCATCTTCCTGCTTCATTTATTGCGCCTGATGGGGGATTGATTTAACAAATTCGCCATTTTTGTTATCAAGTGGAAGTGAGTGGACGCCAAGGCTTTGTGGCGTAAGGCGTATTCGCTAAAGGGGCCCAACGACAATAGGTACCTGCGTAGCTATTCTGTTATTTAGCCGAAAGGACACTTTCCGGAGATCTCAACTTACCTGAGTTGCCTTGGCAGAACAAAAATCTCTTTGGGAAAATGAAATGCGTGTATCTGTCTCGCGAATTGCTCAGTAATTTCTGCTTTATCTCACCAGTGACGGTGGTTGGTTGAAGGCCGGGAACTGGACACTGGAAGGCTTCCGGTGATGAAATGTAAACGTTTCTGGCGACTAAGGTATCGGATGAATCACAATCGGACAGCACAGCGTTCCGTTCGGTCTTCCAAATACCAAGTAAATAAATTCGAAATTGCGATTGCTACTACAGGAGTTGAAAGTCACACTCCGCGACACGCAGATACAATAATATTACGCGATGCCACCGGTTATATTGTAGTGTCATCCAAAAGTTACGCCTTATTTAAAACCTCTATAAATTTATTAAACAACAATGCATTCAATTAATTTGCAAAAACCATACCATTGAAATCAGCATTTTTGTTCAATGATCAGCAAATGTTGATTTCAGTGGTTTGGTTTAAAAAATAATGTAATTAATTGTTTTTACTTCCTTGATATTACTGTAAAGCAGGCATGTCAAACTCAAGTTCCTCAAGGGCCAAATGGCTGCTTCTTAAAGGTTGTGTGCGCCGCAAGAAAATCACTAAACGGAATTATATCAAGTTTACAAGAAGTTTAACAACAAAATGCAAGAAGAAAACATGGATCTTACCTAATATTTTTTCCCTGACAGTTGACATCTTTCTCGTTCCACCAAATTTTCCACGTTGGGAACAATATTGTTTGCTGCGGCCACTCTGAGAGTCGAGCTTAGATAGCAGTCTGTAAGCCTGGGCCTTTCTGGAGACTTATTTCGTTTCATAAGGGAGAAGAGTTGTTCACATAGGTAGGTATTCCCAGGCATAGAAATTATTTCAGCCGCGAAATGCCGAATTTTCGGGAACCGAAAGAAACTTATTTCAAGAAACTTGTGTTTCAGGGTTGAATCACACTGCATTTCAATCACCTCCATTTGTAAATGAGAGGGCACTTTTTCCACGTCAGCGGTAATCCGTTAAATTCTTTTTTCAACGATTCAGTAGATATAGAATATTTTTTGAAAAGAACAGGAGTGAACTCTTCGCCTTCCCAACTTCTTTTACTAGTGACACCTCATTTTAAAGGTTTTTGTACGCTGAACACGATGGTGAAATCAGAATTGCGATATCTCATTCCATTCTCAAACTGGAGCACTTTGAAGATGAAGGAACGTGGTTATTTCTTGAGATGTTCTTCCTGGTTCGTCTGCTCTAATCTGATAACGGAATGGGATATCGCAATTCTGACTTCACCATCGTGTTCAGCGTTGAAAAATCTACAAACCGAGGTGTTACTCGGCAAAGATGGAACAAAAAATTTGTTACGTATCCAATACCTACTCTTCTGGTATTCAAAACATTTTTGATTTCCCCCTCCCCCTCCTTCTACCCCAAATTTTACTTTGCGTAAAACTACTCCTGTTTTAATTTTGTATGGTATCAAGTTGGGAAAACATTGGCCGAAAATTAATTTTCAGAAAATTTTAGGCGGAGGAAGATGCCGAAAACTTCGAAAATTCGCTCTTATAGCCATGCTGCATGACTGTGGTTTTTCATGACATTGTAGGGTGGGCCGCATTGCACTGATTGCTAGCACCGACTCGTGGGCCGCACATTAACGTCTTGTGGGCCGCACATTAACGTCTTGTGGGCCGCACGTTTGACATGCCTGCTGTAAAGGAATGGAAGTGTGGGACTCGACTAAAATAGGTTTTCGAGAAAACCGTGGAATCTTGTTCAGAAGTAGACGGTTTTCCGTTTGATGTCGCTCCATATGTATGTACACTGGAATTTTAAATGGTCATATCTAAGTTCCCTCAAAATACGGGGGTTTTCAGATTTTCTTTTTAGGTTTTGTTCATTCAATTTGAGATTAGAACGAGCTTTCTAGGTGGGGAAAAAAATAAGAGTTATGAAGGGTTTTTCAGTTGTTCGATTTTCAACGATAACTGCCGTAAAAATGTACCAAAATTGGTGCGGTTGGTACCAAAATTTCCTATGTAAAGATCAAGTCCGTTGATTTTGAGCTCGATCGCTTTTGATTTGGCTAATTGGCAGCAAAAAACGCTGCAAAGTCCTTGTCACATGGGTTTATTATTCTATTGGAGTTCTAGAGATTTTTGTTGGCTGTTAAATGTATTGTTTCTTTCATGTGGAATGATTGAAATAGCTGTTGCTGATGATTTCCACCAATTTTGGCCCCCAAAACATGAAATAGGTTCGCTTTTTTTTTTTTTTTAAGATCATCTTTGATCATTGGTAGTGGCATTTAATGGTCTTGATTCACCTGTTTACACTTTTTCCAATGTTATTGTACACATTGATGGTGATTTCAGACAGTTTTCCAGGTTTTTGACTCATAAAAAACCAATTTTGGGAGCTGAACCTTTGGTAAAACCTCAATTTCCGCGTCTTTGGTCAAAATCGACTTCATATTCGGTCTTCTCGTCCTCAAAAAATATGTCAATGGGTCCAACATCTTCTAGGTTTACTAGCTAAATGACGTTGGAGTTGTCAGAAAGTGGTTGAAAGTGAGTTTACAGATCAATGCAAGTTTACGGATTTTGACCGAAATGGGCGGCCCCTGCCCATCCATACTGTTATTGGGAACATGGAAGTATTGTGAGGCAGTCTGCACACCGGAACTTTGTTATTATGATTTTAAATCCGGCGTTAATTTTGAATGACCTTACACATGAATTTAGTGTTAGTTCACATGAGCCTTAATTGTTGCCTCTCATCACATGCTCGCCATCATTTTGACATTTAATGAAGATGCGTTGCAAACTTTGCAAGCGGAAGAACAAAAGTGGGAATTTGAAATTTTCCCTTAGGAGTTTCCTCGAGATTGGCCTTCTTCCAGGCTCGTTTCGATTTGGCACTTGATGAACAACTTCACAATTCTGCTGCTTGTACCACGCGTCTCTCTGTATTTGTGACACATGGACATTCACATTTGGTCCCTGCTTTACACGAAGAATGCGGAACCATTTTCAGAGGCCTCATCAGTTCATTTTGCTTCTAACTTAGGTCCCTGCTGACGAAATCTTTTCATGCAAGTACCCAAAAATGGTTTCGTCATCTAAAATAAATATGTTTGTACTAATTTCCTGTCGTAAACACAAAAACAAATCAAGTTTAGTGTTAGCCTGTCGGTTAATCTGTACCAGAGGTTGAAAATAGGTCGGGGAGGTGTTGGATTAGTCGGGTATTATCATTATTATTATGGGTCGGGGTTGGGTATTATCTATAGGTTTGTTCGCAGTGACCATCTGACGGTTATCTGACTGCCAGGAAAGCGTTTTCAGTGCTCTGACGCTTTTCGGACTGTATAGTATCCATGACTGGCTGATCGCAGCTTTTTCCTGACTATACAACTTCATTTTTCTGATCAGTCACTCCAGTACACAGTCAGGGCGGACGAAAAACTGACCTTGCACTGCCTTCTCGATTCCCAACCATTATCAAACTCAAACCCTTCTCACACGCTTATAAGAAGGTATTGGGCCATGGATGGTTTCTTACGGGTTTCTAGGAGTCAGCAAACCATCAGAAAAAACCAGTGGTGCCAACAGAGCTAATAATATCACTTCGGTATGTACCGACCGTCTCATCCGACAGAATAATCCTGAAATTTTGAGGAATATTCCGGTTGTTTCTGGATCTCCCTTAGTCCGAAATCACTGCAGATATTTCGAATAAACCTTCAGTGAACATGAAGCTTGTGTCCCTATGTGCGCAGTGGCATGCGCCCGAAACTTAGGTTCGCTCAAACATCAAACATGAAATCCTTGTACCCAGCTCGGCATATAAATTGAATTAACGTCGTGACGAAGCTGGTCTGACTGGTCCGACATTCTTTTCGTTGGATTCTTGTACTGGGTGATGAAATTTGGGGGAATCCATGCATTCTTGGAGATTCCAAGAGATATCCTCGATTCCTTACAAGTGTGCTGACTGTGCTCAACTCAGAGATGGACATATTCGTATTCGTAAATACGAATATGAATATATTCACACGGCGTATTTTCTATGAATACGAATACGAATATATTCATATTTACACGTGTAAATATGAATATATTCGTATTCACACAAATTCCATGTGAATACGAATATATTCATATTCACACAAATTTCGTGTGAATATGGTAGATATTTATGATGTTATTAACTCGAATTTCATGTGAATATGGTTGACATATGATGGTATTTAGTCGAATTTCAAGTGGATATGATAGGAATATGTTCATATTCACACGAATTTCGTGTAAATATGGTAGAAATATATTCGTATTCCCTCGAATTTCATGTAAATATTGTACGTATATGTACATATTTACATGAATTTCGTATAAATATGTTAGTAATTTAATCGTATTCCCTCGAATTTCATGTGACTATGGTAGGAATATGTTCATGTTCATATTCAAACGATTGTCGTGTAAATATGGTAGATATATGATGGTATTCACTCTAATTTCACGAAGTGTATTCAATATAACGCACAAATACACGTATCTACTGAAGTAAAGTTGATCTGAATATTAAGAGTTTACTGAATTCATCGCTTGGCTCCAATGTACGTGGGAGTTTAATAGTTTCTGTTTTGTATTTGGACTGAAAACACCATAGCTACTTCCTACTCATTTTCCTTCCGAGTCTACTAAAGCAGCAGAAGCTTTGTGATCACATTCTTTGTGTTTTCCTCCAAAACATGAACACACTATTTCTACTGAATTTATTGTTTTGTATTTACTCGAAATTCATGTGAATATGATCAAGTTCCTACCGTATTCACATGAAATTCGAAGGAATACGATTATATTTCTACCATATTTACACGAAAGTCGTGTGAATATGAACATGTTCCTACCATATTCACATAAAATTCGAGGGAATACGATTATATTTCTACCATATTTGCACGAAATTCGTGTGAATATGAACATGTTCCTACCATATTCACATGAAATTCGAGGGAATACGATTATATTTCTACCATATTTACGCGAAATTCGTGTGAATATGAACATATTCCTACCATATTCACATGAAATTCGAGGGAATACGATTATATTTCTACCATGTTTACACGAAATTCGTGTGATATTCATATCGAACATTATGAACTATTCATATTGAACATATTGCTATCATATCGACTTGAAATTCGACTGAATTCCTCATATAGGTATCTACCATATTCACATGAAATTCGAGTGAATACCTGCATTTATCTACCATATTCACACGAAATTTGTGTAAATATAAATATATTCGTATTCACATGGAATTTGTGTGAATATGAATATATTCATATTTACACGTGTAAATATGAATATATTCGTATTCGCATTCATAGAAAATACGCCGTGTGAATATATTCTTATTCGTATTTACGAATATGAATATGCCCATTTCTGGTTCAACTCCTCCTATTCCTCATGGTTTTTTCTTCAGCTGGTACCAATCGCGTGGCTTAATAAGTAAGCTCTGTACATTTAAACCCCAATTACTGTTCAACTACAAAGTATCTCGAAACCCACTGCCGAACATCATATTCGTCCTTATTCGTTTGATACGACTAAACCAGGCCACTGGATGCGGAAACTAAGGAAATGGGCCAATATTTCGTCTCCTCCCTCGCCAAGCAGACGAATTCTCATTGGGTTCCGGCGCTTGGGAACCGGTCTGTTTTGTAAGTCTTGGTAACGTTTGAGAGAAAGTCGTACAGATTCACTTTCGTTGAGGCTGAAACGGGTGACATGTAGCGATGACCTACTTGGAAAAATTAGCCCAGCAGGTAGACGTAAAAATGTGACGTTTTTTTCAATTATCCATATTTTTTTCTGACAATAAAATAAACAGTTAGGTGGCCCTCATATCTCACTGTATTTTGACTTCCAAATGACAGTTATGTAATGTTGAGCGGAGGCCACCTATCAAGTTGGTCAATCCTTGTTGGGGAATCGGGATATCTCCCCATCCATCTATCTCGTCATCTCAATACGAGAATAGAGTAGAATTACGTTATTACGTAGAATTGCGTTATGCTTGTAACACTACAGTGTAGAATGGTTCATCACCAGTAAGGCAAAAATTGACTTGAGACCCTTGAAATTACAATTTAAAAATTTCCCTCAGTTTTATTGTTCACAACTGAGCCATCAACCCTTTCATCAATTCCGAAGCCTTATCGAGTTCAAACACGTCGTCTAAATATTGATGAGTATATTTGAGAATTAGTTGGTAGTAGAAACGCTAGACACGCTAGTTTTGGTTTATTTAGTCAACAGTTCCAAGTCTCGTAAATTCTCAACATTTTTATACCTAACTTGAATCACTCGCGGCGGAATAGTGGAAATCCATTGCAAAAAACTACAGGATAAAAATAAAATAGTCTATTTCCACGTAAACTAACAAAACTGTAGACCGGTTTCGGTTGTTACACCATCGTCAGTACACTATAGAATCGTATAGTACAGTACACTATAGAATCGTATAGTACAGTACACTATAGAACTCTGTAGTGTACTGACGATGGTGTAACAACCGAAACCGGTCTACAGTTTGCTAGTGTACGTGGAAATAGACTATTTTAATTTTATCCTGTAGTTTTTTTCTCAACATTTCCTTGGGCGTTAGGAAGTTTTTGTGAAGAAGTTGTACGGAATAATATGGAATATGCCATCATAATCTGGTCCCCTTTCTATTCAGTACTTAGATATGAATTGGAGCGTGTTCAGAGGCGTTTCATGGGTTATGTTGCTCACAATCTGCATGACGGGGAGGACTTCCACGCGGGTCCTATGATGGGTAGTGGTGGGAAAGAGTAGTTCATTTGAAGGACTCAAGTTCACTTAGTTCACTCCGTGAAAGGAGCAGTTCTTTTGAGTTAGTTCAGTTAGTTCATTCCAGTTCCTTTTCGTTTCCAACCACAGAACACAAACACTGAACTAGAACGAATATACAGGGTGTCACCCTTTCGGGCGCACCACCGGCCAGGGTTCGATTCTACTACTAATTTGCGACTTTTTTTGTCCTATAACATATATTTTTTAATTCACGCTAAATACCACTTTTTTCACTTTTAAGATTTTTTTCGCATTTTCGACCTTGTTCGCTAAAACTGTCATAACTCCCTTAATTGATGAAGTAAATTCAAATTTGATTATACCATTGGAAAGAGCGTTAAATTTCCTATCTCCCTGACGCCTTTTTAGACAATTTTAAAAAATGAACGGGTGAAAAATAAGCCGAAAGTGAAAAATTGGTAAAATTTCGAAAATGTTCACTTTCTTCAAAGCTTGTCTCTCGAAACGTCCTGAACGGAAATTTTTATGCTGCAAGCCTAAAAGTTGCATCTGAATCCGAGCTTTCCAACGGTGTAGTCAATGTTTTTTTAAAACCACTTCTTTGGTAAGAAAATGACGTTTTTAAGGCAGAAAACGTTAATTTGCGGGTGAAAATCAGCGTTTTCCACCAGAAGTGCTATCCAACTTAACAAATTCGTTTGACACGGAATTTTACGTATTTTTTGACGCTGAATCGAATGGTGACACTTTCACATCTCCTCGACAAACAAATAGCGCTTTTCAAGCCCTTTCCTTTGGGCGAAGGGGTCAATTTCGTTGTTCGTTTTAACCAAAATTTTCATTGAGGGAGGTCTGGATTATTAATGACTCGCACTCCTCCCAATTTGTTTATATCTACCTAATTTTTGCCCGCTGTCTCGAAAATATCGTCCCGATCATCTCCGGAAAGGTTTCTCTTTTCGATAGATAACAAGTACACAAGTAGATAACAAGGGTACAAATATCATTTGTGATTGTTGGAACGTTCAACCGTTGACGTGCAGGTAGGCAGTTGCTACTTACTCTGCGCTTGAAAACCATGGCATCTTTTTCAAACCAGGACGACGAGCCCGTGAATGCCTCATACAAAACGGGGGACATTTTGAACATCTTTAACAATAAACATACTCAAGAAATCAAATGATTCGAGGACTCAGTTGTTGTACCCTGTTTAACCCAGAAAGGGCTTGAAAAGCGCTATTTGTTTGTCGAGGAGATGTGAAAGTGTCACCATTCGATTCAGCGTCAAAAAATACGTAAAATTCCGTGTCAAACGAATTTGTTAAGTTGGAAAGCACTTCTGGTGGAAAACGCTGATTTTCACCCGCAAATTAACGTTTTCTGCCTTAAAAACGTCATTTTCTTACCAAAGAAGTGGTTTTAAAAAAACATTGACTACATCGTTGGAAAGCTCGGATTCAGATGCAACTTTTAGGCTTGCAGCATAACAATTTCCGTTCAGGACGTTTCGAGAGACAAGCTTTGAAGAAAGTGAACATTTTCGAAATTTTACCAATTTTTCACTTTCGGCTTATTTTTCACCCGTTCATTTTTTTAAAATTGTCTAAAAAGGCGTCAGGGAGATAGGAAATTTAACGCTCTTTCCAATGGTATAATCAAATTTGAATTTACTTCATCAATTAAGGGAGTTATGACAGTTTTAGCGAACAAGGTCGAAAATGCGAAAAAAATCTTAAAAGTGAAAAAAGTGGTATTTAGCGTGAATTAAAAAATATATGTTATAGGACAAAAAAAGTCGCAAATTAGTAGTAGAATCGAACCCTGGCCGGTGGTGCGCCCGAAAGGGTGACACCCTGTATACGATACCAACTTTACTTAGTTCCCTAGTCCTTTGAACTGTCGTTCCGTGATACTCTGAACTCCTTATGTACCTAGAATCCACCCCACCTGAACTAACTCATATCTAAATAACTCCTTAGGAACTATCGTTCAGTGGATATTGTCAGCTCCTCATGTGGTAAAGGAACTATCTTTATGTGGATTCTATAAACTCCTCAGTATTAAGTCACCCCATCCGAATCTCCTAATGAACTAAAGGAGCAGTGGATACTATCACTCTTCCTCGGTGGATTGTAGTATCCACCGTTCCTATTAACTAAAGAACTAACTCAGTCGCCTTATGAGTGAGTTTTTAGTTCTTAGTTCATACTGCACAGAACGTAAGTTCTTTAGTCCCCCCCTTCCTACATCCAGTGTCCATCTCTAGCCACTGTGTCCTTGATTCTTTTACTCTGTGTTCCTAGTGAACGAACGTTCAGTTAAGTGAACTAAGTCGAGGAGTAGTTCAGTTGGTGGAGTTAGTTCTTCAAGAGTAGTTCAATCAGGAACTACCCACCTCTAGTGTGGGGTGTCATGAGGTGGGCAAGGATGTTGCAGATGCCATCTTTCTGTTCAAACTGCTGATCAGCCGCGTAGATTCCTCCTCACCCCTCACTGGCATCTCTTTCAATTTACCTGCCTACTTACTCTCGCCATACCCATCTGTTGTGATCCCTAATGGTAAGGTAGGTTTGGATGGGAAGGAAGCTAATACCACAGCAGGTATTAGTTGCACTTCTGCTAACGCCCCACGGTTATCACCACAGTAAGCGCCAGAAGGATGGTAACTAGTACCCCGTGGTTACCACCACAGCAGGTATTAGGTGCTCCTTAGGAGTCAATTGCTAGCACCCCGCGGTTATCACCACAGCGAGTACCACCACAGCAGATGCAAGGAAGGGAGAGAGAGAGTAGTCGTGTTTAAGAGTGTGATCGGTCGAATGAGGAGCTGGGCTAGCCGGGCTGCTTATACAGGCCCCTTTCCACCCGTCCCCCATCCATAAACGGCCGTTACAACCGTTTAGGGGCGATGGAGTTCGTTAGAACGGACCCTTCTCCTACTTTCCTCACAGCGTCGCTCAGCTCGTCGTTCCCCTCGTTTATTTGGTCAAATCTTTATTATATTACATAGGAGTGGTAAATGTAAGAATTTGAGGGGTACGCCGACACCCTCTGTTATATATCCCATTCGCCCCTGCTAACTACCTACACCACCAACCCATTCATGCACTGGCAAATCACCTATTCGGTCTCTCCCCCAACATAGATTTTTTGCCGCAATTCCCCTTCCCAGACTATTATCAAGCTCACATATCGAAACGGTTGAAACAAATTTACTGTATATTTTTTGTAACTAATTGTCGAAATTTTACCCTCGCCTGATTCCTGTATACTTACACCAACTTAATCGAATGGTCATAAAATCGCTTGTTATTACTGTCATGTTCCTATTATATAGGAATGGAAGTGTGGGGATACCGTCAAAAATAGGAGCTCGAGAAAACCATGGAATCCTTTTCAGAAGTACTCAGAACGAGTTTCTAGACGGTTTTCCGCTTGATGTTGCTCCACAGCTACGTATGTGTGTATGTATGTTGGAATTTAAAATGGTCATAACATCCTCAAAATACGGTATATTTCAGATTTTTCTTTTTGGATTTTGTTCAGCTCGCCGAACTTCAATTTGAGGTGAGAAAGAGCTTTGTAGGTGAAAAGTAAGAGAGTTATAAAGGGTTTTATAATTTTTCATTTTCAGTGATGAGTGCCAATAAAAGTGGACCTAAATTTGTGCGGTTGGTATCAAAATGTCCGTTAGGATGTCTAGATCGTGCTGCTATGCATCCTATTGATTTTCAGCTCGATCGCATTTGTGTTAGGTAATTGACAGCAAAAAATATGTCAGTGGGTCCAATTCTACGTTTAATAGCTAAATGGCGTTGGTGTGGTCAGAAAGTGGTTGAAAGTGAGATTTCTGTGCAAGTGTTCGGATTGTGACCGAAATAACAGTATGGACGTCTTCCTTATAACATGGAATTAATGTGTCCGAAAGTTTTTATTCTACGGCCAACTGGCAAGTATCTGGGCACCTAACACAGACGTAAAAGCACGTACACATCTTCCATGGATCTGCCCTGATGATGTGATAAATATATATCCGGGAACGTCTGCCAGTCTCTTTTTATTTGATCGAACCTCAACATCCACACAACTATATTATAGACGACAGTTTTGGCATCTGCTCCTTTTATCTAAAATTCGTAGGTTCTTAAATTACTTTTATATCACTTTGGTCAGTTGAAAGTATCGCTCTTGACCAATTCTGCGAACGGTGAAACGTCGTATATTTGAGTATTGGGTTTGCATGTTGATCTCTGGTTCCTCGAGTTTGCGTTCCGAAGCTGTGCCGACTTAGCAAAGACGTGAGTCATTTTGCAAACTCCGAGCGACAGGGCTTGCATCGACGATGAGTTAGCCCGAATGACTTAGCGTTGTTGGGAAGGAAAATAAAAATACTCAAAACGTCACTCGTGAGCTGGCATCTGAGTTGACTGGAGCTGCGGTACCTACCAGTTTTACTCGAGCGTTTCCCGTTACCCTCTTATTTCATAGGATCGTCTTTAGGATGGAATATTATTAATGTGACATTTATTCCCGAGTTATTCTCCTCCAACGTGCGTCGACTCAGTTATCCGTCATAATTTTACTGCACTTGCCACAGTACAAGGTTAGTGTAGGTAGATCTTGCCCGTCATTGTTGAGGTTGGTGGCGGCCATAGATATTGGTATATTATCTCTACATTCTGTTATTTACCTCGGTGGATAGAGAGACGACGTGAGATTCAGAACACGTTCTTCTGGAATTCTGGTGTTATTTAGGGGCAAGATGATTGCTTCCTCACTACCGGAAGGTAGGGAAGCCTTGGTTTCGTGACTGAGTTAAAAAATATGTCCTCCAAAATGAAAATGTCCACTAGGTACCATTTTTGCGTTTCAGACATCGAGGAACATTTTTGGTTCCTTGTCTCTCTGTACTTCTGTCTGCTGTGCTCTTCTTGTGTTTGATTGTATCCAGGCCTTTTTTAGGTCCATGACAATCATTGCTGATTATTTTCTGCTTCCATCGGTTCAACGGTGATAACATCACTGTGCACAGCAGGTCACCCCTATACAGGGTGTTTCTTAAGTAGTGAACCACCCTTTCTAACTACGTTATTTTCAGGAAAATGAAAAAAAGCTTCTAAAGTAACCCCCCTTCATTTTTTACAATGAATTCAAATATCTCATTCCCGCACTTTGCGCATGCGCGGAAACATGCGCAATTGACATCAACTTCGGTTTTTCAAATGGGTACCCTAATTTTTTATTGCAGATTCAGATTCTACGTAAAATTTCATGAACATTTGACCCCTCAATCGATGAATTTGACTGCGCAGAACCTGTTCTGCGAGCGTGCAAAGTTGCTCAGCTGCCAAATTTCGCAAAACTTGGCGTCTAGTAATCCCCAAGTGTGGCACATGATTTTTCATTGTTTTTCAACGCTGATTCACGTGGTGCTATCCGTTTTTTGATTTGACTCGATTTGAACGAAATAATGGCCAAAAGTCGGTTATTTTGTACGGAAAAAAAACGTGTTTTGAGGCGTGTGTTTGCACATGAATTACATAATTTGCTATTCCCATCCTCTCTTCCAGTCTCAACAGAAGCGAAGGAATTTGTAAAATAAAATAATACTCCTCAAAACACGTTTTTTTTCGTACAAAATAACCGACTTTTGGCCATTATTTCGTTCAAATCGAGTCAAATCAAAAAACGGATAGCACCATGTGAATCAGCGTTGAAAAACAATGAAAAATCATGTGCCACACTTGGGGATTACTAGACGCCAAGTTTTGCGAAATTTGGCAGCTGAGCAACTTTGCACGCTCGCAGAACAGGTTCTGCGCAGTCAAATTCATCGATTGAGGGGTCAAATGTTCATGAAATTTTACGTAGAATCTGAATCTGCAATAAAAAATTAGGGTACCCATTTGAAAAACCGAAGTTGGTGTCAATTGCGCATGTTTCCGCGCATGCGCAAAGTGCGGGAATGAGATATTTGAATTCATTGTAAAAAATGAAGGGGGGTTACTTTAGAAGCTTTTTTTCATTTTCCTGAAAATAACGTAGTTAGAAAGGGTGGTTCACTACTTAAGAAACACCCTGTATACATTCCTCCCGTTGCTTATACCGATTGCTATAAACTAATACACACTTCTGTCTGTGATCAGTTCCTTGTAACGCCCGTAACCTACCCGAAATAGGCTGAAATTTGGACGGTAGGTGCGGGTTGGGTCACAGATGGTCCCATACCAAAATCACCGAAAAAGTACCGTAACTTTCTTCTGCGCATGCGCAAACGTGCAGTACTTGAAACACCCATAACTGCCTTAAATATTGTTGAAATGAGTTCAAACTTGGAGGGTTGATCAGGAGTACTTTGATAGTTCCGTATGAATTTCATTGGAATCGTACTGTAACTTTGGTCTGCGCCTGCGCGAACATGAAATGTTGACCATTTCCTTGTAACGCTTCTAACTACGCGAAAAATCGTCGTAGAGAGCTGAAATTTTGAGGGTACACGCGGGTTGGATCGCAGATGGTCCAGTATCAAAATCATGCGTGGATACTCCGCCTGTCCACTGAATGAATCTACCCAACTATTTCCTCCCTGAATAAACTTACCTACTTATTTCTTTTTCAAAGTTATTATGCTGTTGAAATCATTGGAATGGACACACAAGTGTTTATTCAGCTGTGAACTGGAGAGAGAACTGCGTGGATTTCTATGGCATTGGACATATTTTGCGTGTCATCATGATGATTGACATCATTACCTGTATTGTACCATTGTCCCATGGCTCTCTACTCTGGCAAAAAGTTGAAGGAAACGAAGCCCGTTTTCATAACACGGCTATTCTAAGGAACGAGCCAATAATTGTTTCACGCCCGGCGCCACTCGCTGATGGATGTTGATTCAAGGTGCTCAAGAGCGCGAGTGGATGTTCAGTTCCTGTAAAATACCAGGAGGCCCTTGTCAACTGCTCCTTACCAACAAAGTATCGGACACAAGCGTTTCCCAAAGAAAAACACAGATTTCAACCACCAACTCAGCTCTCATTGTGAACTGCGAATTTTTTTAAGCCATTGTGTTCTTCGTGTGCCATTTAGGGTGTACAACATTTTCCACAGCATCACTTACTCTGATGAACATGTTAACTCATTTAAACCCCTCGAAGCCATTTAGGTACTTCGTCACGATTGAGCAGTCGTATTTCTCCCCTCTGCCACTACCTCACAGCCTATTCAGTGGAAATAATGTGGCATTCAGCCGTCCTAACAAGAAACGCAGTGTCTGCCCTTCTTATCATCATTTTATCCTTCGAATGTGCTTGATTAAGCCAAAACTAAAATTTTCATCTGCAAAAGTTACGACGAAACAGGAGAGGCTGTCATAGAGAGAAAAAAATCACTGCCTACTTCATACAAGAAAGAGATGCAGTAACTGCACTGAAATCACTGTATTTCTTCCTAGCAGCTTCTGGATGCCGCGATTTTCACTAGCTCGATCTGTATTTACTTCCTCTTCTGGGTATAAATTTTGGCAGAATCTCCCCGAAACCCAAATTTCCGTCCATAACTTCTACAGGGTCTAGTGTGACGGTTACCAACATAATGTGATCCAAAATAGTGCATCTCAAGCTTCTTGAAAGAAGAAGAAAATCATGACCGAAAAAAAATATTACTTTCATCGTTCCTACTTCCTGAACTTCATCACGCCATATTTTTTGAAAAACATCAAGAAGAACTATGGAGTAAACTCTATGTTGCAGTTAACTACAAATTTTTCGTTACCTAACGGTTCTAAATAATTTCATTCTTACCTATTTTATCCATTCCAGGTTTTGAATTTTATAAAAATTAAAAAATGAAGCGTTCCATGTTCAATTTCTTTAAAAACTAGATTTATTAAAATATGGGACATCACGCATGTAGGAAATTATATTAGTACTGTATTGGTTCGAATGAAGGGGTGAAGTAGGTAAAAGCGTCATTCTTAAAAAACTATTTTACCTTAATATAATTATTGCGATAAATGAAAGTTCTTGAAAAACCATTTGTCGAAAATTTGATCTTTCGGATCTTGTGATCTTTATTTAAGCAGATGACAAGCTGTTTCCCATATGAATGGTACTTGGAAGAAACGAAGTATCTTCGTTTTTCAAGTTATATGCTTAAAGATTATTACCTATATCCTTTTAAACATGATATTATTGAAGCGAGATCCGAGACCGAGATGTAAGTTTGTGCATAATCCATACTGCATTACTTCAGTGCATTTCTTGTTTGGACGACATCGTTGTTACCTGTATGATGTCCCTTCGAGCACCCTCACACTCCGAATAACATGATGCATCTCATATGCTGCTGCTTCTACTGATCTCATTTCTCATTACTGTTGAAGCGAGCCTTGTATGGCATTGTCTAGAGCAGGGGTTCCCAAACTTTTTTGTACCGTGCCCCCTTTTGGTAAAATGAAAGCCTCCCAAGCCCCCCTTAAATAACTAATGAATGGATGTGAAAAATGCAAGTTTTACACTGAAAACGAAGTTTTATTGCTATTTACACAAAACACGATTTGATAAACACTTAGCTTTTATGAAGTTGCTTTTAAGATGAAAATAAGTTAATCTTAATGAGATGGATGGGATTGCATTTTCTTTACTAGCGCTAGCGCTGGTATTCTTGGTGAGGTTTTGGCAAGGGCACAACGTAAGTCACTAGCAACATCAAGTTTGTTCCTATTCTTTGTTTTTATCGATACGAGTGTTTTGTCGATACGAGTTTTTCACACAAGTAGGTGGTTGAAAAAGGCAAAAACAACCGAAGAGCTTCCTGTGACACTCTGGGATCCACTTGGAAGTATTTGATCCAAAACGTTGATTTTTCCATTTTTTCAAAGTCATATTTGGCAGAAGAATCATTTTTTATTTCCAAAAATTCTTCTTGCAGGGTTTCTGGAACATGTTCAACGTTGACATGGAAAGGATCCGTTGAAAGTCTGTAAATATGTCTGTAAATATGATACCAAGTACATTTGGTATCGAATATTTTGATTCGATACTAGTATTGGTATCGAGTATTTTTCCCGATATCAGAAAAAATACTCAAATGGATAGTCTCCCACCTACTTTATTTATTTTCGATTTTTACCTTGCGGTATATATTTGCAAGTAACTGGTCTGAGGTAGTTTACCATTGGTACCAGTGCTACGATCGTTACGAACCTGGCGGATCTTGAAGCAACTAAGGAAGTATCGATTTACCGTTGTCTTATATCGAGACTGGTCTTATAATCGAACACGACCACGGGGTAACCCTTACATCGAATCTAAAGTCCGGGTAAACCTCGCTCGGGGGTAACCCTCCGTTTCTCGAACGGGCCCTAAGCTGCTTCTCCGAGAGTTTAATTCGTTCCGTAACCTTGCTCGTATGTCAATTTGTTAGTATCTCTAAGCGATTTTCCCCATGAAATTAACTGAAATGCCATTAATCCGTTCCTGGACAGGCCCAAAAATGTGTTTTTGAATAGGGAAAATTTGCAAGGTGTGCAAAGAATGGTCGAATGGTCTCACGCCCCCCAGTTTGGGAACCCATGGTCTAGAGAGAGCCTCTCTAGGTACCTGCGGTGCGTGAGTATCAAAATCTGAATTGAGCCCACGCTTGATTCTTCTTATTTGACTTATATCCATCACGTGTTACGAGTATAATCATGTTTTGACGCTAAGAAGCTCCGTGCCACACCTTACTATTAGCCGTTTTTTCCCCTCTTGGAATAGGTATCCGTGAGGTTTCGATAACCTCAAAACTCAGTTAATCGTCCGTCGGTCCCTTCGCCCACCCCAAACATCATTGAAACGAAACGTCCTTCAAGGCGGCCTCAGACCCGATGGTGCAACGCTCTCGCGAAAGCGTCGAGTCCCCTTTCTTAGCTGAATTCTTGTTATTGCTCTTTCATCAATAAACAGGGCGTCAGCAACCTTGACTCTCGAACCACTTTTAACAATGAAAGCCTGCTATTGTTATGAGCCTGGTGTAGTGAATCCCGCTGTATTTCTCATTTGAATGATCTTCAGTACTCCTACACCCAAAAGACGCTGAAGATTATGCCATAACGGGATTTTTCATCAGATAGAGACAGAAATCTTCGGTCTCTAGATCAGTGTTCTATTCGCCAGTCACTATGAGGGGAAAAAGGTACTTGTTACCTATTAAGTAACAAGATAAAAGTAGATCTTGGTTGGTCCTACATGAAATTCATCAAAATCCGATAGTAATATTCTTCTGTATAGGTAGCTATCTGCTTAAGTTTCTCATAAATAAACCTGCATTGGTTACTTTGAGACCAACTTAAGTGGGTAATTGATTGAGATGGGGGGGGGGGGGGGCACACTGACGTGTTCTAGAACTTTCCAGTCAAGTTCCAATACCGTAATTGAAGACAATAAACCGCAGAATTGGTTGTTTTGATACGAACGGATGCTAAGATCAGATACGACCAGATATTTTGGTTAGTACTGTCACTTTTTATAAGGCGACAGATGCGTGTATGTATTTGTCTCAATCAGGCCCAAACGGGTGGAGTTAATCTGTTTGTTAAATCAGCGATCTCTTGTTGATATATAACGTGAGTAGGACCGTAGTATTATTGATTACCGAACGTCAGTGAGGCTGTACTCGAGCGACATTTGCGGGTGGGATATAATACGTGTGTATGTACATCTGTACCACGAAAATTTACCCTTCGAACCGTCGTAGAAATCCGAAATTTTGACAGTATACTTCTTGGACCTCTAGAATTTGCTGTGTACATAGTTGTTGGTGTCTCGACGACGTGTAGGAGAGGTGCCACGGCGCGGAAGTGGCGCCGCAAGAGCCAAACCACCGGTAGTAGTGGGATCTTACCACTTCATATTCTCAGGATATACTGTCAGGTATTGCTCTGTAGGTTTTGGTACCAAGACAAAGCCTGTTGTGGTAACAGAAAAATCAAAACAGCTAATTTGTAGTGCTAGTGATCAGCGGACCCAATAGTTAAGACAGTTAGTACTACAATTTACACGATAACTGCTACTTTCTAGTTGACTCCGTAACTTTTTACATGAAATGCGAACTTCCGGAAATAGCGTTTCTTCACGAGTCCGAAGGCACCAAAATTTTTGATTTGGGTTGAATTAATTAGGTTTTACCTGCTTTCTTTCACTTTGAGATTTCTGTTGATTGAACAGACCATCGAAACTCGTCAGGAAAAGAAAAACCTCTAAAAATCAAGGATAGGGCTTTCTTTATATAGTACCTTTGGATTTGCACTAACTGCTGATTCTGCTGGAAACCCTAGACCTGTGCCACGTAACATACTAGTGACCTAGTCGTTGCTGCGAATACTTTGTGTTTAACTGTCAGTGGGGCACGTCTTTTCCGATTCATGATTCCCCGTACCACACTCTTCTCACTGTTTCGCCTCGCTCAACTTTTTGCTGAAATGAACTCCGAGGTCGAGAGATGGAGTGATGTAATGGATGAGGGGTTTAACTACGCCGCCCATACAGCGTAGTTTCCCTCTCTCCATCCTCTAGAAAGGTAGGGAGGCAGTGTGACAGCTGCCCCCGGAGACAATGGTTTGATTATAACGCAATGCCTCCAGGAGTTGACGGTTCGATTTCGCGAATCGACCGCCCCTTCAGCCGCGTGTCAAAAAGATCGGGAAGAGCCCGCATCCAAGATGGACGGGATTCCCATATACCGTCACACTCCTCCCCTTAAAAACATACTTCTTTGAAGAAGAAGTATGTGAAGTTAGACATGGGACTGAAAGTAGTATGGAGTTCTGATTCAGGAAGGTTCATCTGAAAAACTCCAAAGCTGATAGCTTCCATCGTAATGGTACTACTGAGAATTGTTACTGGTGGAGAACTTAGCTCCTTATCAATATCACTTGGCCGACTTGGACAAAAAAGAAAAGGAGAAAAGTCGTTGTCAGAGGTTCTGGTTCAGGAAAGTTCATCTGAACAACCTCTGGGTGACTAACCCCCATCATAAGATGGAACAACTGGGAAAACAAGGGGAAAAATTGGTATTGAACGCCAGGCATTGAGCGCCTTAAGAATAATAATCAAGTTTGATAATAATAATAGTAATAATAATAATGAATTTGATTTGATGGAAAAAGGAAATCCAATGGCCGAAGTGTATATTGATTAACAAAGGGGTTATTAAAAAGAGAAGATGTTAAAAAGAGGATTCCTTCTGGAAAACCTCAGAGCTATTTCTGGAAAAGCTCTCAAAAAGTGGAGGGGGTACCGAGGATAAAATCCAGCACATACGATACCCACCAACCACGCTCTGCTACCATGTAATGGATGAGGGGTTTAACTACGCCGCCCATACAGCGTAGTTTCCCCCTCTCCATCCTCTAGAAAGGTAGGGAGGCAGTGTGACAGCTGCCCCTGGAGACAATGGTTTGATTATAACGCGATGCCTCCAGGAGTTGACGGTTCGATTTCGCGAATCGACCGCCCCTTCAGCCGCGTGTCAAAACGATCGGGAAGAGCCCGCATCCAAGATGGACGGGATTCCCATATACCGTCACAGTGACAGTTGTTATACCTAAGCATTTGTACTCTGCCACCACCTCTCTACCCTCGCCCTGGGTTTCCACGTCTCATTCTTGCCCCTTTTCCCACGTCCCTTCCCCAGTATCATGATTTGCGGTATATGGTCAGATTCCAGTGCTGCATGTACTCGCCAACTTCGCCAATCATCGTCCGGAGTGCGGCAGGACTGTCTGCGAACAGTGCAATATCGTCAGCATACATTAGGCACTTTATCGTCGCATTCCCCCACTGCATTCCTCCACCCAAGTGCTCCTTTGAGTCATTCACAAATACACAGAACGCCAGAGGACTAAGCACACACCCCTGCTTCAGACCCACACCCGTGCTGAAATATTCCGTCAGCCTTGACTCCATACCGCCATTTTTGTGCCTCTGTACAGTCCCTCCAGCACGTTAATGAAATTCGTAAATTCACCATGGTTCGACAACTTGAAAAATAACGCGCTTCTCGGAATATGGTCGTACGCACAAAATAAAAATGGAGTTATTGAAAGGTTATCTATTTCCACTTACACGAAAAATACACTGTTATACCGGTTTCGGTGATCAAACCATCGTCAGTAACTGACAGTAACAGTTACTATTCGTTACTGACTATGGTTTGATCACCGGAACCGGTATAAGAGCGTATTTTTCTTGTATTAGTGGAAATAGATCCGTTTTTATTCTTTGAAATGGGTTTCCACGGTTTCATCTCGAGTGATTTAGTTCGTGTCGTATGCGGCTTTAAGGTAAATGTAAAATACGCATGTTTTCAAATCTTTCTTTTGGTTTATTATTCTGTGAATAATACACCTATGTACTCGCTCAGCAAAAAATTTTTATAACACCCAAAAATGCAATGTCCGTCCGCCGTCCGCCGTACGCCGTCCGCCGTATCACGTGTACAGGCTTCATTTTCGGTCTAAAAAAATCGTTCCTTCGCACACATGCTCCATTTGGGCCCTAGTTGTGTCCCCAAACTTTTCAGCCCGATCGGAATATATCCAGGGGTGTTATGAGTGAAAATGTGTGTAAAAATAGGTACTTTTTGCGTTTTAGCAACATGTTAGTAACATGAGCTTTTAAGGTATCGTTTTTCATGTTTTTGGGGACGAGAAGACCGAATATGAAGTCGATTTTGACCAAAGAATAGAAAATTGAGGTTCTGCCAGATGTTCAGCTCCCGAAATTGATTTTTTATGAGTCAAAAACCTGGGAAATAGTCTGAAATCACCATCAATTTGTAGAACAACACTGGAAAAAGTGTCAACAGGTGGATCAAGACGATTAAACGTACTATCAATGATCAGAGATTATTTATTTATTTAAAAAAAAAAGAAAAAAAGCGTACTTTATTCGTGTTTTGGTGGCCAAAATTGGTGGAAACCACCAGAGATAGCTATTTCAATTATTCTATATGAAAGAAACAATAAATAAACAGCCAACATCTCTGTAGGTATGTCCAATGGAATAATAAACCCATGTGACAAGGACTTTGCAGCGTTTTTCTAAGCTTTTGCAGTGTTAAACAGTGTAAACAAATTGTCTCAGTGGAGTATCCTGCTCGAAAACCTACCTGGGGCTCACTCAAAATTCCTCTTCCTTCAGCCCGTGCTGTTAACCTTTCCAACATATTCCCCGCCAAAATTTTCGTCATCCTGTTCATGAAGGCCAGTCCACGGTAGCTTCCCGGGTCCGCCATGTCCCCTTTTGGTTTATTATTCTGTACATAATACACCTATGTAATCGCTCAGCAAAAAATTTTTATAACACCCCCTCAAACTTTTTTCTTTTCCGTTTCAAGGTGTGTAGATTCAAAAAATGCAATGTCCGTCCGCCGTCCGCCGTATCACGTGTACAGGCTTCATTTTCGATCTAAAAAAGTCGTTCTTTCGCACACATGCTCCATTTGGGCCCTAGTTGTGTCCCGAAACTTTTCAGCCCGATCGGAATATACCCAGGGGTGTTATGAGTGAAAATGTGTGTGAAAATAGGTACTTTTTGCGTTTTAGCAACATTTTGGTAACATGAGCTTTTGAGGTATCGTTTTCCATGTTTTTGGGGACGAGAAGATCGAATATGAAGTCGATTTTGGCCAAGGAGTGGAAAATTGAGGTTGTACCAGATGTTCAGCTCCCAAAATTGATTTTTTATGAGTCAAATACCTGCGAAATCACCATCAATTTGTATAATAACACTAGAAAAAGTGTCAACACGTGGATCAAGACTATTAAATGATGGCACTACCAATGATCAAAGATAATTTGAAAAAAAAAAAGATCGTACCTACCTTATTTGTGTTTTGGGGGCCAAAATTGGTGGAAACCATCAGAAATAGCTATTTCAATTATTTCACATGAAACAAACAATAAATGTACAGCCAACATTTCTGTAGAATAATAAACCCATGTGACAAGGACTTTGCAGCGTTTTTTGTACAGTGGAAATACAGTGTTGCTTCCCTAAATGATTCGGGTGCTATTCCCTTCAACGTGTGGACTTGAATATTTCTGGGGCGTTCAAGAAAAATTCGTTTGTTATCGGGTCCGGGTGCCTTGTTTGTTTTGAATTTTCTTATCATAATTGTTTAACTCGGCCGTTGAAAAGTCTCGATCCAGCTCTTCATCACCAACCACGAATACAAACCATGAAGATCGAAGGGTGCTACCTGAGTGGAATGCTCATTTTTCACTCCTAAAACCTTGTTTACGAATAGTAATTTCGTAGAGGCTGGTTGATAGCGCTGGTGAAGGTCGACCTCCTGTTGCTTTGTACGTCTGATCGATCTGCACCACGATATGTTTATACCAGGCTTCCTTGGGAGTTCTCGTTCTCCATTGCTACATAAAAACCGTGTGCCAAGTAGGCCAATACGTCACCAAAGCCTCTCAACAAACCCCTACTGTGAATTCTGTTTTGATGTAAATGATTGTTAGACGAGGTTTCACAGGACCGGTGGAATGTGTGTGATTTTTAATTAAGATGGAGGATGATACTAAGAAATCACAGGCCTATAATAGTTATAACTGGTGTTGCAACCCACGGAGTACCTACCTGGTTGCCTTCTTCTCAATCTAATTTACCACCTGTCCACAACATTACCTCCACCTCTTAATTACCTACCAAGAGATAATGGCATAATTCATGTACCCTATTATTTATTAATTATTTATCTTTGAAGATTTGTATCCAAAATTAACTTGTTACCTCACGCCGAAAAAATTATAGAAATTCTGTTGGAGGACCAATAGTTTGATATGACGAGACACAGGTTTCACGTGAAATCGTTGGCTGGGCTTGGGTTAAATATTGCATCGTTCTAGTGCATATATTATTGTCAAGATTTGGGAGGCAAACGGTGAAAGGTTGAGACCGATATCCTCACACTATGAAACACAAATTTAATAGTTCCGCAGGTTTCAGGTTTGACTACCGCCGACGAATTCTCCAAGTTTCATGTAATTGGGGTGATTCATTCGGTCTGATAAACAAACAAACATACTGACAGAGAAAATATTGTGGAGCCAATATCGGGGGTCGTAGCATTTGCTTTTGGTTTATTATTCTGTGAATAATACACCTATGTATTCGCTCAGCAAAAAAATTTTAAAACACCCCCGCAAAATTTGTTCTTTTACGTTTCAAGGTGCGTAGATTCAGAAAATGCAATGTCCGTCCGCCGTATCATGCATACCGACTTCATTTTCGGTCTGAAAAATTCGTTCTTTCGCACACATACTCAATTTGGGCCCTAGTTGTGTCCCAAAACTTTCCAGCCCGATCGGAATATACCCGAGAGTGTTATGAGTGAAAAATGGGTATAAAAGTAGATATTTTTTGTGTTTTAGTAACATGAGCTTTTGAGGTATCGTTTTCCATGTTTTTGAGGACCAGAAGACCGAATATGAAGTCAATTTTGACCAGCAGGTGGAAAATTGAGGTTCTAACGACGTTTCAGCCTTAAATTTACGTTAAACTTTGCTCTAAAATGGACGCGCTCTTCCGCACACAGTTTGGGTCTCCATTTGGGAACACGTTTGGGTTCTAGTTGTGCTCCGAAGCTCGGCAGCCCGATCGGAACACACCCAGGGGCGTTAGTGAGAAAAATGGGTGTAAAAATGGGTGTAGTTTCGAGGTTTTTTGTGTGGTTTTAGTGAACACGAGCTTGTGATTTATCGTTTTACATGTTTTTTAGAGCGAGAAGACCGAATATGAAGTTGATTTTGACCAAAGATTGAAGAATTGAGGTTGTGACAAAGGTTAGGCACCCGAAATTCATTTTTTATGAGTCAAAAACCTGGGAAATTGTCTGAAATCACCATAAATCTGTATTAAAGGGCACTGCCAATTTTCAAAGATAATTTGGTTTAAAAAAAAAAAAAAAGAGCCGAGGTCGTGTTTGTGGGGGCTAAAATTTGTGGAAACCATGTAAAATAACTTTCAATTACTGCGCATGAAGGAAACAATAAATGAACAGCAAAATTTCCAGTAGAATAATAAACCCATGTGACAAGGGCTTTGCAGCGTTTTTGTATACATGTAATATGTATTGGATTTATAAATCGTTGAAAATCAATTTTAAAAAATCGTCTTCGAGTGGCGCAAAACGACGAAGAAACAAAAAATTCCGCGATTCTTTACCATTGTAGTCCACACCTACAGATATAATTACGATTTTTATTAATATTATTTATTATTCATTATTATTCGAGATGAATGTGGAATTTTCGATAGGATTGGAGATGAAAATGTTGGGCTAAAACCTTATTTTTGCCACACTTAGCTTCACCGTCGCAAAAAAAAAAAGTTTCCGTGTCTGAAACAAGCAAATCGATCGCTATTTTTTTCATTCACAGTTTTTTCCCCCGGTTGATGTCAGCTCTTGAAATGCCTTTATCCGAAAAGTCTGAGGCGCGCAGGTCCCATTCGGCGGGGAGCCCGGTTGAACCGGCCGAACGGAGTTGAACAGCTTGTTTGATCTTCCTGTTCCAAACCGGATCGCGTCGCCGCTCTCTGTTCCACTCCTTTGGCCTCTCTTCTTCGTTCTTATCTGAAGTTTTTGCAACGTCGGTAACGGAGTCGCCTTGTGGAGTTTTGTGACTTCCGCATGCTCGGTTGCCTGTTAAATGTAAGAGGCACTGAAAAAACGGGTTTCGACTTGATATTCTCACGATGGTCGGTGTCGGCTTAGTTGTGGTTAAACCATTTTTCGGAGATGTGGGGATTGCAATGTGTAACAGTGTGGCTGTTCTCGATACATTTTTTCTTCCGGTGGAAACGGGGTCGCTTGGGGAAGCCTAATCGATATCCCTTTTTAACCGGTGATAATATCGCTGGTCTAGGATGGGGACTCTCGAGGGTCCACCCCTACTGTCACACTCTGTCACATGGTAGCAGAGCGTGGTTTGGAAGTATGCGCTGAGTAGTTCACCATACTCCATCCACTTCTGTGGGCTTTCCAGAAGGATAAGCCCAAAGGTTTCCCAGAAGGATTCCTTTACTAACAACCTGTCCCTTTGATAATACCTATCCCCACCCCCTTTCCCCCCTTTAGAGTGTCAGTATAATTAAAATATACTGAGCTCATTAGAAGGCGATTGATGACATGTCCCAATGGACAAGTCCGAATAGTTGTTCCATCCTAACGATGGAGGTTGATCACCTAGAGGTTGCCCAGATGAGCACAATTCACTTGACAACAACCTCGGACAACATATTTTCTCCGCCAATACTCGTATGTAGGAGCTTTGATCTCCCCCAGTAAATATTACTGAGGTAGTACCATTACGGTGGAGTTTAGTCACCTTGAAGTTGTTCAGATGTCGTTTCCTGAACGAGAACTTCATACTTTTCATTCCCCCTTTTCCCTCTCATACTTCTGCTACCCAGAAGTATGTCATTTTATTTGGGGGAGGAGTGTGACAGAGTGGGCTGTTCTCGATACATTTTTTCTTCCGGTGGAGACTGGGTCGCTTGGGGAAGCCTAATCGATATCCCTTCTTAACCGGTGATAATCTCGCTGGACTAAGAGGGGGACTCTCGAGGGTCCACCCCCACTGTCACACTGTCACAAATGAGATGATAGATAAGAAGATGAAATAACTGATCGGGATCTCTTCAAACCGCTCCCTTATGTCGCTGAAGTGCCCCATGCATATCCATATGCTGTCTTCTTGAAAAAAAAGTTTGAATCGTAATTCAGCTTTTAAATTAATCCGTAATTAACAGACGGTGTGACTGGCGATGCGATGATGGTAATTAAAGACGTTAGTTTGTTTCAGACTTATCCGTTTCATTTAGGTACTTATGGTTGAAACACCATTTTGCCTTCTATCTCCATGATATTACCTTCCTCTATATTCGCTAAGTTAGTCTTATTTCGACCTCGGTTATGCAAGTTATTGTGTGATTCGCTTCCTTTCTTACTCATATTTAGCCTTGACGGGGTTACGCGGTGTCAAATAAATTATTTTTCATTGTGATGTTCGGCGAATTTACCATAGCACATTTTCCTCCTTGAATTCTTCAGGTCCTTCGAGTTATACATGTTCGTCATACGTTATCTAACCTCACGTACTGCTGCATACCCAAGCGTCCTTACTTATGGAACGCTGCCAGCACATGAAATACGCGATTTCTCATGCACAGATCGTCTGATTTCAAAGATGAATTTTCGGGATGAAACCACAAGTTTTTCCTACTCCGTCTCCATCACATCGATGGAAGCGTTTTGATGTCACTGGATCAGTGGTGTGCTACATTATACGTTGAGGATAGGTGAGATGTGTATGTTACCTATGTTATCGATAAATTATAAAGTTCCGAAAATCCATCCAATGCGTAAAATCCCTAGTTTTTCGGAACAGAAAGTGTTCAAATGCTGAATGAAACATTGTATTAAATCAGGTCTTCCTTAGCGTACGGGAACCAACAGTTAGTAATATTTTCCTCTTTTTCAAGCTACCTACGTAAGACACACATTCATGTTTCCGAGCTCAATAAAACCGCGTGATCTCAACAGGTGGGGAAAATATTCACCACTGAAACGTGTTGGATGGTGATGCCGACTCGTCAAAAAGTTTAGATCCCATCGCTCCACGTCAGTATTTTTGGTGACATGGATTGCGAAAAACCCCATTTCACTGTGTGGAAGTTGAGCCGTAAAAGTTAACAATCGGAAAATCCATCACCCACTTGATTCCGCACGAGCGCGATTTGTCCGGAATTGTTTCCCACCAATAGAAATCATTCAGATTTTGGAAAGGAGCTGCGTGACGTTAACGCGTGATTTACTGAATTTATTGACTGCTCCGTTTGACTGCGTATCGCGAAGGCTATTTCAGTGGTGGTTGTCTAACCGTGCACTCAGGTGTGTGGAAGAGTGAGCGTATCATTCAGTTCTGTACTTCATGCAGTAGTGAAATCATCAGTAGTGAAGACTGGAGATCATTCTACACCATGATGATGTACGTAAGGTTTTAACTCTGATGGTTAGTCTCAGTTATAATTAGCAACAGTACTTATCTATTTATTTATTTATTTATTTCACGGGCGAGCCCAATTACATTACAACATTCAAGAGGAGTGAAAAATATACTAAAATAAGTAAATAATACAAAAAAAGAACTTGAAACAAAAACACGCTGCAAAGTCCTTGTCACATGGGTTTATTATTCTACTGGACATCCCTACCGATAGTTTGGCTGTTCATTTATTATTTCTTTCATATATGCAATAATTGAAATGGCTATTTTTGATGGTTTCCACCAGTTTTGGCCACCAAAAACACGAATTAGGTTCTGCGTTTCATTTCTACAAATTATTTTTGATAATATTGATAGTGCCATTTAATTGTCTTGATTCCCCTGCTAATCAATAGTGATTTCAGACAATTTCCGAGGTTTTTGACTCATAAAAATGAATTTCTGGAGCTTAACCCTCGTTAAAACCTCAATTCTTCACTCTTCGGTCAAAATCAACCAAATATTCGGTCTTCTCGCCGTAAAAAAACATGGAAAACGATACCTCACAAGCTCATGTTCACTAAAACCTCAAAAATCCCTCGAAAACCCCTATTTTTAACACTCATTTTTCTCCCATACCACCCCTGGGAGTATGCCGATCGGGCTGCTGTGTTTCGGAGCACAGCTAGGACCCAAATGTGTTTCTAAATTGGAACACGAACTGTGTGCGAAAAAACGACGATGTTAGACCAAAATTTAACGTAAATGTAAGGCTGAAAGTTCCTTAGAACCTCAATTTTCCTCTCTTTGGTAAAAATCGACTTCATATTCGGTCTTCTCGTCCCAAAAACATGGAAACATGGAACTCATAACACCCCTGGGTATATTCCGATTTGGCTGCAAAGTTTCGGAACACAACTAGGGCCCAAATGGAGCATGTGTGCGAAAGAACGATTTTTTTAAACCGAAAATGAAGCCGGTACACTTGATACGGAGGACGGACATTGCATTTTTGGAATCTACGCACCTTGAAACGTAAAAGAAAAAATGTTGATGGGGTGTTATAAACATTTTTTGCTGAGCGATTACATAGGTGTATTAGGCACAGAATAATAAACCAAAACTAAAGTATTTCATAAATAACTGATGAGAGAGGAAGATAACAAAGTCTTTGAGGAAGAGAGTGGCGAGTGGAAGAAGTCAAATTCGGGGTTAATGTGAGTACTTGTTTTTTATGGATGAGTAATATAGTAAAATTCTAGTGGTACCTACATAAGCGTACTGGGCCTTCTCGTATTCTAGCCGTATCACGTGTACCAGCTTCATTTTCGGTCTAAAAAATTCGTTCTTTGGCACACATGCTCCATTTGGGCCCTAGTTGTATCCCGAAACTTTGCAGCCCGATCGGAATATACCCAGGGGTGTTATGGGTGAAAGTGTGTATAAAAATAGTTACTTTTTGTGTTTTAGTAATATGTTAGTAACATGAGCTTGTGAGGTATCGTTTTCCATGTTTTTTAGGGCGAGAAGACCGAATATGAAGTCGATTTTGGCCAATGAGTGGAGAATTGAGATTCTAACGAACTTTCAGCCTTAAATTTACGTTAAATGTTGGTCTAAAATCGTCGTTTTTCCGCACACAGTTCGTGTCCCCATTTGGGAACACATTTGGGTCCTAGTTGTGCTCCGAAACACAGCAGCCCGATCGGCATACTCCCAGGGGTGGTATGGGAGAAAAGTGGGTGTAAAAATAAGGGTTTTCGAAGGATTTTTGAGGTTTTAGTGAACATGAGCTTGTAAGGTATCGTTTTCCATGTTTTTTTTTTTTGGGCGAGAAGACCGAATATTTGGTTGATTTTGACCAGAGTGAAGAATTGAGGTTGTAACGAAGGTTAAGCTCCCGAAATTAATTTTTTGTGACTCAGAAACATGGGAAATTGTCTGAATTTACCATACATTTGTATAATAACACTAGAAGTAGTATCAACAGGTTAATCAAGACAATTAAATGGTACTACAATAACAAAAAATAATCTGTTAAAAAAAAGCCGCGCCTAATTCGTTTTTTTGGTGGCCAAAATTGGTGGAAACCTTCAAAAAATAGCCATATTAATAATTGCACATGGAAGAAACAATAAATGGACAGCCAAAATTTCTGCACACTGTCCAGTAGAATAATAAACCCATGTGACAAGGACTTTGCGGCATTTTTACCATTATCTTACTCTGTAAAAATGATGAATAAATTCTCTTATCTCTTTCTCTCTCTATCTTTTAGCATTTAATATGAATTATTCTTTCCACGTTGCACTATTTAGGTGATCCATATTTTCGTTCCTCAATGCGTAATGCATTCTTCCCCACTTTTCCCGAGTTTAAAATCATAGTGAACTCGGGCAAATGCGTAAAAACGTGGGAAGAATCCAGTTGTTGTGGATTCCGTTTCCGTGTTACTGCCATCTGATCTGCTGAACACAGGTGGTTTGCCTTGAGTGAACATCACTCCCCTGACAAGGTCTCGACCCCCTCCTAATCTCCACTCGACAGCAAAACGCCCATTCGCGAGGCAAACGGGGTGAATTTAAATCATTAAATCGGTACGTGCTTCCTCAGTAAAATCGATGTCTGCTACTGCCAACTTGGTAACTACGAGTATAAATTGAGTCACGACCTGACCTGAGGAACTTTTCCTATTCATGATTCACGTTTTACGGTGGTATCTGGGGTAGTCTGTCAAGTGCACGCCTTTTGAGAACTCAATCGCCTTGCTTGGAAATTTATGAAGTCAAAACCGATCCATATTGTGTATCGATCCGTAGGTTGGAGCTGTTTCTAAGCATCTGAAATTATTATAATCATTCAGATCGTCTGATATTTCGATTCTTTTTCACTCAAAAACTCGATGTTTTCAATTTCTTTCAGCAAATTTTCTCAATGGCATTGGAGAGAAAAACTCGTTAAAATCGACCAAGCTGTAATAAAATTCTAAGATACCTACGTTGAATCCAAATCTTATAGAAAACTATGCAAATTCTTCCATAACGGGCTCTCAAGATACATACGTACATATTTTCTGGATCTACTTCACTGTTTGTGTACAGTAGCCTTGAAACGCCTATTTCTATACGAAAGAATTATCAACATTGTTTGATGGGAGTAGGCGCGGGTAGGACCTCACGTACATCAAAATCCGACTCAGACTGTCGGTAAGTTTCGTACCCCGGGAGCAATCAGTTTTACTTCCATGTTCCTGTTATATAGGAACGGAAGTATGGTGATACAGTCTAAAATAGGTGTTCGAGAAAACATGGAAGTTTACATATGTACGATTATGTCGGAATTTCAAATGGTCATAACTTTTTCTCAAAATGCGGTTTTTTTTTTAGATTTTCTTTTCGGGTTTTGTTCATCTCGTTGAACTATTTGAGATGAGAACGAGCTTTCTAGGTGGAAAATAAGGGAGTTATAACGGGGTTTCTAATTTTTTTTCGATTTTCAACGGTAATTGCCACAAAAATGAACCAAAATTGGTGCGGTTGGTGCCAAAATGTCCGTTAGCGTTAGGATTGCTAGATTGTGCCTGTTGATTTTGAACTCGGTCGCGTTTGGCTAATGACAGCAAAAAATATGTCAATGGGTCCATCATTTTCTAGGTTCAACAGCTAAATGACGTGGGTGTGGTGTCAGAAAGTGGTTGAAAATGAGGTTTCTGTGAAAGTATATCATATTTCCATGCTCAGTATGGTATATTCTCATGATCGGCCTGTCTGACCAGCATCAGCAGCCAGTCAGGCCGAAATGGGCTGCCAGTCTTGTCTTCCGCCAAACTTGTATCCACACTGTAATGAAGTTCATGGAAGTATTTTGTGGCAGTCTCCACGCCAAAACTTTTATTTTTAATATTGAAAACGTATTTATTTGTTTATTCACAATACGGGCAAGCCCAGTACGAACGTATTGGGCACAACGTTACTTTGTGCCAAACTTAGACTGCAGAGGGTAGTCGGGAGATGGCTCACTGGTGTTGTCATGACCCAGCCAATGCCATGAGATTTCTAGGCCGATAGTGGATTTCACCCGATGGGACCCAAAAATGTTCCTAAACGTCTACAACACACCTAAGTAAATCGGCGATATTTATCCAGAATTGGTTGGTACCTGTACCTAGTACCTACCAACGAACATCCGGAAGTAGGTATCGGTGTTCCCTATTGGTTTATTATTCTGTGAATAATACACCTATGTATTCGCTCAGCAAAAAATTTTTATAACACCCCCTCAAACTTTTTTCTTTTACGTTTCAAGGTGCATAGATTCCAAAAATGCAATGTCCGTCCGCCGTACGCCGTCCGCCGTATCACGTGTACAGGCTTCATTTTCGGTCTAAAAAAATCGTTCTTTCGCACACATGCTCCATTTGGGCCCTAGTTGTGTCCCGAAACTTTTCAGCCCGATCGGAATATACCCAGGGGTGTTATGAGTGAAAATGTGTGTAAAAATAGGTACTTTTTACGTTTTAGCAACATATTGGTAACATGAGCTTCTGAGATATCGTTTTCTATGTTTTTGGGGACGAGAAGACCGAATATGAAGTCGATTTTTACCAAAGAGTGGAAAATTGAGTTCTACCAAATGTTCAGCTCCCAGAATTGATTTTTTATGAGTGAAAAACCTGGGAAATCGTCTGAAATCACCATCAGTTTGTATAATAACCCTGGAAAAAGTGTCAAGACGTGGTTCAGGACGATTAAATGGCACTACCAATGATCAAAGATAGTTTAAAAAAAAAAGAAAAAAAAGAGCGTACCTAATTTGTGTTTTGGGGGCCAAAATTAATGGAAACCATCAGAAGTAGCTATTTCGATTATTACGCATGAAAGAAACAATTAATGAACAGCCAACCTTTCTGTAGGTATGTCCAATAGAATAATAAACCCATGTGACAAGGACTTTGCAGCGTTTTTTTCCGTGTAGACGAAAATCTTGCATCTGAACAATAAACTTGATTTAAAATAAACTGATTGGGATTTAAAAAAAAAACTGGTTGAATTAAATTTATGTAAAAATATCTGTACAAACTGTAATTCGTGACCAAAATTTACCAACCTTAATTTAATGTAGAGAGTAGCTGGAAACTGGTCACATTTATTAAGTTGTAGTTGGTGCTGATCACAAACGATCTGCCTGCATCGTCGATTTCGATTGAGAAGTAGGTACCTAAGGAAGTAGATACTTATTCGAAATCCTTTGCAGCGACTTGAATTCGTAATTTCATCTTCGAATTAGTCGGATCCCGCAACCGAATTTCAAAGTTCCATCTTATTTGTAAAGGGGTGGCGGTTTTTCGATCCCTTGTTTGGATTTGAATTAGGTTGCTTAACAACAAATTTTGAAGGGTTAAATTTTATTGTTATTTTCTTGGTCGATTCCAATGGATTATTTATTGAAAATGACGAACCAACATCGTGAATCGTTGTGGAAGTATTTGCTGCGTCGTTCTACTCGTATGTAATAGCGGTTTAGGTAGGTGTACCTACCTATTCGTATGGCTGGAAATGAATGATCAGAAGTCAGAGTTTTATCTTCAACAACTTACTACTTACCATCATTTCGTTGACATTTTTCATCTGGACCTGTAAATACAACAAAACTATACCTGTTTATTTACTTCCAAATAAATAATTACATAGTCTTTATACCTACTGGAGCCAGTAGAGTGGCAAATCTAATAAAATAGAAATCTAGATTTCGAAATGCGATGGTTATTCACATGTCGCCGCCGATGACGGTATATCAAAACCCTTTCGTTCATTTGTTTTTCAGAAATATTAGATTGACCGAAGTTTGCGTGTGGTTGTGAACTCTCCAAGAACCTCAGTGAAGCTGACATGTTGATTACGTAAGTTCCAAACTATCAGTAATCATTCTGTTAATGAACAATATTGCAATATCTCCACAATCTATCTGTGTGGAACCCCAGGAACTTACCCCACAACCATATTTTTCCATAAGAATGGGGTTTCAAACAATTTTTAATAACACTTTGCCTTTTCGAATCGGACTCTGAAACTATATTTATTATTTCAGCCGTCTGAATACGCGTTTAAACGACATTTGAATTCCATCAAGTTGATTGAATCCACTAATTTATTTTGATTTTCTCAAAACGTTGTGGCAATTACAGGAAAGACAATTCATTATAATAATTAATAAATAATTCTTGAAAGCAAGCGAAGGACCTGTTCTTCAGAGTTGTCAAAAATCGAAGAAATCTCACGAAAATCGGGTTTTGCAACTTACATGTGCCTTACTTTTTTTCTGTAGTTAATTACACAACGATTCCAAATCCGAGAAGTAGGTGGGGTATTATAGGAATAATTGTTGTGAGGTTCCATCTTTTCTTCTTCTTCTTCTTCTTCTTCTTCTTCTTCTTCTTCTTCTTCTTCTTCTTCTTCTTCCACACTGCCGGAAGGTAGGGAAGCCGGATTCGTGATTGAGTGGGGGAAAAAAAATGCGTTTCAGACATCAAGGAACATTTTTGGTTCCATGGTCGAAATGGGCTGAAATTTGGAGGGTAGACGCGGGTGATCTGTGACCCGATCAGATGTTCGCATACCAACATCATTGAAAAAGTCCTGTAACTTCCGTCTGCGCATGCGCAGACGTGAAATATTTGAAAGGCCTATAACTACCTTAAATATCCTTGAAAGGAGTTCAAACTTGGAGGCTCAATCAGGAATAATACTTTGATAGTTTCATATGAATTTCATTGGAATCGTACTGCAACTTTCGTCTGCGCATGCGCGAACATGAAATGTTGACCGTTTCCTTGTAACGCTTCTAACTACGCGAAAAAGAGTCGTAGAGAGCTGAAATTTTGATGGTTTTAGCGAATTTTCGAAGAAAAGGAAGCTATTGTTCTCGGTCCAAAATTTTTAAAACTCGAATTTCCGAAAGATTTTTATACCAAAATCCGTTTCAGACCATCCTGAATTCACTGCCGAAAGACACCAAAAATTATATGTATATATATATATATATGTATATATATATTTATATATTTATATATTTATATATGTATGTGTCATTCCAGACGATAACTCTCGAAAGAATTGAGATAAAAAGTTCAAATTTGCACGAAAAATCTGTCTTGGCAATCGACAGGCTAAGTTCGAAGATGGGCAGAATCGGGTCACTCTAAGGGGGAGTTTTAGGGGGGGAAAATTACCCATAAATTCCCAAAATGAAAAAGTCTGACAAGTGACACCTCATTTTAAAGGTTTTTGTACGCTGAACACGATGGTGAAATCAGAATTGCGATATCTCATTCCATTCTCAAACTGGAGCACTTTGAAGATGAAGGAACGTGGTTATTTCTTGAGATGTTCTTCCTGGTTCGTCTGCTCTAATCTGATAACGGAATGGGATATCGCAATTCTGACTTCACCATCGTGTTCAGCGTTGGAAAATCTACAAACCGAGGTGTTACTCGGCAAAAAATGGAACAAAAAATTTGTTACGTATCCAATAGGTACACTCTTCTGGGAATCCAAACATTTTTGATTTCTCCCTCCCCCTCCTTCCACCCCAAATTTTACTTTGCGTAAAACTACTCCTGTTTTAATTTTGTATGGTATCAAGTTGGGAAAACATTGGCCGAAAATTAATTTTCAGAAAATTTTAGGCGGAGGAGGAAGATGCCGAAAACCTCGAAAATTCGCTCTTATAGCCATGCTGCATGACTGTGGTTTTTTTTTCTTTCTTTCTTTTAACGAGAGAAACAATGGGTCCGCTTTGGAGGGTCCGCACTCCGCAGCCGTGTGAGGTTTCACTCACTAAAAACCCACTTCCCCCTGATCCAGTTGACCTAATCCACCCCGGAATGACTTGTTCAGTATTACTTCGGAGTGGGGTAAATCACTGGGCGATGTCACGCCTTCTTCTCATGTCTTCTTGCGGCCTCCAGTTTATTCTTCACTTGAGGAACGGGTCGTCCGGCTCTTTTGCCTTGAGGATTCGGACATTGTAGGGCACAATCCTCTCCCAAGTCTCCCATTAGTTGGTGTGATTTCACCGTCATCTATTTCTAGAATCTCCTTTTCCCTGATCCATCTGGTGCAGTGGGAAAACGTGTGTTCGGCGTCATCGTTTAGAGCATTGCAGTACCAGCACTTTGCTCTGTCTGCTAGCGCCCCTCTGTGCAGAAATTTTCAGGGCACACGCGGGTTGGATCGCAGATGGTCTCATATCAAAATCATGCATGGATACTCCACCCGTCCACTGAATGAACCTGCCCAACTAGTCTACACGTTCATCTGCTTCAAATGATGAAGCTATAACTGCCTACTCGAATTGGCAGATTTTTTTTGTGCTTGACGTTGTGATGTTTAGCTTGATGGGTTCTACAGGTAGTGTTTCGCCTGGCTGCGCGAAGTTTCTAGTCAACTCAACAGCAAAAAAACTTGTTCTAACAGGATCTCGGTCACCAGTTCAGCTGCCTTAGAAAGCTGTTCTATTTTCTGATTGGTTTGCTTTCAATCAGACGGCTTGTTTCGTCAGTCATGGTCTCATTGATTGTCGTTATTGTGCGCATTTCAATGGTGTGCGAGAGATCGTCAGGTCGTTTCAATTCGTGCTTGCCTTTCCTAAATGTTGAAGTTCCTTACTTTCGGAATTTCGCTCTTTCACTATTAAACAGAGGTTATAGCAGTTCCATATCCTTACTACTTACCCTCTGCGATTCTTTACCTGCAACCATATGGCAAAACCTCGGCACCCGAGTTTGTAGAACTCCACGGAATTTGCTCACGTCATTGTATTTATTTGGTTTCCTGAATTTACCATTTTTGATGAAAGGTCCCAGCGAGAGCTTTCCGCAAACTGCTAGGGGTCTGCAATAGGCGGAAATGGATCACGCGCGTACCGGCCTTTCCAGCTTTTTATAGGTACTTAATATACTCGTTTGATAGCTCAAAGTCCAGCACCGGCATCAAGCCCAAAATAAAGAGAGGGATTGGAGAAAATTGAACCACTTGAGCACTTGAACGGCCTGTCTGGGTGGTCCGGTTTGAGGGTGAACAATACCTAAGGCGTTGGTGTAGGTCGGTTAGTCAACTACAAATTTTAGATCGCGGAACTCACAAAATTTGGACAGTGAAAGTGTGAGAGGGAGACGGTGGGAAGAGTTCGGATTTCTTATTTTGTCAGATTTGGATGAAACTTGATAAATGACCAATTTTATTGATATACGTGTGACTATAAAAAAAAATGCTGACCATGGAGTTCTGTGGCTAAATGAAACCAGGAGTGGTGATTGATGTGATATGGTGAGGGGAGAGGATTACTTTCCTAACTTCATGAATATCTGGGGGTTTCTACTGTAAGTCTCTGTCAAATATACGATGTATCCTGTCCGATGCACGGATCATCCAGCTCGTTGAATGTTAGTGGTGGCTAGGTTTCCTATGATTTGACATTTATCCACAGTGTCCCATTATAATCAAGTTGTCGTAAGTCATTTTGATAGCTTCAACCAATACGGCAGCTTCCCACAGCCGTCACCTTTGGTGAACCTAAAACTCCGATAAAGCAAAAATAGGGGTCGCGGATTTATGATAACCGCGGACTTTCACTCAGCGAGTTCCGAAGCCGCGTAATGCTTCGTAACTTCTCCCAGCCTGCTCTTGTAACCCACTCCTACCTCGTAACACATTCGGGATCCCGCTTCAGCGTTCCCTACTTTTAAATAATTATACTTTGGTACTTTAAACGTCTTTTTCTTTCGATGTAGACTTCAACATGTTTCACTCAATAATTCGTTCTTTTCATGTTCTGAAAGCTTCAGATAAGTAGGTCAGCCCATTTGCGAAAACAAACATGGAGTGTGGATTTCCCATAGATCCTCATAGTGGATTTCCCATACGTAGACCCCCTAATTATTGATACCTAGAGTTATTTTCCTTCTGAAGTCCTGTTTGGGTTCAAGGCTGCTAGAGTTATAAAGATATCGGAGAAAAAAAACCAACATTTTGTAGAGGACCCATACCATGATTTATTTTTACCATGATGGCTTATTACAGTAAACTTGTGAAATAGGTGCAAGTTGTTACTGCTTAGGGTAGTTGGGGGCAAAAGGTTCCGGGGAGCAAAAGTTTCTACTAGCGTTTTTAAGAAAGCAGGAATAGTTCGGTGGGAAATGAAGTAGGCAGCGCTTGCGTCTCCTTCTTATCAATTGCCTCACTGAACCACAATGGCGTTCACGTTGTGTTCTGGTAGAGAACATGAGATTTAAATGTGTTTCTGATGTTATTTTACGCGATTTTCGAGTGCTTTTAGACGTAAGATTACATAGTATCTTACTTTGTAAGAAGAGTTCTGGGCATATAATTTCCCCGTTTTTGTAGGTATCATAATAAATTGACTTTATAAATTCTTCCACTGGATTTCCATTTACTTGTTAAGAATGGACTGTAGTTGATAGAGATGTAAGTTACATACTAACTGTGATTCACTGAGTTAAGATTGATTAGGTTGGTCCTACCAACTTACTGTGGATCTTACCTGGACAGAGATGTTACTGTAATTCTTCTACACGCAGTGATGCTCAATTTAACTCTGCATAAAATCAGTTTAAAAGTTATATTTTTGTGATTTTCTGTTGCTTACCTATTTCTGGCTGAGAACATGAGATTTAAATGTGTTTTTGATGTTATTTTACGCGATTTTCGAGTGCTTTTAGACGTAAGATTACATAGTATCTTACTATGTAAGAAGAGTTCTGGGCGTATATTTCCCTGTTTTTGTATCATAATAAATTGACTTTGCAAATTCTTCCACTGGATTTCCATTTGCTTGTTGAGAATGGACTGTAGTTGATAGAGATGTAAGTTACATACTAACTGTGATTCACTGAGTTAAGATAGATTAGGTTGGTCCTACCAACTTACTGTGGATCTTACCTGGACAGAGATGTTACTGTAATTCTTCTACACGCAGTGATGCTCAATTTAACTCTGCATAAAATCAGTTTAAAAGTTATATTTTTGTGATTTTCTGTTGCTTACCCATTTCTGAAATTACGAGTGGAGCAAAGGGTTCCAAAGTGGTTTTATTTTTTATTTTTTTTATTTTATTTTTTTTTTTAAACTGAAGCTAGAGAATATGTTATTCTACATGGACAAGGCATTTTTTTTTAAATCTCTAGGACGTTCTGGAGGCCCGGGGGGAAAGCCAGACGTCGAAACCGGAACCTTTTCCCCACCTACCCACGTATTCCACAGCACAGGAAGCTGGTGATGAGGTGGTCTAAATCAGATTTGATTTCAGATTAGAGAGATATAAATTACATGTCTGGAGCATTTTCAGAATTCGGTGCCAAAGTTGATTTTGTCACTCCCTATCATGTTCCACATCTGTAAATTGATATTCAGGATTATTTCATTATAATTTGAATGAAGTGAGCTACGTACTTGATTATTGCAACAATTTTCACCTTTGTCCCTGAGTATTAAAATCACTCCTTAGCTCGTCGACGTACAGTAACTAGTTTGGGTTACTCGGGCACTTGTGCTTACTCACATGGGCCACATTTTCATCGGTCCTGGAAGAAGTAGGTACATGTTATTCGACTGTGTGAATACTAACTATAATGTATGTACAAAGTAATTTAGGTGGCATTGTACATTGTATACCTACATTTATGTGCATACATGTATGGGATGGGTACTATGTGAACCATAACTTTGGATGCGCATGCGTAGAGATGGTTTCATTGAAATCGTCTCATCTAAATGATCGGACGTTAGGTATAAGTTGAAATTTGGCGGGCAGGTTTGGGCTGGTCTCGTGTGGAATGGGCTACGTGGTGTTGTTTTCTGTAGAAGTTCTTGACAATCATCGAGATTTGGACAACAGCACAGATATTTACTTACTTATCTACGCTGCCGGAGGAAAATGGAATACAAAAATATCTATCCTTACACCGTACGCGGCATTCCATAGTTACCATGCACCAAAATTAATGAAATTTGGTTTGTAGTTCCCATTCAGGGTCTAGTTGGTCCGGGAAGCTCGACGTTACTGTCAGTCATCTGTAAGGGCTGACAAATATTTAGGGTGTCGTGAGCGCGAGGTAGGGTTGGTTTGGTAGGTCGCAGGAGAGAGGAGTCTTGAGGATTGCTACCACCCTTCGGTTTTCACCACAGCGAGTGTTAGAGGATAGCTGCCACCCCGCGGTTTTCACCACAGCGAGTGATAGTGGACGTGCCGGCACCCCAGGTTTTCACCACAATGAATGCCGGATCCTTTCAATACGCGTATCCCAGGTTTTCACCACAATGAATATGAGAGGGAGACGTTTGAAAGGTAAGAGAGAGAGAGAAGACGCAGGTAGGAGTCGGATCAGTAGAATGATGAGCTCGGTGAGCTAGGCGCCTTATAAAGGTGCCTCCACCTCGTCCTCTGTCTACCAACGACCGTTGAAGGCCGTTGGGAGTTGATGGAGGGAGACCCTTCCCTGGCATCCACTGAGGCTTCGCACAGCTCGTCTTTCTCCTTGCTATTTGTTGGTTAAATCTAACATATATTACATTTGAGTGGAATAGAGGTGTACCACGACAGGGGTTGCCATTTTCTGAACGCCGCCACCCTAGCACGAAAATAAATCTATTTCGGATTTTGTTGACAGTTCCTTTGGCGCGGCTTGAACAAATTTTGTGTCTGCGTGTCCACATATCCTTGCCACGCGCATATCTTCCCCCATACAAAAGTTTTGCTGAAATTTCAGGGATCATCCGGGTAGGACCCCATGTGGTCTCCTATTAACATTAAAGAACGATCGGATCGTTGATAGTCATTGATCGGGTAGTTGGCCTCTGCGCGTGCGCAAACGCGAATCAGAGGTACTCAGTTTCTCACGAATAAATGACCCAATTTTGCTCAAATTCTGTGGTTAGTTGGGGTTTAACTTCTTGGTGGCCTCCTGTGAATTGTTCGGTTATTGGTGTCAGAAGGGGATACACGTAAATAATAAGCTGTTGTGTAGTAATTTGCTGATTTTTAAAAATCTTTCATCTTCGACACTATGTAGGTTTTAAAGGTCTGTTCGGTTTATAAATATTTAATCCCTTTCACTTCGCCTTCTTCCGTATGTCGAATTTGCAAGGTTTCCGCTTGGAACCAGAAAGCTCTGGACATTTCCTGTAGCGCTGTCATAATCCGTGAGAATCAATTTCACTACCGTTAAGCTGCGAGCTTGAAGCCTTCGGCACTCTAAATCTACCGCAGCAATAACGAATGTACTAAACCCGTTTTAGTATCCTTGCCGTGCTAGTACCACACATCCATAGTAGTTAGTTTCATGATAGTTATACCATGATATTTATGTGTTTCAATCTCTTTAAATACCTCTAATCCAGAACCTACTAACGTGGCTACTATAAAAATTGTTCTTGGGGTCGCACAAACGTCATTGGGTAGCCAATTCGTGTTGCTCAGATCAAAATTATCTTCCTAAATTATTATCGGAACATTTGTGTTTTTGAGATCCTCAATTAGTTGAATCAGTTGAGTTACGAATGATAATCGTAATATCACGCTGAGGACGCTACGAATTAATTGAACCACCTCCAGTTGCGAATTACGATCAACAACTTGCATTCCTCGCAGGAATGAATTTTCTTTGTTTCTGGACTAATGGCGCTATTCCATCCGGTTTTGTTTGATAAAGAATCCTGCAAATGTGACGAGCAATAATGGCTTCCATCGTTATTAAGGTTGATAGGTGCTATCCTCCCGTCTGCTTGAGTGGGGCGTTGAACTTTCTGTACGTTCTGTGTGTTGGGGTGGTTTGTGGGTTTTATTCTTAGATACGTAAGTAAGGAAATGGTTGCGCAGATTAATTTATGTATTTGTCGAACTATGTGGTAAAAATCTTACGACTACTAAGTGTTTAGCTCCTGACCCGCCATACTTCTTAGCAATTTTCCTTTCTCCCTCCCTGCTTCTGTTTCTAGTTGAGTCAAACTTTTCAAACACATTTGTCAAAACATTATGTCCTATCCAGCACAGTATATGGGTGACAGAAATGAGGTTTTACATAGGCAAGTTGTGCCATTTCAGTCTAACATCCGAAGATCAAATCATTGTTATTAAAATAAACTGACGAAGGGATTCATTCACTTATTTTGGTTTTGTGGATCTCTCGTGGGATTTCGCAAGTGTTTCTTTCTCCTTCGTAGCTTTGAATGTTCGGAGGTGTTTACCCGATGTTTTCACCCATTTGTTGTTTGGTGAATTGAAAATAACATGAATACCTCGGTGAACGAGACATTGGACTCATTGAGGCACGCGATCGCTATCGCCGCCGATCCTTGAAAAAATCGGTCGCTTAGTCAGCTTCATCCGTGACCAAATAGTTCTGTCGGCAACAAGGCTGAGCTGGCGGTTGAAATTATGTTTGTCCTTTTTCACGTTGACACAGCCAAGCCTATGTGACCAAATAATATTTTCTCTTCGGTCTTCTTGATGAATCAGGAGGAATGTGAAAAACGCTGCAAATTATTACACAACGGTTTATTATTTACCTGTATAGATCACTATTTCTGCGTATATCACTGTTTTCTGTGGTCAATACCTACCCCCGACCTCCCCCCGGGAAAGCCCTAAATCGAGTACTGGTGCCGGCCCGGGAATAAGTTTAATAAAAGTGCGGCGGATTCAACAATTAAATCATTAATTATTTTGTTGTTAATCATGAAGCATAACGTTTGTTCAAATTAAAAAATTACCTACCTACCAACAAAATCCGACAACATTCATCAAATGAAATAGTGTCGCAGAACAACCAACTCGACTTCATGCTTCAATCAGATGTTCCCTAGCAATGATATCTGGGCCGAATTTTACCATTTCATTCACGATCATGTTGACGAAGATTTTGGGTGCAAACGAACGGCTCCGAGTGCTCCGGGTGGTCTCAAAAAATGCTTTAAAAACGTTAAAAAAAAAACCATACCCTTCTATTGAAAGTTTTCGAGCTTGGCGTTCTGAATATTGCAGCCCCTATTTTTCACCCCTTAGAGATTACTGACAGTAACGCAGAGCTTCACGGACCAACTAGACCCCAAATGGGACCTGCAAACCAAATTTCATTAATTTTTGTTCATGATAACGAAGAAAAGTGCGAAGTACGGCGGATGAACAGAAATTTTTGTATTCCATTTTTGGATTCTAAGGACCTTGAGAAGGAAACCATCAAATTGTGAGGGGGGTTCAAAAAAATTGTTTATAAGCTCGATTCCAAAGGTTCGTTATTGAAAATGTACCAAAATCGATAGTCACCAATTGTTAATCAGTTTTTGCGTTCAGCGACCATGGAGAATGTTTGTTTTTGTGTTGTAGCTTAATAGGTCTAGTGTAAGTAGGTATTCTACTCCGAAATTCCGCTCGTATGGTCCGCTGCATAACATTAGCTTTTATGGTAAACGGGTTTCCACGGTTTCATCGCGAGTAGTCAAGTTCGTACCGTTAAATAATATTTGTAAAGCTGCTTATAAGGGTGCGGCTAAAAGTTAATTACTGCCCCACCTTGACTTATCTCCCTTATAGTCCTTCGGAAAAAACTCTCATAAATCTCAATGGATCGAAGCAGATTTTTGTTTGAATCGTCTCTGGCATATTTTGTTAATTCATGTGATTTTGTGTTTTACACCTTCTTCCCCTTTGTAGATCTTCTATAGATCCGGACAATCTTTGTATTGCACTGCCGCTAAGTCCATCAGCTACTGTTGTCTGTTATCGCCTCGCGCTACGCAATTTTGCCATCTTTTGGCTGCGGGGCCTCCTCCATCGACTCGCACCTCACTAATTCATGCTAATTCTCCGTGCAGTCGTCGCTAATGCTTTATCGTTGACTTTGGCCTTTGTCCTCTAACAAAGAACGTGATTTGCTCGTCACGTGTTGACTCAAGATCAAGAGAAATCATTGGTAATTTCCCGTGAGCCAACCACTCAATTTGCTCACGTAATTATCGCTCCTCATAAGGTTTTTACATATTTACAGTACCTTTACATACGGATATTTATATACGAGTACCGACATACAAGCAGTACTTCATACGTACTGTGTTCGTTGAGTAGATCATTTTCATGGCCGATTCCTCTCAAAACTCACACATCCTGTTTTACTCGAGCGCAGTGAGAACTTATGAATAGAGATCAACTACTTTCAAATTCCATAATTCTTGTCATGATTTTAATAACCTACAACTATTTACCATCAATAAATAGGATTCATGTTGAATCAAGAAAAATTAGGTACGATTAAAATGACTACGACGATGCTGTAGTTCGTCTCTAGTTCGGTACCTAAGTAGTTTTCTTGTGCAAGTAGTTACGTAAAGCTGAGGAATCGATTTTTGTGCGCACTTTTATGATTGTGAGTAAAAGGCGTCGACCTTTTACTGGTACACGGATCTTAAGGAATTTTCTTAATGAGATAAGAACTATTTCTCGATCTTACTGTACCTTAAAAAATCATCCACCCATGTGGATACCTACCTATGGAGGATTTTGAAGACAAGTTCCAGGTACCTATGAGTAGAGTGATTTATATGAATAAACTAATATTAGGTATATTTGTAGATCAAAAATGAGATTCAGAGAGTGGATTTGAAATTCAATATTAGATAGGTAATACAGTAACGGAAAGTTGAACTGAGAAAATCTGTGTATCATGGGGTGAACCTGGTTTGCTTAAATAATATTTATTTATTTATTTAGTTATATACAGTGATACTGTATAACATGGAGTTAGCCATTTTACAATATATCTTAGAACCTAATTTTCAATTAATCAAGTATTTTTTTTAATGCAGCGCCTGTTATACCTCTCTTATATAAAAATCAAAACATCCTCAAAAAATTGAAGTACAAAATAATAGGTTATATATCCTCTAATGAATCGTTTTTTTCGCAACAAGATCAGTAAGATCGTAATGTCGCGCAATAATCACTCATCACTTCACATTAAGTAGATGTAGGTACTCGCCATTGGGTTTCATCATTATATAACTTGAACCACTTGCGACGGAGTAGTGGAAATCCATAGCAAAAAACTACAGGATAAAAATAGAATAGTCTATTTCCACGTAAACTAACAAACTGTAGACCGGTTTCGGTTGTTAAACCATCATCAGTACACAATAGGAATTCTCTAAACCGGTCTACAGTTTGTTCGATTACGTGGAAATAGCCTATTCTATTTTTATCCTGTAGTTTTTGTGTTTTTTTCATTAGTATAATGGGTAGGTGTCAAGTAAGCACAACGTCCTTATCTTGCGTACTTCCAGGAAATAAATGTATATATTCCTGATGCCTTATTCAGTGTATAATAATTCAGTAGTAAATATTATGAATACACTAAATAATTATTATTGAAGTAAAAAATAGTTTAATCGTTGTTCTACTAATTTGAACAGTGTTTGAACTCACTCAGTTCCGCTGTTTTTATTGGCCATCCAGTGCCTCATCGTTTGAATATGATGTCACACCGAGTCAAAATGGCTAATTTTCGAAGTCTTGGTTTTTTGTGAGTTGAAGATGAGGGAAATGCAACTGCCGGTGTTCGGTGACGAGACTTGCGGCCACCACGCCAAACTGGAGTCCAAAAACGCGTTGCTGCATCCAACTGACCAGGGGCGTTGCGTCCATAAGGCCACTTGGGCCACTGCCCCGGCATCCAGAAACACAAAAAACTCCAAAAAAATGCCACCCATTTGTTCAGTTGGCATTCGAATTTCCTTCCGTATACTGTACCTAGCATTTTTCATGAAGTTCAACAGCGACTCGACAGAGATCTCTGTCCCAACCTATGTCTGGCATGGCTGCGGCCAAGACAAGTAACTGGGAAGAAGAAGAAGACATAGTTCTCTGGCTATGGATATTCGAGCATTTTATTGAAATATAGCTCCACTAATTGATGTCTTGCAATCGAAATCGAAACCTACACTTCTGAAACTGACAGGTCCTGGGACCTGGTGTCGCCATGGTAACCAAGAAAAGTGGCCTGTCCGCGAAGCTCAGTCGAGTAAAAATTTGGTAAGCCACGCCCCTTTTGGGCCCGAGGCCCACATTTCCATCCAAAAATCGTTTGTGTTCACAATCGATTGGATTGTTTCAATTCTTGTTGTTATCTCGATACGAGATGCTTGTCCGATCTGTCCTCCCCTAAAAATTCTTATCACTAAACAGCCCTTCAGGGCCAGAAAGAGAGAAGCCGTTTCGCCGTTCTGTTCCTATGTTGAGTTTTCAATTTTCTGCTTGTATCGAATTTTGTATGTTCCCATTCGAGTTCCTGGGACAGATTTGGATTTGCGATAATTAAGTGCGTTGTGTCCTGTCTGTGGTCTTGTGGATTGATCGACGTCAACATACACAGATAAGTACCTGGCTTCTAGTCGGATTCTCCATCCAAGTAGGTACTGGCCGGCGGGTCATTACTTCATTGTATTTTAGTATAGTTCGTTGTTTTTAGTTGTTGTTTAGTTTATTCGCTTCTGTATTTCTGTACCTCATGAATTCGGTGGCTAACTTACACTCGAAATTTTCGACGTTTTCCTACGAGGATAGAGTGATGATTAAATGTTTAGGAAGAGATAGGCCTTTGCTGAGTATTCGTCAGTATGAAGCTATAGAACTTTTAGCTTCTGGTAATCCCGGGTACTGGTCAGAACTACTGTGAACACAGTGCTTACATTCTGACTTGCTAAGAGCTGCGGTTGATTAAAATCCACCCATTTCTCATAAGAAGACTCCACTGTTGGAAAACATTTACAGGTATTTTGTAGAAAAAGCTGTTGATTTGTGTTCCGGTTTGGTGGCCCACCATTTTCAGAGCCCACGCACCGCTACTGCAACTGACACTTCAATTTTGACTTTTTTGGGCTATCCAAAAAAAAAGGCAGTGGTTTTCCAAACCGTACAACTCTCCCTTTTGGTTTCCCGCGTGGTGTGGTGGAGACTCCTCGTGTCTCATCGCCGGTCACTGTTTTGATCGAAAGTTGCATCCCGTTCGTCTTGAAGCAACTCGTAAACCACCAAGAACTCAGTAATTAATATAGCTGTCGAGTATTTTTTCTTGGGTATTTTCTGTTACATTGGTATGTACCTACTTGCACATCCGCCACTCGCCACCCCGTCTCGCTCGTTTTAATTTGCCGTCATTATCTCTGCTCCATGTGTGTTGAGATTTATGTCTACTGGATGGTTAGGAGAGATTGAAGGTACTAAGACATTGGGTAACATAGGTAGTAGGTGTAATTAATAACTTTGGTTGGCAACTTCATCCCCTCTCATTATAATTTTGATGAGCATTCCTCTCCCAAGGACTTTTAACGTTTTCCCGGCAACAAAATAGTGATTGACAGGCACTTAAAAACCACTGTACAACAATTTTGAGAGGAGAGCACCAGCGATAGTATTCAGATCACCCATCTGTAGGGCTTGTACGCACCTCTGATCTATTATTTTTTGGGTGAATACGCTAGCGGCTGAGTTTTGTAGAGAAAGAACATATTTGAACACAGAAGAGATTTGAAAACTCTTGTGGTATGTATTGTAAATGTTTGTACAAACTGGCTTAGATTCTAATAATACAACAATGTTCAATATGGAGGTTATTGTGAATTGTGGTTAGCATGACTGCTTAAAAGCTGTATGAAATTAAAAAGTAAAGAATAATTTCTATGTTGAACAAACGTATATAATTTATTCAAAGCCAATACAACAAAATTTTTGGTCAGCCTCAAATTTCAACTAAAATATATGAAAACCAAGGGATACAATATGGAGGGTGTGTGTGGGGTTTTTAGTTAAAAATTTTGTTGTATCGGCTTTGGATGAATTATGTACGTTTGTTCAACATATAACTTATTCTTTGCTTGCTTGTATACAGCTTTTTTAAACCGGAGGTTTTTTCTTTCAATTTTCCTTTTTTTTTGCTTTTTAATGCGATCAGTAGGTTACTGGATTTGTTCACTGTGGCCATCGGTCGGTTATCTGTCAGTCAGAAAGGCGTTGATCTCTTCGCAGTGGTTCTCGGATTCTTTTCGGACTTTGCGGTATCCGTGACCGGTGTTTTCCTGATTACCAAAGCCAGTTTTCTGATTGTCATTCCAGTACACAGGAAATAGGATGGACGAGAAACTGACCATGCTCCACCATCGTCAAACTCAAAATCTTCTGAAACGCTTATCAAGCTGGTATTGGATCGTGGATGGTTTCTTACAGTTTTGTAGTAGTCAGCTAACCGTCAGAAAAAACCAGTGGTGCGAACAAATCTATTTAAAAAAAAAATAGTTTCGAAAAGTTGTTTATGAATATTATCTTCTTCTTTTTTAATGCTTTTTTCAAAGTATGTTTTTTTCACAAATAAATTGTGTTTATTACCGACACTTTGCTATGCCAACGGTAGTAGTTCAGAATGATAAAATGGTCAAAACTATTAAATTCGATCAAAAAACGTTTTAACGTTAGGTGATTTACTTATTAGCTAATTTACAACTGGTAGCTGTTAGCTGTTTGTGAAGAAAAATATGATTTTTAAAGAAAAAGTTAGCTGTTAGCTATTCGCTGACAGCTACAGCAATAGCCATTACCTATTAGCTGAACATTTCAACTAACAGCTAATTCGGCTGTAAAATTTAGCTCTCCCTCAACAGCTAATAGCTAATTTAGTTGCAGCTAAAAAACATAGCTGCAAGCTAATTTAGCTGTGATTTAAAATTTTAGCTAGCTAATAACTTAGTTAGCTGATGCCCAACACTGCTACCTACCTTGGTAGGCTTATTACAGGAACGACCGATAAATCACCTTCGTTGAATAATGCTGAAATAGTTGCGAACAATGTCAACCAAAATCTGTTTTTCGCTGGTTTCAAACTTCGGTCCGCGTTTTCGTTTTTGCGACGCTCGACGCTGACTCCATGCTGGTTTCTGCCATTTCGACAGTCAACAAACTTTCTTTCGAAAATAAACTTAACAGTACAATCAACATTAGACAGTTTTTGTACTTCCCGTCATCTTTACACGTTCAACCGTGGGGCTGATACGCCAAGATGATACGGGAAGACGGTCCAGTGAGCTTCAAGCAATCTCTACACATATACGTGTAGTTCTTCCCCTACACGGGAAGAGAATGCTTCAAGCTCATTGGTCCGTATTTCAACGTTTCCATGGTTGAAGGTGCAAAGCTGACGGGAAGTGCAAAAACTGTCTAATATAGACAACAAAACAAACGTAAAAAAACAAATGAGCACTGTCGTAAGTCTTGGCGTAGGTTTGCGACATGGTGGGATGGAGGTAGGATTGGTTTGGATGTGTGAAGGATATGCTCTGTAGGAGTGTTTTGCTAACGCCCTGCGGTTATCACCACATCAGGTGCTAGAGGCAAGGGCGCCCCGTGGTTATCACCACAGCTGGTGCAGGAGAAGGGTAGGAGAGAGAAAGAGATGGCGAGAGAGAAAGAGGGCGTAAGGAGGTCGAGAGAGAAGCTATTAGTGGGAGAGTGGTCGGTCGAATGAGGAGCTGGCCTGGCCGGGCTGCTTATAAAGACCCCTTTCACCCCGGTCCCCGTCCACCAACGGCAGTTATGACCGTTGAGGGGCGGTGGCGTTCGGTGGAGGGGACCCTTCTCCAACTTTCTCCGCGGCTTGTCGTTCCCTTCGTTTATTTGGTCACATCTTTACCATATTACGTAGGAGTGGTAAATGTAGAGTTTTGAGGGGCACCACGATAAGCACAGTTAGGTACTTAACCTCACAATGCATGTCAACAACTGCGTTATCAATCTCAATCCCCCCCCCCCCCCCAGTGCCTCCATTTTGGCGGGCCATTGCCTCCATGATAACGTGAAATCGAAGTTTAAAAGTCTAATCGACATTCTATGAAAGTTTTATGGAAACATTATAAATGTGTCATAGTAGGGTTGTTTTTTCATAGAAACCACCTTGGATCAGCCCGATGTATTTATTTAGTGGCGACGTTTCGGTCTAACAGGGTAGACCCTAATCATGCCTAAAATTAAAAGAATATTTTATATGTATTGACAAAGTTGCTACATGGAGAGACAGTGAGTAAACTAAAATTAACGAAGAAATTGCACATACCTTATAAGCTGAAGTGATGGATTATATTACAATAAATTGATATGATGTTGATGATGATTAAAGTGGATAACTCTGATGGAACTATGTTAGAGGTGAACAATTAATTATGTACAATGTGTTTCGCATGTGGGTAAATGATAAAATTGGTGAATTATGAGGGGAGGTTATTTCTTTATCAACCTGCCTACATGGTGATAACCGTGGTTGTAGACATAGGTGGTCATGGATGAAGGGTGGTGATACCAATGATAATTATAAATGTGGATTACACTCATGAAACCCACTTGTCCGATTCTCCGATTCGATGAAACAGTTATCTGTTTTAACTGTGGTTAGGAAGTATTGGTGAAACCGTTCCTAAGTGATGGACATCCTCATAAAACGCTGAGATCCCGCTGGATGCACCTCCCCACCTGACGACTCAGCGTTAAGGACAGTTCGGGGTAACTTGCTGAAAACCGACACCGGATCTCCTTCGGACTGCGGTCGGCGAGTGTCGTCACTTGTCGTCGAACTGTGGCAACGGTTTGGGTTCTCTCGCGTTGCTCAAAGGAGCGAAGGGATTGAGCAAGACGCGTCGAAGGCGCACGCCAGGCTATAGCGATACGTTGAAAGGGGAGTGCCTTGTGCCTTATACCGACACCGAGCTCCGGCTGTGACTCGGTGTTTGTTAGCTGTGGCCCTTCTGTAGTAACGTGGGTACAGGATGACTCGAAACGCCGGCTTGTGCCGAAACGTGACAATACAAACCTACTCAAGGTCGACGAAATGGATCTTCACGGTCGTTATTGTGTGAGAAATGTACGTGTACGTGTCCATGCCCTTCTTTAAACCGTTCTAACCAAGCTAGGTACTTAGGACTAATTATTGACAATTTATTGAAATGGGATAGGCATATTAGTACTCTTCAGGGCAAACTAAGAAAATGTATTTACGTTTTTCCCTTTCTAAAGAAAATAGTGAGCACTGATAAACTCAGACAGATTTACTGTGCGCTCGTCCAGTCTCTGCTACTCTACGCTTTACCAATTTGGGGTAGTGCCTACGAAAGTACTCTCCACAAGATACTCCAGTGCTCCAGTGTTGTACTCCAGAAATATTTTGTACGAGCAGTTTCTAAATTAGACAGCAAAGCCCATACAGGTCCTTTTTTTGTAAAACTGAATCTCTTAAATCTCCGCGATATGTACAAGAAAGCTGCTGTTCAGCAGTTACTTAAAAGTAGTGAATTTTCTACTCCGACCCACTCTATTTTTACCCGATTTGCTAATAACGACTCACTAGCTCTTCCAAAATTAAACTTTACAGCTTCTCAAAAATTTTTCCCCTATCAAGGCATTCTAACTTTCAATAGTTTTCCTAATACAACTAGAGTTGAGTTAATTGAGCAATCAAAAAATAACCCTAAGAAAATAAAAATTGTTTAAAAAAAATTATTTCCTTACAAGTAGTTAGAACCATAATATAAGTAGGTGTAACAACATAGAATAAAAATATTGTAATTCTGCTACCAACATTATTAAAATTTCAATTGAATAGTATACTTACACTTTGTACATTCATTAGGCTATTGGTAATTACCGAGCGATGAGCAAGTTGCTCATTCCCCAACACGGGCTGGTGCCCATATGGGGAATTATATTTCCGAATATTTTATTTCACTTATAACATGTGTTGTATTTTTGTTATCCGTAATTATTATTTTTGGTTAACTTATATGGCTGTATTATGTAATGGAAATAAAAAAAAAAAAAAAAAAAAAAATGAACGGATACGTCGAGTACCTGTACCTATATAACACTGTGATCGTTAAACGACTTCTTGCCACATTTCGCTCCCGCAGTAAATATTTTTCAAGTCTGAACCGTTCAGATAGTATTTTTCAAGTCTGAACCATTCAAAAGCTGCTGTAATTTGAATAGTCGACCAATTACACTACATACTAACTAGTTAGAAGACACTACTGACATAACTAGCAATCGAACAATCAGAACCATTCAAAAGCTGCTGTAATTTGAATAGTGGACCAATTATATGGCATACTAACAAGTTAGAAGACACTACAGACATAGGTTTTTTAAAATTTTATTATTTTTGTTTTAAATCATTTTATTTGGTAGGTAACTTTTTGCGTACAATAATTTTTGTTCTGAGAATAAATTAATGTTCATATTATAGTACAGAAGTACAATGGAACGTGAGTGAGGGTGGCTGTCCTTTAGCAATCCCTCTTAAGATTAATGATATTTAATAGTAAAGATAATACAAACATTTAGAAAAGTAGTAGGTAAGTTTTTTAAATATATTTTTTAATGGTAGGTACATAATATGTAATACATCTTATTGTTAGTTATCGCAGATTGGAGTTCAGTGGTTATGATTATCTACCCGTTTCCTTCCATCAGGTCGTCCGTTCTGTTTCTTCTGAGGCGTCGGGGGTGGAGTTGTCATGAATTGAGGAGGCGTTCAAAAGCTGAGGATTGATGAGAAATTATGGAGGCGTGCATTCGGTTTATAGTTTTAGTTTATTATTTTCAATAATGAACCTTAGGAATCGAGCATGGGAAAAAAAAGTTTAACCCCCCTCAAAATTTGATGGTTTCCGTTTCAGGGTATGTAAAATCCGAAAATGCAATAAAAAATTTTTTGTCCGTATGCCTTACTTCGCACTCTTTTTAGTTACCATGAACCAAAATTGACGAAATTCGGTTTATAGGTCCCATTTGGGGTCTAGTTGGTCCTCGAAGCTCGGCGTTAATGTCAGTCATCCCTAAGGGGTGAAAAAATCTCCAGGACGCCGTTTTCTCGACTTTTTTTACGGTTTTAAATACCTATTTATCGAACTTGGGAGTTTTTTAAGACCACCCTGAGCATTGTACGTCCAGCCGTTCGTTCACAGTAATGCCTAGAAGTTTGCACCGGCAGGTATTTTCAACAGGATGGTGAATGAAATTGTATACATTCACCCCAAATATCATCATTAGGGACGCGCTAACAATCGGGAATTGGCCCGAGGATTGATGAGAAATTATGGAGGCGTCCATTCGGTTTATAGTTGTTTTTATAACATCTTCCACTAGTGGTACATCCAGATCTCTGTGGATTACTGAATTCCTCACGAACCAGGGAGCATTGGTTATTATTCGAAGAGTTCTGTTTTGTTTTTTGTTGATTTTGGACTCTTTTGATCCGCATTTTTGCTCGCCAGCCCCCAGATGGAACAACCATACTGCCGGATTGACGTATCAGAGTCAAGTAGAGGTAACTTTTATTGTCTAGGGATAATGGAGAGAAATAGGTACCTATTGAAGAAAGAGCCCAAACGTTTGGTTCTTAAAACTTGAAATTATTTACATTGGCTCTTGTAAGTATAATAATTCAGGTCAGCCAAAATATTGGTATTTTGACATTTTCATGGGCTTGAGTGTTGTGGGAATACAATGGGAAATTTTCTTGCACTACAAATTCCCATTTTTGGCCAATTTCTGTTCAGTAACTGAAATTAACACTTATTTACCACATAAAGAGGTTTTTATATCGGAAAGTATAGGCAGAAAACGAGTGTGAAATTTGAACTACTGAGTTCCCGCTAGAAATGACGTCTTAGGTAAATCCCCGAGTAGTTCAACACAAATCCCGCGTCGCCACACCTACTGTTATATTCCCGATTAATGTGTACTTCGAGTATCAGTGGAAGATGTGTAAAGAGAAAATCGAATAGAAAAGTGGAACGCAATTCTCTCAGCGATGATCCCCTTACATAACTAATCGAAGCGATTGCTTCCAATTTCAACGTTCTGTCGGTATTTCCCAGTGGAACCGATGATTGAGAGGTTGTTCAAGATAGTTTTCTTCTTCTCGGATCGGTAACTCAGTAAATGCTCGAGTCAATTTGACTATCGACTTACGACGCCTGCGGTCGCCAAACCGATGATGTATGAAATTCTCATTCAGACATTTATGACTTTCTATCCATCCTATTTCTCCACCTTCACCTCGCGTAATATCGGTGATGTCACATGAAACTATTCATAGTTGAGTTGGTAATTATATTTATATTAGAAATTAAAATGAAAGTTTACTAATGCTGTAACATTACGGTGTACTCCGGCTGGCGGTAATATTACCATATACCCGTCCATTTTACAATACTGTACTTAAGTATACATAAAATGTTGTCGGTGTAAATAAAACATGTTTTCATTCATTCGTTGTCGCATGAAGCTAATTTGCAGAAAATGTCAATCATTCATTCTGTACGTGAAGCGTTAATGGCCACCCCAGCGATAATATCATCAACTAACTTGGTGTTATAAATTGTATGGCTTCATTCATTTAAACCATTACGTTTTTATTTTCATTAAAAATTGTACCAAACTATTTTAAATCAATTGGTTGATCATTAACAATATATTTTATCTATTTCAGGTAAGTACCCGAGCTCTGTTACGTCTCAGTTTACGGCAGCTAATAGTAAGTAAAATTTGTGGAGTTGTTAAAATTGGGTTGGGTTAAATTGGACGTTGAAGATTTTGAATGGTTGAACCCTCCCCATTAATGTTCCATTATTGGATTATTCCATCAAAATGATGGTAACCAGATAAAGGGGAATGTAACTTACAGCTATAGTTCTTTATTATTTGATTTTTAAGAACAGGATTATTCCTTCAAGTTAGCAGAAATGTGGATACAATGAAATCTGGTTAATGAGCTGAACCTTAACCCTGTATTATAATGAAAAACAATAATAATTTCATCTGATATGATGAAAATAAAAGTATTTAGAATCCGTGAACACGAATCTGGCATTTCCATAACCGGTCATCAAATCTTCTAGCTCGAATTTAGTGGGTTGATGGGCTCTGGTACAACAGATTACACTGACCCATTCGAAGATGATTGCCTTGTTTACTGTACGTTCAGATCCTGCTGTAGCTATATTCAATAAATAATTCAATTCATTAAGGCTAATTGTCCCATTTTTTGGTTGGAAATTTCGTCAATAGAAGGCAGCACATCTGACCCCGGCACCCAAAAACACTTAGATTAAAAAGGACCAACCATTGTTCAGTTGGCATCTGAATTTCCCTCCTTACGCTGTACCTACCTAGCATTTTTCACAAGTTCAACAGGCACACGCCAGAGTTCTCTGGCTATGGATCTTCAATATTCTAATAGAATTCCTCATTTTTAGCTCCATAGGCCAAGCATGTTATCGGCATAAAGCGACAGTAATCGATGTCCTGCAATCGAAATCGAAACCTTGGTCCTGAAATTGGATGGTAGGTTCTGGGTCATGGGACCTAGTGTCGCCATGGCAACCGAGAAAAGTGGCCCATCCGCGTATGCTCAGTCCAGTAAAAATGTTGTTCGCCACGCCCACTTTGGGTCCCGGCCCCGTAATCTGATTTCGACCCCCAAATCGTTCATCTCACAATCGATTCGATCCCTTCAATTCAACTTGTCATCTCGATACGAGATGCTTCTTCTTCTGATTTGTTTTTTGTTGTCTCTGAATCACATGTGCGGCATCGGCTTATGTCCGACATCTACAGATGACAACTAAGCTGAGAACTTCACTCCACTGAATCACATTCGCTTTCTCTGTCTGTCAGTTTTCAATTTTTTTGCGTCAAATTTTATACATTTTGCGTTCGGTCCGGTTACGATGACAGATTTGTATTTTTGGTACCGACGTGGGTTTTGTCCTGTTTGCTGTTTGTGATCTTGTGGTTTGTGGATTGATCTGCATCAACTGTTTGTTGCATTTAAGTTTTATATTTTTATAACACATGAATTCGGTGGCTAAGTTGCAGTAGAAATTGTCGACGTTTTCATACGACGATAGAGTGTTGATTAAAAGAGATAAGTGTCGTGATCCTCCCAGACCATCATACCTTGTAAGATTGCCCAAGTAATAAACTCAACGGGTGGGGTGACCTACGTGGGCGCAGGCGCATAAACCCACTCACTCCCCACTAGTCCTCCTGACCAGAATGGAGTGGAGCGGGCTCTATAAATACCGGCCAGCTATGCCTGTCACCTCATTCTATGCTCTCCTCTAGTCGCTGACTACTCTCTCTCTCTCCTAGCACCTTATCTCTCTCCTAACCTAAAAGATCCTGGGAATGGTGGTGGTCTGCCCATAACCAAACCAGTCAACGCTCCTAAAAGATTCCGAGCATGGTGGTGGTTCGCCCATAACCAAATCAGACACACACATCCAAAAAGATCCTGGTCATGTTGGTGGTCCGCCCATAACCAAACCAGGCAATGCTCCTAAAAGATTCCGAGCATGGTGGTGGTTCGCCCTTAACCAAACCGAGCAAAACTATCCAAAAAGAACCCGGGCATGGTGGAGGTCCGCCCATAACCAAACCAGGCAACGCTCCTAAAAGATTCCGAGCATGGTGGTGGTTCGCCCATAACCAAATCGGACACACACATCCAAAAAGATCGTGGGCATGTTGGTGGTCCGCCCATAACCAAACCAGTCAACGCTCCCGAAAAGATTCCGCGCATGGTGGTGGTACGCCCATAACCAATACGGACACATCCAAAAAGATCCCGGGCATGGTGGTGGTCCGCCCATAACCAAACCGGGCACATCCTCCCTACACCTCTCGTGGTGGATGTGCGCTCCTATACATCCATCACAATAAGCTTTGCTGAATATCACAGTGTCAGTAAATAAGGGAAGGGTGTTATTGCGTTGGGGCATTTTGTAGACATAGGACATAGGTATCTGTTGGTTTTGTGTTCTGGTCTGGTGCCCCACCGTTTTCAGACCCCACGCACCGCTACTGCCAGTAATGTCACTCAATAAATCCCTCGAGATACGTAATTGCTTTGCAAGTCTTTGCCATCGGAAAAAACTTACTTTAGACGTTAAAGGTTGCGGTAAGTTCTTGTTGACGACTCTCACCATTATTTGTGGTTGCGATATCTATACACTAGCCTCCTCCCCTTTGAGTCCATAATAATAATTGTCTGAGAAGTGATCATCTTTAAAAACCTCATTCCTCCCACGTGCTCCATCTCATTCTGAACAACATTGAACTTTGTTAGTAAATCATATCGAGTTACCGCTCGGTGAGGCGTATCATTCTGATCTTATCCCTAATAAGATACCTTATCCGTATTAGTTATCATGATAGGTGCAGTCGAGCAATAAAACTCAATTATGAGCACTTTTCGCTGTATAACAAGGTCAGTTCCAATTTTTTGTAATTATCTTGCTTTCCCGCAGTCCCTTGGTGAGCCATCGGCTCCCGTGCCAATTCCCATCCACGGCGCAAGGCCGTAAAGAAACGGGTAGGCCTCCACAAAACCGCCTGTTATTATATGTTTACAACTGAGCTGTGACCGACCAAGTGCCACCGTACGTAGTATAATATGTGAGTCGAGTGGATTACTGTAATCAGAAGAACAGACCAATCGACTCCCACCGGACTCTAAACATTAGAATCTCATTTGTGACATTGGCCGGATTAAACGAGTCGGTCGTGACCCTGATGCTTGAAACGACGAGGCACCAGAACTGCAAGTGAACTGAACTTTCCACCACGAAAATTAGGAGGATCTGACGTTTCAATATCTGTACCGCCGCCAGAAGCAGACAAGTCGTGTGTCTGACTAAACTGACTTTTGTAAAAATGGACCTTTAGGTTTCGGGTGACATTTGCCAATATGAGCGTTGGTTTTAGGAATTTTCTTGAATTTAAACACTGGAAGTTTCCCGCTGAATCGATTGGTGAAGTCAAAAAAGAGTTTTTTCGATCGGAAGATACCATAAAACGGCATACAAATGTTACTCTCTTGTTATGGAGACAAACGGGAGAGCTATTTAAAGTTATTTGAGTGAGCGCTTGTGGACGAATTTGTCTAACGCTCAGTCGAATGGTTTGTATTATTGTTATTTAACGAAGTTTTAAACCCGTGTATCTGCGTTTTACTAACCTTTTATGCAAAATGTTTAGAAAAAAAAATCGTATTTTTTTCAGAAAACTTATTATCTTCTGAAAAAGACATGTACGAGTTTTCGCTTAATAAATCCACCCGAAAGTGCATTACCCCATTATTCGTAAGCTCGTTTTGAGGCATTTCTCGTGCAGGTAATGCTCCGAGACGCTAAAATTCGGCAGCAACCACACCCCAAAACGTATTTAGGAGAGCGCAACCATTTCCATATGTACGAATATCGCGGATTTATTAGTTATTAGACCCTGTTAGAGCGATTACGGGGACACTAACCATGTCTGTACAGTGTACATATCTATGTACATATAACGTCACTTGAGTTAAACCAGCTTCTCCACAAATAGTTTAAAAAGAATCGCTGCAAATCCGAACACAACGGTTTATTATTTTGTACAGAACACTCCTGTTAACGATCACAGCTCTGTACAGATAACTCTTCTATATAACATATTGTGTACTATTCTATGTATGACATGTAGATCGCAGACCCTCAGTAGCTTAGTACCTAACCCCGTACTCGTTACTAGGTACCTACCTAAATCACTTGTTAAATGTTTCTAAAATAGTTCTTCCGATGACAAACAGTAACTAAAATGGCAAAAAGAAACACCAATAATGAAGTCCTGAAGGGAAATTGTTGATGTGAAGTGAAAAAACTTTCAGTCCCGGTAGGGCTTCGATCTCGGGAACTTTGGTGTATCAGTCTGTCAGTTAAACCACTGAGCTATACCAGGTACCGGTGAGACTTCTGATGTGGGCTCTCTCCACAGCTCGATGCCTGCATACAACCTGCATATATAGCAACGTAAAATGCTCCCGTATGGTATCAAAATTAAGAAAAAATCAAACTTTTGAAAATGCGAGAAAACCCACACCTCAAAACGTAGTTTTCCGAGGTAGGGATACTCTGGATATTTCAACCCCTATTTTTCACCACTTAGAGTTAAGTGAGAGTAACGCTGAGCTTCGAGGACCAACTAGATCCCAAGCGGGATCCGTTTACCAAATTTCGTGAATTTTGGTTCAAGGGAACTAAGGAAAAAGCTGCGGACGGACGGAATTATTTTTAAATTCGATATTTGTATTCTAAGTCCCTTGAAACGGAAACCATCAAATTTTAAGGGGGGCTTAAAAAAAATTGTTTCATTGTCGATTCTGAAGGTTTGTTATGAAAAATAATAAACCATAACATGAAGACTTCTAGCAGTACGTTTTTTGTGTGCTAATTCAACAGGACTAAACTCGAGTCTAAACGGATTCGTCAACTCAACCTACGCGTTTGTTCTAACTTTCCATTCCAAGACTGTACTAATAGAAGAGTCTTGATTTGGAATGAACCTAATGTTGAACAATGAGCTTTTGATTCTTGTAAGATGTTGTTCGGTGGCGATCCGCTTCCAGCTGAAATCAAGTTTTGTGGTGATGCTACCATACCTAGAACTCCAGTTTTTATAATATCAAATAAATCAGTATTCCCTAACGAACGTGCATTTAATGATAGAATGTACAAAATAAAATGGCGATCTTGAAACGTGGTGGATTTGTGGGAAAATGGTAGGGAACACTTCCGTTTCATATTTAGGTATGTACAATATTTATTCAGCTTCGTTTTTCATCAATATCGAAATTTCCCTCAGGTTGAAAAATTTCAGGATATAGAGCCAGAAACGGCGGAAAACCGGCGTGCCCGTGCTCGTGCCGTGACTCACGTCAAGTAGCAGGTAAACGGGTACAGACGATAACAGCCGAGCCGGGCGGTGTGGTGGGGAGTGGCCTGCTTGGCAATCGCCGCTGGACAGGTAGCTGATCGGAATCTCGACCGCGGATGGAGAGCATCGAATGAAAACTAGTTTTAATCAAAAGAATCGGGCTTGAGTCATTTTGGTTTTCCTGGATATTCGCTCAGCAAAACATTTTTGGAAAACCCCCTCAGAATCTGTTATTTTACGTTTCAAGGTGCGCAGGTTCCAAAAACGCTGCAAAATCCTTGTCACATGGGTCTATTCTATTGGACGTACCTACAGAAATGTTGGCTGTTCATTTATTGTTTCTGAAAAACACCAATTAGAAAAAAAAATCAAAATCAAAAAATTATCTAAATATTATCTTTGATAGTGCTATAATTTAATTGTCTTGATTCACCTGTTGATACTACTTCTGATGTTATTATACAAATTTATGGTGATGGTCAGGCAGGCAATTTCCCAGGTTTTTTACCCATAAAAAATCAATTTTGATCAATTTTGGGAGCTGAACTTTTGTTACAACCTCAGTTCTTCACTCACTGGTCAAACGCAACTTCATATTCGGTCTTCTTGCCCTAAAAGACATGGAAAACGATACCTCACAAGTTCGTGTTCAATAAAACCTCAAAAAACCATAGTTTTACACTACAACCCCCCCCCTCCCCTCCCCTCCAATAACACCCCTGGGTGTATTCTGACCGGGCTGCCGAGCTTCGGAGCACAACTAGGACCCAAATGTGTTCCAAAATTAGGATCCAAACTGTGTGCGGAAAAACGACGATTTTAGACCAGAATTTAACGTAAATTTAAGGCTGAAACATCGTTAGAACTAAAGTTTGCACTCCTTGGTCCTTGGACTCCATATTCGGTCTCCTCGTCCTAAAAAACATGGAAACACCATACACCTCACAAGCTCACGTTACTAAAACACCCTAAAAACTATATTTTTACACCCATTGTTCACCCATTCTTGGGTATATTCGAATCGGGCTGCAAGTTTTCGGAACACAACTAGGGCCCGAATGGAGCGTGTGTGGAAAGAACGAATTTTTCACACCGAAAATAATGTAGATATATGGATTATGTACGACGGACGGACACAGCATTTTTGGAATCTACGCACCTTGATACACGTATCAATTTTACGTGTAAAAGAACAAAATTTTGAGGGGGTGTTGGAACAATTTTTTGCTCAGGGAATACATAGGTGTATCATTCACAGAATAACAAACCAAAGTGCGATGTCTGTCTGCCATCCATTTATTGTTTACTTTTATAGATGCCCTTTCTGTGCAGATCATTGTTTTCTATGGTCAGTACCTACCCTCGAGCTCCCCCCCAGGAAAGCCCTAAATCGAGTATTGGAGCCCGGGAATTAAAGTTTCATAAAAATGCACGGGATTCAATAATTCAGTCATTTTTTATTTATTGTTGCATAGCGTTTGCTCAAGTTCCAAAAGTAGGTACTTATCAACAAAATCCAAAAGATCCAACCTTTTTTCAAATGAAATAATATTGCTCAACAACAACTCGACTTCATACAGCCATCCGTGATTATAATCAGGTGATCCCTAGCAATGATATCTGGGCCGGATTCATACCTTTCGATTCACGATCATGTTGACGATGCTCTTCGGTGCAAACGAACGGCTGGTTTTAAAGTGCTCCGGGTGGTCTCAAAAAATGCTTCAGTTTGACATCAATTTAAAAATGTTGAAAAAAAGCCATACCTTAGTACTGAGAGTTTTCGAGGTGCGGCGTTCTGAAAATTGCAGCCCCTATTTTTCACCCCTTAGAGATGACGACAGTAACGCCGAGCTTCCAGGACCAACTAGACCCCGAACGGGACCTAGAAATAAAATTTCATTAATTTTGGTCCATGATAACTAAGAGCAGTGCGAAGCAGGGCGAAGTACCATTTCGTAGGGCAGTTATCATTCATGTTGCCTACTAATTTACTAGGTAGTCATAGGTCGTAGGTAGCAAACTGAATACTTGGTGTACATGTAAATCCCTTCCAGTTTTGAAATGAACAGATTTCACTGGATGGGTAGGTACCCAAATATGTAGTGAACAACACCTTTTAGAAGTAGGTCACCTTCCAAGTAAGTTCCCTTCTACCATTTACAGGATTCTCCTGTCCATAGGTTTCCGAATATTTATTTTTCCATGAAGCTATCTTGGGTCATCCGCCTTCTACCTTGAATGTTATACCCAACCCTTGAGTGTTTTTAGGCCTAGGTATTTGGAGAATTACATTGAGTCAAACTACTTGGGTACCTGAAAAAATGGGAGGGTTTGATTGTCGTTCACTTCCAGGTACCTACCACTTTTCAGGTTGTTTTCTGGGGCGAATCCCCATTCCGAGTGGTGTGGGTTTAGGAGCTAGTTTTTGGATTCGATTCCCTGTAGCTGGTGAGGGAGGGTCCACGTCTCAACGTTGCCGCTCTGAACTCCGATCTTGGATAAGAATTTTTGAGTCCTGTGTCTGATTATAATCAGTATAAACTTCAAGGTTTTGTCTGGACAGTGAGCTCCATAAAGTCAGTCCCCTGGTTGGCATATTACAGTTTTGTGGAGATAGAACGCTGCAAATCCCAACAGTATGGTTTATTATTTTGTACAGAACTTCTGCTACAGATCGCAGCTCTCTGTATAGATAACCCTTCTATATAGATCACAGCCCATCCGTAGTTTAGAACGCATTCACCATTACAAATTAATATCATGCGTTGAATGTTCGAGCAGTAGCTAAAGTTGCAAAAAGTAACAAAAATGTTGTTATGAAGGGAAATTGTTATGTGATGTGAGTAGTATTCGGTCCCGGAACTGGGATTCGAACATCTGATTCTAAGTGTAAGAGCCCGACGCCTAGACCACTCCGCTATGACGGCCACCTGGCCGAGAGACAAGTGATGTGCGCTCTCAACCTAGCTTGATGCCTTGCATAAGTGCTGCTCTTTAGGGCAAATTTTACAGCAAATTTTATGGCGACGTAGAATGCTTCGGATGGTCTCAAAAATACAGAAAACAATCGAATTATTTAAAAATACGAGAAAACCCACACCTGAGAATATCATTTTCCGTGATAGGGATACTCTGGATATTTCAACCCCTATTTTTCACCAATTAGAGTTAAGTGACAGTAACGCCGAGCTTCGAGGACCAACTGGAGCCCAAACGGGACCCATTCGTTCCGATTTTGGATCATGGGAACTAAGGAAAATAAGGCGAACGGACGGATGGGTTTTTCGTGTATTAGTGGAAATCAGGGTTGCCAACTCGCTGGCAGAAGAATACGGGACACTAAACATATACACACACCTGGTACTGGTTGCTAGGTGAGTAATGAACACCTCAACCTTTATATTATAATAATGTTGAACAGCACACTACTCACCACACTACTCACTTCAGGTCAAATAGGCGAGACAAACAAAAAATTGACGGAATACCTTTGTTTCAACGTTTTATTTTTCAGGTAGGTACCTAAGTATATTTTTAAAGGAAAGGAAACATTTTAGGTAAGGAAAGGACCTACCTACAAGTAAATTACCGAGAAAATGGCATGAACAAAATACCTAGACAGGAACAAATTATAAAATAACAGGTAACTTTCTGTTCTCAGTCAATTCCAAATAATTTTTCAAAACAATATATAAAAGGCATCATAATAATGTATATTCTGCACTTCTTTTTAACATGGATATGTTTTTGCCCTGGGGGGTCATTCTAAAATTTGCGACCGAAAAAAATGCAACGCTGCAACCGATAAACAATTTGAAGATGTGCGTGTGTAGTTACCGACAATACCCAGCGAAACAATAATGAAACTATCTCCACATCTACGGATTATACTAAACAATGGGGTATGAGCAGTTAGTTATATTATTTTTTAAAATGAAAGTAGATTCCATCCTGAGAATTCGACACCAACCGCACTGTAAGGCCCTGAAGTTGATGATAATAATCATGCATGGCTGTATGAAATCGAGTTGGTTGTTCTGCGATATTATTTCATTTGGTGAATGAGCACAAACCATTTTATTGAACGAATTGGAAGGTAGCGATTGGAAGGTAGCACCTAAAAATGTGCCTTCTAATAATGAAATGATGATGATGATGTTGGAATTTGTTAGATCCGAATAGTGGTCGTCTACGTGCAGCTACATAAAGTAAGTACCTAGTGAACGAAAATACAGCGCCCAAAAACATATCCATGATTCAATGTTTTTCCATGAAGTGGAAAAATTTTCTTGAATTTTAGCCGTAGGCTCTAAGCAGTAAGCATCCGGGGGTCCAGGGGGGCCCTGGCGAGGCGCGCAGCGCCGAGTTTAATATAAAATGATAGATCACGTTCTGTTTTTAGTATTTCTAATCCAAAATAAGTTTTTCTTCAAACAAAATATTAAACGCATCACACTTCTAAAATTAAATCACTTGAAAATAATAAATCACGATACCCTGAAATACGGGACAAATAGCGTCCCGGGAAGGGTTTCGCCGGGACATGGAACAAATGGACAAAATAAGGGACTGTCCCGTAAAATACGGTACGGTTGGCAACCCTGGTGGAAATAGACTTCCAAATTGAAAGGAACAAACAATTTTTATTTGTATCTAGCCCCCCCCCCCCCCCCCCACGTACCTACTTACCTAAATGTCAGGTTGAATAAAATCGCTGAATGAGTAGTTTTTGGTGAAGGTTAGTTTTCTGGTCAATGAGATTCGGAAATACATGTATGTGGAATGAGCAATGCAGTTTTCGTTCTACCTGAGCAGACTGTGTGGAATTGACAAGGTGAAATTTAGCTGTGGAATCGACCATCGATGGAACTGTGGAATCGGCGGGCAGCAGTCAATTCCATCGGATTTGCTCAGGTCGTTACTCTAATGAGATGTTTATTCCACCGATGCCTCCGGCGCTTGTACTCGAGGTGTGTTTTCACTTGACGCAGTCTTGGGTTAAGAAAGTCAGGCAACAGCATCTCTTCAATGAGTACCAAAGGAAGACAGCAACTGGCTGTTGGATAGGCCGCAGTTTTGGGTTGTCGTTTTTAAATCCCGAAGAAGACTTTTTCACCTTTTTATGTATAAAACGGCCGATTTGCCTGTAGGCAGACATGCGCGGAAGTTTGCTGACTGCTGGCGGATACATGCATTTCCGCAGGCGCACTAGACCCCTTCACGTCTGGGCACAATGTTGCGCCGATTTACATTTTACCCACAGACGCATGTGAATTTTCATCCTTCTTGTGTTCTCATATCCACCCGGCGAATCTCAAGCGGTTAACGCTCGTTTAATATTCATAACAAAAACAAAAGAACTCGGATGTTGTTTTATGTATAAAACGGTGATTTTCTTGTTTGTGTATCAAAAAAGAAGCTAACGTCAAAGATTGGCGAAGATCCACCTCATTATCTCATCCTTGATTGTTCTGAGTCACCGATTCTGTGGTTTCCCTCCCAAGAATTCCCTCGTCGTGGTGGCTGGCGATTCGTTCAGCCTTGGGGTGCTTGCACTCTAACGTGGCATAACGTCCGAGCAGATTAGTGTAAGTTATGCACGTCCGGAAACGGAGATTAGCCCACGAAGTGGCTTGGAAGCACTTGTGGTGCATGAATATTTGCTAAGAAAGAAATTACCTACTAAGTACCTACTTCCAAGACTTGGAAGTAGTAGGTACATAACTATGTACACACATCTGGTATTGGCCCCAAACTTGAAATCACTTTCGGTCATCCTCCGGAAACCCATCCTAAAGCATTGCACGTTTTACAAGGTTCGTTTCAGACGCAAGTGTTGACGTGGTTGGAAGCTTAATTGAATAATAAAATTGTTTTTCTTCCGCTTCACGGGAAAACCATGGACATATTTTGAGGATGATTTTGCCAGCAGGAGGCTGGAAGAAGAACTATTTTACTATAATTAGAGTGCTTTCCAACGAGTGGTTGACGATTTTTGTGGGATCTTAATTGACAAAATCTGTCATGTCGCAAAATTCGTTCTGACCCCCAGGAGAAAACATATCCACGTTAATAGTTATTTCCTCAACCTTATCCCATCATCTTTTCCACACATAACCTTCAACACTTTTCCTCACCTTTTGGGTTGATGTAGAGCCTTCGGAGCAAGACCTTTCGACAAATGGCTTGTCGAAGGGGGCTGTTTACGTGGACTCCGTTCGACAACTCCGTTTCGTGAGGTATAGCTCCGTTGGACAAACAAATTCCTGAGGCAACATGACAATAATTTCTATCGTTTACCCTGTTGTCAGTACCATCCGGTTTTCCTTGACTCCTCAGTCCCGCTGTAGCTATCACACTCAGTGCACGTCGGTAACATTAATTTCAGAATGGATTTGCTTGAATGGAATTGATTCGTAGGGAAATGGATCAAACTTTTCCTTGGACTGTGTTTTTTACCTCACGAGACTGTATACAACGCGTTTACCTCTTTAATGGCAGTAGCACCGGATGAAGGAATGTCGTTTAGCTACTATGTTCTTACAAATTTACATTGAGGATGACTGTGCTTTTCCCCCTCGTATTTGGGCTAAATCACCTAATCTGCAAGACATCCGTACAACCAACGGCGCAGAGTCTTTTCATTCGGACTTCAACCGCCAATTTTATAATCCTCATCCAAATATTCATACCGTTCTTAACGTACTGAAGGAAGTTCAGGACAAAGACGTGATGAGCTATCTCCGCGACGCAGCAAATAGATATTCGCAATGAAGTATTACCTATTGACCGACGGAACAGCAATGCTGTGCAGAATAATTGAACTATGATCATCTTGATAGTAAGTAAACGATATTTCGATATTTATAGCAATTTATTTGTCCAACGGACCCCTCATTCACTTGTCCAACGGACCCGCTTTCCTTTGTCCAAAACAGCCGCTTTTCAAATCCATTTGTCGAAAGGCCTTACACTCAGAGCCTTAGCCCTATAGGGCCACCTAGGCCAAGAAATCAAACATACCAAGGAATCAAAGAAGCTGCCAGCAGCTATAAATATGATGTTGACGTACAACTGGGACTCCACCAGATTTGAAGGAGTTCGAAACTAGTTACCACAGATTTATGGAAAATCGGGTTGTAGTGTAGACAAATACTGAACTGAGACCTGCAGAATACAATATTGGTACCTACCCACCATTTTCAATGTAAATTTACTACGTATTATATTTCGAACGAACCGCGTACAAGAGTTTATAATCTTCTAGGTAAATTGCAGGTTCTGTACTATAATATAGTACAGAACCTGCAATTTACCTAAATCAAAAATGTAAAATATTATTTTACATTTTTGACTAACGTCCAATACTTCTCTCGCAGTTCCTCTCTATCTCGAGCATTAATACAAAACTAATCCAATTTTCTTACAAACACATGCCATTCTGGGTTGTGTTGCTTTTCAGATGACAGTATCAGTAACTCGACTATCTTATTCCATTACTGAAATAAACCTCACTTCGACTTATCTTGACCAAGTCCTTGCTAATATCATCCATCTCTAGTACCTAGGTACCTAGGTACCTAAGGTGTTTGTTATTTTCATGAGGCATTCCAATCCGTGGGTGCAGTTTTGGTTTATTATTTTCAATAATGAACCTTTGGAATCGAGCATGAAAAAAAAAAAAATTTAACCCTCTTCAAAATCTGATGGTTTACGTTTCAAGGTATGTAGAATCCGAAAATGCAATAAAAAAATGTCTGTCTGTCCGGCGTACGCCGTACTTAGCACTTTTCTTACCATGAACCAACATTGATGATTTATCGGTCCCGTTTGGGGTCTAGTTGGTCCTCGAAGCTCTGCTTTACTGTCAGTCATCTCTAAGGGGTGAAAAATAGGTGTCCCAGATATCATTGCTAGGGAGCATATTATTTCATCTGAAATATGATGGATCTTTTGGATTTTCTTGATAGGTACTTTTGTAACTTGAGCAAACGTTGAAGTTTGTACATGAATCGACGTTTGTACGAATAAGTTTGTACATGAATCGACGTGCGTACCAGTTATCTACTCTTGTCGGTGTAGCTATGTCCTCGGCGAAAACTGCCCGTATTGCAGCAAAAAATCTAGTTCACCCATACCTACCCACATCTTGTAGAACTGTCACAGCTGTAAAACAGGATGTTGGTTAATCGTGAAAGGACACAAAAAAGGAGCAACAATAGCAGTACCTACTACAAAAATAATGAATATTCATCTTGAATTTCCACATGAATAAATATGAATATTCCTGAAAACCCTTGCACTGTTGTAACCATTTCATTTCCTCCCGATGTTTTGGCGATTTTGAACTCGTAGTTGTGGGTACTCTTCAAGTGCCGCAAGACCCTTTTTGCACCTTGCCAATGAATTTTGCCTGGGTTAAGTGAAAATTGCCCTATTTTGGAGACTGCAAATGCCCGGGTCAGGGCGTGACCAGGAGCGTAGCGTGCCTCTGGTGACGGGGGTACCGCAATGAATTCCACCCCCCCCCCCCCCCCTCCAACATTCACACTTCCTCACACACTCTAAATACACTGCCAAGGTGATGGCACAGGAGCTTCCTCGTCACAATCAGAGTGACCCATTATAAAATAGAACAGACTCGGAAGCAAAATAACATAACATTACAACATTACATTACATTACATTACATTACATAACGTTAAATATACATATTACATAACATTACATTACATAACATAACATTACATAACATTAAATGAAATATACATATTATACATAACATGACTTCCATAATACATTACGTCCATTATACATAACTAGCCTGACCGCTCGCTTCGCTCGCTATCCGAGATTCGCTGTACACAGTATCGTGGAACCAACAAACGACGGAAAAATCCCATAGCCTACCGGGTATTTGTGCCCAATTTTATCAAAATCCGTCAAGCCATTCAGGAGTTGACCATGGTCGACCATAGTTCCGCTATGGTCAGGGAATTAAAAATGCGACGTTGCTCAACTTGGGAGCCTACTGGATACTCGTGCCAAATTTGGTCGATATCCGTCAAGCCATTCAGGAGTTGACCATGGTCGACCATAGTTCCGCTATGGTCAGGGAATTAAAAATGAGACGTTGCACAACTTGGGAGCCTACTGGATATTCGTGCCAAATTTGGTCGATATCCGTTGAGCAATTCGGGATTCGACCATGGAGGGGCCCATGGATGCGCTAAGGTCGACCGCGGGGGTAGTCCGAAGGGCCGATCGTAGATAGAATTTCAAGTAGATTACGAATACGCGATAAAAAATAGGGGTTACCATTTCAATTAACGAAGTTGACCATGGTCGACCATAGTTCCGCTATGGTCAGGGAATTAAAAATGCGACGTTGCACAACTTGGGAGCCTACTGGATACTCGTGCCAAATTTGGTCGATATCCGTCAAGCCATTCAGGAGTTGACCATGGTCGACCATAGTTCCGCTATGGTCAGGGAATTAAAAATGCGACGTTGCACAACTTGGGAGCCTACTGGATATTCGTGCCAAATTTGGTCGATATCCGTTGAGCAATTCGGGATTCGACCATGGAGGGGCCCATGGATGCGCTATGGTCGACCGCGGGGGTAGTCCGAAGGGTCGATCGTAGATAGAATTTCACGTACCTTACGAATACGCGATAAAAAATAGGGGTTACCATTTCAATTAACGAAGTTGACCATGGTCGACCATAGTTCCGCTATGGTCAGGGAATTAAAAATGCGACGTTGCACAACTTGGGAGCCTACTGGATATTCGTGCCAAATTTGGTCGATATCCGTCGAGCCGTTTGGCCGTGCATAGAAGGACAGACAGACAGACAGAGCGCATGCGCAGGGCGAACCGCTGGCTCTATCATGTTGAAATTTATATGGGACCTCAATGGGCCCTACCCGCTTAATCCCTGAGAATTACATTGAAATTGGGTGAAATCTTTGGTTACTACGGCTGTAACAAGGAAATTGAATCTATTTCACGCCAGCGCATGCGCAGAGCGCACCGAGGGTCCGATCATGCTGAAATTCATACTGGAACTCACTAGGCCTTGTCCAAACAACCCTTGAAAATTTGAGCGAAATTGAATCAAAATTGTGAAAGTTATGCGTGTTTGTTGAATTTAACGTTAGCGCATGCGCAGGGCGTACCGCTGGATCAATCATGTTGAAATTTGTATGGGACCTCAAGGGGCCTTATCCGCATCATCCCTCAAAATTTGAGCTGAATCAATTCAAAATCGTGGAAGTTATGGCTGTAACAAGGAAATACGGACAGACTCACAGATTCACAGACTCACAGACCGACAGACACGGAACCAAATTTGTTCAGTAGGCTTTGAAACGCAAAATGCAAGTGGAAATTTTGATTTCTGAAGACAAAAATGTTTTGGCTCACGAAAGTGAACACAAGGCTTCCGCTGCTTCGCAGACTCGGAAGCAAAATGTAAATGTGAAGCAGTTCTTAGCAAGCTGTTTGTCAAAGGAATTTTATGATATTATTGATCTTCCAAATTCATTAGAAATAATTCATAACATTCCCTTGCAAACAAAATAAAAGGTTTTTCGAACTACAGCCTGATAACCATTGGTACCTAGTGTATGTTTCAACAGTGAAATGCCGAGTGTACTCACGGTTACGTTCCTTCACAACTCTCTTGAAATCAGGCAACGCTGAGGTTGACCGGCCGCGCTGGCTCTGATGATGTCGTTCTTTTCGCTAAAACTACGAGAACTAAACGAACGCCGAACCACGGAACAATTAACGCAACAACTATCCATTTTAGGAGGAGACTAGGACACTAGGAAAGATTCGAATTCAAACAACTAAACCTGAAATTAGGAACAATTATTGTGAAAACTACAAGTAATAAAATTATGAGAAAACAGGCCGTCGTAAGAATAGCTTCCGAAAAGCAAAATGGATGACAGTGACACTAGAAGTTGTCAAAGTTTTTTTGTCGAGTTTTTAATTGATAGCTACAATCGATCCATACGCCAGTATCCCTCCTCATCAAGAATTGGATACGCTGGATATTTGCGCTAGCCCAACTTACTAACACAGTCTCCTGAAGATGTGTAAGACACTCACTCACACACGCAAACACTCACACAGACGATGTAGAGACACACACACATCGGATTCTGGGCCTCCACAGGACTGGTAGCGGTACCCCAGCGACCTTGAGATTTCAAATAATATTCGAAACCTGCCGAAAACCATATGATTCTAATCGACTAATCGATACTTGGCTGTTTTTCGTCCATGACTGGCAGACATGGAGGTTGGAGATAGTTCATGGAGGGAGAGTCATGGAGGATGGAGTTATGAGTGGACAATTCAAATTGCTACCTACCTACGGAATGTAATTTTTTTCATTTTTCGTGTAGGGTAGCGCCGGTACCCCTGACGCTACGCGCCTGGGCGTGACCCATGACGAAACTATCGACGGGATTTTGGAAGTTTTGAAAGCTCACCGAACTCCTAAACGAAATGAAGCTAACTATGTGCATCTTCCGTTTCCTAAGCAGAAAACAGTTTTCGTCCGAGCCATTTGATCCTTTCTGCGCAAAGTTGAAAGAGTTGTTGGAACCGTGAGAGTTAGGGAAACATGAGTAGAAACTTCTAGGCACTGCGCACTCAGATAATTTAGGTACTCAACAGTAATGAAAGTTGCCAGCAATTAGGTACTTCGTATGTATCCATCATTGGTCAAGGTTGTTCAGTTTTGCCAATCCGTCGAAGCGGCCGACAAGAAGTCGTCCATTATCACCGAAAAGCAAGCAACAGCCCTTAATCCCGACCTTCTACTGAATGCTGTGCAAATGAAAAGTGGCCCTCTTAAATTCAGGCAAGGTCCTCACTCATCATCTCATCAGTCTTTTGCAACACATAAACAACCCTTTATGTCAGGTAGAGGTACACAAGTTTCGAACAATCGTGTGTGCTCTCAGTGTGGCTACTTTCACACTTCAAGTCGCCCTTTTCCCGCCGCTAACGCTATGTGCATGAACTGGGGAAAATTGAATTATTCTGCACGGGTTTGCAAACCTGTAGCACCTGCGGGAAGAAATCGACCCGCCATGAACGAGGTAGTTGATGAGGAAACCTCCTTCCACCACCACCACGACTCAGCGCTATGTCAACACCGGGAACGACACAGCAGGTCGATCAAGAAGACGCTGCCTTATCACAGGCCTGTTATCATCCGCAGTTGTTACTTGTTATTGACAATATTAATCCTGTCAATGATCCTTTTGATCCTCATTTTGATGAGAAATATTTTGATATTGGATGTGTAGGTCGCGCCCAATGGCATGTTAGATTGTTGATAAATAGGAAGTGTGTCGTATTCAAGGTTGATACTGTGGCTGAGGTTAATGTGATTCCGTTGAGCGTCTTGAGGTCCGTCAACCCTTCCTACGGTGAAGCAATCAAGCCGTGCACTCAGGTTCTCGCTGGTTTCGGAGGTTTCAAGATTTATCCAACGGGTAAAATTGAGCTTACCGTTGAGTGCGAAGGTAAGAGCTTTTCTCTAGTATTTTTGCTGGTCGACTCACTCCATGTCAATCCGATTCTGAGCTGTTCTACCTGTGAAAAGCTCGACCTGTTAGAATGAAAACTCGTGCAAACCACCTCTTCCCGTGCCAGCGAAGTGTGGATCAATAACCTAGTTATTGTCGAAAAACATAAAACAGGGGACTCAGATCATCTATTGACTTGCAACAGCTTAACAAACAGATTAACAAATTCCTTGTTAGTGATTATTTACTTATACCTGCAGTAGACGAGTTAACGAGCCGCTTAGCCAAAAAGAAGCTGTTCTGTATTTTTGACCTAAAATATGGGTTTTAGCAGGTCAAGCTGGATCAAGCTTCCTCCAAACCATGCTCATTTTCGTTCCATTTTGGAGTGTATCGCTTCTTACGGGCTCCATTTGGGCTTTCAGTTCTCCGTGAATATTTTCAAAAAATTACCTCTAAAACCTTCGGTGAAATAGAGGACGTCAGCGTTTACTTTGTCGGCCTCCTATGTTCCGCCGAAACTGAAGTTGAGCTGTGGGGGTATAGTGGACAAGGTTGTTGATGCTGCCCGAAAAAATGGCGTGGTCAATAAAGTTGGATCCATAAAGTCCAATTTTCTGTTCGGAATGTTCAGTTCCCGGGGCTCAATTTTAGCGAATCAGGTATCCAGCATGACTAAGAGAGAATGAGAGCGATCTTGGAATTGGGAAACCCTTCTTCAAAAAAGGATTTAATGCGTATATTGGGTACAGTTAATTATTTGCGCATTGATCGCTAGTTACATCGTCACTCCAAGGTTGAGTCCGACAAGTCGATCACTTCCATAATTCATCCTGATAACATCGAGGTTCAGTAGTATTAACCAGCCCTGTAGTCCGTCTGCCTCTTCAGAAGATGCATATCATATAATTGTTATGCCATCAATTCAGAACAAGTCTTTTGGTTGATGATGCTTGGAGATTATATGAATACCTATCTCATGTGTTCTTTCAGACATAGCGTTGTCAACAAGCGAAACCGGACTTCTGCTTGCCAGGTGTAGTATCCTGACTTGGATATCAAATTACGCCTGATTATAAATTATCAATAGTTGGATGGTTAGGCAAATGTGCCTGTAATGATACATACAAGATTTATTTTGATCATTCAGACAGTTAGGTAAGTTATATTTACCCCCTTTAATTTGTTATTTTGAAGCAAAATGGCAAAAGTGGTGGTTTAAAATGTTATTTATTCGTGTGTATTTCATTTAAAATTTGTATTGTATTATAATTATTCAATATCAAGTATTGTCTTCAAAAGGGAGCGTGGTAAAAGAATAATAAATACATAGCTGTAAAATAGGCTACCAATATTGACACAATATATTAGCTTTTACACTCTTTCAGTATTAATTAAATCGATGGCTTCAGGAATGTGTGTCTGGGTTTTGAAATTTCGAAAGTTCAGTATGTGTCAGATGTTCACCGGAATGCCTATGACTTTTAGAGGTTGATAATATCGTGAAAAAGTCAAGAATCAAAATCCCTGAACAAACGTTTTGGGAAACAGTAATTACAGTTTTTTGAGAAGCAAATATTTTTACTTCCTCCAGGAAAGCCTTGTGTTCTTGCGAATAATTGCATATCCTCCAACATCAAATTAGTTTCAGACGTCTAAGAACTGTTGTTATCGTGTTTGTCTGTACCATATTTTCAATAACCCCCATGTGTTTTGGTTTATTATTTTCAATAATGAACCATTGGAATCGAGCATGAAAAAAAAAATTCTTACCCCCCCTCAAAATTTGATGGTTTACGTTTCAAGGTATGTAGAATCCAAAACTGCAATAAAAATATTTCTGTCTGTCCGCCGTACGCCGTACGGGCCACTTTTCTTAGTTACCATGAAAAAAAATTGATGAAATTCGGGTTATAGGTTCCGTTCGGCGTCTAGTTGGTCCTCGAAGCTCGACGTTACTGTGAGTCATCTCTAAGGGGTTCAAAATAGGGGTTGAAATTTTCAAAACGCCTATACCATTTTTTTACGTAAATATTTTTACGGTTTTAAATAGTTCTTGAACTTGCGAGTTTTTTAAGACCATCCGGAGCATCGTACGTCCAGCCGTTCGTTCACAGTAAGGCCCCGAAGTTTGCACCGACAGGCATTTTCGACTCCAGTGTGAATGAAATTGTATACAATCCAAACCAAATCTCGTAACCAGAGACGCGCCCACAATAGGAATTTGTGAATACGGCCAATCATTGCTAGGGATCACCTGATTATATTGGCGGAGTATGAAGTCGAGTTGGTTGTTCTGTGATATTATTTAATTTGAAAAATGATGGCTCTATTGGAGTTTGTTGGTAGGTAGTGAAACTTGAACAAACGTTGAAGTATTATTGATGGGTAAATTATTACTCAACGGTAAATTATTACACAACGGTTCATTATACCATCTACGTAGAAGGGGCTGGAGTTTGTTGGTAGGTACTTTTGCAACTTTTTTCACTCCTCATCAACAATTTCTTTCCAGAACTTCATTATGTGTGTTTCTTTTTGTTAGGTACTGTTTGTCATCGGCAGAATTATTTTAGCAACATTTAACTCGTGATTTAGGTAGGTACCTAGTAACGAGTACGGGGTTAGGTACTAACCTACGGAGGGTCTGCGATCTACATAATATGCATATAATAGAATAGTACATATCATATTATATAGACGGGTTATCTATACATAGAGCTGTGATCTGTAACAGAAGGGTATTCTATACAAAATAATAAACCGTTGTGCAGGGATTTGCAGCGTTTTTGAATCCAAACGATGCCTGATGGCTATGAGTTTCAGTGCGATCGGAAGTATAATAAAGTCTGAGCGTGCGTAAACAACGGAGACCTTGCTAAACCTATATTTCCGCTATATTTTCGGTTTAAAAAAAAATAGATTCTGGTGGAATGCCTGGAGGTAAATTGCAATCGTAATGTTGGCATCATAAATAGTATACTGCATGATTATCTTCACACTGTAGTGGCATGATTATCTCCCATGTAGTGAGATACTCAACAATATGTTGACTGAAAGAAAAACTGAGTTATTGAAAGGTTGTCTATTTCCACTAATACACGAAAAATACTCTGTTATACCAGTTTCGGTTACCAAACCTTTGTCAGTAACAAACAGTAACTGAGGAAGAAATCATACAACCATACAATCATACAGACAACGTTGAGGAAGAAAATTGTGGATGAAGCATTTAGCCCTTTAGGCAGATGAAGGCAATACTGCAGTTGTTATGAAAAAAACTGAGTATGTAGCCAAAGCTGTTAATTTTTTGAATGTCAATAATGGTAAACCACTGCCATCAGACGCAACCGATAAATTTCAAAAAATTGTTTGAAAAATAGTAAAAAAGCTGCAAGTTATTACACAAAGGTTTATTATTTACCTGTATAGATGCCTCTTCTGCGTAGATAACTGTTTTCTGCGTCAGTACCCTCGAGCTCCCCCCAGGAAAGCCCTAAATCGAGTACTGGAGCCGGCCCCAGAATTAGAGTTTCCTACAAATTCGTGGGATTCAATCATTCAGTCATTAATTATTTGTATTTATTCATGAAACATAAGGCAAATAATAAACCGTTGTGATAATTTACCTGCATAGATGCCCCTTCTACGTGGATACTATAATGAACCGTTGTGTAATAATTTGCCCGTCACTAATACTTCAACGATTGTTCGAGTTGCAAAAGTGCCTGTCAACAAAATCCAAAACAGCCTTAATTTTTCAAATGGAATAATATCGCGGAACAGCCAACTCGACTTCACACATCCATCCGTGATTACAATCAGGTGCTCCCTAGTGATGATGTTAGGGCTGAATGTATACAATTTGATTCACCCTCCTATTGACCAAGCCTGTCGATACAAACTTGGGGATTTTACTGCGAAGGAACGGCGGGACGCACATTGCTCCGGGTGGTCTCAAAAAACTCGTAAGTTCAAGAACTATTTAAAACAGTAAAAAGAATCACGTAAAAAAAAGGTATAGGCGTCCTGAAAATGTCAACCCCCTATTTTTCACCCCTTAGGGATACTGACAGTAACACCGAGCTTCGAGGACCAACTAGACCCCGAACGGGACCTATAAATCAAATTTCGTAAATTTTTGTTCATAAAGTTTTGTTTTTGTTTTAAGAAAAGATTACGGCGGACTGTCAGAATTTTTTTTTAATTGCATTTTCGGAATCTAATTAAACCATCACATTTTGAGGGGGGGTTAAAAAAAATGTTCATGCTCGATTCCAAAGGTTCATTATTGAAACTTATAAACCAAAAGAAAAACGGGTGTTATTGAGTTCCACTAATGCTCAAAAAATACACTATTTTACCGGTTTCGGTGATCAAACCATCGTCAGTAACAGTAACTTTTTGTACATCAGTGGTAACAGATAACCTTTCAATAACGCCGTTTTTCTCTGAAATTGGTTTCCGCGATTTTATCGCGAATGATTTAGTTTGTAATAATTGTGTTCACTCCCAAGCACACGGAACACTCGTATTATTTGATATCGCTTCGATCTGGGGGTCGCTTGAATCCAGCAGCCACTCTACGGTAAACCTTGTTTGATACGGGAGGCCGATATCTGCAGGAACGCATTGATCAACAATCCCACGGAGCACAACGGGCGACCTCACCACAGCCTTCGGTAGAAACGCTTCGCTAGCGAAATGTGCCCAACGGACAGCCGTCGTCGCTCGGGTTTTTCTTTTGCGTCACGCCGGAACCCTTTGCACATCGAGCGGCTCCGGATGAGCGCTGGAGCGTGTGCTACCCTGACCTAAGGCTAAAGCAAGGGAAGGCGAAGGTGGCAGAGGCCTGGCGGCGGTCAGTGAATCACATTCGTAATCAGTAGCGGTGCGTGGGCTCTGAAAATGGTGGGCCACCAAACCGGAACACAAATTAACAGCTTTTGGTTTATTATTCTAGGAATAATACACCTATGTATTCGCTCAGCAAAAATTTTTATAACCCCCCCTCAAACTTATTTCTTTTCCGTTTCAAGGTGCGTAGATTCAAAAAAAGCTGCAAAGTCCTTGTCACATGGGTTTATTATTCTATTGGAGTTCTAGAGATTTTTGTTGGCTGTTAAATGTATTGTTTCTTTCATGTGGAATGATTTAAATAGCTATTTCTGATGATTTCCACCAATTTTGGCCCCCAAAACATGAAATAGGTACGCTTTTTTTTTCTTTTTTTTTTAAGATCATCTTTGATCATTGGTAGTGGCATTTGATGGTCTTGATTCACCTGTTTACACTTTTTCCAATGTTATTGTACACATTGATGGTGATTTCAGACAGTTTTCCAGGTTTTTGACTCATAAAAAACAAATTTTGGGAGCTGAACCTTTGGTAAAACCTCAATTTCCGCGTCTTTGGTCAAAATCGACTTCATATTCGGTCTTCTCGTCCTCAAAAACATGGAAAAAGATACCTCAAAAGCTCATGTTGCTAACATGTTGTTAAAACGCAAAAAGTACCTATTTTTATACACATTTTCACTCATAACACCCCTGGGTATATTCCGATCGGGCTGAAAAGTTTCGGGACACAACTAGGGCCCAAATGGAGCATGTGTGCGAAAGAACGACTTTTTTAGACCGAAAATGAAGCCTGTACACGTGATACGGCGTACGGCGGACGGCGGACGGACATTGCATTTTTGGAATCTACGCACCTTGAAACGGAAAAGAAAAAATTTTGAGGGGGTGTTATAAAAATTTTTTGCTGAGCGAATACATAGGTGTATTATTCACAGAATAATAAACCAAAATGCAATGTCCGTCCGCCGTACGCCGTCCGCCGTATCACGTGTACAGGCTTCATTTTCGGTCTAAAAAAGTCGTTCTTTCGCACACATGCTCTATTTGGGCCCTAGTTGTGTCCCGAAACTTTTCAGCCCGATCGGAATATACCCAGGGATGTTGTGAGTGAAAATGTGTGTAAAAATAGGTACTTTTGCGTTTTAGCAACATGTTGGTAACATGAGCTTTTGAGGTATCGTTTTTCATGTTTTTGGGGACGAGAAGATCGAATATGAGGTCGATTTTGACCAAAGAATAGAAAATTGAGGTTCTACCAGATGTTCAGCTCCCGAAATTGATTTTTTATGAGTCAAAAACCTGGGAAATCGTTTGAAATCACCATCAATTTGTATAATAACACTGGTAAAAGTGTCAACAGGTGGATCAAGACGATTAAATGGTACTATCAATGATCAGAGATAATTTATTTAAAAAAAAGGAGCGTACTTTATTCGAGTTTTGGGGGCCAAAATTGGTGGAAACCACCAGAGATAGCTATTTCAATTATTTTATATGAAAGAAACAATAAATAAACAGTCAACATCTCTGTAGGTATGTCCAATGGAATAATAAACCCATGTGACAAGGACTTTGCAGCGTTTTAATCATCACTCTATCCTCGTAGGAAAACGTCGAAAATTTCGACTGTAAGTTAGCCACCGAATTCATCTGGTATTAAAATACAGAAGCAAATAAACTAAACAACAGCTAAAAACAACGAACTAGACTAAAATACAACGAAGTAATGACCCGCAGGCCAGTTCCATCTTGGATGGAGAATCCGACTAGAAGCCAGGTACTTATCTGTGTATGTTGACGTCGATCAATCCACAAGACCACAGACAGGACACAACGCAGTTAATTATCGCAAATCCAAATCTGTCCCGGGAACTAGAATGGGAACATACAAAATTCGAAACGTAAGCAGAAAATTGAAAACTCAACATAGGAACAGTATGGCGAAAGTGATAAGAATTTTTAGGGGAGGACAGATCGATGGACAAGCATCTCGTATCGAGATGACAAGATGAATTGAAACAATCCAATCGATTGTGAACACGAACGATTTTTGGATGGAAATGTGGGCCCCGGGCCCAAAAGGGGCGGGGCTAACCAAATTTTTACTCGACTGAGCTTGCGTGGACGGGCCACTTTTCTTGGTTACCATGGCGACACCAGGTCCCAGGACCTGTCAGTTTCAGAAGCGTAGGTTTCGATTTCGATTGCAAGACATCGATTAGTGTAGCTATATTCCGATAAAATGCTCGAATATCCATAGCCAGAGAACTCTGTCGAGTCGCTGTTGAACTTCGTGAAAAATGCTAGGTACAGTATACGGAGGGAAATTCGAATGCCAACTGAACAAATGAGTGGCATTTTTTTGAGTTTTTTGTGTTGCTGGATGCCGGGGCAGTGGCCCAAGTGGCAAATGGACGCAACGCCCCTGTTCAAAATTCTTCTTTGTCGTGAATTCGGCTGTGGATGAGATGAAACGTTTCGCTCAAAGGGTTAACAGTAGCATCCCTCCCCTCGTCCTCACCAATCCTTTCTCACCTTTACAAACGTCGCCATCGGTGGCGATTTTGAATCACTTGTATTGACGTAGTTTGAGGTCAGCTGAAAACTTGGAGGTTGGAGCTCGGTCAGGTATAGTCATCGAATTATTCAACGAACTGTAATTAGATGGATATAGTTGGACGCCAGCTGAAAATTTGCTAGCTGTAAGTAACCGAGAAAACCAAAAAGCGTCTGCCAATTCGAGTAGGCAGTATAGCTTCCTCACTTGAATCACATGAACGTATAGAATAGTTAGGTACGGGGTTGGGTTGATACGGGACCATCTGCGAAACAACCCACGTGTACTCTCAAAATTTCAGCTCTCTACGACTATTTTTCGCGTAGTTGGAAGCGTTAGAAGGAAACGGCCAACATTTCGTATTCGCGCATGCGCAGACGAAAGTTACACTACGATTTGAATGAAATTCATACGGAACTATCAAAGAATTATTCTTGATCGACCCTCCAAATTTGAACTCATTCCAACGATATTTAAAGTAGTTATGGGCGTTTCAAGTATTTCACGTTTGCGCATGCGTACACACAATTTCTATGATTTTTAAACGGGACAATCTGCGATCCAACCCGCGTGTACCCTCAACATTTCAGCTCTCTACGACTGTTTTTCGCGTAGTTAGGAGCGTTACAAGGAAATGGTCAACATTTCATGTTCGCGCATTACATGTTCGAGACGAAAGTTACGGTACGATTCCAATGAAACTTATTTGGAACTGTAAAAGTATTATTCATGATCGACCCTCTGAAATTCAACTCATTTCAACGATATTTAGGGTAGTTATGGGCTTTTCAGTTATTTCACGTTTGCGCTTGCGCAGACGAAAGGTACCGTACTTTTTCAATGATTTTGGTATGGGACCGTCTGTGACCCAACCCGCACCTACCCTCCAAATTTCAGCCCATTTCGACCATTATTTCATGTAGTTATGAAGGAATTACCACAGACAGACGGACAGACACGGAACCAAAGTGTTCCTCGATGCCTGAAACGCAAAATGGTAGTGGAAATTTTCATTTTGGAGGGCATACATTTTTTTACTCAATCACGAATCCAAGGCTTCCCTACCTTCGGTAGTGAGGAAGCAAAATATGTGATGCTAGCGAGCGAAGTGGTTGCGGATAGGGATATTTTAAAAGGAAAACCCCTTCCCATTGTTTCTGTCTCTGTCTGTGTCGGGTTTTACATATTTCAAAAAGCCAGAAGACATTCGTTATCTGATGTTTTCTCCAAGTCATCAAGACATGCTTTGTATAATCAGAAGAGTCGTGTTAATTATTAAGATCATATTGCAAAATCCCCGATTGTATTCAAGCAGCACTTTGTATCAGGAATTCAAGGTATTTACATCAGCTTTTCATCGTATCATTATTGTTACTTTTTTATAGCAAACCTGCAATAATAAATGATCAGTTGGTTCATGATTACCCACGCGTTTCAGGTTAGAAGGCAATTATAATGATTCATAAACCTTCTCTTACCCTCACCACTTGGCTTACTGTATATTATGTGATTTTCTTCCCACTCGTAGCTTGTTTTCAAGACTGTACAAAAACCAAATTTTTGGTAGGTTGATTGAGTTGAGCCCAAAAATTTGCGAAAGTATTATAAAAACAACCTATTTATACGTAAGACGTAAATGGATTTAATAACTTCCCAAATTTCTGAAAGGAGGGAATGTGGAGAGAAATTGAGGGGGGGGGGGGGTAGGAAATTGTATTTGTATTTTTTCAAATATTTTATTTTTGTAAACAGACGACAATTCTTTTTGGGCACTTTTCGGGCCTGTGGCCTTAAGCCCAACAAATTGCAAAAATGTTCATTTCTCTTTTTTCACTCTACGCACGTAAGGAGTGAATGTTTTTTTTAAATGATCAATGAACTATTATTTTCTTGCAACTAAACATATAAATAAATAAATTGTGTCTTCTGAATCTGGTGAATATTTTCGTTCTGTTTTCCCGGACTGACGGTACCTAAGTAAAGAGAATAATTTTCAGTTTGATTCCGAAACAAGAACTAAAACAAACATCCAAACATATTGAATAAACATTCAAACTAAAATGAAATTAAAATTAACTTTCAAACTAAGTTCCAGTTAAGTGACCCTCAACCTCAAGCCTCGTTGCAATACTCGTAGATGCCAGTGTTGCCATCATCACTTATCGAAAAGAACCGTATTACATCATGGAACTGCGTCGTGAACGTACATTCTAAATCTGTAATTCTTCTCGCACGAAGTAAAACCACAGCAAAAAAACTTCTCTCAGAACAACGCGGTTCATTTCGGTCTCTACGATCACCTTCATAGCCAAACCGGCAACACCGCATAGCTCTTCCGGATATTTATAGGTGTAATACAGTATAATGTATCTACTTACTCGAAGGTTATTACAACTAGTACTTATTTAATGCATATAGTATAGGTACTGGCAGTATAGCTCATTAGTTGCCTACTGCAGTGTAGTTCTACAGCGTCCTATTGTTAGCATGATCACTTCATTCCTTTTTTACGCATCGATTTTTTTCCACTCAACGATCCTTCCTGCTAATCGATCCCTGAGTTGTCGCCAATTTGTGAACCTACGTCACTGATGCCTTAGGTAGTCATGAATTTCACATGGCACGTGGCATGTCGCCATTCTGAATCAGGCAGATAGTTTAGCAGCAAGCTACAATATGATCGTCCTACAATATAATATGCACCTCCCCTCACCATCAGAGTTGAAATGTCGTACATGACGCTACAGCTTTCATTTATTTATTTTCGAATGCCTCAAGGCCGCTGGGTAGTTATTTCAACAACTATCAACATCAACAGCTATGTTGATGTTCCTAAAATTAGTAGCAATATGAGAATCTCAGAAAAATATGACGTTTCTGGTAGACATAATTAGATTGCGGAAATAGGTATCTTTTAGGTGTACTACATAGATTTTCATAATATAAACATAACGTTGTAACCTTCCTAGTAGGCATCATCTACGGTAAGGCTGATAATCTCATTCCGCTATCGCTATTCATCGATAAAATTAGCAGCAGCATCAGGTCCAAATTCGCATGTGAGAGAGACACTTGACCCCTCCATGTTTCTTCCTTGTGTTTTACCCTGGTACTTGTATAAGTTCATCCCTACACTGCTAGAATTCATAGAGAAGCCACGAGGCCGACTGTTAAGAATTATTGGTACGGGATAGGTAGCAGTTCAGATCAGCTAAGAAATATCTGATAGGTCCTTTCTTAACTAATTCGATAATAACTTACCTGTTCACGCACCAAAAAACAAAACTAAAATTATCATGGTTATAAGATGTTCCAATCATTCATTTGACTTAGAAACAATGATTGAACAAATAAAAACTCGGGGATTCGAACCAATGAAGATAACACCTGTGTTCCACCCCGTCCCAAAAGCACCAATGCCCATGTTCTTTCTAGACCTCAAACCGAATATTAAAAGCGAAGAAATTTTCAAAAATCACAAGATTATATCATTTTGTAGTAAAGGTAGAACTCCCGAGACCGCGAAGATAAATCATTCAGCGAACGCGTTGCCAGTTCAACCATATCAAAAACCTCTGTTACAAGAAACCAAGATGTGTGAAATGCGATCAGAATCGTGCAACCAGCGAATGTCCAAAGGCACCCTCTGTTGCCTCAAACTGTGTAAATGGCCGTGATGTCCAGTTCCAGTAAAACTTCAGAAAGTTTCATGGAAATCAAAAAGAAAATACCGAACCGATTCCGGAGAAAGAAGAACGCCCTCCTCCAGCATCGGACACATTCAAACATCGCCTAAAACAGTACAGTAATTGTTCTCAGTTGATTTATAATCATGGCAATAACCCAACAGGTCAAAATGACCACTTATCGTATGCACAAGCAGTTAGTCCTGACTCGTCGAATCAAAACCATGACGTCATTGGTGGCTTGATATCTAAACTCGATGCACTTCTATCAAAAATTCAACCGCTAATTTCCATGATGTCTGAAATCTTGTGCTTTTGAATAGAAAATGAACAGCATCAAAATAAGCGCATGATCAAGGTATTACCAGGTAGATTTGGACATACGTACACTAAGCATCACCAAATGCTGCAATGCCAGTCCAGTGACCTCATCAAAGAAATTTACGATAACCCCCCCACCGCCAAAAAATCAAAGAAGACTGAAACGAAAATGGCACTCTGATCTGATTGAAAACTAACAGTGAATCCTACCGGTCTAGTCTAATAATCACAGTTACCTACCTAATTTATTGTTGTTTTATTGCTATAATTTAAAAGTATATTGTGAATTTATCTATTCATCAATTCATCGAATTTCGTTGTATGCCTTTTGTGGTAAGCCATCTTGCAATGTGGAATAAACACAAAATAAATAAACCTTTAGCTTTCCACTAATTTATTAAGTACAAAGCTTTTCGCTCAACTTCTGAGCATCATCAGGTAAGTACTCACATAAACACAGATAGTTGACTTCTATCTGTGTTTATGTGAGTGCTTACCTGATGATGCTCAGAAGTTGAGCGAAAAGCTTTGTACTTGATAAATTAGTGGAAAGCTAAAGGTTTATTTATTTTGTGTTTATTCCACATTGAAATTTATGTATTGTTTGATAAACTGGCTGTTATAATTTAAATTACGCTCTGGCCTACCGCTGGGTGGAATCCACTTTACACGCCTCACGTCATTGTACATACGTATATCTGTTGTTAGCCTAGCTGTAATGTATGTACAGTAAAATTAAAAGTATCCGTATATCTACGGATCAATTTGTAGATTTATGGACTAAAAATTTGTATTATTTGATCACGAATCCACGGATAGGTTATGTTGAACAGCTGTAAACTCGGATGCGTACGCAGTTTGTGGCAACTTTATGGGGGCCCTAAATCACCAAAAGGCGACGTATGACTGGACGTTTTATGGGAGGACAGGTTTGTATTATAGGTACCCAGTCTTCTCTTGTATTTTTATAACGATTGAATTGAACCACCTGTTGGACTGGCGGGAAAGAACAGGTATAGAGCCCGTTGTATTTTCTTATTACCACATGGCTTGAATAGTATAGACTGAGAGTTTATTCAGTACCTGTATTGTTCATCCATTGCTGACCCGGCGTCCTTAGACAGTCGATTCTAAAAAATGTTTATTTCCAACCACCCAAACAGGTTTCTGCGGTCCCGTTCGTTGCTCTCAACCTTCTGATATCAATCTCGCGCGATAAAATATCTGCAATGTTTTACTCGAAGGTAAAACCGTCCCGCAACTGGTTCACGGTCCACAGTTGGTTCAACTTTTTGATTATAATCAATTTGTGATGACACTTTCAAATGCCAAGTGCCTAATTCTGCAGTGCGGCTGTTTTGACTGTGGGTTCTCGGTTTCCACTGTCCCTCTGATCCGCACTCGTTTTGAACCTTGTAGCACATACTGCACAACTAAGAGATAAGTGCATATTTTGAATGTGTGTACCTGCCTATGTATCATGTTGATGACTGCACAGGTGCTTCTGATTCCATTCGGTTTGAATCGTCTGTGAGCTAGTATACAACAATATTCAGTGAACTTGATCCCAATATCTATGTTGATTAGAACTCGAGGTAGTCAGATTCACGTTTGTATTCGAAGGAAGGAGCACCCCAGTTATCTTCAGCAAAAGCTCAAAATTAGTTCCTTCTTCCTTAGCTTGGGTTTTCATTGGCTGTGATGGGATACCCAAAGTACCCACTCCACGGGACAATTTAGGTTTTTTCCCGCCAAATAAACCTCCAATTTCAAAGAATTTCCCAATTCAAATTGAACGTTTGAAATTTAACGTTTTTGAGTTCATAATAATTTTTTCAGTGTAAAATTACCTTGAAATATTTCGTTGTTATACTGAAAAATTCACTTTAAAGTTAATAGGAGGGTAATTTTTTCAGTGTAAAATTACCTTGAAATATTTCGTTGTTATACTGTAAAGTTCACTTTGAAGTTAATAGGTGGGTAAGTTAAATTACTTTAAAGTTAACAATAGATGGGTAAGTTGAATTTGATTCAATTTGCGATTCATGAAGTTCAATTTAATGGAAAAATCTAAACCTTTTTGTCCACCGTCGCTCCCCCTCCAAATGCTCACCTCTTCCAAATCTCCCCTCTTGGTACTATCACCGAACTTGATGCAATTTTTCAATTTTGACTTACTCTTCAGGGACATCAACTTGGAAGTTTTAGGAAGTTAACCCTTTCATGTTATTAGTGGGAAATTAACAGTTATCATCCTTTCGAGTACCTACGTAAAGTAAGCGAGGAGAGTTCAGGCTCGAGCTTGAGGTGAGTGGAGGCCTGCGTTTCTCTTTATTGTATGTAGGAACCAGTACAAAACCAATGCAGCAAATATATTGTACCAGCAAATGGAGATGGAAAGCCCTGATACATAATACATTTAAAATCATACGTACCCATTAAATAATTTAGAATTTACTTATCTCGAAATTAGTCATTTCTACGTTCATTCATATTAGGTAGGTAATCTATTTTCCATTGGTTCTATTAGTGGGTAGCTTTCCTACGTAGTTTTTCCCTTACCTACTGTGCATAGATACATAGGTAGGTACCTACCTTGTGTATCACCGATCCTGTGCCTGAAGTATATAGAATATCTTTTTCTAGTACCTCTTTTTCTTGCGTCCATATCTCCATATCCATATCGGATTACCAAGTTCACTTCATTTCAAAATAAATTAGTCAGCCTTGTATTCGTCTAAAATATTTCGTACTAAAAGATTTCAAGACATATTATTGTGCGTTTACTTTGTGCGCGAATGTTCAACTATTGATTTGCGATGTGCTTTATGAGCTTGACTTCAAACTATTTTGTAACATTTTGTGTATTACCCTGATGACACAAACAGAAAATAATGGAAGTAGGTACATCAGTGTAGAAAAATTATTACATGGTTTAATTGCCTCAAATACGGGGTTGCTTGAGTGTATGTGTGTGTGACATAAATAGATATCCAGCGTGTCACTGTTTGAAGGTGAATATGAAAGTTCTAGGTAGGAAGCCAGAGTAAGTTGTTGTTGTCTTTTATTATATTTTGTTTGTGGGCTGTATCAGCCGAACGATTGTTTATTTGTATATAGCAGCAGTTTAGAAGTGATGTGAGTGCAGTGTGATCAGTGACCTTCATCACACTTAACATCATTACAAGCTTTGACAGGATCGTGATACCTACCTGGCATAGTCATCAGTCCATTTCATGTCCTCTAACAAAGTAGAGCCCCCTCAGCCTTACAGAAACTGTTTGGTCCCAATGAAATTTTGAACATCCCTCATTGATTTTCCCATCACTCCCACATCAGCGTCGTCATCTCTCATCAGCTCATCATCAGTCATCCTTATCATCCCATCGTCGCATCATTACCGACCCAGTGCATGTCTGCCAGGTATTTTGGATACAAGATCAGTGAGTAACATTTTGTGGCTCCTTCAGTCTTGTACTGCTCGCTCCCCCTTTTTTCTGTCACGTGCTGTAATTATTTCAGTGCTGCATGTGCTGCTTTCAGTTCTGTACTGCCTTCCTTGGACATTGGTAACTTCTCAATTGGAAGTATATATGCCCACATTGGGGTTTTACGTATACTGGGAGGAATCTTTATTGGAGCAAGGGTTAGAAGTGGTCCAGTGGTCAAGGTGTATGACTTCTGTCTCTGGGATCTCTGTCGATTGGGTGGTCGAATGTCGATGGAACTTGATAATTTTTTTAATATTTTCTCCTCATTAAATTGGCCCGTTAAATTTTCTTTATTATTAGTATTTGTTTATTGCCAAGGAATGGGCCCAATATTTTGTTAGGTACCTATAATTTCATCAATAACATCATTATTTGCCATTTCATGAAGAGATCTTTATTATTTGTAGGAATCAGTAGGACTGACCTTCCTTTTATTTGTCACAAGAGTGGTCCAGTGGTCAAGGTGTATGACTTCTGTCTCTGGGATCTCTATCGGTTGGGCGTTCGAATGTCGCTGGAACTTCATAATTTTTTAATCGTTTCCACATTAAATTGACCCATTAAATTGTCTTTATTATTAGTATTTGTTTATTGCCAAGGAATGGGCCCAATATTTTGATTAGGTACCTATAATTTCATCAATAACGTAATTATTTTCTATTTCATGAAGAGTTCGTGTGGGTGCGCGTGTTTTTTAATTGTATTTGTAATAATCAGTAGGTCTGACCTTCCTTTTATTTGTCACAAGAGGGAAAAGGATATTTGGTTGAACTTCACGTATAATTAAAACCCCATCCTTGATGACTACCTATCTGTTTACCATACTTCATTCTCACCTATACCTACTCTACCTAATATGCTTGGGACTATTTTTTGTGCAATAAATTATGTTGTGGCGTTACTCGGGGTGTTATAGCAAAAAACAGGTATCCTAGATCAGTCGCATGAAACTGACACCTTGCTCGTCTGAAGTGCTGCTCACTTCACCCCAGGAAGGTGCAGGAAGATTTTCTCCTTAGGAATCCTATAAATCACAGTCCTTCTCGAACGATTATTTCTGTAAACGCAGTCGCGCACCATCCGTTATTATGTCTTCACCTGTCTTCTGCTCTCCTGTCTCATGAAACCGTCGAAGAGACCAGGAATCGTAGGAATTTTCACGGTGGTATTGAGAAATAACGTATAGCCTATATTTTCAAGGTCAACTCTTCAACGTTGGCAGAGAGATATGACGCTGAAGGTCATCAGAAGTAAACAAAGGGGATTCCGAGTCTGAGGTCTGTCGAGCGGAGGTGGTTCTTGAGGTGTTTCGTAATTTAATGCTCGAATCAGCTTGTTTACTATCTGCCGGCCTTGCGACTGCTAAAATAGACCTCGGAGGTCAACATCTTCCGCTGTAAGCTCGAGTTCTCTGTGTACGATTTTCTTGGGAGTCTGGGTTGTCTATTTATGAAAAATATGTCCATGTTCTTGGTTTACAAGATCTTAATTCTAGCAGGTAGGTACACAACACAATCATGTGTTGTTGAATTGTAATATCATGGAGCATGGACCTTGCTCAGGTGTTGTCAGGTCGTTTGAAGGAAAAACTTGTCGCCCAAACGGCGAAGGGAGGGGGATGCGACGGATTTGAATACAACCAGGCTGGCATTGATGATTTTATTGGTAATTTTGATCAATGAAAGTTCACCACTATTAGAATATAATAGGCACCTATTCGTTAGTCTGGTACTTTCGACACCATTTGCAAAATCATTGAAAATGATTCATAATTCACAGTTTGTCATAAACGTATGGTTAAACTTATAGTTTCTTAACGATATAAATGAAATTCGATTGTAAGTGGCATTGTAAAAGCTACAAGGTTGTGAGTTATTTGTTATGTATACGAAGATTTATGATACTAGAACTTTTGATAGCTGAAAAGTCTGTAGATGATTGGTAAACTCAGCCTTGGTGTAATCAAAAGACCTCATGAGGAGGATGAGTAAGCCCCATTTCGGAATAATTAAATCAATCGTCAGACCCTCCGCGATGGGCTGTAGTGCCGTGGAGTTAGTGCCGTAGTTAGTGGTTAATGACTTTGCCTGTAAATGTTCATTTGACGTTCGGGAAAGTCCAAAAAAGCGTGGGAAATCTGAACGTGTTTATGGTTTTAAATAATAAATAACCATACCCGACTTCATTAGGTATCTATTCATTAGGTAGAAAGATATCTTATCTATAAACTGAAACATACATGACTAGAGGTCTAGAGGTGTTAGAAGAGATAGTCGGCAATATGAGTGCGAATACTCGTTTCCTGATTTCATCAGTAGAAATTGGGTGAAAAGAACAGACGGTTGAAAAAGTTCCTGTCATACAGTTATCGACTTGATGAATACTGCTTCATTTTCCAAGATAATTTCACTTCTTCACGAAAATTTCACATTATAGGTAATTTCACTTCAAGAAAATTTCACGTAGGTATAGGTCATTTTCCCATAAAATCCATAAAAACTCCAGTATCCTGAAATCCGCCACCCTTTACCGAATACTTGGCAACTCTCCATGCTTGAAGCATTTTCAGATTACTTGAATTGGGCTTCTGAGGCAAGGAAAACCTACGAATATGTCGATAACAGCCAAATCATAGATGACAACATTTTATACTGATCTACCTAGTCATTTTATTTATTTCGTCAGTATTATTACGAGTAGGCATTCTCGTATGTTACGCGTTCATGGCGTATTGAGAGATCTTTCATATACGCCTTGGAAAGGATATTGAAGGATACTGAACTACTAAAACGCTGAGTATTATTACACAGCGGTTTATAATTTTCCTTTATATACCTACCCCTTCTGTGTAATTGGTAAAAGCAAGGTACGTGGAATTGGAAAATTGAATCACAGATCACTCTATTTCTGTTAATTAGCGAGAGGCCCTGAATGAGTAGCGTAGTTTTTTTGGGGGATACCACCTACCTACCCACGCACGCACGCTCAAAACACACACACACACACAGAACACGACAAATATGCCACCAGAGTCGAAGTACAAGCTCTCAATGCAACATTTATTACAGTTACATAAATATAATCATATCCACGCACCAACACCATCTCCTGTAACCTGTCATTTCCACTCCACTATCCCCCCACCCCGTCATTATCGAAATTACGATGGTCGCTAATGTAATTCTCGACATATTCCCAAATTTTTACTCAATTCGGATAATTCGTTTGGCCGTGAACAAAAAATTTGGTCTTAATCAAATCAAGTTAAAACGCTGCAGATTATTACACAGAGGCTTATCATTCACCTGTATAGATGCCGCTTCTGCTCAGATCACTGTTTTCTGTGTCAATTCCCACAAGCTCCCACCAGGAAAGCCCTAAATCGAGTACTGGAGCCGGCCCCGGAATAAGTTGCCTACAAATGCGTGGGATTTAATAATTCAATCATTAATTATTTGTAGTTATTCATGAATCATAAGGCGTATAATAAACCGTTGTGTAATAATTTACCTGTATGCCCGATCTACGTGGATAGTATACCTAATGAACCGATGTGTAATAATTTTCTGTTGGGTAATAATTTGCCGTTGTGTTATAATTTGTCCATTAATAATACTTCAACGGTTGTTCAAGTTGCAAAAGCCAAAAAAATCCAAAAGATCTATCATTTTTCAAATGCAAATAATATCGCAGAACAACCAACTCGACTTCATACAGCCATCCTTGATTATAATCAGGTGCTCCCTAGTGATGATATCCGGGCCGGATTTATACCGTTTGATTCACGATCGTGTTGACGAAGCTTTTCGATGCAAACGAACGGCTGGTCGTACAATGCTCCGGGTGGTCTCAATTCTTTAGTTCAAGATCAATTTAAAAACGTTTAAATTATTGAAAGTTTTCGAGCTACGGCGTTCTGAAAATTTCAACCCCTATTTTGAACCCCTTAGAGATGACTGACAGTAACGCCGAATTTCGCGGACCAAGTAGACCCCCAACGGTACCTATGAACCAAATTTCATCGATTTTGGTTCATGGTAGCTAAGAAAAGTGCGAAGTACGGCGGACGGGCAGAAATTTGTGTATTGCAATTTTGGATTCTACATACCTTGAAACGTGAACCATCAAATTTTGAGGGGGTTAAAACAAATTTGTCATGCTCGATTCCAAAGGTTCATTATTGAAAATAATAAACCAAAAGTACCTATCAACAAAATTTGATTTATTTTCATGGTGAAAATAACAATCTTTCTTCAAATAAAAACGCTGCAAAGCCCTTGTCACATGGGTTTATTATTCTATTGGAGTTCTAGAGATTCTTGTTGGCAGTTAAATTTATTGTTTCTTTCATGTGGAATGATTGAAATAGCTATTCCTGATGATTTCCACCAATTTTGGCCCCCAAAACAAGAAATAGGTACCTACACTTTTTTTCCCCCCCAGATCATATTTGATCATTGGTAGTGCGATTTAATGGTCTTGATTCAGCTGTTTACACTTTTTCTAATGTTAGTATACACATTGATGGCGATTTCAGACAGTTTTCCAGGTTTTTGACTAAAAAAAACAAATTTTGGGAGCTGAGCCAATGGTAAAACCTCAATTTCCGCGTCTTTGGTCAAAATCGACTTCATATTCGGTCTTCTCGTCCCCAAAAACATGAAAAACGATACCTCAAAAGCTCATTTTACTAACATGTTGCTAAAACGCAAGAAGTACCTATTTTTACACACATTTTCACTCGTAACACCCCTGGGTATATTCCGATCGGGCTGAAAAGTTTCGGGACACAACTAGGGCCCAAATGGAGCATGTGTGCGAAAGAACGAATTTTTTAGACCAAAAATGAAGCCTGTGCACGTGATACGGCGGACGGCGTACGGCGGACGGCGGACGGCGGACGGCGTACGGCGGACGGACATTGCATTTTTTGAATCTACGCACCTTGAAACGGAAAAGAAAAAATTTTGAGGGGGTGTTATAAAAATTTTTTGCTGAGCGAATACATAGGTGTATTATTCACAGAATAATAAACCAAAACGCTGCAAAGTCCTTGTCACATGGGTTTATTATTCTATTGGACATACCTACAGAAACGTTGGCTGTTTATTTATTGTTTCTTTCATATAAAATAATTTAAATAGCTATTTCTGGTGGTTTCCACCAATTTTGGCCCCCAAAACACGAATTAGGTACGCTCCTTTTTTTTTTTTTTCTTTTTTTTTTCAAATTATCTTTGATCATTGATAGTGCCATTTAATCGTCTTGATCCACCTCTTGATACTTTTTCTAGTGTTATTCTACAAATTGATGGTGATTTCAGACGATTTTCCAGGTTTTTGACTTATAAAAATCAATTTTGGGAGCTGAACATCTGGTACAACCTCAATTTTCCACTCTTTGGTCAAAATCGACTTCATATTCGGTCTTCTCGTCCCCAAAAACATGAAAAACGATACCTCAAAAGCTCATTTTACTAACGTGTTGCTAAAACGCAAAAAAGTACCTATTTTTACACACATTTTCACTCATAACACCCCTGGGTATATTACGATCGGGCTGAAAAGTTTCGGGACACAACTAGGGCCCAAATGGAGCATGTGTGCGAAAGAACGATTTTTTTAGACCAAAAATGAAGCCTGTACACGTGATACGGCGGACGGCGGACGGCGTACGGCGGACGGCGTACGGCGGACGGACATTGCATTTTTCGAATCTACGCACCTTGAAACGGAAAAGAAAAAATTTTGAGGGGGTGTTATAAAAATTTTTTGCTGAGCGAATACATAGGTGTATTATTCGCAGAATAATAAACCAATAAGTAAAGTGTAGTTGAAATGAAATGTAAAAATTGCATTATATCACAGGGGGGCCCTTTTGGTTTATTATTCTCTGAATAATACACCTATGTAATCTCTCAGCAAAAAATTTTTATAACACCCCCTCAAACTTTTTTCTTTTCTGTTTCAAGGTGCGTAGATTCAAAAAATGCAATGTCCGTCCGCCGTACGCCGTCCGCCGTATCACGTGTACAGGCTTCATTTTTGGTCTAAAAAAATCGTTCTTTCGCACACATGCTCCATTTGGGCCCTAGTTGTGTCCCGAAACTTTTCAGCCCGATCGGAATATTCCCAGGGGTGTTGTGAGTGAAAATGTGTGTAAAAATAGGTACTTTTTGCGTTTTAGCAACATGTTGGTAACATGAGCTTTTGAGGTATCGTTTTCCATGTTTTTGGGGACGAGAAGATCGAATATGAGGTTGATTTTGGCCAAGGAGTGGAAAATTGAGGTTGTACCAGATGTTCAGCTCCCAAAATTGATTTTGTATGAGTCAAAAACCTGCGAAATCGTCTGAAATCACCATCAGTTTGTAGAATAACACTAGAAAAACGCTGCAAAGTCCTTGTCACATGGGTTTATTATTCTATTGGAGTTCTAGAGATTCTTGTTGGCAGTTAAATTTATTGTTTCTTTCATGTGGAATGATTGAATTAGCTATTCCTGATGATTTCCACCAATTTTGGCCCCCAAAACATGAAATAGGTACCTACACTTTTTTTTCCCCCCCAGATCATATTTGATCATTGGTAGTGCGATTTAATGGTCTTGATTCAGCTGTTTACACTTTTTATAATGTTAGTATACACATTGATGGTGATTTCAGACAGTTTTCCAGGTTTTTGACTAAAAAAAAAAAACCAATTTTGGGAGCTGAGCCAATGGTAAAACCTCAATTTCCGCGTCTTTGGTCAAAATCGACTTCATATTCGGTCTTCTCGTCCCCAAAAACATGAAAAACGATACCTCAAAAGCTCATTTTACTAACATGTTGCTAAAACGCAAAAAGTACCTATTTTTACACACATTTTCACTCATAACACCCCTGGGTATATTCCGATCGGGCTGAAAAGTTTCGGGACACAACTAGGGCCCAAATGGAGCATGTGTGCGAAAGAACGATTTTTTTAGACCAAAAATGAAGCCTGTACACGTGATACGGCGGACGGCGTACGGCGGACGGCGGACGGCGTACGGCGGACGGACATTGCATTTTTTGAATCTACGCACCTTGAAACGGTAAAGAAAAAATTTTGAGGGGGTGTTATAAAAATTTTTTGCTGAGCGAATACATAGGTGTATTATTCACAGAATAATAAACCAAAAGTGTCAACACGTGGATCAAGACGATTAAATGGCACTACCAATGATCAAAGTTAATTTGAAAAAAAAAAAAAAGATCGTACCTACCTAATTTGTGTTTTGGGGGCCAAAATTGGTGGAAACCATCAGAAATAGCTATTTCAATTATTTCACATGAAACAAACAATAAATGTACAGCCAACATTTCTGTAGAATAATAAACCCCATGTGACAAGGACTTTGCAGCGTTTTTCTGTTTGTATTTTCACCTTGTTGGAACGCCCTTTGGTGTTGTAATTTTATTGAAAGACAAAGAAGAAGAATAAAATTAAGAATTCCGGCACTGCCAACAGAATCAAATTTGGTGTTGGTCGATACTTACTAGATTTCCTCTTCCCGATGTTGGACCTTCTGAGTCCAGTGGCGCGCAGTGTCAAAACAGAAAAAACCCACCAATTTGCATCTACCGGTATCCGACTTTTTGCGCTGTCGTCCTCGCTGTCTGAAGTATCCTGCTCCACTGGTCGCGTGTTCTGAACAAAGTCCTTTTTTTCTCTGTGTGGACTTGAATGAGACGCCGACTTTCTGAAACTTTGGCTCAAAGTAGGTTCCTCCAAGCCGAGCTTTTGTCGTAGATGAGACCACTGTTGAGGTTTACATGTCCTGAACGTCCTTTTGTCCGGGGGACTGTTTTGAGTCTCTGTTCTAATGATACGACCTAGATTTCTCGAGGAATGCTTTTGTAGTCATTTAACCCGTTTCAAGGCCCCGGCGTAAGTAGCTAAAGCCAACGATATGTTGTAGGTCATGTGGTACAAGGATGAATTATTTGACGCCTTCCTCTCTGAATGGTGGACGATCCACTGAAGTGCTTTTGACGGGTTGCATGATGAAATAATACTTCGGTATTATCCCAAAGATGTTGAGGACAACAGAATTTAACGGGTCTGGTAGCCCCAGAATGTACTAGCCACTTTCGTAGTCACTACTACTTTAAAAAAATTATATTGTTAAAATAATTTTCAAATATTTGCAGGAGTATAATTAAAAAAAAAAACAATCGATTTTGAGTTGTTGTAATCGTAAATTGGGGAAACTCAATTAATTACCTAGTAGTAAGATGTGACTATACTTACCATCAGTTGCTGTTGGCCCTAGGAGCCTTTGGTGAAAAATTTCGTTCCTTGATATTGTATGGCTTTTGTGATCTAGGAGTCTGTTTCATGTGCATATACAGTAGAAGTCGCTTAGTAGAGAGAGGGGGGGGGGGGGGGTTGAAGGAATAAGTCGGATATAAGGATAGAAACAGTCAGGTATCGATCGGATGTATGTACATACACAAGGAATCGGCCTGTTATAGTGATCAAAAAGTCGGTTATAGTGATCAGTCTTTTGAGTTTTGGGGGGTCAAAAGTCGACAAAATAGGTAAAAATGGCTGAAATCTCTGAAAATTGGTACATATTCACCAAAAGTGGTATTGAATGATGACCAGAAACAGAAGATAACTTCATCGATTTTAATAAATAATTAATCAAAAGTAGGTCATTTTTAGAGGTCACAATTCGCCAATATCGGTAAAAATGGATAAAATCACAATAAATCATATAACTATAGTGGAAGTCGCTTATAGAGATTGGTCGGGTGTAGTGATTGTTTCAAGTCAGTCGCAATTCGATCACTGTAAGCGACTTCTACTGTAACATTGGTTGTCTTACCATGGCTTTAGTCGTTCGAAATTTTTGAATGTATTCTCACCACCCTCATCACATTCCTACGTATGCTCCCCTGCGGAGTACAAGGAATTGATTCATAATAGAATTTCATACTCTCCTAAAGTGATTCTGTTCCCCTAAACATCAAAAATCTAACAATCTTTTTCTGTTTCAGGTAAGTTGGATATATGGAGACAACAAAGAGCAGATTGGTAATGTACAATTTGCTGCATGAATGCATTTTTGAACAGTACAAGTATTGATTTATAGTTGTCTTTAAAAATTGCATGTGCTCACTGTTCGGCATAGCTCCACAAGATTAGCTGTTGCCCCGGTCGCAGAGGCAGTCAGTGGTACTGAAGGATTACCTTCTCCGGCTCATTGCATTACGGGACATTTACGACATTCGTGCGGATGATCTATGGAAGACCAGCGTGACGAATGAAAATTATTTATGGGTGATCTAATAGAACTCTACAGGTTTCGAATGATGATGCACTTATTTGCATAGCAAACTGCAAAATGTGACTGGCACATGAGCTTTGAACCATGAAACGAACTATTAAGGTATCCACTTCAGGATCATCTTTTCTCGCCTGTCCACTTCATTGAAAAGAAAGAATCACCGCATTGCTTCAACTGCATGACCGCTATAAGATGCATGAGCATTGACCAAATCGATCAAATCAAATGGCTTATTGTTTAATTACTTCACTAACATTTTCCATTTTAATATCGCGATGGATGTTGTCATTACTAATTATTCCAAATAAATTGTAGATTAAGGGGGGAGATTCGTGGTATCCAAATTAACCCAAGTGCAGAGGCTTTTATAAATCAAATTCTGAGTAAATCCATATTTGCTCCACCGTGGACGCGTTGATCATCGACATTTTAACCAAAATCCTTTTGGAAAACCCATGCACAGTTCCATTAAGATTTGTATGAAATTCATACTGGATCATTTTGAAGTTCCCAGTGAGGTCCTTGCCTCCACGAACTGGCACTCCGAAGTCGTCGAACATGTTTTCAGCCATTAACTTGGCCTCTCCGTTGCAAGGTGACTTCATCGGAATTCCCTTCGTTATTCATTACACGTATTTCCCTCGGAAATTTTTCGATGTCTTCAAAACGTTCAATTACCATCACAAGAAGGTGTAGCAAATCACTAGCCGCATAATGTCGCTCGCTTGTTTGATATGGTCAAAGATGTATAATGTCACCAAAGCATAAATTATTTTCTATAATGTTATTTATCCTAAAAACGATGTAATAGGATAATTATTATAATAAAAAGACATTAATTAAATTCTACATGAAGTTCTTATTATTTACAAAAAATAGCATCGATTTTAACGTGGACGAATAATTATTTGCTTCATTCAAATGGCCAATACTTTGCAATGTCTTCCAGAATAGATTTGAATGGATTCACCCCTTGAGGCGGTATTTTCCTCCACACTTATTCACATAGTAAAACTCATTCCTGTAGTAGCTGATAACAGTGTCTACTAATGTAGAAACTATAGTCGAAACAACCTCATAGAAAATGATTTAAGCTTTGCAGGCATATAAATGTGTTTGACCATTTGATATTTGATAAGCTTGTTATTTTATAATTTTTATAATTAATAATTTTAACCAAACTAACATACCTACGTAATAAAGTTGCTGTGTTGTTGCGAAAACAACAAAAGTTGCTGTGTTGTGGGCTCGTAGTAGGAGGGGGTGAATTGATCCATTATAATCCATATGGTTATCAAATTCGTTACCTACTTCGATAATTTCGCTCTGTATATCAGCTTCCGGTGTGGAACAAGTAGGTACAGCAGATTTTATTGGGTAAAACCGACTGATAATGACGTACGTAAAATGGTGCAGAAATATAATTTTTCCAGTACCTCCTTTGCCAGATGAATTGTTCAACATTAGGCAGGTGTCACCTGGTGTTGATCCCTACCTGATATAATCTGACAGTGTAATACATTATAATAACAATTATTATAAAAATATAATCTAACAATGTTGGTACAAATGGAATTAATTAGTAGGTACTTCGTAATGATGGTATTAAAAAACTATTTTCACTTTCGTTGGTACCATGTCCTAGTTCGTCCGCGTCCTTCGTTTGTTACTTAAGTACCTATCTGATTTGATTTGATGTACAATATCGATACACCGGTTAATTATCGATGTGAATCAAAGTAACGATGTGAGGAAGCTTTCTGCCCACCCACTGAGTTAATTTTCATTGCTTCACTTTTATTAACGAATTTTCAAAGAAAATGAAGCTGTTGCAGTGGGTCCAAACTTTTCAGATGAATTTTAGAAATTTGTTTATAGGCAAATCCGTTTTAGAGCATCCTGAATTCATCCCTAGCTTTTAACAAAAATTTATATGAACATACATTTATATTTGTTTCTGTGTCACGCCAAAATATCTGATCTTGGGTACATGATAAAAATACCTAAAAATGCCTCCTTGTGTTTCGCTAAAATTTTGGTATTGCCAAACAAAAGGATGAGTTCGAAGATGAGCAGTTATCAAAAATTCTAAGAGGGTCAAAAATCGTTAAAAGTGGCTAAAATCACGAAAAAAGGTGCAGTTTTACGGAAAGTGGTACGGTTTCTCGGCATAGCATCCTTCTACAAAGGAGCACGAATATTTCTTTGAAAATTCGCTCTTATAGCCATGCCGCATGAACTTATTCTTTCTGTTAAGAAGTTACGTGCAATGCAACGTGGGACAGTACTACAGAGAAATCTTTCAACAGTAGTTTTTGAATTGGAGGGGGGGGGGGGGGGGGGGAGAGAAATAAAAAACCGCTGTCATCCCGAAACCAAACAGAAATTTGCGGAAAAACCTTCCGATCGATCTATGACCAGGAAGTCAGATCCTGATGTGAATGTTATGTGGACAGAGTTCCAAAACCTCAAGGACGGCTACGTAATCGCGCCAGAGCTCACGCAAATGGCAGGAAGTGGTCGATGGCAGCATCTGACGGCTCTGTCACCGTTCACTTAGAAATACGCTTACTGTAACGTCATTCCCACCGGGCGTAGTAATGAAATAAAAATATCAATTGACAAGGGAGTTTTATAGATAGATTTATTTGTTTATTTATAGATTTATAGAGTAGAGCTCCTACTTTATGCCGTTCATCTTCCCAGGACTTGGTAAAAATCCTCCGGATACCTTCCTATAGGTATTATATTACACCTTTATCATTGCTGTAAGGATGCAGCCCTATGGTTTCTTCATTTTTGCTCATAAGAGCAACGTAGAGGTAGAAGGTAGAGAGAAAACGCCTTTGTCGAGGCTGGTCTCTAGCCGAAAGTGTAAGGAAACGAGCTGCTGGGAATAGGAGGTCAGACAGAAAAACTCTTTTATGTGCTCCTTGGGTCTTACCCTCTACTCTCCGTAAGCCCTACGGGAAAATTGGACCTCCTACCACTAATTCCTTTATAACGTTGTCATGAATCATCCTGGGTTGACAAAACTTGAGGTATGCGATACCTGAGATTGTAGTTCCATCCTGCCAAACTGTTGTAGTTAATTTGTAGAATAGAAACAGAGAGTAGCAACAATGAATTTATACCATGATTTGAACAGATTCTTTCCCTCTGCTTTTTGTGATGACTAAGAGTTTGGAGTTAGCTCCAAAGTAGAATTTATCAAAGCTATTGTCACTCGCTATACTAGATTAGCTGTAATGCGAAGATAGTATTGCTGCTGCATTTAAACAGCATTAATTTCAGATGGAAGCTAACAAAACTTATTATTTTTCGTGATCAATAGGTAACTGTCTGAAAATGTTTTAATCTTCTTTGTGCATTGAAATTCCTAACTTTAAAATTAACCTTATTTAAACTTCTTATCCATATTCCGCCAAAATTATGAATGTGTCCTTCAAACTCATCCTTCCTTTTAAGAATATTGATTTTTTGGGAAAACTCGCGATTTTTACCTCGTTTCCAAGATCACAGATATCGTCCGAAAGGACATGCATGCATGCATACATACATATACATATATAGATATATATTATATGCATATGTATGTTGTGAAGGGATATTATATGAAGAAATGTTGAAATTTACGGTGCCTTAAAACAACTCCCGTGGAAAAACATGTAAACAACTCACTTATTAAATTGTTTAACCCATTTCCATCACTCACCCATCAGTTATAATAATAGATTCATTTTATACAAAAATTCGCTAAAACATCACAAAATAAACAAGAATGGAAGTAAATGAAAGCTTTTGACTGATCAAATCATGTTTGATCCTAAATGAAGTGTGGTGGTTCTGCAAGGCGAAACGTCATGCTGTACAAAATGATGTTTTTACTTCCCCTTTGCATCATTTTTGAAGCGTTTTTTGCTGTTCCGAGGGTTGATGCCATCATCATCCTCATCCATTCATTCAACGCTCTACAGAATCAGTTGACCTCCTATTTACCTTTCACCGAGGGAGGGGTGTTCACTTTCACTCTCGATGGGTGGGGAAAAGTCATCCACTTGAGACTCAAATGCCACCTGTTCAAACATGAGCCGAAACTTTGAGAAGAGGTTCGTTCCAGTTCGCTTGAGGTTATAAACTAATTCGGCGCAATCGATCTGCGCAGGCCTTGGCGGTCTGTGGAGCGTTCCAGCGAGGTTAATACCCGCCCTGAGTTCCAGCGTCCCAAGTTCTTGAACTGTTACATGAACTTCTTGCTCCAAACAGAGATCAGGGTTGTGAACTGAAAACTCGTAGATAACCTCGCTGATGTGTATAACCTCAGTTATTGTTGCTCGCATTTTGTTATAGTAGTTTATTAGAATGGTTTCTAGTTCAGGCGTTCAGGCGGTTCAGTTCATAAACCGAAAAATGCATGAACTCATCCCCACCACTTCGGTTCTTGCACTGAACTGGTACGTGTTCCATTCACGGCGCTGAAACAAACCATGATGACAAAGGACAAAGCAAAAGGGTATTATAGCGATTCGAATGAGCCTTGTGAAGAATCGATCGAGGAAACTTTTTTTGTCGAGGAAGGAAGCTCGAAAGGAAGGCTATTTTTCATGAAGATTTTAAATTCGTCCAACCAAAAGAAGTCAAATGTGGCTCATTGAGGTGGACGTTCGCCGATAGCAAAACAAAATTCAAGTGTACAGCGTATTTGAATACATTACATATTTGGTGAATTACATTCATTATTTGAAGGCGTGTCTGTATGTTTCCATACTGTAAGGTTTTTTAAATTTTATTTTCTTAGAAAATTTTGAAAAAAGCTGCCCACGTCAGTTGATTGAGGGACTGGAGGGGTCGGGTTTCTGTTGTGAGGTGACGTCGGATAATTTGACCTAAAAGAACAAGATGTGGTTGGAGGTTCTGCTGTACCGCTTTTTAAATTGAGCACATTTTGTCTAAACCGCTACCTAATTCTCCATTATCAATGGAACTTGGCTGGTTGCAGGTTTCTATCATCAATTTTTTTAAATTTTTTTCTTTTTCATGCGTTAACCCATTTTGGATGTCACACGTGGCCAGCGGTGTTATTCCATCAACTTTGTTTTTGTTTATATAACGTAACTCGAGAGTCCCCCTCCTAGACCAGTGAGGTTATCACCGGTTAAGAAGGGATATCGATTAGGCTTCCCCAAACCGATCCCGTCTCCACCGGAAGAAAAAAACGTATCGAGAACAGCCCACACTGTCACACTCCTCCCCACATGCATACTTCTGGGTAGCAGAAGTATGAGAGGGAAAAGGGGGCGTGAAAAGTAGTGTGGAGTTCTGGTTCAGGGAACGACATCTGAACAACTTCAAGGTGACTAACCTCCACCGTAATGGTACTACCTCAATAATATTTACTGGTGGAGGACAAAGCTCCTGCATACGAGTATTAGCGGAGAAACAATGTTGTCAGAGGTTGTTGTCCAGTGAATTGTGCTCATCTGGGCAACCTCTAGGCGATCAACCTCCATCGTTAGGATGGAACAGCTATTGGGACTTGTAAATTGGGGCATGGCATCAGTCGCCTTCAAATGAGCTCAGTATATTTTAATTATACTGACACTCTAAAGGTGGGAAAGGGGGTGGGGATAGGTATTAACAAAGGGACAGGTTGTTAGTAAAGGAATCCTTCTGGGAAACCTTTGGGCTTATCCTTCTGGTAAGCCCACAAAAAGTGGATGGAGTATGGTGAAGTGCTCAGCGCATACTACCGAACCACGTTCTGCTACCATGTGACAGAGTGTAACAATGGTGGTGGACCCTCGAGAGTCCCCCTCCTAGACCATTGAGGTTATCACCGGTTAAGAAGGGATATCGATTAGGCTTCCCCAAACCGATCCCGTCTCCACCGTAAGAAAAAATGTATCGAGAACAGCCACACTGTTACAGGCTTCACTTGATATTATTTGATTGCATCAGTGGTGAAGAGCTATATGAAAGTATATGCAAGTATTTTATTGGTACCTGGCCGAGGTTTGAACTCCGGTCGCCAGTAAACTTTATCCCTCACGAAATAAGGAAACCCAGCGCCTGTTCCACTCGGCCACCCTGGCCTCCAATTCTGTAAATTACAATATTCCTGAAACCAGAGAAGGCCAGACAAGTCGAAGACGTAGCTCCTGAAGGTGGCTCCCAGCGAAAGTCTGCAATAAATAATTATTCCGATAGGTCCGGATCAATTGTGATCAGAAATAGGCAAAGAAGGTATGCAAGACAGCTTATGATGGTGCGTGCGTCTCTCTATGACGTTGTAACGATTATTTCATTGCGAAAGCGGTTTAGCGGAATCACCATAGCGATTGGTTTTCGTCGAATTCTTCTCGCCCATTAGCTTAACGACCGCCAGACGGATTATGTTCAGTGCCTATACTACCTACGGGATAGTGTTGTCTGAGGGGAAGAAAAATCACTGAAACTGCTTTGCTATACCACCTTTATTGAGTTTGGTATTACCCATGTATATGGTATTAACCGTCACCATGTATTCTGTAGGTAGGTTGGTACCTAATCATAATTCGTATCTGACTCAACTTCTCTTATGTAAGAATGATAGTACATAATTAAAACATTGCAGCACATCGTGTGATGTTTCCTGTACTAACCTTTATTGAGGTTAACCTATGTTAATTTACTTAGGCCCGGTTTCACCATATTCCTAGCTAACTAAAGGTTACCCCAAACCAACAGTTACCAACAAACTGAAGGTTACAGATAAAAGCGTTTCACCAATGTGATGGTTAGCCTAACTTCAAGTTAGCGCCTCTAGTTAGGATTAGCCGCCATGAATCTACACCCAGACAGGAAAACAGCTGTGTTATCAAGTGTTATCAATCATCTGATGACAAAGCGGGTCATTTTTGCGGCAAAGGGTCTACTGAGCTGACATTTCTGTAGAAAGATGGCAAAGTTTGATATGTCACTTTTCTTCGAAATCGGTATTTTCACTCCCTCTAGTTTATTATAGCATAATTTAAAACATTTCTACAACGATCGGCCGTCTAAACTACCGGTAACAATGGAAAGAGCATTGACCATTTATGATATGTCCAGGAAGTGAAAATCGGAAGATGGCAGAGTATAATATGTCCCTTGTTTCTTATTGCCACCTTCCAATTTTGAAATTTCACCGGTATTTGAAGATGGCAAATTGTGATATGACGACACATTATGATGTTTTGACATCGCCAATGTTTGAATATTGGCACGATTAGAGGAGGCAGAATGTGACATGGTGTTTGCTTTCTGGAGGTTTGAATATTGAATTCTAATAGAAAATGAAAGTGTCGGTGTTTCGTCGTAGGTAAATTAATTTCTAGTTCACACCAATAGAGATTGGAATCCCAGCCAGTTGTCACCGCTTCCCATCTGATTTTACGGTTCATTTTTACTTGGTTCTCATTCTCAAGTCACGCTCGTCTTTGATCTGCGGCAACCTTCTTGAGCTTTTTTTTTTACCAGTAGTTAGTACACAGTGCTCTAGTTCTACGATTATTTAGCCATGTGGCTTTGCTCTAAGTGCAAAAGGCAATTCCGATTTCGTGGGGAGTTGTTCATGCGCACTGTTCCAAAAAAAACTGTGGTGACGAAGTCCCATCCATTTTTGGGGAACTTGAAGCCGCTGACAGCAGCGATGGCGAAGCAAGACAACGAGGAAGACTGATTTTAATGACATTTCGTGCCGGGTTGGAGATAGTAACCCAATAATAAGCCCCATATAGTTCAATTGTTCGATTTTACAATATTTTATTTTTTGTCTTCTTCTTTTTCAATTGGATACTACTTTTTCCTCCCCAATGGGAAATAAAAAAATATTTTTACGAACATACTCTTGCAATCTGATTTTTAAATTGCTTTTTTATTACCCATTAGTATTTTTATAAATTTTTTTATTACATACCACCTATCCAAAAAACTACAAATTGCAGCAATTAGTGATCGAGGTAATCGGCAAAAACAGTAAACTCGAGTAATTTGGAAGATGGCAAAATCATATATGTCAGGAATCTGCTTGGAAAATTGGGAAAATTCGTTCTAATCTATAAGCTAAAATTAAAAACCTACACATATGTCAAACACAGCTAGTTACAATACGTGACTGTCGAAGAAAAAACAATATTGAATCATTTTTCGATTTTTGAGGGCTGACTGAACTTTGAAATTGCTTTCCTGAAAAATTTAGAAAACGTGACATATTACATTTTGCCATCTTTCTACAGATTTATAATAATATTGAGGTGACAATTAAAAAAAAAACAAAAAACAGTGAATGCTAATAAATTATATATTAAATTAATAAATTAAATATTACAAGATGAATGCTGTTGAAAATAAACGAAGAAGCCGGAAAGTGAATTGGAGTGGAGACGAAGAACATTTATTGGTGGAATTAGTGCGAAAATATCGGGATGTGACTGAGAACAAGAAGAGTGATGCTGTGACTTGGAAAGAGAAGTAAGACTGTTGGAAAAGGATTGTGGCAGAGTTCAACGAGGCCCACATAAACATTATGCGGACAGTTGAACAACTGAACAAAATATAATAATTTGAAAAAGATTGTAAAAAACGCTGCAAAGTCCTTGTCACATGGGTTTATTATTCTATTGGACATACCTACAGAAATGTTGGCTGTTCATTTATTGTTTCTTTCATGTGAAATAATTGAAATAGCTATTTCTGATGGTTTCCACCAATTTTGGCCCCCAAAACACAAATTAGGTAGTACGCTCTTTTTGATTTTTTTTTTTCAATTTATATTTGATCATTGGTAGGGCCATTGAATCGTCTTGATCCACGTGTAAATTGTAGCCTTAGCTCACGAAGTTGTGTGTCGACTTCTACGTATTATTTTCATTCTGAGGTGACCATTGTTCACACCGTCGGAAAGACTTGAGATTGTCACCATTCGATGCAGAATTGTTACCAGACCAAACGTCGACCAAGATGTAGCACAAACCTTCCTCGTATCCGTGGTGTGATCCAATATTATAATCATTCGACATCTTTGAATGGAGTTCCTGATGATTCAAACTTGCTGTCCGATTTTGCTGAAACTCAAACTAAGGCATAACTCTTACCCCTCAAAAGCCTATTGCGACCATTATCGCAGGTAATTATGAGCGTGGCAAGTATTTCACGTTCGCACATGCGTATCTACCTACACGAAAGTTACAGTCGTTTTGGCCAAATCCATTTGTCCCGCGCAGAAGTCACGTGTAGAAAAATGACAGACGGTTCTTACTGCCGTACAACTTGCGGTGACACTGTCTGAAGTAACGCGTGCAGTCGATGTTTGAGGGTCTTTTTAGTGTCGAACATGACGTCAAAAATCTTAACAACTGTATCTTTGTTGAGATCACGCTTTCGCTTTGTATTCATTGATGGCATCTCATTGAGACATAACTTTCAAATTACTTTCGTGATTGTTCGTTCATTTCGATTTCAAAAGACCGCAGTAAATCCCTGTTTTGGTGAAACGAACACCATGGATCCAGCAGAGTACCTGTACGATTGATCCCAGTGAATGCTGTGGTAGAACTGTGAGCTGGAATCCTAATGTTCCGATCTTTTTCACGTCGAGCAGTAGTCACGAGGTCGGGTAATGGACTAGCAAGAAATCATCGCCCTTTCTGCCAAGTTTTTGGCGATCGTATCCATCACAAATTCAAGGCGGTCTGGAAACGTGATAACATCCTCACGAGACAAGGAACTGGTACTTGTTTATTTATTTATTTATTTATTTACACATTAACGGGAGATACTCCCAATTACAATATATTAATCAATTAAATATGCACTGGCATGGAAGGGAATGAAAAAAAAAAGGACAAAAATTAATTTAACGAACTCCTGCAACATTAAGAGAAGATAACTGAATCAAACCATTCAAGCTAAGTATCAAAATCAATATCGACAAAATATTTACACAACTTGCATTTAATACTATGGGGGCTATCCAAAAATATATCCAAATCAGTGTTGTAGTGATACTACGTAAAAACGCTGCAAAGTCCTTGTCACATGGGTTTATTGTTCTACTGGACATACCTACAGAAATTTTGGCTGTTCATTTATTGCTTTCATGTGCAATTATTAAAATGGCTATTTTTGATGGTTTCCACCAATTTTGGCCCCCAAAAACAAGAAGTAGGCTCGGCTTTTTTTAAAAAGATTATTTTTGATAATAATCGATAGTGCCATTTAATTGTCTTGATTCACCTGTTGATACTACTTCTAGTGTTATTATACAAATGTATGGTGATTTCAGACAATTTCCCAAGATTTTGATTCATAAAAAATTCGTTACAACCTCAATTCTTCACTCTTTGGTCAAAATCAACTTAATATTCGGTCTTCTCGCCCTAAAAAATGTGGAAAACGATGCCTCAAAAGCTCATGTTCACTAAAACCTCAGAAATCCCTCGAAAACCCTTATTTTTATGCCCATTTTCACTCATAACACCCCTGGGTATATTCCGATCGGGCTGCAAAGTTTCGGGACGCAACTAGGGCCCAAATGGAGCCTGTGTGCGAAAGATAGAATTTTTTAGACCGAAAATGAAGCCGGTATGCGTGATACGGCGGACGGACATTGTATTTTTGGAATCTACGCACCTTGATACGTGAAAGAAGAAAAATTTTGAGGGGGTGTTTTACAAAATCTTTGCTGAGCGATTACATAGGTGTATTATTCGCATAATAATAAACGAAAACGATTGTCTGGTAGATTGAGATGTCAAATTCAAGATGATACCAACAGCAAAACTGTTTGTGAAATGTTAGGTGCAAAATTCACACATACCCTATCTAGAGATATCTATTTTCTATTGATGCTGAAATTCCGATCTACTCGACTTGAGTTTCATACTGTACTACTACACCAGCTGTTTCTTATTTATCCATGTCTTAATTATTGTGACTTTGTGACACTCATTGAGCTCTGATGAAAACAATATTATTTTTGTCATGTTCGTCACCTTTAACAATATTCAGACTGCACTGCAACTCTCTTGGGTCGCCTTCCTTATAATATAATACAGGTTTTCAATCGCTTTACAACACACTGGTTAGCGCGCTTACTATGCATAGGTCAGACGTAATAATTTGGATTAATTCTGGTGTTCACAGGGAGGGAGGCGTGGTGAATCCAGGGCTCAGCCTGGACGAAGGGCCGGACGTGGTCACCATCGACCCCAGTAAGCCGAAATTGGAGCATCAGCAAAGCTCAGTATGGACCCGAAGGCAGCAGGCTGTCAGCGTGAGGCACGCCTTCAAGCACTACGGGTCTTCCAAAGCCCCCAACCACGTGCTTCAGAACCTCAACATGACCGTTGGGAAAGGAACTATGTGAGTACAGTTTGTTTATCTTTATTTCAGTTTACGGACACATCATGCACCCCCCCAGTGTGGAAACGAATTAGTTCTGACTGTGCCTGCTGACATCGTACCTGGATAAGGTCATGGAAGTCGTGGAATTTCGTCCTTAAACCAGAGAATTCACGGGGAAGGAGAGAAATCAGGGAATCTTCCTTGTACCGACGACAATGCTCCTTTCTGTCTACCTAGGTCGTTGCGGAACGTCAGGGATTGATTTGAAGTTCCACCACAAAATTCCTATACGAACTAAAAAAAAAAAAAATTGATCGCGATGAACTCGTGGAAACATAGTCACTCTCGAGAACGGCTCTAACGATTTTGATGAAATTTGGCATACCCTTGTCTTGGGGGCGAATATTACGGTCAAGCGCGGTATCGACTTCGTGAAAATTCGTCTTCGGGCTGTTCCGGGCCATCCTTAACGACGAAAGTTATTTACATCTCGAAAGCGGTAAAACCTTCCTGGGTCCGTCGCTGCTGGGACTTAGCTCGACATAAAGAGCTTTTTGCCCTGTTCTGAACGAATCCAAAACGATTTCTGGAGGATAAGCTGTTCCGATTTTATAGAGGGAAACCTAACAACGCCTTTTCAAAGCCCATTATAATCGCTATGTTTATTGGTTGCGTGTCGCGTAGGGGTTTTATTCGTTTCGTGAACACCTAGGTGCTAAAGCTTTGTGGGAAGATTTGTACGGGCGAAGCTCGGTAACGGTGCTAGTAAATTTTAAAAACTGAGTTATTAAAACGCTATCAGAACCAAATTCTCTGTTGTACGAGTATTATTATCACCGGGTGGAGGTAGCAGTGCTTGTTTTAGTGAAAAATGAACAACGTTGCAATAACTTCGTGAGATGCACCAAGAAAGGTTTCTTGAGGTAGGTTTTTTATGAAAATACTGGTCCAATAGACCTGTGGAGTGGAAAATTGTTACAGAGCTTTCAACATACCACAAAATGTTTGCTGGAGCCAAAGTTACAAATAGTTTATCCAGGTAGTTATGCACTAAGTAGGTACCTACGTATTATGATTCAACTACAACAGGGTGATCCGTGTGTCTTCAAACTGAGTCAGGAGAAAATAAGGAAGATTGTTTAAGGAGTTTATGCCAAGTGAAGATTAAATCTGGTTCTGTAGGTTGAGCTTTGAAAATATCCGGAAAACGTTCGCACGTTATGTGCAGTAATAGGTCGCAGTGGGAATCTTTACCAGCCGATGGTCCGGAAACCGGGAAAAGTTACATCACCGCCACCCTCTCCATTACCTTCTTGTGAGTACTGCATCCATCCTCGTACTTACTCCCACCAAATCGCTTCATCCACTTCACCATTCAGTTCTCGGGGGGTGAGAGCCCATCCCGAAAGTGAAAAGACCTTCCTCTTTCGAGCAGGACCAACCTTGGTGCCCGCCCCGTGACCTCCATCTGCCAACTGTTACGAATGCCAGCCACTGGGTCTCCAGCCTCCCGGTTACATCACTTTGACCGATTGACGAAGATTTTTATATGACCTGTTTGAAAGAAGGAAAAACTCCGTCTCAGAACCCCGACGTTGACTTGAAGTGTGTCATAGATAGGGGAACCGCTCACTTGGACGTACTGGACTTCGTAGTGTGTCCGGAATATGGCAGGATCCAGTACGTACCAGGAGGAGGAATATAGAATTGGTGAAGTTGTTGAACACCTGCTAAATCCTTGAACTGGGCGAGCATCCTTGCCTGTTGTGGTGACGCGTAGATCCTGATAAAGATCCTGGGGTATATGGGCCGGGCGGTCATTAAATCGTGACAGGCGCAAAAGTTTGGCTGGTCAAAGGTAACAGTTACTGTGATGGACCGATTCAGTATATGCAAGTATACGACAGACCTAATTAAAGGCTTCATCTTGACTAAGTCGATGAAAGTCGAAAGAAAAGTCTTCGACTAGGTCGAAAGAAAAGTCGAAGAGTCTCAGAATTATACTAATACAACCAGTGAATTCGGTTTGTATCTCGGCAAACTCAGTTGGATAAAAATCATTCGAACTACTCGATTCGCAGTAAGACTTATAGTTTTTATAGAGGACCAAATAACAGAAGCCAAAACGGGAAACTGAAATAATTGGGCCTCCTAATATACATCAGCTGCTTATTATATTGGTTGCAATTTATAAAAACACTTATCAGTAACACATGCATAACTGTAAATGAGGCGAAATACTGCAGGCAGGCAAACGTTGGTTTCAAAATGGCCTCAGATAGGTTGCAACGAGTATTAAAATTCCATTTTTATTCTGACAGTATGTAAGTCTACTGAGCGTACATAATTATAATTTCTGTGCTACAATTATACCAAACTTCACTCGGGCACATTGTTGCTGTAGTTGATACGCATGTGCTTTACAGTCGAATTTTGATTTATAAGAGGGCCATTAGAGCATTAACCCCACCCTCAATGCTTCATAAATATAATTTCGACCATTCGTTCACTATGCGGTGAGGGAGGAAAGATGAAAGGAAAAAGATTCCTTCCTCACCTCAGACTTCTGCACGAATCAGCCCACCGTCCATTCAGTTCATTCGCTAGTTTGTTGAAGGTCCCAGGATCCTCGGCATACCTACGTCGGTGTGATTTACAGGAAATGTTGCCGTTTTTTCACTTCAGAGTAGAGAATTTTCTTTATTCCGGCCATACCGATTAGTGGGTATGCTAATATATTTGTATACGGAATTATTATTGTCTATGTAAGAGCAAAAAAATCCGTCATCCAACGATGGGTCGAGGTTTTATGTTTCTTATGTAAAATTTATTAAATTGTAGCTTATTTTACTAAAAGTGCGCAGATCCCCTTTTGATTGAAACCAGTGGTCGAATTCTGGGGATTTTTATGAAAGTCAGTTTGGTACATCTAAACTATGAATAACTAGGAGGGCTATTGTGAGTAGCTGTGAACCATCTAAAGTTATTACTAACTAGGAATACCTATCGAAATCGCCAGAAATCGGGTCAAACCGTGAGTCCAACTGATTCGCTATATGTGGAACAAGCCCCTGAAGTGCTTGAATTTATATGCAACATTTCAGAAATGAAGAGCCCTAATCAATATGAGAGTGGCGGACCCAAACACGAATAAAGGTCAATGGCGTCATATAGGCGAACGCGACACGCATCGTTATGACGCCAAGGGCTCACACGGCCCTGGGTCACAGGCTGGTCGAAAGGGTGCGACGAATCAGAATTGGCTCATTTCCCCGCAATCGTTTGACGAACAAAAACCTCCACTGCGAGTGTTCACTGTCAGTGAATTCGCAAGGGTAGACTCCTGCTTCTGTCACATTACTTCTCCATGCACGTTTCACGGTAAATTATGTGTGGGTTCACGAGAGGGAAAAATCGTCCTTGAATTTCAAGAATGATCACGTTCTATCAAAATGTTACTCTTCCTGACATCTCGGGAAGCTCTCGTGTAATTGGCAAAGCAAACAGAATAATGATCATAGTTGTACGAGTGAAGCCTCCGTTTGCTGCTCAGATTCCTGAATATCTACATAGCCAAATGGGGCAGTTAGTTGTTTAATTAGAATTCAATTATTGGCAGTATCATTTTATATTCTGTGAACTGCAGCGTACTTTTAATTTTATTTACAATAATGCCTACTATTAATATTTTCTTTATCAATTTGAATAGTCCAGGTGCAGAATGGATTGGTAGTGCAAGTTAATAGCTAACTCCACCCATCGATTCAAATATCGATCTGCATTGGAATCGACCGTGGGAATTGACTTGGAGTTTGGCATGCGGGCTCTATTTGATTGGGCCGAAATGACCCCAGACATTTTTTGATTTTTCCTGGATTTTCCAGACTCCTGATATCCTTAAAGATAGTAATGACTGTTTTGTGTCATTCCAATTCTTCCCGTATTCGTTATTGAAGAGTTCGAGTAATTTTTCCATGTCGAATTTATAGTGACGCTCACTAGGCTTCCTGGTTGCTTGAAAACAGATTTTTCTTTCCCTCAACCAGTCGATAAGGGAAGGAGGGATATGGCGCCGCTGAAAAACTGATGCGCGAGGTCGAAATCTATAAATATTTAAACACCCCAGAAAATATAATACGCAAAGTACTATTGAAAGTTTCGGAGCTACCTCAGTCATAGGTATTCTTGAAGACTCCAACCCCTATAATTATCATCCTCGTCTGCTAACCTAGAGTACCTAATGGTAAGTTCCAAGTATCATTGCTGGCTCAAACGGAGCACCCATTCTGAAATTTAAATTCTTCGGCAATTTTAAAAGGCGAATGCGTAGGTAATACCTACCTATCGGACGGACGGTTAAATTGCTCCATTCGATTTTACGGTTTGCATCTTCCTTTCTGGTTCTTGTATTTCAAACGTAAACCAACAAGTTTTGAGTTTTGCTCAAAATCTTCTGCATTTTTTTGAGCTCATCAGAAGGTGCTGCAGTCGGATAAAGTTGCCGTTTCAGTTACACAACTCCCTGGAGCAGAGGGACTTTCTTTTTTCCATCCACGGTGATTGTCGTGGCGTAACCCCCAAGATAATCCTCGGACTCCGCTGGGCGAAAGGCTGTGGCGAGACGTGCCGGCCCCGCCGCGAAATAACACACTAACCGACTCTGGTAGCTGGTCTGCGTCCTTATTGACTTACTTGTGTCGTGCCTTCGAGTCCGTCTTTGGAACAGGTTTTTGCACAGTTTTTTTAAAAGTTTGTTTTCCCCTCACTTAAACTGAGTACAGCGGTTATGGATGTTGATGGGACGTGTTCAAAACTATGTGGGAGGGACATTTGTTGACCAGTTTGTCAGCACCTACTGATAATAATTACTGCTGAGACCCAACGGACTCTATCCTCAATCATTGGCTTCGGTCTCGCTCATGTTTCTGATCCCGTTTGATTTCTGCTCAGCATGGATCGAACATTTTTGATGACGAACTATGATATTGTTTAGGATTTGATGATGGAGATTAGTTGCAGTTGTCTCAACTCCGAATTTCACACTCATCATACTTTTTACCATCAGTGAGAATCATTTCAGAGTTCGGCATGAAAGAAAGGGTTACCAGTACCTGTCTTCCATATCCATAAAATTACCTATACCTAATACAAACACGCTAAACAGTTGAAGAGTTCACGTTGAAGATGCAGTTGTTTTCCCCTGTTGTCCTGCGAAAATCGAAATGTCTGATATTAACTTGGAAATGCCTACATTTTCAAGTATCTACCTACCTAGATAGCTATACAGTTATAATTATTACTATTCCAGTAGATAGTTATTATTATAAGGTTATAAGAAGTCCTGCAATCATAGGGTAGGAGAGCTACGCTGTTCATTTATCGAATGACTTCCTATCGAATCCCCGCCGTCCCAGCCAGTCAATAAAATTTTCTTTCCACTCATCGTGGACTGCTAACAGCTGACAGTTATTGTTACTGACGATGGTTTGATCACCGAAACCGGTATAACAGTGTATTCTTCGCGTTTTTTCGTGTATTAGTGAAAGTAGACAACTTTTCAATAACTCCGTTTTTCTTTGAAATGGGTATCCACGATTTCCTCGCGAGTGATTTAGTTCGTATGCTCTCGGAACTGAAGCATTTCATCAGTGTTTCTCTGAAATTTCTGGTCAACCCCTTGGGAACAGTTAAGATTGTTTGGAATTCAACCTTGACATTACGAATTCACAGCGATCGGGGTGTCCTGCTGCCAACGCCTCGGATTCAGGTCGGTTTACGAAACTTCACCATACTGGACAGCAACGGCTCAGTCAGTGGTCAAGGCCCGCTGTATAATTATTGCCGCTCTGCTAAACTTTCACGAAGTAGCACCTCCTCTACTTGCTCATCTACAATGCAATTTCGGCGTAGCCATTTCGATACGATGTATCTTTCGATATACCCAGCCTTGTATTAATGTGTGCCGTAAAACTATGATATTATTATTTCGTAAAAATTTAAATTGAAAATCGTTTGTTCACAAATCTGCAAATTGTTGGACCCTTCGGTACGTTCTTCCAAGTACCAATGTGGAAATACAAAAAAAATCATAATTTTTGACTTACAAAAAAAGCTGCAAATTATCACACAACGGTTCATTATTTACCTGTATAGATGCCCCTTCTGCGTAGATAACTGTTTTCTGTGGTCAGTACCCTCGAGCTCCCTCCAGGAAAGCCCTAAATGGAGTACTGGAGCCGGCGCGGGAATTGAAGTTTCATACAAATGCGCGGGATTCATTAATTATTTGTAGTTATTCATGAAGCATAAGGTAAATAATAAACCGTCGTGTAATAATTTACCTATATAGATGTCCCTTCTGCGTAGATGGTATAATAAACCGTTGTGTAATAATTTACCCAATAATACTTCAACGATTGTTCAAGTTGCAAAAAACACCTATCATCAAAATCAAAAAGATCCATCATTTTTCAAATGGAGTAATATCACAGAACAACCAACTCGACTTCATACAGCCATTCTTGATTATAATCAGGTGCTCCCTAGCGATGATATCTGGGCCGGATTTATACCGTTTGATTCACGATCGTGTTGACGGAACTTTTCGGTGCAAACGAACGGCTGGTCGTACAATGCTCCGGGTGGTTTCAAAAAATTCTTTAGTTCGAGATCAATTTAAAAACTTAAAAAAACCTTACCGTCTGTTGAAAGTTTTCGAGTTACGGCGTTCTGAAAATTTCAACCCCTATTTTTCACCCCTTACAGATGACTGACAGTAACGCCGAGCTTCGCTGTCCAGCTAGACCCCCATCAAACTTTGAGGGGGGTTTAAAATTTTTTTTTTTCCAAAGGTTCATCATTGAAAATAATAAACCAAAAAAATTAAAAAAACGCTGCAGTCCTTGTCACATGGGTTTATTATTCTATTGGACATACCTACAGAACCTTTGGTTGTTCATTTATTGTTTCTTTCATATAAAATAATTGAAATAGCTATTTCTGGTGGTTTCCACCAATTTTGGCCCCCAAAACGCGAATTAGGTACGCTCCTTTTTTTTCAAATTATCTTTGATCATTGATAGTACCATTTAATCGTCTTGATCCACCTGTTGATACTTTTTCTAGTGTTATTCTACAAATTGATGGTGATTTCAGACGGTTTCCCAGGTTTTTGACTCATAAAAAATCAATTTTGGGAGCTGAACATCTGATACAACCTCAGTTTTCCACTCTTTGGTCAAAATCGACTTCATATTCGGTCTTCTCGTCCCCAAAAACATGAAAAACGATACCTCAAAAGCTCATTTTACTAACATGTTACTAAAACACAAAAAGTACCTATTTGTATACACATTTTCACTCATAACTCCCCTGGGTATATTCCGATCGGGCTGAAAAGTTTCGGGACACAACTAGGGCCCAAATGGAGCATCTGTGCGAAAGAACGAATTTTTTAGACCGAAAATGAAGCCTGTACACGTGATACGGCGGACGGCTGACGGCGTACGGCGGACGGACATTGCATTTTTGGAATCTACGCACCTTGAAACGGAAAAGAAAAAATTTTGAGGGGGTGTTATAAAAATTTTTTGCTGAGCGAATACATAGGTGTATTATTCATAGAATAATAAACCAAAAGCACAAAAACTCAGTAAATATATTTACAATCATTAAATAAATTATGCCGCTATTTTAAATTAAGTCTACTACTAATATTGCAGTATTAGTTCTTAGGTGTATGACCCAAGTTCGAAGCCGACTCACTATGAGGGGCTGATTCATAGCCCATTAATTTCTTTCTATTTATGGTGTTACTTATTGCGAACTGAGGGAAACTGATAACTGAGATCGAGCTGTTCGATTCTTGTAGTGAACTCGAAATCGGCAGGTATTGAATATCAGTATATTCCCATTGCATGTAATTGAAGCGGGGCTGTGTTGGTGGTTTCCTTCGTGAGAAACCGAGGAAGTTTTGTAACGCCTTTGTGTTCTTAGATCGTCGTGATTGCCCTCTCTTCACTGTCACACGTCTGCTGACCTCAATCCCGCCCCGATCCTAATTTCGCACTACTTGCCGTCATTGATCCATCACCTCAGGCGCAATCCTTGGAAGAATGTCTATTCTGTTATTGAATGCTTGGTATGATAATTATTTTCAAGGGGCATTGCATTGGCACAAAACTGATTGAAACTCCGACGTTTTTGTTGAAATTTTGACGGTTTTGGTCGTGCCTGGTCGGAGGTATCTACGTGAAAGAGTGCTTTATCATGATGCTTAGGATCATGGTGCTTTACCATATAACCAGCATTTTACCATCATAGCTTGTTATAGCTTTCAGGAAGTTGAAGCCTTCAACCCTCGTAAATATTGTATAGATGTTGAAACACCCCTTATTTACCAAGTTTCCAGCTTTCGTTGCTTTTCTTGGCTACAGACGTGTTGTAAACTTGTTTTTACAATACCTATGAAGGAAAACTGGCGTCAGGTATTGTGGACCTTAACATAGTTGGACGTCATATTATAGGATGGAACGTACACATATTAGCTTGGAGTTTCTCAGCACTGTAATCTCTTCAGTAACAAGGATCTCTTTATTTAAAGGAATTAGTCACTCGTGAATATTCTTCTCCATGCCATATACTTTACTGACGAAGACAGGGACATGGTTGCTCTGAAAATCGTTTCCGAGAGGTGATAAACATACAGATAGACAATGTAGAAGTCTACTAAATGGAGATACTCGTAGTTATAAAGATAACGTTTTTTGCTTTGAAATTCTTGAATTTATCCTAATTCAATGACACTATCATTATCTCCCTTACGGTCGGGTTATCTGTAACAAGTTTTTAAATCAATTAGCAGTGGCGTGTGCTTGTAAATAGTAGTCCCTCGCTATCGCGTTCACCTTCCGCGGGTGTAAAATGTGAGTTGTTAATATTGTAGAGAGGGTTTGTAAAAGTAAATTTCCGGTGTGGAGATTGCCACACAATACCTCCGTGTTCTTAATAAATAGTATGGATATGTATAAGTTTGGCGGGAGGGGGAGCCGCCCATTTCGATCAAAATCCGTAAACTTGCAAAGAAGTCTCACTTTCAACAACTTTCTGACACCACACCAGCGTCTTTTAGCTAGTAAACTTATAAAAATGTTGAACCCATTGACATATTTTTTTGCTGTCAATTAGCCAAATCAAATGCGGTCGAGCTCAGAATCAATATACCTACATGATCTAGACATCCTAGTGGACGTTTGGTACCGACCGCACCAATTTTAGTCCATTTTTACGGTAGTTGCCGCTGAAAATTGGAAAGCTGTAAAACCCATCATAAATCCCTTATTGTTCTACCTAGAAAGCTCGTTCGCATCTCAAATTGAAGATTCCAACGAGCTCTACAAAACCCGAAAAGAAAATCTGAAAAATACCTTATTTTGAGGAACGGACTAGGAACTGGAATTTGCATATTTTGCATACGTTTTTCATCGTGTATATCGACCTACTTTTCCGTTTTGAGGGTATCTGAAGCGTTAAGCGTGTGTTAAATTTAAATTTAAATAGCATATTCGGCATATCGTGTTCAATTTCGGAGTTTTTGCATATTTTGGCCGTTTTGTGCATATTTCTGCATTTTTAATCAAAATTGGGGAATTTTCCTATTTTTCGACATTCCAATCGCCAAATCCTCCGGGACATTGTGTTTCTGAAAAGGTCGAGAGGTCGTTTTCTGCCTTAAAGTTGCTCCTCAACGACAACCGTAGGAGATTTACGGTTGACAATTTGTAAAAATCAATTGTGATCCAGTGCTATAATTGTGGTAGCGAGTGACTTTTTTTTAAAATAAATGTAAATATTGTATAGTCGAAAAAAAAGGTGTGTACATTTTCATACCATTTTCTTCCTTGATCCTTTTCTATAATTTTTCAAGGATGCGATAATAACTGGAACATTATGTATAGGCTAACTGTACGTCTCACAGCAAAATTTAGTTCATTATAGAAATATTTTAAATTTTTTTAACGTAATTTTGCTTGGGGTGCATTTTTGCCCATTTCGAGTACATATTTTGGCCAAATTTTTTGCATATAATTCCAGTCCCTAGTTATGACCAACCGTCTAGAAACTCTCGTTTTCAGCACTTCTGAACAAGATTCTATGGTTTTCTCGAACACGAGAAACGGGGTCGCCTCACTTCCATTCCTACATAATAAGAACATAGAAGTAAAATACGCGTAGAATAATAAAATAAATATTTAGTTCGCCCATTTTCACCTATCGCGGGTTGTCCCGGAACTTAACACCCGCGATAAACGAGGGATTATTGTACTTGAAAGAGACAACGTAATGGATAATGTTTAATGAGATTAGTACTTTGAATTCAGTAATTTGAGTGAAGTATTGTGCGTAAGTGTATCCGAGTGAATTCCCAATAGGAGAAAATGTGTTCATGGAGCATCCCGACTAAGTGAAGGTGAAAGGTTGCAAAGCTTAAATCACATGCCGGTAATGTCTACTTTTAGTAATGTCTAATGAGGGCACTACAGCCCATGCGTTACCACCATATTGGGTCAGGATTACCTGTAGGGAGGATATTGTCTAAGTTACGTGCCCACAATCCCTTTAATGATAGGTACATCACGACGTGTCAGTGGATAAATACTTCGCTGCTTACGAATGTGAACTGCCGTCAGATGCAGAAAAGTCTTATCTGGCTAAACCCGACTTTCGGAAAATCGGACCGTTTAGCTTTGGAGTTGTAATTTGTGTGAGCGTCGGTTTTCGCAATTTTCTTGAATTTCCCGCTGAATCGATTGGTGAAGTCAAAAAATCAGTTTTTTGATCGGAGCATACCGAAAAGCAGCATACGAATTTTACGCTCGTATTATGGTGACAAGCGGGAGAGCTATTTAGAGTTATTTGAGTGAGCCCTTATGGACGAAATTGTCTGAAGCTCAAGAAGTGGATATTATTATTATTATTATTATTATTATTATTATTATTATTATTATTTAACGAAGTTTTATACCCGTGCATCTGCATTTTGCTTACCCGTATGTGCAAAATAATTAGCAAAAAAATCGTATCTGCTGTCATGTACGACTTATTATACATTTACGAGTTTTCGCTTAGTAAATCCACCCGACAATGCATTATCCCATTATTCGTAACCCCATTTTGAGGTATTTCTCGTGCAGATACGGCTCTGAGGTTCTGAAATTCTGTAGAGCCCCCCCCCCCCCCCCCCATTAAACCCGTGTTGGCCAAAAATTCAGATACGACTTTCCTGCTTCTGACGGAGTTGCGGTTTGGCGGGCATAGTTGAGCAGTGGGTTGTTTATTGCAACAGCACGTGCAGGTGACACCCGTCATTGCCGGTGTCTTACCTGTGGAGTTAGACTTTCATTCTCTTCATTCTCATACCACTTGGTTAATCATGGACGTAGACTGTGGTATCTTCAAGATATTTCGTATTTAACGGTTACTGTGAGCGAGAAATCAAAATATAATATATCTCGTAAAGTTGGAGGGACAGTTTATATCTTTTCCATAACGACTTCACAGATTAATTTGTCACCTGAGGTGGTGTGTTGGGTTTTTCGTAGTCTGAGCAACCCCACATCAAACGCCGTTTTTCTAAAAAACCAGTCATGCAGCATGACTTAATGAGCGAATTTTCAAAGAAATATTCGAATTAATGGCTATGGTTTTGAATAAAGGAAAACTTCGGTCTAAAATTTGGTTTTCTATGTATATTCTCTTCGTATTTATTTTAATTTGTACGTTTTGTCCATCCTGATTCTACCGTTTGTTTATTACGTAATTGTACTAAGTGCTTATTTATTTGATCGCTGTGGGTTCATATTAGGTAGGATAGGGTAGTTAGGACTTTTGACTTACCTACTCAAGAGAGTGCAGTAGGTAAAGGAGTTGTTATAGAAAATCATGAGTGCTTCAAGTGCAGGTTGTTTTTCATGCAGGCTCAATCTTGAAATAAACTATGAAGGAAGGATGTGGTTTCTGGAAGGATCACTTGGAAAAACATGTGGGTGCTACGTTGAAATATTGTTCTATTCTAGTATTCAACATTGAGTGGACCTGAAACTGCTTGAGAATTATTGGAATCGAAAGTTGCCTGTACGGATACATCGCAACTTTCCATTCCACGTTATGGTTGACGATGTAAACAGGACCAATGGTGCAGTATACCTAAGCACCTCTCATGTGATTTCCATATCTGACCACTCTAAGGGGGGGGGGGGGGGGGGGGTAAGAGTTTAAAGATTATCCTAGTTTTGGGTAATTTTTGCGCACTTTAAATGCTCTAATTTAAGAACGGATTTAGATATCTAAAATCCGATTTCACCATCGTGTTCAGCGTGCAAAAACCTTTAAAATGAGGGGTCACTTGTTAGAAAATAACATTTTGGGGATTTTTGGGTAATTTTTGCGCACTTTAAATGCTCTAATTTGAGAACGGATCAAGATATCTAAAATCCGATTCCACCATCGTGTTCAGCGTGCAAAAACCTTTAAAATGAGGGGTCACTTGTTGGAAAATAACATTTTGGGGATTTTTGGGTAATTTTTGCGCACTTTAAATGCGCCAAAACCCTCCTTAGAGTAGGCCAATTTCGCCCATCTTCGAACTTAGCCTTTCGATTGCCAAGATAGATTTTTTGTGCAAATTTGAGCTGTTTATCTCAATTCTATCGAGAGTTATCGTCTGGAGTGACACATATATAAATAAATAAATATATATATAAATATATATATATATACATATAAAAAAGTGTTAAATTTCAGGAATCGTTTTAGAATGGTCTGAAACGGATTTCTATGAAGAAAATTTCCAAAAATTTATATTATTTAAATTTCGAAGCCATTGCAATAGCTTCATTTTCTTTGAAAATTCGCTAAAACGCCTATAAATACTGAGTTTGAGCCCAGCTATAACCGACCATTAGTCCGACATTAAAAGTGTGATTCGGTAAGTCAGAAGGCTCTTGATCGTCATTAGCATCCCTAATATTGGATACCATCGGTGTGTTGCTCATGTTTGTTTGTAATTATTCCCGTCCCAGAATTTCTTACGTATTTGATACGTGAATGGGGAATTCATGTACTCAGCATTAAACGATGGAAATTACAGTCTTCCGCTAACCTTCGGTCGAATGAAGTGGCCTTAGGTTTGCAATAATTTGTTTTGCATGCACGTGCCATTGCGGGACGTGAAAAGATTCCGAACGCGTGATGCGCGGTTTTAATTGGAAATTTTGAACGGGGTGGAAGCTACAGCTCGCTCCGAGGGCCATCGACCCACACGTTTCGGTGGCGGTTAATATGAATCGTAAATTCCTCCACCAATCCCACACATGGCAAAAATACTGATTTTCGGCCGGTGATTCCATAAACCTAATCAGAGTTTCCCATTAATGTATTATTCAACGCCTGAAGCTGGCACGTTTCGCGGCTCGACTCGTCGGAAGTGGCTGGAGCCTTGTTTTCATTCACATTCTCAACTAAATTCTCACTTTTGATCCATAATCTCTTATTCTTATTTATTTTGACTGTGTTGTACATTTCACTTCCGTGTTCCTACTGCGTAGGAATGGAAGAATGGTGATACCGTCTAATATAAGTGTTCGAGAAAACCATGGAATCTTGTTCAGAAGTGCTCAAAACGAGTTTCTATACGGTTTTCCGCTTGATGTCGCTCCTTGCGTATTTTGGAATTTCAAATGGTCATAACTTTCTCAAAATACGGCCTTTTTCAGTTTTTAATTTTGAGTTTTGTTCGGCTCGTTGAAATCTACAATTTGAGATGTATACGAGCTTTCTAGGTGGAAAAGTAAGGGAGTTATGATGGGTTCCCTATTTTTTAGATTTTTCAACGATAACTGCCGTAAAAATGGACGAATGTCCATTTTTACGGCTGATACCAAAATGTCCGTTAAAATGTATAGATCATGCGTATTACTTTGAGCTAATTGACAGCAAAAAATATGTCGAAGGGTCCAACATTTTCTAGGTTCACTAGCTAAATGACGTTGATGTGGTGTCAGAAAGTGATTGAAAGCGAAGTTTCTATGCATATTATGTTTCCATGCTCAGTATTGTATTTTCTCATGATCCAGCAGCCAGTCGGGCCGCAATGGTCGGCCTGCCAAGCCGAAATGGGCAGCCAGTCGGGGCACCTGCCGCCAAACTTGTATCCATGGAAACTATTATTTTTGTGGCTATCTCCGAACTGGAACTTATGTAGGCAGATACTAATTTTTTTGCCAAGTCGCCAAATATTCAAAAAATGATGGTGATGCCAATTTCACATTTAGATGTTGCTAGGTACCTGCTGAATAAAATATAATAATTCCTTATAAATTCATTTAATTAACATTTTCTTGATTACTTTATCAATTTTTTTAATCAGTTTCCGAATACGAACTTTTCTTTTAAATTACTCCTGAAACTGATTGATGAAGTTTGTCCATTGTAAATCGATTGTGTTTAGCTGCATTCCAGAGTTTGGTCTGACTACTCGCGGTACAATTGTGTAAGCTTACCTCCATCGGGTGTACCTACATTGTTCGTTACGGACGACGGTTTAAATACTGAAATCGGTTGGTGCACCCGTTGCACTCCTCGTTTCGTATTCTCAAACATCTTCTTCGATAACTCCGTTTTTCTCGGGTATGAGGACATAGGTGTAACCCATTGCTGCTCATGGATTATAGGCACATGATTCAAAACACCATAGGACACCTTGTGTCAGTATACATTGATATACACCAACCTACATTTCATTAATCTCTCTGTTCTTCCTTCGTACAGCTATGGCCTCCTCGGAGCCAGTGGTTGCGGTAAAACGACGCTCCTCAGCTGCATCGTCGGTCGGCGGAGACTCAACACTGGAGAGATTTACGTCCTCGGCGGGAAACCCGGCACCAAAGGGAGCGGCGTGCCCGGCAAAAGAGTCGGCTACATGCCACAGGTATAAAATTATTTATTACTCTATAAAACTGGAATACACTTTAACGATAATAAAATCACATCTGTCATTATTAGATTGTTTTAAAGGAACGTTCTATAAATATACAAACAACATTATTGACAATTCTTGACAAAGCTTGGATCAATCAATTCCTTGAGCTATATCTACCTATTAGGTAGGACATGAGAGAATACTTGATTAAACACGTTACGTAGGGTAGTTGTGTAATTTTTATCCTTTTTTGTTCTTGGTACTTGGCAGGGTGGGTGCGTACCTACTTAGTGTTTTCTTCACGGTGTAGGTAATTAGGTATACTTTTCCACAGATAGCCTTGTTTATGAAATTAAGAAACCTTCTTTGTGAAATCGGGGATGCTTTATCCGTGGATATAGGTATAATAAATAAATTGCGCACATAGCAAGGGTACCATGATTCTCGTAAAAACTGAAACAGAAAGAAATAAAGTTTTAGTATCATCTCTTTTATATGCGTCTATCTAGCTATTTATTCCGCTTCGCGCATCACTATTCCTTCTCCGTGGACGCTAACGTCCTTCCTGGTTGTTCCTGGACCTTGGACGCTAACGTCACTTCAGTTTGCGTTGTGACTTACCTACCTACGCGGGACTTCCGTACTTTTGCTCTCTAACTTGATTATCTACTTAGGTACCTTTACCTATTCTGAGAGAAGTAGGTATGGAGTAAATGTTTGCGCAAATTCTCAAATAACGGAAAAAACGAACCCGTAAACATTCAATGTACCAACGTCTATCAGACATGATTATCAAATGTTTAAAATAACACCAGCTGATGACATTTCACTCTAATCCTTGACTAATTTGTTGTCACGTTTACACCGCAACTCTGTCTACCTTTAGATCTACAGCCCTGGAATAACTGTATACTTTCCTTTAATTCTGTTTAAAATTCTTTACCTGCTGGTTTGTTAAGGGAGAATAGATAGGTACGATCGCAGTTAACTGACTCTCAAATATAATTATTATTCTACGTACCGATAGGTTGGTATCACATTTTTGTGTGTCTACCAGAATTTCAGTCAACCAGTTGGTTCTGATATCAGTATTATCAGTTGGTTTGGTTCTCTAGGTTCCAACTTTGAAATTACTGATTAAGGAGGAAGGGAAGATGATAATAATATAATAATAATAATAATATATCTTTAAAATTCCCAAGGGGATGAAAGAAGTTAAATATTTGCCTTCAACAGTAAAACAGGGAAATGGTTAACGAGTTATCCACTCTACAAGCGGATAAGTAGGAACGTGGATTATGTCTTATGGCCGAATAAAGGTAGAATTTAATCTTTCTCACATCCCTACGTACTTAAATCCTCTTGTAGAGCGGATAATCATTAACCAGATTTGCCTGGTGTAAGGTAAGGATCCAGAATAAGAAAAAAACTAGGGCAGATATTTTAAATGTCGTCGGTTGACAGTCGAAATAAATGTTCGCGGTGTGTACCCGGCTTTGGTATGTATATATCGATATGGTACAGCAAATTAGTCTTAATATTATAACGTGAGTATAAAGTTTATTGTGAAGTGAATACATTCTTTACTATAATTCGGCTACGAGTTTTCCCGCAGCATTTTGGTGCTTATACGCTCGGCCAGTTATAGCCTTTCTTGATGCCACATTTGATTTTGGTAAACGGATATCTACGGATCGGTTGTAATTGAAAAATCATTAAAAACGTAACCTTGGCTGGGGAAATGTAACTCGGTCAGATTTTGTCGTTCAGAAATCGTTCTCCACCCGTTGGAAAGCTCTCCATTTATACAATAATGTATGCCGACTAAACCACCGTAAAAACAAAGAAACTATGTCATTAACACATTAACACTCTCGGTGTCGGTCTGCACAGAATTTCAAACCGAACTGCAACCATAAGACATATCCACGTCAAAATACTAAGGAAGCAAATTAGCACTCGGAGAATAAAATTCACGGTTTTTCCTCAACAGTAAACAATAAATGATATTGTATGGTTGGTGAGTTTTCTATCGAACATTGGATGATTCATGACACATGTTATAGGTAAGAGAGAGCCGTATTCATATTGCAACTTGATGGGGACTGTTCAAATTACTGATCGATTTTTATTGTTCACAGGAAATCGCTCTTTACGGCGAGTTCTCTATCAAGGAGACGATGATGTACTTCGGTTGGATTTTCGGTATGGAAACGTCGGAAATCAACGATAGGCTTCAATTCCTGCTCAACTTTCTTGATCTCCCGTCACAATCTCGGCTCGTCAAAAACCTGAGGTAAACAAAAACTGTAATACGATTTGTGTGAATAAATAAAGAATAAATGATATTTACACAAACGTCATTGTGATACTAATCGGCGTGATGGTAGGTAGGTAGGTACCTATTTTGATGGTCCTATCAAGTAAGTAGGATGTTTGTTGAAACAAGACTATTAGATAATTATCATTACCATGTCCGTAGGTACGCAGATATATATATATACCTCCGCGCAGCCATCGTGTTTTCGATTTGTTCTTATGCATGTTCTGAACCAATCCAAAATATAATCAGAAACTTAACTCTTAATCACGGCTTCTTCATTCCAATTTGTCCGCTTTTGGTCACCAAAAAAACTATATTTGGAACTAGATTCTTCAATATTTTTCTACTGAGAAATGGGTATGGGTATGGGGTAACGGGTTTGGAACTGGGTATCCATGTAGGCTGTTACGTTTGTTATTTAAAATAATACCTACTTAACCTGCATTAGTAAAGAACCAAGGTTCCTTGTTCCTTATAAATTGGTTTGGCGCGTTTTACTGAGCGTTTTATAGGAACGAAGTAGAAAGGAATACTCTTAATTTCTCAAACATGCCTAAAAATGTCTTTGTTTTACTTTGGTTTTCTAACATACAAACTTGATATGGTTTCAGTGGAGGTCAACAGCGTAGAGTTTCGTTTGCGGTTGCATTGATGCACGATCCCGAATTGCTTATCCTCGACGAACCCACTGTCGGCGTCGATCCTCTCCTTAGACAAAGGTAAGGTCCATATTCAAGTCAAATACGACCCCAGCAAAGTTGAGTGTACTAATGCGTGCAGTGGGTAGGTACTGCGGTAAGATTTAACCTGGTTGTTTATCCACCTGGTAGAGTAAATAAAGAAAAATAGGTAGGCACCTGCTACAATGTTTCACAACATCGGTGAGAAAGGAGCACAATACGCAGATAATAAAAAATACGGTACTAAAGACTAATATGCTATTCAATTAATTACTATCACTGTTATATTGTTATCACGAATACATCAACTTATTTCTAATAATCCATGACAACCCTACAATAACAGTAATTTCAAATTTTCAGTGAATAAAATGGAAGTACCTTGGGCTGAGCATTTACTAGAATTTGGGATTAGTTATGGGTATGATATTCCGTTAAAAGTTCCTACAGCAAGTCTAGAAGAGAACTATGACTTTCCTGATTACCAAAATACCTTTCTCCTTTAAGTGTCTCGTCTAGATTTGGTCTGCTGTAGGAACTTGTAACGGAACATTCAAATTTATGTTAGGTCTAATTTATGTTAGGAGGTTGCTTGAGGGTTGGTTCCATTCCGATAAACGCGCGTTTATAGTCTTCCACAATTTATTGAACTATTGGACATGATCTGTATTTGTGTCGCCCTTACCAATTCTTCCACTGACTTGTATAATATCAACAGCAAAACTAAAAAATCTAAGCATTTTTGTTTTGTCTTCAGCCCGAAATCGGTCGACGGTGGACTTTTCCTGTTTTCTCACCATTAAATTCTTAATCAGTCGAGGGAATACTGAAATGTCTGAACCTGCCCTAGTTGCACTTCGGCGTTTTCGGTGTGTTCTGATAACGCTGAAAGCCAAGTAAATTAACGTTGGTAGAAAACTCTTTCGCTCATTGGTGGAGGGCAGTTCAATCAATCAATCAATCAATCAAGCACTTGAAAAAATTCAATCATTAATTTTTAAAAAAAAGTTTCAATTTTTGTAACAATGTTGTTTTCAATTCAGTTTTCATCGTTTCATGCAGTTCAATTTTTTTCTCTCTTTTTTGCGTGGGGGGGGGGGGGGGGGTTCATTTTTCAGCTGCAATGGTCCATCAAAGATATCTCGTTTCACCTCCCTGTATCAGAAAGGAACCATCAGTTAGTTTTTCCTATGAAGTAGGTAAATTGAAGTTGGCTTGAGACGGGAAATGATGAGAAACTATTCGAGTGAAATAAAGAAACTTTTGAGATGTTACGCTTTGGTTCAAATCAGTGAAAGAATGGATAAGGACGACATACACATAACAGCCTGTGCACGAGATCACAATACTGGTGAATTTTTCCCATGAAGAATTTGCCTTTCAGTTGCCGTAGTTTCAAGTCGAAAATTCAAGGGGGCTTTTTATTGTTGGGTGGGGTATGTGAAATGACTCCAGAGCTTAAGGGTACCTCGGGATTTACCGACATAATAATATTAACATAATTAATATTGTTTTATGTGGTCATTTCCGTTGCAACACCTGTTAGCGGCCTTCTTGGAGTTTTTACTAATCTAGATTCAAATTTTAGCGCCTGATCGACTGGCGAGGTCAATTCGATGCAACTGACAACACTTAATGCGCTATCACCAAAGTGAAAAACTGGCTGTCTCTCGACTTCCCCAATATAATATCATCTGTTTAATTTAACGAGCTCCCCACTTTTTATTTATTTTGTGTAATTAGTCACAAAAATTTGCCTGTCTCATTATTTTTTCAGAATTATCACAATGGTAGGTAATATAATTAATACGGTGTAGTCGTTGATTTCATTTTTTACGTTAGAAAATTATATATTATAGGTGTTTGAAAAATATCTAACATACAAGCCTGTCGGTAGGAAGGTCTTAGAAAATATCAGTCTCTGCTTTTCATTGTTAAATTTAGAGACAATTTTTATGACTGAATGAAGACCTTCTTGATTATGATGAATAACAGCAGCTAACTGCACAAGTTTTTATTGTAGTAGGTAGTATTACTATTATTTAGGTACTTTTAGAAGAAATATAATTATATGTTTTTTCTTGTCAATGGGGGTGTGCGCATGGGTGGCAAAAGCTATTTATGTTATTTTTAAATGAAAGTAGGTTCCATCCTAAGAATTTTGAGACCATTCCCACTCTTCTACGATGAAAGTTCTTTTGTATGGTTTTTCAAAGATTCCAGCACTTCCTACGTCATTGCACCCCTCCCGCCTGGGCAGGGCCCGCTGTGACGTAGGAATTGCTGGAATCTTTTTAAAATCGTAGAAAAAGAACTATTCGTCGTTGGTGAGTGCGGTCGGACTCAAAATTCTTAGAAAGGAACATGCTTTCTCTAAACAAACACATAAATAAATAAATTTAAAAAATTAATTCAGGAGCATAGCCGATTTGTTTCTCAAAGAACCCATAGACTGGTCATTCAGAACTTAGCAAAACAACGATTAAAAAATAAACTGGGATAAACGAGAAAAGTTTGCACCAAAATTGAAAAAAAAACTGAAATTTAAACTTAATTTACAAGTTATTGAAAGCTGGTTTTCCGTTTCTGAAAAGTTGAGGAAAATCAGTTAGCCGGTGTTGCAGTGGAAACGACGATATCGTTCCACCAAGATACAAGATACTAAGGGCTTTTCAATCGCCTAATCGAACCTCCATTAGCGCACGTTCCATTAACAACCTGTTTTGAATTGGAGTGAAAACGTTTAGACCCCAAGGCCGTGGAATTGTTAAACGTTTAGAATCAACGAAGATTTGCGTTTTTTTCATCCGAAGGATCGTTAGCTCCTCCTCCGCCGAACGGGAGGGTTTTTTTACATCACCAATCAAGGATAGGCTTACGTACCTTCCTCAAAAAACCTGTTTCTTCACATTGGACTGAGTTGGTACGACTTTTTCTGTCTCTGCCTCCTCGCGGGAATTCCTCGCGGGAATGTTGTGGAATGGGGAGCTCAAGACTTGTGGAAAATGGGTCGTTTACTGTATGGATATAGTTAGACACCTGCCTATCTGTTACGACTTCGCGCTTGTACAAATACTGTAGTTAACTAATTTATAGGAAGTGTAAGCAAATCTATTCAGGATTTAGTACAAGATGGATGTGGCTTTCATTACAACCACTGTTATCATAGAAACTACAACCGCAACCACAACTTTCCGAATCCTATCCAGACTTGGGTAGTTTATCGCCTCACCGAATCCTGTCCAGCTACCACTAACTTTCCCAACCCTGTCCAGCTACCACTAACTGTCCGAATCCTGTCCAGCAACCACTAACTTTCCGAATCCTATCCAGCTACCACTAACATTCCGAATCCTGTCCAGCTACCACTTACTCTCCGAATCCTGTCCAGCTACCACTAACTTTCCGAATCCTGTCCAGCTACCACTTACTCTCCGAATCCTGTCCAGCTACCACTAACTTTCCGAATCCTGTCCAGCTACCACTAACTTTCCAAATCCTGTCCAGCTACCACTAACTTTCCGAATCCTGTCCAGCTACCACTAACTTTCCAAATCATATCCAGACTTCGGTAGATTATCATCTTACCGAATCCTGTCCACCCACCACTAAATTTACGAATCCTGTCCAGCTACCACTAACTTTCCGAATCCTATCCAGACTTCGGTAGATTATCATCTTACCGAATCCTGTCCACCCACCACTAAATTTACGAATCTGGTCCTGCTACCACTAACTTTCCGAATCCTATCCAGCTACTACTAACTTTCTGAATCCTATCCAGCTACCACGAACTTTCCGAATCCTATTCAGATTAAGGTAGTTTATCTGTTACCTAATCCTGTCCAGCTACCACGAACTTTCCGAATCCTATTCAGATTTAGGTAGTTTATCTGTTACCAAATCCTATCCAGCTACCACTAACTTTCCGAATCCTGTCCAGCTACCACGAACTTTACGAATCCTGTCCTGCTACCACGAACTTTCCAAATCCTATCCAGATACCACTAACTTTCCTAATCCTATCCAGCTACTACTAACTTTCCGAATCCTGTCCAGCTACCACGAACTTTCCGAATCCTATTCAGATTTAGGTAGTTTATCTGTTACCAAATCCTATCCAGCTACCACTAACTTTCCGAATCCTGTCCAGCTACCACGAACTTTACGAATCCTGTCCTGCTACCACGAACTTTCCAAATCCTATCCAGCTACCACTAACTTTCCTAATCCTATCCAGCTACTACTAACTTTCCGAATCCTGTCCAGCTACCACGAACTTTCCGAATCCTATTCAGATTAAGGTAGTTTATCTGTTACCTAATCCTGTCCAGCTACCACTAACTTTCCGAATCCTTTCCAGCTACTACTAACTTTCCTAATCCTGTCCAGCTACCACGAACTTTCCTAATCCTATCCAGCTACCACTAACTTTCCTAATCCTATCCAGCTACTACTAACTTTCTGAATCCTGTCCAGCTACCACGAACTTTCCGAATCCTATTCAGATTTAGGTAGTTTATCTGTTACCAAATCCTATCCAGCTACCACTAACTTTCCGAATCCTGTCCAGCTACCACGAACTTTACGAATCCTGTCCTGCTACCACGAACTTTCCAAATCCTATCCAGCTACCACTAACTTTCCTAATCCTATCCAGCTACTACTAACTTTCCGAATCCTGTCCAGCTACCACGAACTTTCCGAATCCTATTCAGATTAAGGTAGTTTATCTGTTACCTAATCCTGTCCAGCTACCACTAACTTTCCGAATCCTTTCCAGCTACTACTAACTTTCCGAATCCTGTCCTGCTACCACGAACTTTCCAAATCCTATCCAGCTACCACTAACTTTCCTAATCCTATCCAGCTACCACTAACTTTCCTAATCCTATCCAGCTACTACGAACTTTCCGAATCCTATTCAGATTTAGGTAGTTTATCTGATACCAAATCCTATCCAGCTACCGCTAACTTTCTGATTCCTATCCAGCTACTACTAACTTTCCGAATCCTATCCAGCTACCGCTAACTTTCTGATTCCTGTCCAGCTACTACTAACTTTCCGAATCCTGTCCAGCTACCACGAACTTTCCGAATCCTATTCAGATTTAGGTAGTTTATCTGTTACCAAATCCTATCCAGCTACCACTAACTTTCCGAATCCTGTCCAGCTACCACGAACTTTCCGAATCCTATCCAGCTACCACTAACTTTCCGAATCCTATCCAGCTACTACTAACTTTCCGAATCCTATTCAGATTTAGGTAGTTTATCTATTACCAAATCCTATCCAGCTACCACTAACTTTCCGAATCCTGTCCAGCTACCACAAACTTTACGAATCCTGTCCTGCTACCACGAACTTTCCAAATCCTATCCAGCTACCACTAACTTTCCTAATCCTATCCAGCTACTACTAACTTTCCGATTCCTATCCAGCTACCACTAACTTTCCGAATCCTGTCCAGCCACTACGAACTTTCCGAATCCTATTCAGATTTAGGTAGTTTATCTGATACCAAATCCTATCCAGCTACCGCTAACTTTCCGATTCCTATCCAGCTACTACTAACTTTCCGAATCCTGTCCAGCTACCACGAACTTTCCGAATCCTATTCAGATTTAGGTAGTTTATCTGATACCAAATCCTATCCAGCTACCACTAACTTTCCGATTCCTATCCAGCTACTACTAACTTTCCGAATCCTGTCCAGCTACCCTAACTTTCCGAATCCTATCCAGACTTCGGTAGATTATCACCTTACCGAATCCTGTCCACTCACCGAAACCGGTATAACAGTGTTTTTTGCGTTTTTCGTGTATTAGTGGAAATAGACTATTTTTTCAATAACTCCGTTTTTCTTTGAAATGGGTTTCCACGATTTCTCCGCGAGTGATATAGTTCGTCTCAGAATTTGATTTGATAATAGAATATGTGAAAAGAGCCCTCGTGTGTGATGTGAGAGTTATTTGATAATCAAACTTCCCAAATTTGCCATATACAAAAATGTTGGTAGCTACCTAACTATTGTAAAATTTATGATATCTTATATGGTCTTAAGAATCTCCGGTAAAAATATCGGGTGGATAGCTTCAGCTGTTTTATGGGTAGGTAGAACTGTTTTTGTAACCTGGCCTTATAAGCCCTTCTCCAGTCGAACTATAGGAACGTAATTATGTGAGTCAACGCCGTTTGTTTTTCTGCCTAAGTTATGTGTGTTTCACAATTTCGGGGAAAAACACGTTAACCAGTAGATTGTGGTCCTATCGTTCTTCCGATTCACGTACCTGTTTCTCAAGTTTTAAAGAGTTGGTATCATCCAGTCCTTTTTAGGGAGTACATTAGTTTTATGGAGTTGATAACCATTTGATATAAAATGACTTTTCTCTCTGTTCAAGTTAATCACTTGTCCTGGTTTTGTACTAGTTAATTTTTTGAATCACATGTTTCTCAGTTTCATTTATTTAAAAGCCAGCAAAAAACTGCAGAGTCCTTTATCAATTTCGAGTAGGGATGGGTACGTTTTATGGAAAAATGGCCCTCGAAGTATTGACTGGGTCCCTCCAGTCCATCGTTTTTTTTTTCTGTCTAGCGTTTGAAGGTATTGAGAACTTTTAATGATATTGTCTTTTCTTCTTTTCAAAAACTTGGGAGCGCCTTATCTAAATTAACCAATTTTTGGACAGAAGGCCCTTCATCCCCGTCATCAGTAATTATTATTGATGTAAATTACTCAAAATTGGGTAGTACGATATGGGAGTAGCTACAGATAAATTCAAATACGTAACATTCGATACTTATACCATGGATTGACCGTGTGCAATATGGTGAAGATGGTGAATAGGTGACTATTTATTCCCCTACTACTACTTATTCTCAGCGTTGTATGTACTTACTTGTAATATATCGGGAGTCGGGTTTTATAGGTTTTCGTTGAATTAAAAAATGCACACAGTTGGTAGGTAATAGAAAATTGTAATGCAAAACAGTGCAGAAGGTAGAAGGGGTCGAAATCGATTGAAATATAGTAGCGTAGGGTATTATATTGTGATGTTATAAACATCATTATCAGACTTGAACCTTAGGATTATTTTGAGTTCTCATTACGGAATGTAACTGTTTTTGATTGCAGTATATGGAACCATTTGGTGCAAATAACGAAAGATGGGAACAAAACAGTCATCATCACCACACATTATATCGAAGAAGCTCGACAGGCTCACACTGTAAGTTGAATAAAGTTATTCCAAAAGATTAGAATGGTGTCATTAGGTGGGGGAGGTGCTCCAATGTATCAATTTTTTATTAAAAAATACATAATATATTGGAGTTCTTACAGTGTCATAGTAAATAAATATACCTACCTTTATTTAATTACCTAATAATTTCATGAAAGTGGTCATGCTTCTTGCATTCTTGACTTTATCCGTGTTAGTTAGGTATCGTCATGATTTTGAGTAAATTGGTGTCACGAATATGATTATCACTGGTTTCAAGCGTTATTATTGGAAAACTATGAGAACTATTCAATGCTGCAATGTTCTTGTTGATTCATAAGACATGCACGTCGCAGATGTCTTTAATCTACACGTCGTTCACAGATCGAAGATTTAGTTTTGTGCTTTCTTTGATATGCAGCATAATTCCAGTGCTAGTTTGAGCCATCAGCTTCAGGGTTGTCAGCGAGTCACTATCATAACTTTTTTTTTCACTATTTTAAAATCGTCTCACTTTTTTCACTATTTCTGAAAACCTCTCATTATTGTCACTATTCCAGAGCTCATGAGCTTTAAGACTCGTATTTTAGCGTTTCACGGGATCATTCTTCGATTCGTTTAAGAATTCCGCGCCACCACTGCCAGCTCATTCAGGAGCCCTTGCCTACATAATTTCTCCATCTACGGCCACACGAAGACCTCCTTCAGGGCCAGTGAAGAGAAGAAGATGACGTTACGAGTAGTTTTACCCTTGTTTCGATGAGACTGTCAATAACAGAAAGATGAAAGAGCTTCAATCCGGGATTAGAACTTGAAACAGTTTTTATAGGATCTGCAACAGGTGCTATTGTGTCAGGTCACATAATGTCAGCGCTAGAACGAGCTTCTTTGGCTCTTCGAAGATTACTAATGATATCATGTGATAGACCAAATGCGAACAAGTCGGTATTTATATTAGTAAATGAGAGGGTCAAGGAGTGTCGCGGAAAGGGCTTGTTTACGTGGACCTGCCACCTTCATGTTTTACACAATTCCTTTCTAGCTGGGTTGGAGGAGTTCGGCGTGGAGGCGTCAAGAATTCGTTATTTCTGTTTATTTACCATTTTGACGGTTTTCCTAGTGGGTCAGAGGAGTATGAGAAGTCTCAAGTTTTAAAGGCTGTTCCTCTTCATGGTTTTGTAAAACGTGTCCCGAGTAGATGGCTTACTTTATCTAATTCTGCTGTCCGAATTCTTGAGCAGTGGCCGGCCTTGGAGCTTTATTTTCATCTTGTGATCCTTAAGAGTTCCTCTGACAGTCACAAAAACAAGTAGAGAAACTCAGAGATACGCTTCTACCAGATCAGCCCTTAAGGAAGCCCTCACGGCATGTTGGAGAGTGCCAAGACGATGCGGCAGAAGGTGAGACCGTAAAACGCGAAGCTGACCCCCTTCAGAAAAAGGTTCAAAAGAGAACCCAGTCGATGATAGAAAGATCGTTCCAAAATCACGCCAAGAAGTAGAAGGAATCAACGGTGATCGAGATCTGTACGATCCGCCTCCGTCGGTCCCAAAGGGCAATGTCACTATAACGCTACTATTTTTGAGAAAAATCCACTATATTGCCATTATTTCTCTTTATTAGAAGTCACTATTCTACTTTGTTGCGTGGTGTGAAGCGCTGGAAACCCTGCGGTCTTGGATGGAATTGCCATAAGGTGCATACATAGGTGCTACATCCAGTAATTACTTAGGGCATTCACAAATGAATTTTCTCTATTATTCACCGAATATGAGCCCAAGGTAAAATGTCGTTCAGGGCCACTGATGTTGATAGGTAGGTTGCCTGTAAGGTAGGTTACCTCATAAAAATGTATGGCATTAAATCTAAAGGGTTATTTCCGCTAAAGTCTCTCAACTCAACCAGCTAGTGACGATGGACTCCTCCGGAAGGTATGGTAATATCATAAAATATGTGATTGCCAACTTGAGGTGGCTGATGTCCAAATTAGCTTTCTATTATAGGAGGTGATTCTATTATCCGTCTTCTAACGATTTTACGCTTTGGCCGGACTTCAAATTTATTGGGTGCCTACCATTGTCATTGGTCCACGTCCTGATGGACTCAGGACTGTAGTGTTTGATGGCACAGATTACGCCCTCTGTTTACAACTAGTTCGCCTCATTAGGTGTCGAAATAACACGTTTTTAGGCTTTTAAGCGCCTATTTTTTTGACAGGTCGTATTAGGAATTATATCTCGACAGCCTGAACTTCGATGAGCTGACTTAGGTGTTTCCATAAAACAGATTCTGGGTAGTCGTTTGTCATCGGATTACTTCTCCTTCCAAGGCAACATTAAGAATCAGGCCGAGGTAAATTTATCACCGCGTTTCCACGGCTGCGGTTTACGGATGCTATCCGACAGGATTGAGAGGGGTTTTTTCCACTATAATACAACCAACCTTCGGAAGTGTGCATCATTTGTCCCGACTTATACTCCAAGGAATGAGGACAAGTGGCTGCGTGTCGGGAACAAAGCTATCGTAGAATTACGTTTCTGAGGATAATTCTTGAGTAATTGGAGAAGAATAAGGGGAATGATGAATTATTGCCGAACGATCAGCGAAAAATCGATCCTGCAAACGGATGACTAACTTATTAGGGCCTAGTTGGACCGTCAGCGCTGTACCGATTTTTTTTTGCCACGGCGTCGAAAATGGAGCCCCAAAATTCAAAGAACCTGTATTTGGACGGTAGGCGACACACAACCCGTCACTCCAAAAACGCTAAGTAGGTACCTACCGTCTTTAAAAAAAAAGAAAACCCCCCGACTTAGTAAGAAAAAAGTAAAGAATAATTTTTTATGCTGAACAAACTTACATACCTACCTAATTTATTCAAAGGCGATACAACAAAATTTTCGAAGTCGGCGCCAAATGTCAACTAAACTGTATAAAAACCATGAGATACACAAATGAGGCTGCATGTGGGGGTTTCAGTTAAAATTCGGTGCCGACTTAAAAATTTTGTTGTATAGGCTTTGAATAAATTATGCACGTTTGTTCAGCATAAAAGTTATTCTTTAATTAGTTTTCTTAATTAATTTAATTCGTTAGTTAATTAAAACGATTGTTGTATTAATTTCATTAGTTTTTTAATTATTCTTTAATTACTTAGTTCGTTTTTTATTCGTTGATTAATTTTCTTACGGTTTTTTTCAAGTCGGGTTTTCTTTAAAATTGTTGCTTTTTAATGCGGTCAGTGGATTTTAAAAATTTTTGTTTCGAAAAAAGTGTTCATGAATAGTGCGTTTTTCGAAGTAGGGCTTTTTGAAATAAATTGTTTGTTTATTAGGTACATACCTGCCTACCGATTACTAGCTCAGTGATATACTTCGCGCTATCAAGTACTGATAGCTGATACACTCAATACTGGGGCATCCACTGTTTGCAGGCTGTTTTTTAACTGATTTCAAAAAAGGATGAGGTTGGTTCTCTACATTTTTTGAAGTTGGTTAAAAGACTAATACGACCAAATGAGTGCGTTAAATTCGTACAAATATCTGCCCTGTCTGTAATCCATCTAGTTCTCTAGGTTGGTTTTATCATAATTATTCATTTTCATTTTAAATTATTTAAAATTTTATTTTTTAATTGTTTTTAATATTTATTAAATTTTATCATATTTAAATAATTATTTTTATCATTTTTGGTTTAAATCATGCTTCGTCCACAATCTCCATGTTGATGTATGAACGCGATAGGTAAACATTTCAAATTATTCATAAAAAATGGGCTATTCAAGACTTGAACCCTCCTTTCCCAATGAAAACAGTGACAGACGGGATCTCCAGGTAAAATCACCAGCCACCACTGACTGGTTTGTGACTCCTGGAGAGACAATCCCTACCTCTAATCGAGAGTTCACTACACAACGAAATATATATTCAAAATAATAATTATTGTTCCTATTTGGATGGGGATCGGCCTGTTGTATGTCAGATATCAGTAGATGTGAATAAGTTGAAAAAATAACCATTTTCCTCACGAATATCATGTTAAAACGGCGAAATACCCCAATTGACTCTGGAACTTGAGTTGATGTCAATAATACGGGAGATAACGTAAGTCACAACTTCTTGCTCAGAATGTCCAACAATTTTGTTCCACATTTGGAGATGTGGAAAAACTAAATAGGTACTTGTAGGTACTAGAAAAAAAAATTTAGTTTACTTTTCTCCTTTATGAGCGACAGAATCGCTAGAAAACCGCCAAACGAGTCCATTGGTAGAAAAAACCTCATTTTGGCAAAAAATGGAGTTACAGGCTCTCGCTCACCATCGAATTTTGGGTCTGACTTGAAATTTTTAGGGTAATCTCAATGTAACAATGTATGTTTGTGTACGCTTACGTGCCACGAAGGAAGTGATTGCGCCTCTGTTAAAGGTATTATTATAGGGAACTACAAAAATGTGATTTTCAACGCCGTCACTGGAGTCGTGGCGGCGTCAGTCACAAAATCTGCTTAAGGTATTGGTATTGGTTTTCTATAGGTACTCACTAGCTGCTTCAATGACGGTGTGGTCTGTAGACCCCCTTGTACTAGGCAATGTTGTGCTTGAGTTAGGGTTTACCTGTAGTCCTGTATTGGATTCCAAGAGTATCCAAGTGCATGTAATAAAACTTGTGATTCCACAGATTGGATTAATGAGAAGCGGTCGCCTCCTTGCCGAGGAAGCCCCTCAAGTGCTCCTGTCAATGTACAACTGCCAGAGTCTGGAAGAAGTCTTCCTCAAGCTCAGCAGGAAACAAGGTCAAGAGAACGCACCTCAGGACGCCAATCTGTCCAACAACATCTCTCTGGTGAGTAAACTTACCTGTCATTCAATGCCGATGACAATATTACTGTCATCTGTGACAGTGGCTGTTCTCGGGTCGTTTATTGTTCCGGTGGAGATGGGGTCGTTTTGGTGGAAGCCTAATCGATGTCTATTCCTAGCTGGTGACAATCTCGCTGGTCTTAGAGGGGGACTCGAGGGTCCACTGTCACACTCTGTCACATGGTAGCAGAGCGTGGTTTGGTAGTATGCGCTGAGTAGTTCACCATACTCCATCCACTTTTGTGGGCTTTCCAGAAGGATAAGCCCAAAGGTTTCCAGAAGGATTCCTTTACAAACATCCTGTCCCTTTTATAGTACATAATCTATTGACGTCCTCTAGTGTCAGTATAATTAAAATATATTGAGCTCATTTGAAGGCGGTTCAAATGGAGGTCACCTAGAGGTTGCCCGGATGAGCACAGTTCACAGGACAACAACCTCTGACAATATTTTTTCTCAGCCAATACTCGTATGTAGGAGCTTTGTTCTCCACCAGTAAATATTATTGAGGTAGTACCATTACGATGGAGTTTAGTCACATTGAAGTTGTTCAGATGTCCTTTCCAGAACCAGAACTTCATATTGCTTTTCAGCCCCCCTTTCCCCTCTCATGCTTTTGTTACCCAGAAGTGTGTCATGTGGGGAGGAGTGTGACAGTGGCTGTTCTCGAGTCGTTTATTGTTCCGGTGGGGGTGGGGTCGTTTTGGTGGAAGCCTAATCGATATCAAACGGTGACAGCTGGTCTAGGAGGGGGACTCTCGAGGGTCCACCTTCACTCTGTCACACATCTCAAAGGTAATGTCTCAGCTTACTGATCCCATATAAGTTACATACCTGCATTGGCATTCTGCAGTAAGCACACATTCAACCTTAGAAAACACGCAATACTTGAAGAGTTGATTAGGTCATCTGATGAAAACGCCATTCAAGTTATAGCCATGTTATGCGGTGCATTACAGTGCATATTCACCAAGGCTGTCATTAAAGTGACCTCGTCGCGCCTTACGCTCACACCTATTACCACACGTGACGATTCGTTATTGGCGACCATTAAAACCCAATCGAAACTTTTTTCCTCTCAAGCAGCTAGTCGCATGAAAAAATACATGGCAACAATACGAGGTATTTATGCTCTGAGGTCTCATTTAGCTGAAGACTGACGTGTTGGTTTCTCGGGGTGACGTTTATAATAGATCATTAAGGCACTTAGTTTGAGGGAAATTGAAGGACTTTTGAGGACAATGGAAGTCGTCAAAAGACCTCGTGAAGCAAAGAACCAAGCGGTCTTGTAATAAAAATGACTAATGGCACTTATAAAATTACTGTAGGCGCCTATAATTTGTTTAAAAGTTTTTCGTCAAAAACTTTGAAAACATTACGGAATAGGTACCACTTACCTATGGTACCTGGAAAGAATCTTGGACTTGACCCACTTTATCCTAGATGAAAAAAAATCCAATTAGGTAATTATGATTCCATCGGGATCACAAAATTAAAAGTAAGATGCCTATAATGGTCAGTAAGGCGCATAATTAAAATGCCTGGACTGTAAAGTGCCTGTAATGGTACTTACGTTGAATAGTGGCCTTCATCCGTTGGATTTACTGTTAGCGAACGCCCCTACGTACCTATTAATTCCTTTTTATCTCTAGCGTTAGAAGGCATTGAAAGTAAGCATTTCTATTTGTAGGTATTCGTTATCTAAATTAAGTTTTGTTTCTAAATGCTTTATGAATATTTGAAGTGTGTTGACATTATTTCCTTCCTCGTTTCACGCAACCAATATCAGTCACAGGTGAGTAATCATCCGGCATGCACATGAACTGCAGCTTTCCTTATCATTTGCACGCATTATAAAATAAAATCTCACGAATAAAAAATATAAATGGTCCAGTTTTAATTTTAGTCTCCCTATCTCTTTTTATTAATTTTTCTACTGGTGGTATAAACATCAATTTTTTTTTTCAAATGTAGGCAACTTTGCAATGGGGGAAGAAAGACGAGCCAGTATACGTGACGGAAGAAAGTGGAGTCGTCGGTCTCAATTTTCACCAGAGCAAAGAAATCTTAATACAGGACAGTTCCAACGGTCACTACGACGTAAGTTAATGTCCTATACTGAAAACTTCATAAGATTACGAGAACAGTATTCAGGGCCAGGTTGGTATTTCCCTCAGGAAGTATCTTTTTGGTTTATTATTCTGTAAATAATACATCTGTGTATTCATACAGCAAAAAAAATTTGTAACACCCTCTCAGACTTACGTTTCAAGGTGCGTAGATTCCAAAAATGCAATATCTATACGCCATATCATCCATATACTTTTATTTTTGGTCTAAAAAATTCGTTCTTGCGCACACAGGCTCCATTTGGGTCCTGGTTGTGTCCCGAAACTTTGCAGCCCGATAGGTGCGGCCCAAGGGTGTTATGGGTGAAAAATGGGTGTAAAATTTTTTTTGTGTTTTCTAACATCAGCTTTTGGGGTATTGTTTTCAATGTTTTTTAGTGCGAGGAGTCCGAATATGAAGTCAGTTTTGAACAACGAGCGAAAAATTAAGGTTCTAACAAAGTTTCAATCTTAAATTTGCGTTAAATTTTGGTCTAAAATTGTCGTTCTTTCGCAAACAGGCTCCATTTGGGCCCTAGTTGTGCTTCGAGGCTCGGCAGCCCGATCGGAATACACCCAGGGGTGTTATGGGTGAAAAATTGGTGTACAAATTGAGGTTTTCGAGGTTTTTTTTTGAGGTTCCAGTGAACATGAGCTTTTGACGTATCGTTTTCCACGTTCTTTATAGCGAGAAGACCGAGTATGAAGTTGATTTTGACCAAAAAGTGGAGAATTGATGTTGTAACAAAGGTTCATCTCCAAATTTTTATTTTTTTTTAAATTTTTTTTTGTGAGTCAGAAACCTGGGAAATTTTCTGAAATCACCATAAATTTGTATAATAACACTAGAAGTAGTCTCAAAAGGTAAATCAAGACAATTAAAGGGCACTATCAATGATCAAAGTTAATTTGTCAAAAAAAGGAGCCTAATTCGAGTGTGTTTTTGGGGTCCAAAATTGGTGGAAACCATCAAAAGTAGCTATTTCAATTATTGCAGATGAAAAACAGTAAATGAACAGCCAAAATTTCTGTAGTTATGGCCAATAGAATAATAAGCCCATGTGACAAGGACTTTGCAGCGTCTTTTGAACTTCAAGTAAAGGAGGTAGCCAGCACTCACAAGCCCTTTTTTTCGAGTTTTGCGTCGAAATTTATAAGTTGATAGGTACTTTTGCTTCCGGTTCTACCGTGGCAGCGGAAGCTTGTGAAAAATATATTGTTCTCCAAAATTGAAATTTCCTCGCGCATTTTGCGTTTCAGACCTTTTTGAACCAATTTCGCTCGTGTCTGTCAGCGTTTTCGCAAATAGATCGGCAGTACCCGAAGTGGACATGTAATGAGCTGAAAATTGGAGGGTAGTTGCGGGTTCGGCTCAGGATGGGTTCTTTCGAGTTTCATCAATATCCGACTATAACGTTCGTCTGAGCGTGTGCAAACTTGTAGGTAATCCAAGACCAAACCACCCAAAGTAATGTGCCGTTTTTCAGCATAGGTACGTACTTTTGGTTTATTATTTTCAATAATAAAGCTTTGGAATCGACCACGGAAGAAAAATACCCCACCCCCTCCCCCAAATTTGATGGTTTACGATTCAAGGGACGTAGAATACGAGTAGCCAATAAAAAAAATCCGTCTGTAAGTTCCCATGAACCAGAATTCACGAAATTTGGTGTATGGGTCCCGTTTGGGCTCCAGTTGGTCCTCTAAGGGGTGGAAAATAGGGTTTGAAATGTGCAGGGTATCCCTATCTCGGAAAATTGTGTTTTGAGGTGTGGGTTTTCTCGCATTTTTAAATAGTTCGATTTTTTCCCGAATTTTTGAGACCATCCGGAGCATTCTACGATGTTGCCATAAAATTTGCTATGCAATTTGCCGTAAAGAGCAGGGTGTATGCAGGGATCAAGCTTTGTTGAGAGCGCACATCACTGGTCTCCTGGTAGATTAGACTTCAAAGCGCAGTGGTCTTACTGACGAACTGATACGCTATAGTTCCCGAGATCGAAACCCCACCGGGACCAACATTTTTTTCACTCCACATCAACAATTTCCCCTCAGTGTTTATGTTTGCCATTTTAGCTACTGTTTGTCAGACAGAATTATTTTAGCAACATTTAACGAGTGAGTTAGGTAGTTACCTAAGTACTAACCTACAGAGGGTCTGCGATCTACATAATAGAGAGTTTTCGCAAAAGTTTGGCCACTAGGTCGTTGACGGACTAAGGATCTCCGGGCTAATGATCTAAGGGAAAAAACCCGGATGCTAACCTCTTAGATCGTGGAACAATCTAAGGTCGTGAAAGTTAGGTCGTTGAACGACCTAAGCTGATTCGATGGTTGACACTAACTTTAACGTTGAACTGTTCTCATCATATTCTCATCTCTTGAAGATTTCAGTTTAAAAAGCCGTTTTTAGTTTTCGTCTTCGCTAGTATAATCATGGTTGTTCATAGACTAGCCAGGTACAATTAATTAAGATTTTCCAGTCTTAAATGATCACAGAAACATTTCCTATTACTATTTTCAAATGGACAATAGTAATAGTAGGGTTGTCCATAGACACGAGACAAATTAGCCAAAAAACTAAAGGTTTGGCTAATTAAAGTTATTTGGCAAAAATTAGTGGCTAATAGGTAGACATCATTAGCCAAAAAACGCTGCAAAGTCCTTGTCACATGGGGTTTATTATTCTACAGAAATGTTGGCTGTACATTTATTGTTTGTTTCATGTGAAATAATTGAAATAGCTATTTCTGATGGTTTCCACCAATTTTGGCCCCCAAAACACAAATTAGGTAGGTACGATCTTTTTTTTTTTTTTTTCAAATTATCTTTGATCATTGGTAGTGCCATCATTTAATCGTCTTGATCCACGTGTTGACACTTTTTCTAGTGTTATTCTACAAATTGATGGTGATTTCGCAGGTATTTGACTCATAAAAAATCAATTTTGGGAGCTGAACATCTGGTCTCAATTTTCCACTCCTTGGCCAAAATCGACTTCATATTCGATCTTCTCGTCCCCAAAAACATGGAAAACGATACCTCAAAAGCTCATGTTACCAAAATGTTGCTAAAACGCAAAAAGTACCTATTTTCACACACATTTTCACTCATAACACCCCTGGGTATATTCCGATCGGGCTGAAAAGTTTCGGGACACAACTAGGGCCCAAATGGAGCATGTGTGCGAAGGAACGACTTTTTTAGATCGAAAATGAAGCCTGTACACGTGATACGGCGGACGGCGTACGGCGGACGGACATTGCATTTTTTGAATCTACACACCTTGAAACGGAAAAGAAAAAAGTTTGAGGGGGTGTTATAAAAATTTTTTGCTGAGCGATTACATAGGTGTATTATTCACAGAATAATAAACCAAAACTGTAAGGTTGTCCGTAGACATAGTGAAATTAGCCAGGTACAATTTATTGACATTTCCCAGTCTTCAAGGATGACAGAAATATTTCCTAATACTGTTTTCAAAAAAATATGGAAATGTAGGGTTTTTATACAGCAGAAAAACCAAAATCGAGAGAAAAAAGACGCACGCTATCAGGTACACCTACATAACACAAACAAATAATCACAAATGCCATGTAAGAAGGCAATCCATGCGATGAAGTTTCCTTGGTGGAAGGTTAGTGCGGGAAACGGCCCATACGACCCAGTGCTAGGTCGTTTACGTAGACCGGTGGCATCCAACGTTGACGAGCTAAGTTAGGTCGTTCCCACCCAAACGTGCGCATGCGCAGTTCGCACTTTCCTTCGCACGTAGGCCTTAGCCCGTCAACGGGCTAGCAGCCAAACCTTTGCGAAAACTCTCTAATAGGTATAGAATTGTACATATAGAAGGGTTATCTATGCAGAGAGCTGTGATCTATAACAGAAGGGTGGTCTGTCGTTGTGTGGGGATTTGCAGCGTTTTTTTCTATGGTGAGAAGAACCGAATCTGATGTGTACTTTTGATTGAAACCTGGAATAAGTAGGTAGGCACCTGCAGTAGGTATAAGTATAACTACTTGTACCTACTTGACCTGCTTGATCAAAAGTAGTTATACATTTAAAAAAGTGTTTTTCTTGTGCTTCGTTGTTATTCAAGGTTTCCTGTATACCTACGTCTCTTGAAATTCCCTGTCGTTCCTAGGAAAATTGTCTTTACAGTATACATTATTGAAAATTCCATACTACAAAGGTTGACAGACGGTAAAACGATTTATTTCAGCAGATCCATAGATAATTCAGACGCACTTCGATCCACTTCCAAGTGCATAAATTCATCACTGACCTGCAACTAAAAATCAAGTACCTGCCTATTTAGGTTCCATGCAAACCAACTTTGCGTGACGCTAATTGTTGTAGGGTATTTCGAAGAACACTCGCTCAATAACCAGGTACCTTACCTTTACTTAGTTCCGACTCATTTTCACCGGTAACTTTCCCTAATAGCCCTCGGCTAATTGGTGTTTGAATGGTTAATGAGCAACTTGACCGTCAAGCTGGCGTCCTGTGAATAACAGTCGGCGAACATCTGTCATGTGAACAACAAAACGTGAAAATATTTCGAGCGTTTTCTATTCTGAATACATTTGGTTCCGCGTGCCTTATCTGTTCGTTGGTAATCTTTGCTTACGCCTGTCGCCGTATCCTGTCCAAAAAACGAGCTGAAATGTCTATGGATGTAGCGAACCACGTAAACCTCCTGTCCCGCATTGAAGAATCTCCTGTTCGGTAGTATCGGTCCAGTAATTTTAGAATTGGTACTGAACAGGAGTGTCCTTTAGTGTTGTAATGGATGAAGCAGGTTGAGCCCCTGGTGAAATGCGATTAGACAGCTCAGCGTCTGCGCATGCTCGCAACGAAATCCTTGTTACCCCCGTTTATCTTCGGTTCTTTTATACCCAATGGTTTCTATAAGATTTCCTAGGTATGGGGTAGGGAAGGTGGGTTTCTGATGACGGTCGTTTCGTTGTGCCCAAATCGGTACAGGTAGGTAGTTCCTGCATCCTGCAGTGAGTCGTGCAAATTGATGTTTGGTAGCCTCATCAATGAGCAATAGCTTATAATATTCAATGTTGGTAAATGTATATTTCATATATACCTATTTAATTATTGCACGCTGCTCGCAGGCCGAAAAAAATGGAGTTCAGGTAACCCTCAGCTCGATTTAATTTAATGCTCGATTTACTGAATTGAATTAACATGTAATGTCCAAAAATCAATCTCGGTTCAATAAATGTTTGTTTTATTTTCATGCTATCATTAGAAATCCGCTCAGCCGATAGTAATCACTGAAGAACAACCACAGGTGATTCAAATAAGTCTTCATATCTCCTCCCTCCTCCTCTCTCTTCTTCTTAATCTTTGTATATGACAGGTTAAATCTTGTGAAGGGTGTTGATTGAAGAACACCCTTCACTGCACATACCTAATAGTAATGACAAAAAAAAACAATATTTATACCTATACCTGTATACAATATACAAATACAGAAATACAATGACACGAAGCAAGGAGAATAGCAAAATAATTACAGAATCTTTGAAGGATTTTGATTGAAGAACGTCCTTCACTGCACATACCTAATAGTAATGAAAAAAAAAATTATATTTGTACTTATACCTGTATTAAAAATACAGAAATACAATTACACAAAGCAAGGAGCATAACAAAATAATTACAGAAAAATATCGTTCAGCATAAAGTGAAACATCCAGAGGGGTGCACTGTTCCGCATTTAAGCCAAAGAAGTTGACAAAAAAATCTCGTCCGGTGCTGCACCAGGAGAAGTGCATTACTTCCCTGCGAAGAAGCCTTAGCGAGAAGGTGGGACAGTTCAAAGCCTGATACCTATTTAAAAAAAAGGATACTTGCAATGGAACCCCTCATAACCGGCCTCGGATCAACCGGTCCTCGGATTAACCGGCCTATTCTGGAACTGAGTTTTACCGGATTAACCGGAACAGAGTTTTTTACCTCATTAATTAATTTATTTTTTCTGGAAAACAAAGCGGAGTGGCGTGCGTGATGAACGAACGAAACTGGAGTTGGTTTTCAAAAAATATTCAAAACGTAAAAATAAAACAGAAGAAAAATTTTGAAAAATTATTTTTTTAAACGATGGTATTATGTGCCTACATCTACCTACCTACATACTTCTGGTTAAGATCTGAAAGTTTATGTAAGTTCGGAATGTTTAATATTTTTTGTTTCGTGTAATACAATGAAATGAATTACAGTAACGTCATATGTGCCTGTTTATTCATGGCAGCTGATGAAATATGTCGGTTCTTTTTGAACGAAAACGATTTTTCACGGGAACCTTGGATCAACCAGCCAAACGGGTTAAGAGGGGTTCTCACTGTAGCTGGTTTATAAAATAGTTCAAAATTGAATAATTCGTTTTTTGACAGGATGCCGAGGCCTAACTGTATTGAGTACTATTATAGTAGTATTATTGAGAGCTGTTATAGTAGCCGCCACAAAATAGAGCTATGAGTTGATTGTTTCTAAGGGGCTAAATCCACAGGATTCTTACTTGAAGGCGCTAAGCCACGGGGTGGGTAATGAGTTCGATCCCGTTTCATGTCAGTATAATTGTTGGCCTCTCCTTAATCACTATTTTATCAAGTTGCCAATGTTTAATGTTTGATTTAAATACACGAGACGAACGAAAATTTTGAAGAAGTCCCAGTCGTGCAGAATGACCTTATGAGCACATTTTTGTATGAAACAACAATGATGTTCAACTTGAAAATTCGCATTTGAAAACTTTTTTGGAGTTACTCTGTTTCTATTCAGATTAATAACAGTATATAAGTTGTTAGTGCACAAAAACTTATACTATCCTTTGAACTCGTAGGGAACTTTCTTATGTGATCATCGATAGGTACGCCTGCAAATTTTAACTAAGTTAAACCCGCAACACTTTCCAGCAGTGCAGATTGCTGTGGCTGTATTTTTGTGTCGGCTACTAATATGGCATGTGTCGCTGTAAGCTTGTTTACATTTGCTGAGGAGAAGGAGAAAATTATTATACTAGTTAGTTCCATTTGACGAAATCGTAGGATGATGTTAGCACTCGAGTAGTCGCATCGGAAGACGTCATTGGGTAAATTGTTAGCTAACCTTTACTGATATTCGGTCCCTTTGAAAGCAATATTTTCTGTTCTGCTGATTTTCGAAAGCTTACTGTTAGTAACATGAGCTTTTGAGATATCGTTTTCCATGTTTTTGGGGCGAGAAGACCGAATATTAAGTCGATTTTTACCAAAGAGTGTAAAATTGGGTTCTACCAAATGTTCAGCTCCCAAAGTTGATTTTTTATGAGTGAAAAACATGGGAAATCGTCTGAAATCACCGTCAATTTGTATAATAATACTGGAAAAAGTGTCAATACGTGGATCAAGACGATTAAATGGCACTACCAATGATCAAAGATAATTTGAGCGAAAAAAAGGAGCGTACCTAATTCGTATTTTAAGGGCCAAAATTGATGGAAACCATCAGAAATTTACTGCCATTAAACGAACTCAAAAATTTTTCGAATTTTGGGGAATTTTTGCGTTGGCGGCGTTCTGAAATGCCCAAAATGACTGCACATGTTGAGGCTGTCAGTGCGAATTCGGCCTTTTGAAAATTTATTTAAGTAGAATAGTAGTGAATAAGGTTGATTCTACCAACTATTTACCTTCTTCCAAATTACTGTTACTCGTCCTACTATCAAATTGTACTTAGGTATAAATAGGTATGCACATTTCATGTTATCTACGGGGTTATGAACTTTAATTTCGTTTTCAGAAAATGAATGGAATGGCTCACGGATCCAAGGAAACGACTGAAACGAACTGCGACGATTGTAACGGCTGCTGCAATCTTACGACCAAAGGCAAAACTAGGGCTCTTCTACAAAAGAATTTCCTCAAAATGTGGAGGAACGTCGGGTATGTCATCTTAGATGTTATGTACAAATTTGAATGTGGTCGTTGAAGTGACGAGCGACGGGCAAATTGCGTGTGCATAATTAGTTGGGTGCATAATTAGCTGCAGGCGTTTAAATATTACGTGTTTGAAATTTCAAGGTTTCTTTTTCAAAAGAAAATTACTACATTTCATTAAGTACATTACAATTACATTACATTACAATTTTTCTGCGTTCTAGTAGGTACTTGGTAAACATGCCGTTACTCTTAATCAGTGCCCACCTAGGAATGCTGTCTACCAGGTTGTTTTAGGACGTCCCTCAGTAGCAAGAGACGTCCTTATGTATTTGATCTGGTCAGAAGAGGACAACACACTCAGCCGAGAATGAAAAGAGCCAAATTCAAATCCGTATGTATGTCTGTGTGTGGGGCAAAATCTTGTGTGCGCTGCTCAGGCCGCGGTTCTCAACCGATTTGCGTGACTCTTTTTTTGTTTGACGCAGAATTCAGTGTGGTTGTTTACTGCGTTGCCGGAATTTCGAAATCTATTTCTATAGTGGTGATGCTCTTCGCTTATCAGAATATGGCGCCATAACATAGACATTGAAAATACGTTAAAAGCCTGATAGAAATCATGACTACGCTATCATTGGGTTATGAGTAAAGGTATGCTTTCCAAGTACAGAAATACTGAAGTTGTAAATAGACCAGTACCTAGGTTTTAAATGAAATTCTGTCGTTTTTGTGTTGAACCCTTGAAATGTCTAATCATTTTCACACCTCTAAAACATTCGAAGGTTGATCAGAAGGTGTATTCCAAAACTTGGACCAAAACGTTGGCATCAGAATAACTGGGGTTAAAACAATGATAGTATGCTATGAATTATAATGGAAAAATGTAATTAGAATTGATGTTAACGAAATTATTATTGATGACCGAATGTAGGTGCTTCAGAAATTCCATCTTCCTTTGAAGAGTAATAATGAACTCAAATAAAGATAAATACATCTACTAAGCTGAAACTTCCCTGATAATAATGATGATAATAATTGATTTTAATAATTAATAATAATGATTGATTTAAAAATTGCAATAATTGATTTGATAATTTTAATAATTTCAGTAATTGATTCGATATTTTCAATAATTGATTTAATAATTGCAATAATTGATTTGATAATTTTAATAATTTCAGTAATTGATTCGATATTTTCAATAATTGATTTAATAATTTCAATAATTGATAATAATGATTGATTTTAATAATTGTTTTTAATGGAAGTATTCGTGAACGAATGTAGGTAACGCAGAAATTCCATCTTCCTTTGAAGAGTCATAACACACATATGTACATCTGCTAAGCTGAAACTTCCCTGATAATAATGATGATAATAATTGATTTGAATAATTAATAATTGCAATAATTGATTTGATAATTGTAATAATTTCAGTAATTGATTCAATATTTTCAATAATTGATTTAATAATTTCAATAATTGGTAATAATGATTGATTTTAATAATAATTGATAATAATTGATTTTAATGTAAGTATTGGTGAACGAATGTAGGTATCGCAGAAATTCCATCTTCCTTTGAAGAATCATAATGAACTAAAATAAAGATGTATGTATCGACTAAGTTGAAACTTCCCTGATAATAATGAAAGGGGAATATTGAGGGAAATTTAGTTACTGGCAGTAGGAATGTCTGAAGAAGTAAAGGAAATAAGTACATATATTCCTGGGTAATTAGTGTGTAGTAGGTATCAAAAATCAGGAAAGACAAACGTGAACAGGTATAGGGAGTAGGATATAGGGACAGATATAGGTGAATAGGTACCTGTGTCGTGTTCTGGTGATCTAGGGACTGTTAGGTATGTAAGTAGGATGTAGATTAGCTTATTACTAATATAATGTGCAGTACATTGAAAGAGCTAAGCGAAAAAACATCAGACTATGTGGAAAGTTTTAGCTGTGGTCCCGATAAGACATTGGGGTAGGTAACTACCGCATTCTAAGCGTGCGTAGGTACCTATATATTACCTAAATGTGATCATTTGGATAGGTAGGTACCTCGTTCGTTGATCACTGTATTTTTTGATATTTTGGTTAGTGCCCTGTTCAAATATTCGTGCACATTAATGGGGTGAGGAAATGCACGTCACTCAGGATAATATTAATGAATCGTTGAAATTTATTAATGTGAGACTGGGATTGTTTCAGTGTTATGCTCTTCATCTTCGCTCTGCCGGTGATGCAAGTTATTCTGTTTTGTCTGGCGATCGGGCGCGATCCCACAGGACTCCACCTCGCTATCGTCAACCATGAAATGAACTGGACGACCAAGGAATGCCCGATCGTTTACAACAAATGCGACTTCAAGAACTTGTCGTGTCGATACATCAATTCGTTACGAAATGACACTATAGTGAAGGTATGATTCATTTTGGAATTGTTCACTTTAGTTACCAACTAGTTGAGTCGACCACCTAGTTGGATATTTATTTCAATCTATAATCCATCAGCTCTACTTAAAGGACTCTTGCACTGGAAAATAGTTTGCAAATGTTCAAGAGACACACACGTTCCAACTTGAATTAACTGTTATTTTAATTATGTATTCTAATCGAAGCTCAGTATTGATGGGCAGTTGGTAGGTAGGACTAACGCAAAATATTAATGGCACTCTCACTAAGATGAGCAGAGCCTACCATAGGATTCATCGCACTGCTAATCAGTATATTACTAGATCTACCTAATGCATGATGTATGAATTGGCATCAGACAAGTAGCCTGTAATACTAGGTACATCAGTACCAACAAGACACCAATGGCACTTCGATTGAGGTGAACTAGGTCTACCACAGGGCTCATGTCTCGCACTGCTACTATTTCGTACTTATAGGTACTACCTTATGCATGATGTACAAATTCGCAAAGGACAAGTAGCCTGTAATACTAGGTACATCAATACATACAAGACCAGTGGCAGTTTGATTGAAATGAACTAGGCCTACCACAGGGCCTAGTCTTGCACCTCTACTATTACCTATACATACCTATCTAATGCATGATATGGAAATTCGCATTCAGACGGGCAGCCAGTAATACTAGGTCACATTGATGGCACTCTGAATAAGATGAATTGAGCGCACAACCAGGCTCTGTGTGCCACGTGAACTCCCCATCTACTGTACACATCTCCACTGCCCAAGTTCTATGAACATTTTATGTTCCATTGGAATTCATTCGTTACCTACGATATACATGAGAATGTTGGAATTCTCAGGACTACTATAACACGCGTGAAGAGGCAGTGCAGGCCGTTAGAGATGGCAATGCCTGGGGAGCAATCGAGTTCTTCAAAGATTACTCCAAAGATCTGACTGCTCGAGTCATCCTGGGCACAGACGCGGACGCTGTGACCCTGAGCAATTCTGAAGTCAAAGTTTGGCTTGATCTGTCCAGTGAGTTGATTCCCCAGTTCACTCACAGCGTGCTGTCATCACACTAATTCACCACGTTTTTGATATGCTTCACTTCGAGTTTTGAATCACTTAGGTATGACGAGTTATGCATTGTTCGGAACCTCCAATACAATCCCAGAGTGCAACCATTGCAGTCCTGAGAGTGGTTTTGAATGGTCAGCTTTGCCTTGAAGAACCTATGAATAATATACGCCTTCCTTCCAGTCTGAAATGTGACACCCATCAGTATCGTAGTATCATATCCTCTACGTGCCTATTATGTATATTTTGTATCATCACATAGTCCGATTTACTCTTGTCATGTCATAACCCCTGCAAAACCCATACTGTACAACTCAAAGCCTATCGTTTCCGTAAGGCCGGTCCTCCACTGGAAGCGACACCGGGCGACCAAGCGGTTAGGGGCGACTTTAAGCGACACGAGGCGACTGAGTTCCTCCATTAGAGGTGGCTATACATGTATAGACTAGCAGTGCAGTTCGGTGGGAATGAAGTGGGGGTTGCGGTGGTGGAGGATCCCATCGGAACGGGATCCGTCCCTCGGTATCGCCCGAAGTCCTTCACTCAAATACGCGTGCAGTGGAGCCCCCCCCCCCCCCCCCCGCCCCACCCCGATGTACTTTATGGCAGTGGGATCAGTCGCTCGTATACGGACGAATACGCAATGCTTGGTCGCTCTGTATTGCTTCCAGTGGAGGACCGGCCGAATAGTGTAAATATCTACTGATGTCCAACCACCAACTATGTCAGTATGTACATAACTGTAAAGCCATCGACTGACGCCATCGATCTCTCTAAGAAGTGAAGGTAACTACTTAAAGACGGGCAACATATTACCCATGCGTAATGTATTCCTCCAAGTCACCCTACACTTATGAGTAAATCGATGAGGGAAGCTTTACAGCGTCATCAGTCATCACATTTTGCAGACGTTTCTTTTCATACAAAATTTCAATTTCCAATTATTCCAACCAACGTACAGCTCACAATTTTAGCAGATGATTATCACGGTAGTTGGTGGTCGCATTTTTGCGAGGTCTCGCCGGAGTCGGATCTCATCAACCGTAACGTACAGCTGTGTCCACACGTGCGACCCTGAAATTCCCCCGTCCGGACAGTGCAGCTGACATGTTCGTGAACTGCTTGCACACCGTCTGTTACGACCCACAGTTGTAAGATTTTTCCACATACCTACACAGAGGGGTTTGATTTGCACCTGTGTGGACAGGCAGTTACTGTATCGACAGTGGCATGAATGGTCCCTGCACTCCTATAATAGCTGTTGAAGGACTATTTCGTGGATAGTGTGCTAGAATTTCTGGATAACAGTTGTTCACAAACCGTACTCCGAAACAAATGAACAATGAACGGTTCGCAAACCGTTTTGCATACAGTTCGGTTTGCACGTGTAGACGCAGCTTTTGATAATGAACGCACATTTGGCGGTAGATTAGATTGAAAACTAGAAGAATGCCATAGAAATTGTGTGATTTTCACGTAGTTCAGTCTTCCATTCGTCCTTTTAGCACTGTGTTTTCATGTGTTTGTTCGCACTTAGCACCTCACCCGTGTGCTTCCTTGTCTGTCCCATTGCAGGAGTACTACGAGAACCCTGAAGACGCCATAGACGCCGTCCGGATAGGGGAAGCCTGGGGCGCCATTTACTTCAACGAAAACTTCACTGACGCTCTTGTCGCGAGGATGGCACTTGGACGGGACTCCGACCAAGAAACTCTGGACTCGAGCGAATTGAGGGTTTGGTTGGATATGTCAAGTAAGATGGACTCCGTTAAAAATATGTTTCCCAGTCCTTGTGTTACCCACGCCTACATTCATTCTATAACATCATGTTAGTATTATTTCAGCCATCGTTATTTAATCAGTAGGTCATCTTGCTAAGCAGTACCTACCTATTGTCTTGTAAGTAATACATTCAAAACCTGCGTCTACATACGGCTTTAATTTGGAAATAAGTAGCTGCCGGAGTGCTACATTATGGGCATCATGGGGCAAGTGAACAATGGTTTTGAGGCCATACATACTATTACTGTAGATACCAAGGCCACCCAACTCCAAATGATAGAATCACACTTGATGTCAAACGAATGGTGCAGCTACCTGTACTATATTATAGTAGGTGTAGAACTCCTTGTGATAGGTAAAAGTGAGTGTATGGTAAATACATATGTAGTATAAATAAATAAAACATTATCGTAAATCAACCAGGGCATGGTATTACAACATTATGACTTAATGAATGGAAGACTATTATTTATTACATCGTGCCAAATAGTTCGCTTAAAATAATTATTGGAAGTATTCATTTATTGAGTAGAGGCGTTGGGGCTTAAGAATTACTTGATTTCTGTCTTGAATCTAGCAGCTCAGTGCATCTTGATACCTTCTGGAAGGGCATTGTAGAACTTTAGGCCGTAAAGTCGATCCCATGTCGCTGTGAAGCCGCAAGGCGGCACTTGGGAGCCTTTAGGTCATTGTGATGGCGGTTGGATAGTGATGTGCTGGTGGGTCAAGGCTTTGTAGGTTCTTCTTGACGTCCAGAAGAGATACCATTACAAAACAGCTGTAGATGGTCATCACGTTGATCTTCAGAAAAAGAGTTCCGCATGACTCAACGGCCTAACACCACAGACTGTTTGTAAGGAGTCGCAGCAGTTCGACCGTGCAAGGCGCATTTCCCAAGAGAATAATCCCATAATCGATCCTGGATTCGAAAAATGCGAAATAAACCTACTTAATACATCTCAGCCGATACTAGTTTTGAAAGTTTTAGCAGTACAAAGATGGATTGCAACAGCTTCTTGAGAGAGTCGATGTGAGCCTTCCAATTCAAACTTGAAGATATCTCAAGACCGAGAAAATTCGCTTTTGGGCCTTTCAGAGAAAACACAATAGGTACATTTGGTCGTGTTTTTGTTCAGGCTAAGTATGTTTGCCACGCATCACAGAGACATCTTGGCCACTATTTTCCCTTCCAGGGACCTCCAACCATTAACTGTATTTGCTTTGTGCAGACAGTCGTATCGTCTGCATAGAGCGAAACGAGGGTGTTCCTGTCGTCCATAAATGCTGGGAGGTCGTTCAGGTATACATTGAAGAGCTGGGGTCCAAGGGTGGACCCCTGGCGAACACCACGTGCGAGTGGAAGGGCTTTGGATCTGAAACCCTCGGTCTGCCACCTGAATCCATCCAGATGGATAAGAGCAAAGAAACCTCACCCAAGAGTCAGAGAAACTGTCCATATGAAGCTTCGAGCATAGAATCCCGATACCTAAGCAATCGAAGGCTCGATATAAGTCAAAAATTGTGATGAAGGTGAGTCTCGAACAATCCAGGCCCTGGAAAATCCTGAAAACCGATGAGGAAAGAGCATCAGTCGGACCTGAAACTGAACAGATGACGTGATATCACGAGGTCTGCTTACTTAGCAAAAGTTCCATGATTTTTTCCAGATAAGTTTATCAGCGTGACTGGGTGGCGACCTTCATAGGTTGAAGACTTTCCTTTCTTGAGAATAGGAACTACTCTCAACAACTTCAGGCTGCTTGGAAATATAGCTCTGCTGAAGCAAAAAATTCCGTATGAAAGTCGTGGGCTCTAGTTTTTCAGGCCTTGATCGTGTAGGCATTGAAGCCAAAAATATCTGGTCCTTGAGTCCATCATACCATGGAACACCTGCCTGGCAGAGTGGAGTGGTGAACATTGAAGAGACAGGGAATTGCACTCAGGAAGTCCAATGGGGAAGCACTGCAGTGGCGGATGTGCAACTGTGTCTCGTCAGTGAGGTCGGTGAAGAATGGGTTGAAGCCGTGAGCGGTGAGGCCTAAGGGCACACCAGAGACACCATGGGACCAGCTGCCACTAGATCCCTTCTTTTATAATTTCCTATGAAAACTTAGGCTTCTTTGGTGCATTGGTCATGTACTGATCGTTTGAGGCTATAGGCTCATTGTTTGTTTGATTCCGATACATTTTTTCGTGCATTTCTTAGGTTAATGCAAGTATTGAAGCTCAAGCTCAAGCACAGGTAGCTGAAGGGTACAGGTTGTGAAGGAACTCATTTTTCAAATCAGTCAAAACTTGGTATCGAGATGGAACCTTCTTCCTCATGGGAACAACTCCGTTGCATCCACAAGGATGTGGTGTGGATGAGCAACATGGATTCAGTGTGGATGGTCGAGTCGCCATCAAATCAAACACGATAGTGGATTCCATGTGGATCAGCTCTGTAGATCGATGCTAATCCATGACGCATCCACGAGGGTGTGATGTGGATGAACTAAGTGGATGATCGAGTCAACACTGACTCAAAAAACGGCAGTGGATTCCACATGGATCTGTTCCTTTAGATTGATCATAATCCACGGATTCGTTCCGTAGATCGATGATATTCCATGAAGCATCCATGAGGATGTGACGTGGATCAACTACATTGAATCACCGTGGATGATAGAGTCGCCATCGACTCAAAAATGGTAGTGGATTCCATGTGGATCCGCTCCAGTAGGTCAGTGATCATCCACGAGGGTGTGATTTGGATGGACCACATGGAATCACCGTGGATGATCGAGTCGCCACTGACTCAAAAAACGGTAGTGGATTCCCCATGGGTTCTTCATGGATCCGTTCCCGTAGATCGATCATAATCCACAGATTCGCTTCCATAGATCGATGATATTCCATGAAGCATCCATGAGGATGTGACGTTGATGAACTATGTTGAATCAGTATGGATGATAGAATCGCCATCGACTCAAAAATGGTAGTGGATTCGACGTGGATCCGCTCTCGTAGGTCAGTGATCATCCTCCAGGATGTCGTTTGCATGAACTACATGGAATCACCGTGGATGATCGAGTTGCCATCAACTCAAAAACGGCATTTGATGGTAACCCACGAAGCATCCACGTGGAATCCTCCTTCAGGTGGAGTGGATCCTGGCCCAGAGTTATATTTCCTGTGACATAATGAATCAGATTTACTGGAGTTGGAGTTTTGTGACGAGAATATTTTGCATCAGCTGGTGGATTCAAACCCTCCGTCTCCTGAATGTGGTTAATACATGTACAGATCAACAGCAAATGGACCACCAACATTCCACGTGGATGGATCTGCAGCGAATGTTCCACCAGTATTTTACATCCTCAGTACCTGTGAAGGCGGATCTCTGGTAAATGGCCCACCAATATTTTACATGGACAGGTCAACAGCAAGTGGTCCACCAACATTCCACGTCGACAGTGCGTGGATACATTTACGTTGATACATATGCCTATATTCTCTCCTCGTAAATTCTATGAACACTCTTATCTACATGAATAGGTCTGCCAAGTATCGATGTGGATAGTACGTCGATGTATCCTAATCCATGTGCATGACGTTGATTCTATGTGGACTCAACGGAGTTATTCTCTTTGGGTTCTCCCTAGAAAGTCATATTGGTACTGTGTTATCCTGTAAAATTCAGAAGTTATTAAATTTACTTACTTTTTATTAATAAGTCTTCGCTTCTCATGCCATATTTGTGTGCTACATGGTATTGGCCCTCCTCCCTTCCCTGCCATTTATATTCATGATTTTTCTCCTCGTCCTCCCTTCAGTTTCCTACTAGGTCTAGATCAGTTAATGGAATGAAAACCGTTAGGCACATGATATGTAGGTACATACCAATACGTACAGTACCAACATTGATGTTTCCCAATTCAATACGGATATGTCAAAATCAATATCTACATTTCAGTTTGCATTCTGAAACTCCTCGTTATCTCTGTGAATGTCCTCGAGGGTATTTGAGGTTCAGTAGGTGCGCTACTAATCCATATTGTAACGCTTCTCATACATCGCTAACTTACTTCGTTTTACAATACTGTCAAGATTCGTGAGTCACCAGACGGTTGGTGTTTGATACAAGATAATGTACCTACTTATTACAGTAATATTATCACATTGCCTAACCTGCCAGATTGCATTGCCTGCTTCTCAGGCGCTGTTGAACGACCATTTGTTTTCTGTTCATCCTATCAGTTCGTTCTAAAGTTATAGGTAGGAGTGCAATATTGAAAATTTGGGGAAAAGGCCACGCAGTTTACGTTGGTGCTACCTGCATGTCTTATGAGTTATTCGTCTAATTTATTATTAATAATGACGCGAGTAGTAACGAAATCATTCACGTTGTCCTTATTTTGCAATGATGCAGATCAGCAGATTGGACTTATGCTGAACAGAGATCTTCAAGTAGCTTACAGGGATTTCGCTCAACAGCTGCTCACAACGTGCGGACAAAACCCCAAACTCGCAGACATCCCAATTCAGGTGAGGATACCACTGATGATGTATCAGACTGATAGCTGAAAGTGAAGTCGAACCGTAGCCTGGTCAGCCATGCCACCAACTGCATGGCGATACATGCTCGCTCGAAATTAATTTAGTGGCTTCGGATATGACAAATAACCTTTAGTTTTCCACCGTGTTGCACTTTATTGCTAAGCTTTTTGCCTTAATTTAAGGTATTTTCAGTAGGGTGTGTAAGGCGCGTTCAATTCCAGGAGTTAACTTTCACCAGTTCATTCACTTAGTTCTTTGGGACAGGTTCGCCAGTTCAACCGAGTCCCTGTAATTTTCCCGCTCTAAAAATCACAAAAACGGGGTTTAACAGGTTTGATTCAATAAAATAGTTATTGTGATGACTAGGGTTGTGAGGTAGGTAGGTTTGAAAAAGAGAGAGAGAGAGAGAGAGAGAGGAGGAGAGAGTGGAGCGTGAAGGATCGTATCCGCGTGGTTTTCACCTCCTTGGATAGGCCTCTAGGATAGGTAAAATATCTGCCCCGGTTTTCACCACATTGGATATTGAGACAGGAAAATACCCACGCGGTTTTCACCTACTTGGATATTTGAAAAAGAGGAAGGGAGGATATTCGTCCGGTTTTCACCACATTGAATAACGGGAAAAATGCTCCTCCGGTTGTGTATTGGAAGGAAGTTCTTGTCCGGTTTTCACGACGTTGAGAACGTAGAGGTAAGGAGAAGGGTGAGTTGGTGATGAGGAGATGAGGTTTGAATGAGAAGACTCTGGTTCGAGAGAAATTGGATGAATGTCGAGCTGGGCAAGCCAGGCGCCTTATAAAGGCGTCTCTACCCTCTCCCAGTCCACCGGAATGGCTGTTGGAGGGAGAGCTTCCTGGGCCTCGTCACTTGCACCGCGCTGCTCGACTTCTCCTTAGTTCTAATGGTAACAGTCTTTATTTACAGGAGTGGTATATTATAAGGGTACCATGACAGTTATAACTGCCCATATTTATCTAAGGGTGCCGTCGTACACATAGCACCATGACTCGAAGGGAGCAAGAGCCCTGAGAGGAGTCCCAGTGTCTCCCTTCCCCATGCTCCCGTAATGCTCGGGCTGCGAACGCGCAGATAAGGGATAGAGCGGTAGCTACAGAGTCACCTTCTCTGATGGCGGGCCTGTGGACGGTCTGGCCTCTGGGTGGGATGCAAAGCCAGGCAACTGGGATCTTGCTGTCACCAAAACCAGTACCACGGGCCCCAGGCAACCGGCACGTCGCTTCGGCAAAGTGCCAACCGTCTGCCCCCCAGTGGATTCGTGGTTGTCCCCCAACCACTGGAATTGAACCGGATGTGGTGTGGGGGGTGCTGCCCCCCCATGAACTGTAAGGGTCCATTGGGTAGGCTCCGGCATGTGAGTTTTGTGGGAAACCAAAAACTTGGGAACCAACCTGCTAAGTTGGTAGAGTGAGCTAGAACACTCGCCTCCACCTGTAGGTGTAACAGAAACTTGGGCATATCCAAGGACACTGACTGAGTTTACAGTCGCCTCATATGAGGCCTTCCTTGTCTGCTTGCAGCAGGGATGAGGCCTTAAGCCTTGGGCTGGTTTCTCCTTTTAACCATTGGACATTGCCCATATTTATCTCAATATACATTTTCATTTTGTAGTTAACCATTTTTGTAAAACGCGTCATATTTTGCAGAGTCTGCTCAGGAGACGAGCGAAAATAGAAAAAATTTGAAATACCTACACCTATCTATAAGATCAGAAGACCTTTAGAGACTAGGCTGGTAGATATACAGTGAAAAATCATTGCCTGCGCATTGGAAAGTTACTACCTAGGTATTGGAGTTTTTTATGCTAATTTCAACTACACAATATCGGCATTTTTCCGTGGCTCCATCCAAAACATAAAAATGAAACCACACCGCACTTCTTTCGAAACATTTTTGTTGGAACAAAACAAGGAAGGGTGAACACAATTGCTAGAAAGATGAACTGTGTTGTACTCACACAGTATGTACCTACAGTGTGAACTAAGGGAGGAAAGCTGTGAGCGGGGGAGGGAAGAGCTATGGGAAAGGTAGGTGAAGGGGGAAAGGGAAGAACGTAGAGGGGCGAAGGGGTCGATGAACATATGAACTGGTGGGACTGAGTTGTGAAAATGGAGTGAGGTTAGGATTGAACGTTCAGTGAGAACGTCAACTCTTTGGTGAACCGTTTAGTTCGGATCCTTTCAGTGCTGAACACCACATCCCTAATCATCAGACAAAATACACAGGTAGTACACAGTAATATAGAATCTCGAGTATGTATTGTGTCTGATGGGTCCTTAAATTAAGGCGAAAAGCTTAGCAATAAAGTGCAACAAGGTGGACAAATATAGGTGTTATTTTTCATATCCGAAGTTCCACTACAAAAAATCGAATTCCTCAAGTGCCGTTGAGTAATATAGTGGTATACTGAATACTGAGGTCTGTTACTTAACATAAAATATGCTAATTTTATGATCAAATTGATAGGGTTTGATGCAGTTTTTATTTTTTTCTTCAATTTTACGCGCTAATTTGATTGTGATGATTTTAAATCTTTGCAGTTCAAAGAACCCATCTACGGTAGTAACGATCCGAGCTTCACAGATTTCGTCGCCCCTGGTGTCATCTTAACGTGAGTATTTTTCAACAGCCAGTGGTTGATATAATACTTTTAGAAGTGACTTGCTCAGCAAGCTCCATGCACCTTAATATATTGATGGTGGTTCGTCTCGTAGAATCTGTCATAATGTAAAGCAAGTCAAGCAAGTGTCAGTGTAAAGAAAGTTCCTCGATTTGTTTTTTCAGCATCGTGTTCTTCTTGGCTGTGGCTCTTACTTCGTCTGCGCTCATCATTGAAAGGATGGAAGGATTGTTGGACAGGAGTTGGGTCGCAGGTAATCGGCTCCAAGTTGAAGTTATTTCATTTTCCCTCTGTGGCCCCTACCTAACATAATGGACATTTTCGTGGGTTACATACACGTTCTCCTTTTGTTGCCCTAATTCTGTTCAATAACGGAAATTAACGCATACTGCCCACATAATGTGGTGTTGAAAACGAGTGTGAGTCCTTATTTTTGAGTTCCTGCCAGAAATGACGTATCGGGGGGCCTATTCACTAAGCCAAAGATACATCTCTTTTCGGTCTGACTCTCTCTTTTGGCAGAAGAGATTTTTATAGTATCCATGGCAGGGTTATTCAGTAACTTCTAAAAGAGAGAGTTGGCGGCCATCTTGGCATTTTCGATCTCTTTCAGGGAGACACCTAATTATTAGGTGTCTTCTCAAAAGAGAGAGCCCCTTTCTCATTTCTAGTTCGTTTGATAAAGATCGTGTATCATCCTTCGTTCATTGGTCGTTTTGATGTATGCTTTTTCATCTCTTAAATGTAAATCGATTGTTCATTGAAATATGTACGGGTTCAGTAAAATAGGTACGGGTTGAGAGCTATTCAGTAAAATAGACGAACTGGGAGACACTTGAAGAGACTGTCTCCTGAGGGAGACTATCTCTCCCAGGAGATTTTCAAAATAGATAATCTATTTTCACTATCTTTTTTAGTGAATAGGCCCCCAGGTACGCGTATCTCTGTACACAACCACAATAAATGGATGAGCAAAACGGCGAATTTTTAAATAAATTTTAAAAACCGCGTCCTCAGAATCAAACCAAAGGGAAGATCGCAGCAAAGGTTCTCGAAGGTTGTTAGGAACCTTTGCCTCCGCCTCTTCGGACCAACAGCCAATAGACCTGATACGTTGTTTCTTGCCGCATTTTTACATTTAGTCACCCTCATTTAAAAAATACCACTCATTTTCGAAACCAGGCTTCAAAATACCATTTTTCCAAGAGTTCTAAATTTTTTTTCTTCAAAAAACAAATTTGACGAAAATTCTCCATTATCACTTCATGCTCCATTTCTCGTAATAGTTCTTGAATGTTCGATATTTTCAACTAAGATCTACGATAACTCTCTTTGGTGTCAGTTATCCAATTTATGTATTTTGTCAAGGTGTTATGCCGCACGAGATCCTCTTCTCCCACGTCATCACTCAGTTCGTTGTGATGTGCGGTCAAACCGCCCTCGTCCTCTTCTTCATGATCCTCGTCTTTGGCGTCGAGTGCAAGGGTGACATCTTCCTCGTTATCGTCCTCACAATCCTGCAAGGTCTATGCGGCATGTGCTTCGGTGAGTGCAGTCTCCTGAAAAATACTGCCCATACTTGCTTAGCCGGTTTTAATTAGCCATGCCTGACCTAAAATATAAAACGCATTCGCGGCAAGTGGACTGGGGAATGTGAAATAGGCACTTTCCAACAGTGCGTCTGACTCGTGATGTTATTTGTTGGATACCAGCAGGGGCGGATCCTGGACAGTTCTCCCTCCCAGAACCTAAAACAAGTTACTTTTTACAAAAACGTAATATTATTGTACTTGTGTGATTGCCAAGATCCTGGCTACTAACGACTTCTTGTACCAACTAATATTGTTTCTTGCATAAAGACACTGGAATTCTAACATTCCTTCAATGGCTCTGTATTAACTTTGGTTTCTTATTTTCAATGATGAACCCCTCGGGTGAAATTAGAAACGTTAACCCCCTCAAAATTTGATGTTTCGAGTTTCAAGGTATGTAGAATCCGAAAGTGGAATAAAATCGCCTAAGTACGACCCTCGCCATATTCACAAATAATCACCTATGCTTTGTTTGGCCATGAACACACTCGATTTCATGAAGCCATGCGTGGTTACAATCAGCAATGATAATAATATCTGGGCTGGATGTGTACCGTATAATTCACAGTCATGTTGACGAAGCCGGTCAGTCTTCAGGGCTTTAAGCTGGGTTCGCGTTGACGTGTAATCGACGTAAAGCGCTTAAAATGCAGAGGCCGTAAAGGTTCTTGTAAAGTGCGTAAAAACGTCTAATCGTTCACATGGACAACACTAGTTACAGACATAAAGCGCGTAATTGTCGAGCTATAGCCTGTGCTACAGCTTCTGCCTGCGCAGAACTCATGCACAGATCTGTAAAGCACTTAAGTATCCGGATTTTTTTATCCTAGACACTGTTTCAAAAGTCGTTGCGCGTAAAGAGTGTAAACCTGATGGGCCAATAAAATTCAATTACGTGTTTGAGTTTTGGGTGTTTTACATCGATTACACGTCAATGTGAACGCAGCTTTACTGTGAACGAACGGTTGGACATACAATGCTCAGGGTGGTCTCAAAAAATTCTGGTTTGGAATCAGTTTTAAAACGTCATAAAAACCCTTTGATTGAATGAAAGATCTCGAGCTGCGGCGTTTTGAAATTTGCAACCCCTGTTTTTCACCCCTTAGAGAATACTGACAGTAACGCCGATATTCGCAGACCAACTAGACCCCAAATGCGACCCTCACACCAAATTTCATTATTTTTGGTTCATAAGTGCCTTGAAACGGAAATCATCAAATTTTGAGGGGAGAGAGGAGGTTAAATGTTTTGTTTCCCATGCTCGATTTCATAGTTCTATTATTTATTGTAAATAATAAACCAAAATGTAATCGATGTAGTTATGTACATCGATAGCTACCAGCGTAATATTTGTGTTAAGTAACCATGATGTGCCATTTTTAACGTTAATTTATTGTCAGGTTTCGTCATCTCCGCCATTTGTGAGTTGGAAAGGAATGCTATACAACTGGCGCTTGGAAGCTTCTACCCAACTCTTCTCCTTAGCGGTAAGCACAACTTCGAACCTTTTCTGTTGGCAATAGTTTCGACTGCATGACTGACACCCTGTTAGGGTATAGTAGTAAGTATGGGAGTATACTATTTTTATAAACTACCCAAGTATTTGTAAATCCGTGGAAAGGCACGGTGATACTCCTCCAATGAGTAAATTGGTTCTTGAGCAGATCTGCTCCTTAACTCCTTATGAAACTCTTCATGTCATCAATCGAGAGGCAGCTTATTAGGTTCGTTCCAGCCGCGCAGAGTTCATAAACTGTGTTCCGAACTGAGTTCATGAACTCAACTGAACCCAACGAGGAGTGAGTTCACCTCCAGGTAACCTCGGTGTAACTCTCCCGAAATCATAACCTGCTTCATTTTTTTCTGACATCACCTGACAGAAGTTTGGGTAGTGTTTGGCGGTTTTCTCTTCTTTCGAGTGTCCCTTTCGGTGTGTCTTCACTTTTGGGTGTTCCAGATGAACTCAGAACCCACTTCAACCCCGTCGAACATTGTCAAACTCGGTCGGTGAACTCATCCGAACCCGAGTTCATGAACTCGGCGTGGCTGGAATGATCCAATTGTAGCTTGTAATGAATTGTACAGTTGTGTACTCGAGTACCTCAGATTGTGGTATTGGGCTGCTGTGGTCGGAAGTCTGACTTAGGTAGCAAGGTCCTCCTGTTTGTCGTTTTGACGTAGCTACAGGCCACAGGTACAAAACTTGTATCCGCAAGGAAATCGTACGATGTGTTTTCCACAGTGAATCCCGCAAAATTAATCTTACCAAATCATTAATCTCGTTTTGAGGCATTTCCCGTGCAGCTACGACAAGGAGGTTTTGGTGGGAGACCTCTCGAAAACCCCTGTCAAGAACCGCCAACTCATTTTAGGCATAAAAGCATATAAGGTTGTAAATGAAGGTCTTGAGACCACCTCGGACTCAATTTGGACGTCTCATCAGACCACCAGTAGCACTAGCTAAACTATAAGTGTTGTTACCTTGTGACTAATATAACTTCTCTTCTTCACCGCAGGTGTAATTTGGCCGGTAGAAGGTATGCCAGTCGTCTTGAGATACATCAGTGCTTGCCTTCCCCTCACGATGGCCACGACGTCCCTGAGGTCGATGCTCACGAGAGGATGGTCGATGTCGGAGCCAGATGTCTACCTCGGTTTCCTCTCGACAGGTAATTCGATGACAATCGATTTTGAACAGTGCCCTGACGTACCTGCCATTCTACCAAGGTAGCGGCTTTTTCACTTCTGAGATGGAAAAAAAATTTGTTGTCTCCGAAGTCAAAAAATTCCGTCTCGTGTTTTACGTTTTAGACCTTCCTGAACAAATTTGGTTTGGTATCCACAAATCCTTGCTGTGCGCATAACATCCTCAAATCTAATTCTACTGAAATCTTGAGGTATCATGGGTGGTGTTCTAGAATCTAGAAGGTCCCCTGCGAATGTCAGAACGACCGGGTCATTTGCATTATATACAGCCATTGCGCAAAACCAATCAAATTAGCTATTATAGATACAATCCTTGGCTATGGCAGATTGTTGACATCTTCCTGTTTAATCGGTGCGACTAGCCTTCTATAAACACTGTGATTTACACGTACTTTCCACTGAGTGCACAGTCCTGCACTGTTCTTCAAGATTTCAGGAAGGTAAGGTCTGGAAAGTACCGTCTGGAGCACTCACCTCGCCCTTACTCTGTTCAGTAGCTCGGCCATTGCCTGGAGCAGCAACTTAGGTCCCTCCACCTCACCTTTGCTGATATTCTGTTCTGGGAAGGTTGTGGTGGACTGTTGTTTTCTTCCCGTTTAATCGGTGTGACTAGCTTTCCATAAACGCTATGGTCAACAAGGATCAAGTAGACCTTTTCATGAGGAGTGTCCTGAGCTCAACAAGGTGCAGACCATCACTGGCGCATTCTAGCAACCAACGAGTAAACATGTCTCACAGTCAATATTGCAAAGACAGAATGGATGATTTTTAGTCTGTCACCTCAAGATGATAAAGTGATGACACTTAGTGGCCGCCAGATTGATCGAGTGAGGAGATTCAGATACTTGGTCTGCCTCATAAATGAATCCATGGATCCAGACATGGAGACTGCAGAATTGAGAATGCTCGTTCTGATGAACTCTTTTCTTCAGTAAAGACTCTTTGGTGGAGGATGGTTAAAAGCTCTGTGTGGTCCGTCCTGTTGTACAGAGCGGAGGCTTGGACCCTTAAGGCTGACACCGAGTCTGAGAGGAACTTTCGAGATGTGGCTGTTACGCAGGATGTTTCCGATCCCATGGACAGCACATGTTTCGAACGAGGATATTCTCCAGCACGCTCAATACAGAGGTCCTATTTGAATGTCCTGCTGTAGCATCAACACGATTCCGGCACTTCGGGAAGGGGTTTTGAGATACCACCGATGTTGCCGGAGAATCACCCGTAAGCCTCCTTCACCTTGTGAGGCCATCAGTTGGGTTCTCAAATGAAAATTGGGACGGATGTCTAAATAGATCTTTCTGGTCTTTGACGAGGGGCTCAGTACCCGTCCATTTCAACAACAACAAAAAAGTATAGAGGAAGCTCGTGGTCACAGTAAAATGCCTGAAGATTGCTTGTTTGGGGCATATCTTGAGAAGTATAGGCTGCTTCAGTTATCATGAAGGGGAAGATAGAGGGTCATCGCGGGGCCGGAATGAGATGGCTCTCTTGGCTGAACAACCTGAGGCAGTGGACCGGGATTCAGCGTGCAGAAGAGCTTTTTAGAACAGCAGAGGACCGCGATGCTCTCGCCGCAGTGATTGCCAACGTCCAGTTAGCCGGATAAGGCACATAAAGAAGAAGAAGAAGGAGCTCTTGTCAATTGCGTACATCAATATTTATCATTTATTTTTAATTATTCCGCAGCTATCTGTAGACTGCGGCCAAAAGCCGAAAATCGGAGATTTTCCATAAGGTGGGGACCGTCGCTAGCGCATCCTAGTGGCCGACGACTAGTAAATATGCACGTTAGTAACGGCGTTGGCTGGTAGAATGCACTAGCGACAGCCCGCACCGCCCCGAGCTCGTTGCACCTCTTTTCACCGGGTCTAAACAACACCACATCACTCGCCCAACTTTCCAGAAATCCTCCCCTATTTGTACTACACTGACAATTTACCACCTATTTCACATATTTCCATACGTTTACGACAATACATCTGTTAATATGTTGTCTTAGTTCAACACTCTTTTCCTTTCAGGTATCTGGATCATCGGTTTCCTGACAATATCGCTCCTCGTTCTCAAATTCAAGAGAGGATAAGCCCCGCTGCTCTCAGGGACTAGTCCACCAAGGATTTCTCTCGACACCCCCCCCCCCCCTTCTCCTCCCCTTAGAACTTTTCTTTTCACGGGTTTAAGACCTAGAGCCTTTTTATTGTACATAATGTAAAGTGTCATAAATACGGGATAATTTATTATCATAGCACGATCACATGACATTGCGTCTAAATTCAGACGCGAAAAAAAAATCTTTTTGAATAATTACGAAGCTCAATCAAATCAAAAAATGTGATATGCACATTTAGAGGAAACAAAATTGCGGGAATTTAAGTTTGAAATTTAAAAAACTGGATGACCACGTAGCTTTTAAACGTAGTTAGGGGTAATTTGTATTTCGTTTTTAGTTCATTTGGCTGGGCAGTTGCAACTTTATTATGCAATAAAAAAATTACCTAATAAACAATACATTTACCTATTAGAAGTATTTACGCTCTGATACAAAAAACCGAAACTCCTTCCGAAGTTTTCAAGGCGGCTATCAAATATTCGGTGCTGTTGTTGAAACTGCTAGTCTTTGATGGCCATGGGATACAGATTTCTGTTGTAGTCGTTCATGTTAGCCATCCAAGTTGTAAGTTGACGAATCTGGAGTTGCAGTTTTTTGATTCATCGACGCGTTAATTGTAAAATATTACTTCAATTTTTATTCTCCCCCAAGTTGGTAGTGACAATTTTAGGAACAGTGAATTTGTACTGCGTCGTATACATTGCCATTGTCCGCGCATTTAAGCTGTTTTTTTGTTGTTGTTTTTTTTCTTCTCTTCAAGTGATGATAGTAGGTGTAGTCAGTATTGTACATAAGGATCTGTACTTAGGTCGGCTTAACGATTAATTAACAAAAACCATCCACTGCGGTGATGAGGGACGTGCGTGTGATTTAAATTGGATAGGCAGTGGAGCCCTCCCGAGGTGTAGCCACCGGTGGGCCCGCTGATCAAAATCGACAAATCCGATTGAACAAAAAAAAAAAGAAAAAAAGGCGAGGTCGTCCGAAGAATATTTCTTCGGTTTCTCACCTTTCTAAGTAAATTTAGGCTCTAATTATGGTACTGAATAGTCGTCATCGGTTCAAGGGCACATTATCTCGTTTCATCCGTCATGATTATACCAGTTTTCTCTTTCTCGATCAAGCTAGTTGGCGTTGGAACGTTTTACAAGCCTTACACGAGTACAAAGTACCACACATAATATCAATATATTTTTATAATGTTTATAAAAAGGTGTTGAAGGAAATGAAAAAATGCTCATTCTGCGAATTTTATTATTTCTTCAATTATTTTGTGATAAGGAAGAGGGCGATTTTTGTTGATGTTCAAAATCGTCATGCCTAGACTGTACTGTGATGAGAAGTTGGTTTCTTTTGCTCATTATTTTAACCGTTAACAATTATTTGTTTCTCTGTATTTTTATAGGGTTAATTTTTAAAATTCTTTAGACAATATGATTTTAATACCTGTATTTATAGAATCCGATGCACGAGTAGACACCTACATGCGCGAAGTACGTTGTAATACACATATTAATGTTTCATACATAAATCAGGGAAACGTTGATTGTACGTCTTTGTTTCCTGCTCTGTATTTTGTTAAATAAATGACTTTTAGTTAGTAATGATGGTTCGATTTGCCCTCCTTATCTTGGTGTATGTTCATTGATGACTGGAGTGGTGTAACGTCAACGAGCAATTTTTGTGGGTTACATTTTATTCGCAATTTGTTGGCAAAATTCTATTCAATAATGGAAATTTACCACATACCGAGGTGTTTTCGGAAAGTCTAGGCAGAAAACGAGTGCGAAATTTGAATTTATGAATTCCCACTAGAAATGACTTATCAGGCAAATGGTAGAGTAGTTCAACTCAAATCCCACTTGGAGCACTAGTGCATCATTTTCAAAACAATGTACAGAACAGCAATGGATGGATAGAACCAGAACTGCTTGTTCATAAATAAATTTAAAAAAAAAAGTCCTCAAAATCAAACCGAGGGGAGGTTCAGTACAGGTCACAGCAAAAGTTCTTGAAGGTCGCCAGGACGGTTTGTAATTTCTAATGTTGGGTTGTTGGCAGCATTGATAACCTCTGCCTCCAAAGCTTCACTCCGCCTCTTTGGACCAACAGCCAATCAGATGTCAGCAAACCTGATACGTCACTTCTTGTTGCATTTTTACTTTTAATCACCCTCATTAAAAAATACCGCTTATTTTTGAAAACTGGCTTCTAACTACCATTTTTCAGAGAGTTCTGAAGCAGAATGTTTCTACGAATTCTGAATATTTATTTCAGAAGAAAAACAATGGGACAAAAATTCACCATTATTTCGTTGTGGGTCACTGCAGTAGAACAAGCTTAGGTCCAGCTGTGACGTAGGTCTAATCGTACAGATTTTAATGAAATATGGAAATGTCTCTAGGGCAATTGAGCTTGAAATTTGAAACCGTCAGAAACGAGTTGGTGAGGGGGATGCTACCGGGGTTGAAGGCCTAATAATTTTAGTAGAATACAGAACCTACTCGGGTGTTTTAAATTGATTAGAACTTGAGAAATGTCTCTGGGGCGATTTAGCTCGCAATCTAAGATATTCATGGGAATCATAAATACGGCAATACACATTCTGCTGCCTATAATCCATTAATCCCAAGTTTCAAATGCTACTTTCTGTCACCTATTTCTTGAAAAATAATGCTACATTCCGCCATCTGGGTGAAAGAGAAAAATAACAGTTGAAATAACAGTCAAATAGTACCTGTTAACGTTATTTATGTATTTGTATACCTACCTGTTGCGAATCTGTCAAAGTAGTTACCTACCGAAGAGAAATGTCATCATCAATCACAGCCAAACACATAATAACAAGATTATCAAAATGTAAAAAAAGAAGTTTTTGCCCGTTCACCCACTCTTTTGACAAAATCTACTCCGGTCATACCTTCACCACGTTTTACCAATAATTACACTTCATATAGTAGGTACTACATGAATAGTTCCCCATCAACGCGTTCGTGGCTATGTTTGGTTTCCCATACGCCAACAATGGATGAAATGGATGTGTCGGTGGTCACTGTACAGCCGCAACTCCGTATCCCGTCAGGGGTGGAACACCTTCAAAAAATGTTACCGCACTTGTACGTTTTATGTTTGGTATATCGGAAACCTTCAATATAAAGCAGGGTACTAGTGCATTATAGGGACGACAAACGCGACTATCGAGATAATCGAATGTTGCGATTATAATAGATTTCACTTCTCATTAGATGTTAGGTTGTAGCAGTCGTAGTAGCCTTCCTTTCCCAGTTTCCTTCACTGCATTCTTGTTTGTCGGGTCTTGTTCCGTGTTTTACCGTGCGAGCCGAGTCACAGGTGGCAGATTAATTTGTTGACATAGGTGACAGAGTGTAGGATGCGATAATCTCCTTTGGACAATAGACAGGTGGCAGAGTGCCCATAAATAATGGACTGGGAGTGTCGTGATATCCTTCCAGAACATCACTCCTTATTATTAAGATCTCAAAATAAACCAGGGAATGAAGTGGCAGACACTGGAGGCCCCAGAGACCTGGAGGGTATCCCCACCATCCTCCACTATTATGGAGGATGATAGTCCCAGGACTATAAGAACTCGGCTCCTTCGCCTTCCAACTCATTCTACGCTCTCCTCAAGTTGATGAATTATCTCTCTATCCTCGCTCCTCCTCTCTCCTTATCGTAAAATATCCCAGAATGGTGTATACCTCTTAGGTAGAAACCACTGGGCATGTTCCTCCTAACGCTTCAGTGGTGGCCACCCTTTGGGTGGTAACCGGGGGTGTTAGATCCGCCTGACGTCTCGGTGGTGGACACCTTCTAGGTGTTAACCAGGGGCATCAGTCGTAACCTCTTCCTCCCTCTCCCCTCACCTATGCATCCACCACAGGGCGTAATTAATTTATTTGTGTGGGGGGGGGGGGGGGATTCGAGCAATTCTTTTGGTGAAAACCTTGAAATGATTACTTACAATTCGATTATGTACAATATTTTATTTTTTAAACGTCCAAATCGACTCATGTCACAGTGACGGATTCTTGCAAGTGGAATCCGCCTCCAAGGACGCCTTTGCCTTCTTGGGCTTCGGGTTGTGATGAATTCTTCGCGTCGAACCTTCTCATTTTTTCTCGGTCTTGAATCCTTTTCTGTGTCATTCAAAGAGAACAACAGAATTAAACCAACAGGGAAACGTGCAGTGTATTATTGTATTTGGTGCATTGGTATCAAGCGGGCACCTACTCGAGTCTTTATACTGACTCACAATGGTGGCAGCCATATAGCTGCATACGGCTGTCAGAAGGACAGGAAATCTTATTATGAAAAGATCACAGTTACGAGCTTATCGTAAGTAAACCCACCAAAATCGACTCAATTTTGTATTCACTGGCTCATTTTGAGGCTTTTCCCGAGCATACATGACTTAGACTGGAGATGAGGAAGTATATTTGTCAGGTAGGGGGAACAATTGGGCAGGATAGGTATTCGCCAAGGTATTCTACAGGGATTTAAAGATCACCTTTAATTTTTTCAATAAGGTAGTGGTCTAAAAACGCTGCAAAGTCCTTGTCACATGGGTTTATTATTCTACTGGACATACCTACAGAAAAAATGGCTGTTCATTCGTTGTTTCTCAAAAACACGAATTATTAGGCTCCTATTTTTTTTTTTTTTTTTACAAATTATCTTCGACCAATAATAAATAGTGCCATTAATTTTCCTGATTCACCTGTTGATACTACTTCTACCTAGTGTTATTATACAAATTTATGGTGATTTGAGACAATTTCCCAGGTTTTTTATTCATAAAAAATGAATTTTGGGAGCTGAACCTTCGTTACCACCTCAATTCTTCACTTTGGTCAAAATCAACTTCATATTCGGTCTTCTCGCCCTAAAAACATGGAACCGATACCTCACAAGCTCATGTTCACTAAAACCTCAAAAAAACCTCGAAAACCCCTATTTTTAAACCCATTTCCCCTCATAACACCCCTGGGTGTATTCCGATCGGGCTACCCAGCTTCGGAGCAGAACTAGGACCCAAATGTGTTCCAACAATGGGACCCAAACTGTGTGCGGAAGACCGACGATTTTAGACCAACATTTAACATAAATTTAAGGCTGAAACTTCGTCAGAACCTCAATTTTCCACTCTGGTCAACTTCGACTTTATATTCGGTCTCCTCGTCCTAAAAAACCATGGAAAAAGATACCTCACTCGCTCATGTTACTACAACACCAAAAACCCATATTTTTACAACAACTTTTCACCCATAACACCCTTGGGTATATTACGATCGGTACACAACTAGGGCCCAAATGGAGATTTTATGCGAAAGAACGAACTTTTCAGACCGAAAATGAAGTAGCTGTGCATGGTAAGGCGTACAGCGGACAGACATTGCATTTTTGGAATCAACGCACCTTGAAACGTAAAAGAAAAAATTTTGAGGGGGTATTGTAAAAATTTTTTGCTGAGCAAATACATAGGTGTATTATTCACAGAATGATAAACCAATACCAAAAGTTACCTACAGCAATGCCTTCACCAACGATTTGAGTTACCGACGTGGACTTGTCAATCCTTCTCAATGTAAGTTATACTGGATAACAACTTTCCGTCGTGGATAATATAAAATCGGGTCTGCTCACGTATTTATTATCTTTCTTTTGTCTTCTTTTTTTTAAATGAAAGACTTCATCCTGAGAATTTTGACACCAATGGCACTGTCTACGATAAGTGCCTACCTAGCTCTTTTACTGTGATTTTTCAAATATTCCAGAGGTTCCTACGTCATTGCACCCCTCCTGCCCATCTCTGGAAAATTTGAAAAATCATAGAAAAAGAACTAATAGGAATCGTAGGACAGTGCGGCTGGCTTCAAAGTTCAAGAAAGGAATCTAGTTTCATTAAAAAAAGTTAATCGACGAGAAAATCTTATCAGCTTGTATCATAATTATGTTCATTTTGCTCAAGTTCTGATCAAGTAATCATTTAGCAAGTTGACATTTTGATGTAAAAAAGGGTCAAGAGCTTATAATTTAAAAAAAATTCTATATACCTATATTATGTAAACGATGTGGATTCAGGTGAGTGGGTGATTGGCGTTTTTATCTTGTACGCAAGGTCAGATATCGTCTGGAGTGACACAGACGAAATGTATATATGGGTCATTCTCTTGACCATTTGATGTCCGCAGTCTTTAACATCGTTTTTTACACGGGTTTTCAGCTTCAAAAAAAGGTTTTTGGTATCAATTTGTAGGTTTTTTGGAGAGGAATTCAGTGGTATCGTTAAAAAGAACCTAGCACATCCTCAAGAAAAAATATTTCAATGTAATGTTTGAAAACGTCACGAGTGTTACTGTCCCAAGGGGGTGGGTGTGATGTTCATCACCATCTGAAATGAAGCACTCACAGATGAAAAAATTTAAACCACGAGGGATTTCACTGTTATATGATGCTGTTTCGAATTATGGAGGTTTTTTTCAGTTACCTCTAATACTTTAAATGTAAGCAGAATAAAAGGAGTGTCCCACTGTTTGGTGGAAAAAAAAATCACGAGTGTTACCATCAGTTCTGGGCAACACTGTTCATTGAAAATGGCGGGAAAGAGTCAGGTTATGTTTGTTTGTGCTACCAGCTATCAGTCCACCTGCAGCCTTTGCCCAGGAAAGAGCTGGCAGGCCATTTCAGCATTTTTCATCGAAAAACATGGCATGTCACAAAAATTATTCATCATGAGTGTCACCACTATTGTATTTAACATAGTTCAATTAAACATGCGAGTGCTAACTGCAGAAGTCGTAGTTTAGGGACATTTATTTTTGGGTGACCCCTCATATCTGTCCAGCACTTCGTTAGGTTAAGATTAACCATTTTGTGTAAAAACATCACGAGTGTTACCATCATGAGTGTTTCTATAATACTGAAGTAATACTGTAATACTGAAAAAACTGACAATTGATGCTCAAATATGTTATTCTGAACATCTATACTTAGTAACATTCCAGATACAATTTTATTCAAAAAGATGCTTTTTTTTCCCCCAACTTGAAGGTCCAGAAAAGCCGAATGGTCAAATTATATGAGAATGACCCATATCCTATGTAAAAAAAAAAAAAATTAAAATCGGGATGAATTCAGGATGCTTGGAAACGGATTTGCCTATGAAATTATTTCAAAATTCATGTTCGGAAATTTTGGACCCATTGCAATACTTTCATTTTCTACTGAAATTTGCCAATAAAAGACCGGTTCTAATAAATTACAGTTAAAAAGGACTGGCGCCTCTCAGACACCACGCGAGCTGTCTCATTGATTTTTGAGATGCAAGCCCTGCAGGGTTAAACGTGTTTTGTACAAAAATATGATCACTGTCACGTAAGAATTTCGCAGTTAGCCAGCGGAACCGGAGCGGTGAGACTTCCTAGACTTTGAAGCTGTATAAAATCCATTTGGATCAATAATACGTACCTCTATAAAATTATAGTATCAATCGATATTGAATTAAATGAAGAAATTTTTTTTTTTAAATTCAAAATCGAAATAAAGTCGAAATTTTTTCTTGAAAAACATTTGGAGCCATTGTAAGGTGATTTCTGAGGTTTTCAAGCCAACAATGAGGCCAAGCTTGTTAAGAAACATTGAAAATACACCACAATAATTATTCTGGGCGTGCACACCATTCAAGTATTCTTTCCCATGATTGGTAACTACATAGGCATTCATATATGTTTACTACAAGTACATGTTTAGTAGTTTAAATAAATAGAAAGATCGAATTACCTCATCGAAAAATTTCTTCCGAAGTTCGTCGTACTGCTTCTGAAGTTTTTCTAGGCGGTATTTGTAATCTTGTATTTCACCTTCATACGAAGATAGCGTTGCTGCGAAAATCTATTGAAAAATCAAAAAATGTATATACATTCTTCATATATTCTACACAAACCAACTTTCCTATCAATTACAGGTAGGTGCAACGCTTTACCCGGTTTTGGTCCGTTTTATCCTTCAATGCCTTCTTTGTGCCATTCAGTTCTTCGACCACGTCGGAACCGGGCAGGTTGACGAGTTTCTTCTTCATCTGGATGTAAACGGCTTCGAGATCCTTGAACCTGGCGTGGTGAGAACGAATCCAGCGTTTTAACGGAATCCCCGCGATACAGTAGTAATTATTGGACTATGTACATGCGTTTTAACTAGTTTGAAATTCTACCTTTCTTTCTCCAAAGCTCTGTTTTCAATTTCTTTCAAGAGCTTCTTTTGTAGGATCTGAACCTTGTCAATCAGATTACGTTTGTCTGGGTCAGTTCCCTGCCAATGAAAAAGTATTTATTGTAATAAAATGTAAAATTTCCAGTATCTGGCCCAATATAAGCTGAAAACTGTTCTTAATATCATCAACCTCGACGCTTTCCTGTAAAAGAGGACAAGTCAATCTGCTTGAATCAGTTGCTCCTTCCATGACGAATAACTACTGTTGTGCAATTGAAAATTACTCATCAGGACTGGGTAAGCCTGGGTCCTACCGACTGCGCCAATAATGTAACAACTAGCACGAAAATACGGCAATGTAATAATGACGCGAAAATAGAGCCAAGCAATCTGCACTGCTGGTAAGTTGCTTGAAAATTGCAGGCATACAAACCAAAGAAGAGGAAATCGTGTATCCCCTTGGAAACTATTGGGCACCATTCACCCTCTCTAGGTTCAACACTGTTGCCAGAGGTAATTCCCTTCATATGGTAACAAATGCCATGAAATTAACTTTGGTTTCTGCTGATATTTTACTGTACCACCACTCGGACGTTCAAGATTCAAGTGTGCATAGGTACATACAGGCACTCCAAAACGGTGTTCGATTTCTAATTCCAAAATTAAAAATCAGTTAAAAAGTCGTTTCATGCAAAATTTGCTCATAAAGTTATGCAGCACGACTAGGACTTTTCCTTCAAATGTTTCATTCGTTTTGAGTGAAATCGTTCGGTTTAGTGAAATCAAACAATAAACACTGGCAATTAATAGTGATTTAGGGGCCAAAAAATTACATTGACCTGACCTGGGATCGAACTCATTACCCACAGTGACTTAGCGCCTTCAAGTAAGAATCCTGCTTTGCAAATTTTGAACCTTTGAAACTATCGGCTCATAGCTCCAATTTGGTGGCTGCTTCTAGATGCTACATTTGAATAAGGAAGCACAAACTGTAACATCCAAAACCACTAATATATTGTAATTCTTTTTCTATATTTATAAGACTCAAACCCACCACACTGTCTCCACAGGTATAATATAACAATATGGTAACACTTACGACTAGTTCCTGATTATGATAAGTAACATTCTGATGCCAATAATATAGGAGGAGTGTCTCGAGCTCGACACAGTACGGACTGCCACTAGCGAACTCTAGCAGCCGACCAGTAAATGTGCACGTCCCCCAGCCACTGTAACGAAGTGCCACTTTTTGAAAATGTTCACAATTTAAACACATTTTTTTGGAACAGGGAACAAAATTTTTGCAAACTTTCTGAACAAACTACCAATTACCCGGAATAGTTATGAGAAATCCGTTTTCAGAATTAAAACATCTACAATAAGTAGTAAAATTAATGGTGCTGATGGTGCTGCCATCAGCACCATTAGTCCTGCCATCAGCACCAAGGAGATGGCCCTGATGGTGCTGCCATCTCCTATCAGAGATATCGCGTCATTTGATCTTACCACCTAATCACTGTCGTTTTCCATTTGATAACATACATGCGAGATAAATGTTCACATTTACTATCAGTCACTAGAATGCGCTAGCGATGGTCCGCACTGCATCGAGCTCAAAACTCCTCAATATAAGCGGTTTTGATTAAAATTAAGCAACACTGAAGAATCGACGTAGGTACCTAAGTCACACCCTGTAACCGACTGTTTCGAGTCTATTAAGCGGGTTTCCACTGTACTTACAAACAAAATTAGCATGCTTGTATGAATCACTAAGTACTACACATAATTATATCTATATATAAGCAGGTACTATATAAATCTCAGATACCTCAAGGACTCTCCATCGGTGGAAGTTAATAGGAGTTTCCAATTCTTCTTGAAGGGCGTGACATTTTTGTCTTTCTGTGGCTAAATCGCGATTAAGATGATAGATCTCGTGCCTCAAGTCCGCCATATTTTTGTAAGTAGCTTGCAAAATCTGGTTTTGGTACCTGGTTTCACGAGATTTGGATGTAATGATGCAAAATAGAAAATTCGTTACCTACGTACTAAGGCTAAATTGTAATATTTAGATCGTTTGATGATTTACCTCTTTTGCTACAAATATTGACGTGGGAAGTTCTCCGAGCAAAAAGCCAAATAGGATTGATACAAATTTTAAGCTTTCTATATGTACATCCGAAAGTGAGGTACGCCAGGCACTGAGCATGCTACTTGGGTGGGCAAAGGGATATCAATCTTTTCTGCGGCTGACAAGGTTTTCTTGGTGGGTAAATTTTACAACAGGGTTGTTTTTGGGGGCGATAAACTACCTATAGTAAAGTAAACAGCCACTGCAGGCTGGGAATGGCGCACCGAGCATGCTACTTTGGTGGGCAAAAGAGATATCAATATTTTCTGCAGCTGAGAAGGTTTTCTTGGCGGGTAAATTTTTACAACAGGGTTGTTTTTGGGGGCGATAAACTGCCTAAAGTAAAGTAAACAGCCATCCACGGTTGGGGCTTTTCATCCGACTGCCGAGCTGTCCTTGAATGAGAGGTTCAGAATTCAATCTGATCATTTCCGTCCTGGCTTCACATTGCCTCGCCCCCTTGAGTGGAGAGGGGTTCGCCCAACAGCTACATGGGTCATACTTGGCCATATCACCACGTGTCATGGCGGTCACCCATCCAAGTACCTCCTAACCATGCTCAAGGTATCTCACTTTCGGTGATCTCACGGGAACCGACTTATTCCACCTGATAAGGCCATTGGGCGATCGATATACTACCTACTCCTACAAATAATCAATCTAATCAATTCAATGGCCTCTGAAAGTGCACCATCGCTGGTTCAAGAGACCTGACATCCAACTGGCACTGAAGAACACTCAGTGCACTGACTCGAACTTTTTAAATGATCGATATAATATCCAAACCCTCACCTCAGCCTCGAAACTTCCAATTTGAGAAGCCTGATATCTTCGATTCGTTCTTCATACTGGTGCTCTCCTTGTCGGAGCATGTTGTTCATCAGGTCCACTTTCTCGTAGAGGAGGCCCAACTCTACCAGCCGCCGATCGAGCATCGTATTTATGACACCCATCTCCCTCTGAAACTGGAGGACGAATCCGATTTAAGTATAAAAGTAACTATGACGAGGTTTTGTTCCATCAAAAGAGCTCATGCAAAGATTTATTAATGGAAATTCTCGGTATGTACCTAGCTGGGAGAAAATAACCAAGAAATGTGCTGCTGGTCGACTCCCAAACTGCCATACAGCCACTCGATTCCTCAGCCCACCGGACTCGGCAGACGTAATGAAGGCCGACAATTGATACACAGTATGTTGATCACGGGTAAGGACATAGTTCTCCAATGGGTGCCTTCACAATTGCTCCGTTCCCCGAAATGAATGAACTGACGTGCTCTCAAAAGAAAGCGCCTGGATGCCACATATTGACAGACCCATTTCTTATGGCTTGGCCAAATCATAGATCAAGAAAAAGATATTCAGTGACGCCAAGAATTACCAAACTTGGCGCTGTCAGAGAAAGTATGGTCTACCTTACTCCACCCTGCCAATCGGACTGCTCTTGACAAGCCCCATGATGTTCACTTTGCTTGTTTTAATTTGTTGGCTAGCCACAGATCACTATTACCTGCAATCGCACCTGGACCAAACTGTAATTGATGACACTAGAGAGATCATTAACTGATGAAGACGACTGCTGGGAAGATCAGCAAGACAATATTGGGCTGCTATATACCTACTGATTTGGCACATGGCTGTTTGGCGAGCTGGTTGATGATAACGTCTTCTATGATAAGTTTTTAACTTCGCAGAACTACAGTCAAACTCGTTCTCCAACAGCTGTTACTTAATTTCAAAACAACACACTTAATCATGTTCTCATATCCCAATCATGGAAGCCATTAACACAGCCATCATCACAAACACGCTATCACATCACTGGTCTGAACTATGGCTGTTTTGTGCACTTTGCTAGGTACCAACCAATTAATAATGGATAATGAACAACTTCATCATCAAAATCACCAAACCTTAGCTTGTCTCTTCATAATAGCCTGCCTCTCCCTGTCGTCATCTTTCTTCGCGTTTTCGTAGGCTTTCTTCAGAGACTCGAACTTGGCTGCTTCTGCTTTCAATTCCTCAACCTTTTTCTCCAACTTACTCTCGTGAAGCACAGTCGAATTGTATTTCGAGGTGAGTTTTTTTGAAGCTGTGGAAATACAAAACCAGGAATGCATATCTACTCTTGAGCAGGAGAAGGGCCCATTTTGGGGAAAAAAAATTTTAAACTCTGCATTTCCATTAATTTAAATTACCTATTCCTCAAAATCTGACAGAACATCACCATTTCTTGAACTTTTAGTGCTAAATTTGAATGACAGAGATGTAAAGAAAACGGAGAACCACGAGAAAACTACAGATACAAATAATTGGATTGACCGGTCTTAATCTCAAGCGTCGGTACCGTGAATTTTGAAGTACCTACCTACCCTGTGAGCTTTCTTAAAGGTCTTTGAACTTCTAAAAAATCGCAACACTCAAGTAACATCACCATTAAATCTCAAAAAATACTCATTCAAACAGGTGTTATAGTGTTATATTCTTTGGGTTGAAGGAACGGTAAGCACAATTCAGGTTTTAATTACCTATTACATACCTAATTGCTCTTTTGTCAACCGTTTATCCCGAGTGGCCACTTCTTCTTTCAGTTGTTGTATCTGAGTAGCTTCAATTTTTGAAATTCGTTTCTGATCTTGGAGCATTGACTGTAACAATAAACACCAACAATAGTTATTTAATTCAGATAAGATAGATTTTTGATTTTCATAGTTATCTGCTGAAGAAATGAAAGTACGTTTGTTTCTTGCCACTTGGCATGTTGACTGTTCCTTTCGGCTTTAACCATTTCCAAATTGTTTTTTTCTTTTTTCAATAAGGTCGATTTATGAATGACTTCCTTCCGAGTTAAAATCAGCTGCTCTTCGTATTGATGTATAAGCGACATCATTTCGTCCATTTTGGTTTGAAGTCTGCCTTTTTCCACCTGCAGCCTGAACACGTAATACGAGACATTCATTCTTCTTCTTCTTCTTCGGTTTTTCATTTAGAAACAAGAATATAAGTGGTCTAAAAACTTCACTGAACTAACCACCTGCATTTACCTTCTCTTCTCGCGTTTATAGGTATCGTTCAGAGATTTCTGGTCCCTCAGCTCCTGGCGGGCATCAGTGAGAAACTGGTCCATAGCCTTGAGAGCGCTGGTTTGGGATTTCAACTGTCCCTGCAGATCTCCGTTCAAACCTATGGAGCAGAGGTAGGTGTATTCAGGATGGCAAGGTGATGTAAGTAAACCACTGACGTGTTTACAGCCATAGCTGAGAGGGCGGTGACATGGGAAATAAGACCCAGCTATGCGCTTGGTTTACCTGGACACATTGAGACCTGGCTGCCCAGTGGAAACCCTATTTATCGGACAATTTAAGCTAGGTTCACATGGAGATGCAATTCTGGACGGCAATCCAGTATGGCAAGTCGTTCTGCAATGCTATTGGCCAAAGCAAAATAGATTATTGCAACGCAATGTCATGAATACTATATCAAAATCTCCAGATATTTCCCACTGCGGATCCGTTGCCGTATCTGCGCAGAGGTTACTGCGCACACCTCTCCTGTTTGGTTGTCCAGCCATACTGGAATTCGACATTCCTGCTTGATTTTGCCAGTTAGATTTTGTGACGATATATGGGAATCCTGTCCATACTGGATCCGGGCTCTTCCCGATCTTTTTGACACGCGGCTGAAGGGGTGGTCGATTCGCGAAATCGAACCGTCAACTCCTGGAGGCATTGTGTTATAATCAAACCAGTGTCTCCGGGGGCAGCTGTCACACTGCCTTTCGTGAGAATGGAGAGGGAGAAACTACGCTGTATGGGCGGCGAAGTTAAACCCCTCATCCATTACAATTTCCGGTTATGATTCCGCTGCCATGTGAAGGCCTCTGTGGCAAAAATTATGGTGAACGCGTTGCCGCACCAGATTGCCGTCCGGAATCGCATCTCCATGTGAACCTAGCTTAACAGGACAAAGGGCAATTTCAACTGTTTTAATTTCTTAAGTAAAAAATCTTGGCGAATGCTTTCTGAAAAGGTGTTATATGTGGGGTATCCGACGATCGAAAGTGGGCGATAAACCAATGGAAAGTAAGCGAAATAACGTCATAGGTAAAGGCCTGGGAGGAATCCTCAGCGCCATCCGTCATTTCGTTTTCTTTCTATCCGTTTGTTGCCCAAGCTCACGGAGTTTTGAATTGGGGGTTTTCAAGGGTTCTAAACCCGATTCTGAGATCAAAAATAAAAAATTCCTACACACGGGAACTGCCAATTACGTTATTTCAACCTCACAAATTTCCCCCACGAATCTGGGCTGAATTCAGTTGCTCCACTCAACGAACGACTAACTGTTGTGAGCCATTTCATTCCAGATTGAACAAAATTATACCAAACCCACAACCCAACGTATATATACATATATGGCCCAACGGCCTTATCAGGTGGAATAAACCGGTTCCCGTGAGATCACCAAAGTTGCAATACCTCGTGCAGGTACTTGGATGGGTGACCACCATGACACGTGGTGACACGTCCAAGTATGACCCATGTAGCTGTTGGGCGAACCCCTCTCCACTCAATGGGGGGAGGCAATGAGTAGCCAAGTAAAGAGTGAAATGATCAGGTTGAAGATCCTCTCACTGGAGGACGGTGGAGGAGGAGGAGTCCGTGACGCTGGCAGAGCAGTCAGTCGAAAAGCACCAGCTTTCAATGGCTGTTTACTTTACTTTACTTTACTTATATAAATATAATATATATGTGCTCGTGAATGAAGTTCAAACTGACTCATACATAGCCCTCCAGAGTTCATCGAGCCACCGAGCAGGATACTACTCCAGCTTGGAATATGTAAGGGCCGTATCCGGCAAATTCCTCCTTGCCACTCTTTGACTATTCATTCAAGTGACATTAATTTTTGTTATTTTGATATTAAAAGCTACAAACTGATAAAAAAGCGGGTTTTCGTTTGAGACCTTCCTGAACAGCTGGTCTCATTTCCCATGCACCAGAGAGGGCAGCAATATTCATCTACTATGAGCATACCATAACCGCAACATCTCATAATTACAAAAACATCATCATAGGTTAATGGAACCTGGAGAAAAAGGAAGAACAGAGGACTTCAAGGGGTGAATGTTGGAGAAGACAGTGGCAGACATGAACAAGTGAAGAATAAGGCGGCCTGGACATGTGGAAAAGTTTTCTTCGCTTCACGGAAGGCAGAGAAAACGATAGACGAATGAAGCGAGTTGGCCTGAGAAGAATGGGGGTCAGAGGATGCCAAGGAAGACAGGACTGGAGGAGGATCGTTTGGGGGGCCAATACTCTTCATGAGCTATACCGCCACGGAGCAAAGTAATACATAGGTACCTATTAGGGATACTGACTCAAATGAAGAGAAAATTAACTGCTGTTCAACATAAATGGGATGATTTTTGGAATCTATACTCACCGATCATTTTCGCCATGCTCTCCGCCATCAACTTCTTTTCTGCCTGCAATGTGTCGACTGTGCTGTTCAATTCGGTTGCTTTCTTTTCCTTTTCTTTCAGGCTTTTCTCAAGAAACCGAATTTCAGCATCCATAGGTTTAGTATCTCTGACAGGACTCGCTCTCTGTTTGTGCTGTTCTTTACTGGGTTCTTTGGCCAGGTGTGAGGGGCTGACCACTTTGGGAACTTTGGGTACTGGCTTTTTCGTCAGATCTTCTTTCCGTTTTTGAACTTCTTTAGTGAGCTTCTGAAGCTCGTCACATTGAGCCTAAAGAACGATAGATTTTCCAAGGAAACGTAATTATTAGAATTTAAATAAGGACTATTACCATTTGCAGGTAACCTATCACTATCCCACATTTAGGTGGAATTGGAATTACCGTTTATTGGCTAAATGTTTACAAACAGACCTCAAGGGTGCTCAGAAAGTAGGTGCCTCATGCCGATCATACTGAGCACTGAACATACCTAGGTACTTGAATGCCCAAATGTTGACTTATTACTGTTATTAGTTGGTATAATTTTCACAGGCAAAATTACTTAATCAACAGTCTGTAGTACCCAACTGTTTTTCTATTTGAAGGTAGAGATAGAAGCATCCTTAGTGGTATTCCAATCAAATAATTTTTCTGGGGTATTCCAGTAAGCCTAAAAATAAGATGACTTTGGAAATATATTAGTTCATGTAACAGTGAAAAGGACGTAGAGTGTGGGAGAAGGTGATAACTATTGTGTAATATAAGGAAGGGAATGCGAAATAAAGACATCCTATGTTGAAAAAGCACGGGCCCTACATAGGTACGTCTACGTTACGGCCGGGCAGTGCCTGTGTGTGTGTGTGTGTATGTAAAAGTGGTACGGAATTACAGTATCCATAGGGATCTAGGCGATCAAGGTCTCCACGCATTCTGTCTAAAGTTTTAACGCTATTACTTTATCATTCAGAAGTGGTCAAGTTATGTTAGAGGAAACTTCACTTATTATATTATTTCCATCTCGATCTTGTTTATTCCGCTTTATTTGTCCCCGGTACTACGTGCGTTTTAATGAAGCTTGAGGAGGCAGTGAATTATCTCTGTAACGCCTTTTTCAAACTCCCCGTTTCTATTTGCTTCTAACATTTTCTCGACGAACAGACCCGATTTTTGTTAACATCAAGCAATGTACTTTGAAAGAAAAAAAACTGGAATACCCCCATTTAAATGGCCCAAGCGGGGATGGGAGATACCTCCGAGAGAGCCAAAGAAAACCTTGGATGTAGCTTATGGATGCTTACTAGGATCGCTGAAGGATATAGGTAGGTGGAAAAATTATTGTCTCCCTGTCCAGCCCTAGAATGGCGTGTATGCCCTCAGAAAATACCTAACTACTCGAACACCCCAGGAAAAAAAAAAATCTTTTCCTCAACATTCTGCCCTAAATAGTTATGCAGGTACGTTACTAGCCCTGGGTAGCACAATAAACGGATCAAGTGATTCACAAGTTTGTTTGCAACAATATATCAATATAATATATCTATTAATTGGATCTTTTGTTATGCATCAAGTAGGTATAACGTGTAGGTAGTGAAAAAGTAGAAAGGAAATACCTCCTCGTAGTTCTTGGACGTTGTTTATTGCACCAAAATAGGGCCAAAGGTTTGTGGGTTCGTGAGAAATTGAATACCTCAAATTTTGCGTTTGCGCATGCGCAGTCCTTACCAATAATCCAATCATGTTGAAATTCATAGGGGACCATCGAGGAGCTACACCCAAACTATCCACTAAATGTGAGCGAAATCGGGCCATTAGCTCGTAAGAAACTAAGTACCCACCATGGACTTCGCGTTTGCGCATGCGAAATGGCCATACTAATCATCCGACCGTTCTGTAATTCACAGGGAACTAGAGGTGTGCCGATACCGACCTCTGTTATAAGTGCTCCTACCTACTCCAGTCCCATGGGTGGAACTGTTCCAAATTACCAATCCTGTTCCGCTTACCGATCTGAGGGGTTTAACACGTACGTAACTCCCTATGTTGCCATGTTTCGCATTTTTCCAGCTGTATATTATTTTGATTTAGAGCAATTAATTCACTGTGACTCATAAATATAAATTTTGGACTAGGTACGGGCCCTTCGCGTATTATTGATATGTAGATGAGGAGTACTGGATATCACTTGTAGAGTACCTACCTATAAAAAGAGTAACTCATGTGAATTTCATCAGAATCTCTCGAACCATTTTGGAGTAGGTAAATGTAAAAAGGCTCAAAACGACGTTTTTTCTAAATGTATTCTGGTATTTTACTTGAAAATATTGATCTAAAAAGCTGTGATTATTACAGTAGCTTCCTTCTGTATAGGTACATGGAATCGAGCCTCGAAATCAGATTTTTTAGATTTCGTAAATTCTGATTCGCAATCGTGTTACTGGTTACATACACGTAAAGAGGTCAGGAGTGCGACAATAAAATGGTTATTATCACGATTATTATGCTACTGAGGTATGTGGGGAGGTGCGAGGCTGTGGTTGAAAGGGGGACGCAGCGTGGAAACAGGATCGCCATGGATTGAGAAGGCTGCCAAATCGGAACGGGATCGCTATGGATCGAGAACGCTTTGGAGAAGTGCTAGTGCCGAAGTGCATTCCGATACTTCGGGATCAGGATTGGGAACGTGGAATCATGGAAGAAGGTTCCCGGAGTATCGGAACACGTCTACCCGGCCCTCGAGACTGTGTATCGGTATCGGTAACTTGAGAGGCCTAGGACGGTTCCACCGAGAGAATAATTTTCCACATTTCCGATCCGAGAGTATCGGCACACCTCTACAGGAGACCACCTGGATCCCAACCCCCGTGATTCCTGGAAATTTCAGTAAAATCGGATTTGAGATTTTGCGAACAGACAGACAAAGAACCAAATTCGTTCAGAAAGCAAATATTTTCCTCTCGAAAGTATAAATAAAGCCTCCACTACGTTGGTAGAATCGGGTGCAAAAGTTTTGTTATAATAAGATCAACTGTTCAAAAAAAAAAAATAGACTACGGGACTAGAGAAATATTCGATTTTAGAGAAATCAGTGACGTAAACTGCAGCGGATCTTGAAAATGACGCTACTCTCACTCTTCATCACTCTCAAATTATCGCTAAAATCGCAGCTCTCAATGTTTATCACGTCCTAAATTAAAAGCCGTCATACTTCGTCACCGTCAAATTGAACTGCAAACACGGCGCTTGATTCTTGCTTGTTTACAGAATTTACTGGCGGCAATTTGTGTTCATCCTCCAACCAATTCAACTTCCTCAATTGGTTTCTGAGCTTATCAACCATCTTCAGTTGTCCCTGAGTATAATAACCGCATTATCACAAAATCAAGTTCACATAGCCCTGAATTACTACTATTTGGTCAAATTCACATTCATAAATGTTTATTATAGGTACTTACCTAATAATTATGCTTCTCATTAAATTCAGGTTATTCAATGAACTATTCATTTGTACATAATAGTCTGTGCCAATCATTGTACCTCATATCACATCAAGTTATATGCACGGTTCAGTTCGAGTGATTGAAAGAATGCACCTACCGGCGCATATCGTTTAGGTACCGATCGTTCTGACAAAGTAATTCTCTGCCCGAACGAACGTTTCAACAAACGACAGTTTCGACAAAGTCCTGCGAGGTCATAGTCGCACATCGTTTTTATAGTATCCGACAGAAATTTTGGCCTGCGCATTTAGCCCCTCCACCTGAGTGTAACGTAAGAACGACGAATGGTGCCGAAGAAACCTTCCACTATGATTACAACCGTCAATTCTATTCTCCACATCCGAATAATATATGTAACATGTCATAAGTATATTGATCGAAGTCCTACAGGAAACCGTTCTAAAAATTCGCAGCATTCACAGAGGAAGTGTAAACCCGCAACGGAAAGAAACATGCGAAATGTTAGAATTTGTGGAAAGATGGTGGGAGAATTTCCTCAAGTCCGAAGAACAGGCATTGGAGGTGATGAACTAGGTACTTGACTGATGTGGGAAACAGATTTTCAACGTCTGTTTGCGATTTTTCACGACTTCCCGACGCGACAGTATTCTTACTGTCAAGAAATTAAGGTGAGTGAACTCTTTATTTCCTTGTTGCCATAGCACACCAATTGTCGAAACAACCTCCCACCGGTAAAAATTCCATTGTCGAAACGGCCTGCCTCCTGTTGTCAAAACGGCTCATTTTCAAAGTACCATAGGTATGTCGAAACGGCCTAAGCCCGCATCTGCCAAGTGGATGGACAGTACAGCTACTACACATTGTCACCTTGATTCATAAAGATGTGATTCAATGTCTCCTCATTCTATAGTAGGTACCATCCTGACCCATGACAAAGCCACAACTCAGTTACTCTAAACCGTTCAAACAGAATCGAAGGTTTTCGTATTTCGCGCATGCGCTCAACACCAATATTCCGATCATGATCAAATACACAGGGGAACATCAGAGACACAATCTGTATGAACCCTGAACATACCAAAATCGATCAGGTGAAAATCGATCGAGTAGAACAATGGAGTTACGGAAGTGTTACGAATTCCCTGGTTGTGCCTGTCTAGCAGAAAGTAACTGTCAGGTTTAAATGAAACTTTAGGACCGACTCGCTGGACTCTCGACCATCTCTTGGCTTCTTTTTCAAGTGCCTTTTCCTCCAAGAACGTTGGCAATGAATTGCACGATTGTCACCATATCCACAGCAATCCGGTACAAGGATGCAGAACTAAGACCAAACCACTGCCGTAAAATGTTCAACACCTCTTTACCCTCAGTCAGACTTCAGAAAAAACTTATGAGCATAACGTTGGTCTACACCATTTTTTCACTGGCTTTCGTCAAGCTCATGATAGTGCAGTACGAGAACAGCTTTATTATTTATGATGAAAAGCTCAGCGTCACTAAGAAGCTGGTCAGGCTGATAAGTAATAACAACGAAAAACACCAAGGGAAAGGTTAAGATATCGGGAGGAAGAGAGTTTCCAGTTAGGACAGAATTGCGGCATGTGGATACACTGGCTACGAGCCTTTTCAACTTCACCATGGAATAAATAATGTGGGGAATTCAAACGAACCCAGGGGGCACAATCTTCAACAAGACGAACCAACACCTGGTGTACACTGATGGTGCGAATGTATTTGCAATTAACACTGACAGTCTCGCCACAGTAGTTGATGAGTTGAGGCGGATGGCCAAAGGGAGACGTCTACAGATCAATGAAGCCAATACCATGAACACGAAGACCTCAAGAAAGCCACCACAAACCCAACCGGCTACCTTCAATTGCGCACTACAATTTCCCCACAATTGGCGCCTTGGTGACAAAAGACAATGACATTTCTGTAGAAAGTAAAACCCGAATCATCTCTGGGAGTAGGTGTTTTTGGAGTAGGTATCCGGAAGGTATTGGAATCTTGTGGACTGCGAGCAAGGCAGAACTCTCTATTTACCGGACTGCCACACATAGGGAAGTGAATCTTGGCTACTGACGCAGACCAGCCAAGGTATGCTCAGCTGCTGGGAAAGGAAAGTCAGAGGCACACTTTATGAGGGAGGCAGATGGAGAATCCGACACAACCAGGAACAGCAGGCATCATACAGACAGCCACACATAGTTGCTTTCATAGGGCTGTGTAGACTAGGGTAGCTTGGCTTCGACAAATGGATGAAAAAGAGGGGAAAAAACATACCACCAACCGAACGCCAGGTGCAGAAGAGTTGGAGGCAGGCCTCGATTGCGTTGGCTGGATGATGTGGAGGACGACCTCAGTCGACTGCAGATTTGGGCTGGAGAAGGAAGGCTTCCAACCACAAACTTGGAGTGAGATATTCGAGAAGACCCTGGTCCTCTAATGAGAGTAGTGCCATACAAGAAGAAGAAGAATGTGGACTGACCAGCACAAACCATTCAAATTTCAGCTCGCTTAGATCCATATTTCAGTAAGATAATGGTGGTGATTTCGCTGGACATGTATTCGACTCTTGCATGAATACGAAGTTTTCTTACCTTTAGGAGAATGGAAGCAACCCCCAGCAACTGAATTTCATGTTCCATAACAAGTGTTACCTCAACCTACACTTGTGCCTAATAATGAATTGCACCTAGGAGTAAAACTAAAATGACGGAACTTACATCATAGTCTGCCGATAGTTCGGCGAAACGTCGTTCGTTTGCGGATATCCTGACTTTCATTATGTTGAGTTTCCTCTTCAAAAGCCTCTCATTTTCTTCGTAATCTTCATTTTCTCTGAATAGTTCTTCAATACCTGACTAAATAAAACAATTGATTATTATTAATGTTGAAAGAGTGAGGCTAGAGCTTTTTTGTACCACTTAAATACATATTCTCGTTCCAAAATTCTAGAAGCCCAGAGTGACTTTCTCAAAATTTCAACAGCATCGAAAATGGTGGTGGCCGGCATCAGAATATTAGCAGTTCAAGATGGTATTGGCATGATTTCTAGAATCCCTTTCAGCCATTACCCGGATATGGATGGCTTTGCCAGTGTACATACCTAAAGTTGGCGGAATTTTGACTTCCATTACAATTTTACAGGTTACCTCAACGAATTTTCACTGTAATCCCAAGTATAACTATGGACGCCTAGAGCGCATTCTAGTGGAGACTGAACTACTAATCGGATGTAAACCGCTACATAATTGATTTATTTCCTCCCTACCAACAAGTAGCCCACCGTCAACATTTTTCCCTTGATGACATAAGAGTCATTCAGATTCAACAGTGCCAACAACGTTGCAACATGATTTTCTCACAGACTTTCTAGCAAGGTGACTCACTCCTGGCAGCTATTATTGCAGAGTGGACTACAGTAGAACCCCTCTCAAACAGCCTTGTATCTACCGTTATTCAACGGCAATGGACGAGATGAACTTACGAAAATGGATTTAAAAAAAATCTTTTACAGGAAAAAAATACAAAAAATAACGGACTTTTTCAAATTAATAATGATATAATATTATGACCATATATGAACATTAGGTGTTCAAAGTTTATGTAAGTTCGTGATGTTTAATTTTTTTGCTTCGTTTATTTATACCTACATATATGTACATAAAATAAAATGAGTTGCAATAACGTTCTTATTTGTTTGTTTATTCTTGACATTTGATGAAATATGTACGTTCTTTTTGAACGAAAATCGATTTTTGATGGGAACCTAACGGGTAACCCGCCAGGGTCTCGGTCCCGACCGGACCAGTTTAAGGAAGGTTTACTGTAAAGGCCGATTCGGGTTGCCACACCGAGGGATGTAATACTTCAGCTATGGGATTCGAGCCGTAGAAGAATATTCTAAGCATATAAGCTATGAGGTTCCAATCCCCAAGGGGAAAGGCTTGATTTTAGAGGACTAACCTTCAAAACAACTGAGGCCGATTCGCTAAATGAGCGTCAGCTCCATTTTCAAATAAACTACAGCACAATCGTTCGAATACATTGCCGATCTTCAGGAATCGAGCGGTCAAAGGTGATAGTTCACTCAAGATTCGCAAGCTTAGGAGGCAGAGTTTGACTCCTTACATTTCTCAGGGTAAGGATTAAGCACCCTGTGAATGCATTGTTTAAGTGGCTCTTTCAGTCTTAATGCTTCTCATGACATCAAATCAGTTAAACCTTCATTTAAATGTATCCCAATATTTTCCAGATTTAATGAGAAACCAATACTGTAACAAATACAGAAGTACCTAATTGAAAACATTAATATACTTACTGCCAACTCCTGGTTAGTGTCTCTGTGGATGGTCAGTTGCTTGAAGCAATCCATGTACATTTCGTAGAGATTTTCATATTCGACAACGAGCTCGTTATAATTTTTTCTAAGGTCGCTGATCGTATTCTCACTCCCAGCTGCCTTTTGTGTCATTTGTTCAGCTTCCGCTATTTTCTCCTATGACGAATCAAAACAATGAGTGAGTAGAACACCCACAAGGACGAAACTTTGGAAATAATGTGCTTTATAATGAATGATATCAACAATATGGCTCAACAATATTACTGGATGTCTTAAAGTATTCTCGGCGGTTTTAGTTGATTTATATGGGGTTCAAATCAAAAAAGGAACCTGCACAGGACTTTTTTATAATCACGGTAAAAAAAAATAAGGTATATACATGGTTACTACAACGGTAAGGTACTTGCTTACGGAAAACTGTCTCCTCAAGTCCTCAATGATTCCTTTTGAAGTCTCGTAGAGACGCGCGTATTCTTCGCGCTCTGCGTTTGCTGTTGACACCATTGCTTCAGTTTGCATCATGATCTTCTTCATTTTTTCCTTTTCCTTCTGCATCCCCTCTCGAGTTCTGCCCATCAGCTCCAAACTTTAAAACAACAAACCCACTGCATACTAAATTCGCCTAATGAAAAAGGCTGCTGGAGTAGTTCGGTGTCCATTTTCCATGATGTTGCCAAATTTTCACTGGAGTAAGCTTAAAGGCTCAAGGTGTAATTGTAACTCTGTGGGTGACTTGAGTTATTGGATCGGAGAGGAAAACGAAAATATAATTAAGTCAACATTGTGGTCCTATAGATGATTTCTTACACTATGCCCATTTCTAACAACTGAAGAACCTTCCATAAAATGAGCTAACTCTGAGAAAAGAATCTCTCCAGCAGGTGTAACAGCGTAATGTATCATTACGTTAACAAATTGAATTTCAACTCACTCTGCGTCCAATTCAGCTGCTTCGATTTCTTTTTGTTCCACAGCCAGTTCGAGTGTCTTCACCTGTTTACGCAAATAGTCTACCGTTTCCTGAAGATCCTGCTCTCGGAGATGTGACATGTCAACACGCTTCTGCAGGTCCACTAGTTCCTGTGGAACAGTATTAATTCTGACAAGATACGAAAGTATTATAATGAGCAATTTTCGTGGTTGCAAATTCTTTCTTTTTTGGGCCAAATTCTGATCAATTAACACAACACTTATAACTGACCACATAATGAGGTGTTCATGTCGGAAAGTCTAGGCAGAAAACAAGGGTGAAATTTGAATTTCTGAGTTCCTGCTAGAAATGATTATCATCAGGTAAAATGTGGAGTAGTTAAACTCAAATCCCACTTAAAGCACTTGTGCATCACTTCAAACAATGTACAGAACCACAATGGATGGATGGATAGAACTGCAAATTTATAAATAAATAAACCGAGGTAAAGATCGAGGCAAAGGTTCTTGAAGGTGCCACGAATGTTTGCAATTTCTAATGTTGGATTGTTGGCAGCACTGAGAACCTTTGTCTTTGAGGCTTCCCTCCATTCCTTGGGTCAACAGCCAATCAGATGTCAATAGAACTGGTATGTCATTTTTTGCCGTCTCTGGTTCCTAGTATAACGTTTCTTTAGCTACCTAATTTTGAGCGCTCCAGTGCTCATCATGTAAGTTTAAAAAAAATAAAATTGAGAAGATGGCATTTCAGAGGAGAGCCTGGAGGACTGATGTGGCGATGTCGCTTCCTAACCAGTGTGCATGCGCCAATTGGCCAAAGCGCCAAGACTTGGACAATTTTTCTCTCCACTTCTGGCTAACTTATTAATAGTAGGTACCCGTAGATAAGCTTCCTCGCAAACCATAGCTTGGACACCCCAGAGTTGCCAACCACAAACTCAAGCTCAGATCTGCCTACAAACTTTTTTTAATCAATCTACGCACTTTCAATGAATTTGATAAAAAGAATTCAATTCACCGTTCTTTTTAATACATATCCATGATGTAAAAACAGTTTTTGAGTTGACTTTATTACAACGACCATCCGTAGGTGTAGGTCCGACATCCCTGGCCTTGTAGAGAAAAGTTATGTTTGTAGTTTTTCCAACTTTAGTTTGCCTTTGCATTAAAAATAGCGGACCTACGTAGATATCTAATTTGGTACTTAGGGAAAGAATACAAAAACTGTGAAATTCAACCATTTGATTTGACAATGACTTATCTTGTTGACAATGATAAGCACCAACATCGCGGGGCACACTGATTATTGCTGATCTACGGGTATTATTATTATTAAAAGCTAACCAGAAGTGGTGAGGAAAATTGTCCAAGTCTTAGTGCATGCGCAATGCGCACTTGTTAGGGAGCAGCATCGCCACATCAATCCTCCCGACTCTCCTGCATTTCGGTTTCTTTATTCTCCGTCGTCTCCAGACTTGAGGTTAAGCACAAAAGTACATTTCAGACCGCAGGAGAGCATTTTTTGTTTATTATTTTCAATAAAAAACCTTCAGAACCGAGCACGAAACACTAATCTATTGTAAACCCCCCTCAAAATTTGATGGTTTGCTTTTCAGGGTAAGTATGCATAGAATCCAAAAAAAAAATTCTGTCCGTACGCTGTACTTGACACTTCCTTAGTTACAAAAACAAATAAATAAATAAAAATGAACCGTTGGGTAAATGAAGCGTTTATGTTTTCCTGTCCCATGTACATGCATGTGCAATGTACAGAAGAGCTTCAGTGTTTTGTTCACTGTACTTTCCCCTGAGATAATATTAGCTAGTAAATCGGTTTGTAGGGATATACGAAAACGAATAAAAATCATGATTTAAGAATTGAAAGCTCCCACGTTGTGCTCAAATCAAAAAGGACAAAAGTAAGAGCCAGAACCTAGGTACCAGCTGTTCAACTAGCGTTCCAGTACTCACCTGCTCGAGAGCGTTTTTCTGGTCGACAGTGATACTATTCTTGTACTTCCCCAATGCACATGTGAGTTTTACAATCTTCTCCTCTTTCTCTTTGATTTCAGCTTCTTTCCGTTTGATCCCCATCTTGTATCGTTGCGTCTGCTCCTGCATTCGTGTAACGACCGACTGCACGTTCGGGAGCGGCTCTTCGAGCGAAAGGAGATCATGAACCGCCTGCACGTAATGTGAAGGTGCTTTAGAGGAGGTTAAGGTGCCACGTGTGTACATACTATCATAACCTGACAATCAAATAACGACGAATTTGTTGATAGGGTTTCGAGTAAAGGTCTCAACTTGAATCTGCAGGTGTCAAGTGATCACATTTCATAAGTTAACTTCGCTTAAATATTTGGTTAAAACATAAATTCATTCACTGTCCCTCGATGTGACTTGGGTGCCCCATGCAGTGCGAATGTTAATTCCTTTTTGTATGAAAAAAGCGATTTACTAGAGAATGTGCGATTTACGTAATAATTATCCTTTTTTTGGCGAAATTCTGTTCAATAACGGAAATGAACACTTTTTGGCCACATAATAATGTCGGAAAATCTAGGCAGAAAACGAGTGTCAAATTTGAATTTCTGAGTTCCCAGTAGAAATGATGTATCAGGTAAATTGCCAAGCAGTTTTCAACTGTTGAAGCTTCTCTAATAAAAGTCATTCCCGTCAGACCTCAGGTACGCTTTACTGCTTCCCATATTATCTGGTGGGATATCAGTCACACAGAGACAGTTCAGCACAAATTTCTTCTTACTCAGGAATTTCGTTAGGGCACTAGGGTGGCTGATCTGAATTACACTGAGACAGCCAAAATGATTGGCTTACCTTCACTTCAACGCGTTGCAGCTTCACTGACTTGATTACCCTCCCCCAATTTTTCCAGTAGATTTCCCTAACTTTTTGTAATTCCTTTCCATCCAACATATTATTTAAAAAACTCTCCAGTAACCCGTATGCAACGCTCTGCTAATTTGCTAAATTATTCTGATCTAGATTTGTCTTTATCCTTTTCTAAAATTAAATCTTCTGTGAGGGGATCATTTGAAACTTATTCATGAACAATTATACTTTCTGTGCATTCTCTGCATTTAGTACCTAGTTTCTGTTTGTGCATTGTACTTTCTTATATTTACTTCACTAATAATTATTGTCTTTGTAAAATGGGTTCTACGTAAATTTTAATAAATACATAAATAAATAACCCGAATTAAACAAAATATTTAGCTATGAGGTGCATCATGATAAACTCACTTTTTCATACTCAACCGCGATTTGTTCTTGTTCGTTTGCCAAGACAGCCCAGAAGTCCTCTCTAGACTGCAAACAAGATCATATTAATTGTTATAGTGCAACTGCTTTTGCTCTTAATTCCATTTCCCTCTTTACTTCACTACCGCGCTTCGATCTTATTACGGGACTCGTTAACTAATTTACATGGCATCCAACCCAGTGAGCACTGTGTACTACGTACTGTGTCTTTAGTACGTACTATATATATTATATATAGTATATAGGTGAGAGCAAGTGTAAGTTGCTTGGATATCGAGGCACGGTCAGGTTGAATTGAATAATGCTTTATTCCGACGATTTATTTAATCATTATCAAGGAAATCTACAAAAATAAAACAAAATGGATACCTACTATTACAGAATCTTAAGGGATATTTTTTGAAAGCAAAAAGATGAACATAAATTGGTAAAAACTGTTTCATACTAAAATATGGAAAAAATTGTTCAAAATTGAATTTTATCTACATACTGTATATATGGTTTTGGTTAACATTAACCAAACTTTGTTTAACTTTGTTAACTTTGGTTAACACCCTAATAATAGTATTATTTTAAAACACCATATACAGTAGATAAAATTCAATTTTGAACAATTTTTTCCATATTTTAGTACTAAACCGTTTTTACCAATTTATGTTCATCTTTTTGCTTTCAAAAAATATCCCTTAAGATTCTGTAATAGTATCCATTTTGTTTTATTTTTGTAGATTTCCTTGATAATGATGAAATAAATCATCGAAACGTCGGAATAAAGCATTATTCAATTCAACCTGACCGCGCCTCGATATCCAAGCAACTTACACTTGCTCTCACCTACATATCAACGGTCGATAACTTCAACTCACCTATATAGTATATATATAGGTATATTAATATATATTAGGTATTTATTGTTGCTCTTATACCCACTAACATGAGTTCATGTAATACTAATGTATTAAACGTTTGGAAAAAAACTCGCGTTTGGTGTAAAAGTAGGAAACATGACAATCTTACTGTTCCGTATTCACTCGGCCTTTTTGAACCGCCGTCGACGTTATCTTGGGAAGAATCTTTTAGTAGTGAACTTTTAGAAAGACGGCCGTTAGACGACACCGGGAGCCTCAAAGATGACATTAAAAAAAAAAAAAAAATTGAAATTTCACGAAACAAAAATTGACAAATTATTTCCGGAACTCTTCCTACACTGCTTCACCATTCCACCTAGTCGGGTCCGACGACAGGAGCACAATATGAATCATGAAATGCAAGCTGTTCTATATCCCCTACCGAGCACTAGCTTCTTTCTGGAAAGCTCACCGCGTGCCCTACATTGATTAGAAGCAAATGGAAAACGTTGCCCAGGTGATCCCCAAACACGTTTCACCTGTGTGATTCTCCCCCACCTGTCATTTTATTACTGATGCAGGTACGACGATTACGTTTTCACGGAAGAACAATGTATTGACTAATTCAAGTTATTAGTTAGGTAATACCTGTAACAATGTCTATTTTAGTAGGTACGTTTTGCTCTTTCGGTAGAATCAAAATCTGTAGGGTCGGTATAGATTTGAATCTTGGATTGGGCCAATTAGGGTTACCAACGGACATATCAAGAAGTTGTCGATATAGTTTAGCAACCTGGTTAAATATTCTGATACAGGTAAACTACTTAGTGTAAGTAGTTACCTATTCAAGTACTAACCTACTACCTACATTCCTTAAGCGATCACTCAATCTCAGGTGGACTGACACATCCACATCTTGCCTTTTCCACCAACAATGCAAAAACGCTGCAAAGTCCTTGTCACATGGGTTTATTATTCTATTGGAGTTCTAGAGATTCTTGTTGGCTGTTAAATTTATTGTTTCTTTCATGTGGAATGATTGAAATAGCTATTTATGATGATTTCCACCAATTTTGGCCCCCAAAACATGAAATAGGTACGCTTTTTTTTCCAGATCATCTTTGATCATTGGTAGTGCCATTTAATGGTCTTGATTCACATGTTTACACATTTTCTAATGTTATTATACACATACTCATAAAAAAACCATTTTGGGAGCTGAACCTTTGGTAAAACCTCAATTTCCACGTCTTTGGTCAAAATCGACTTCATATTCGGTCTTCTCGTCCCCAAAAACATGGAAAAGGATACCTCAAAACCTCATGTTACCAACATGTTGCTAAAACGCAAAAAGTACCTATTTTTATACACATTTTCACTCATAACACCCCTTGGTATATTCCGATCGGGCTGAAAAGTTTCGGGACACAACTAGGGCCCAAATGGAGCATGTGTGCGAAAGAACGATTTTTTTAGACCGAAAATGAAGCCCGTACACGTGATACGGCGGACGGCGGACAGCGTACGGCGGACGGCCTACGGCGGACGGACATTGCATTTTTGGAATCTACGTACCTTGAAACGGAAAAGAAAAAATTTTGAGGGGGTGTTATACAAATTTTTTGCTTACATAGGTGTATTATTCACGGAATAATAAACCAAAAACGCTGCAAAGTCCTTGTCACATGGGTTTATTATTCTATTGGACTTACCTACAGAAAGGTTGGCTGTTCATTAATTGTTTCTTTCATGCGTAATAATCGAAATAGCTACTTCTGATGGTTTCCATTAATTTTGGCCCCCAAAACACAAATTAGGTACGCTCTTTTTTTTCTTTTTTTTTAAACTATCTTTGATCATTGGTAGTGCCATTTAATCGTCCTGAACCACGTCTTGACACTTTTTCCAGTGTTATTATACAAACTGATGGTGATTTCAGACGATTTCCCAGGTTTTTCACTCATAAAAAATCAATTCTGGGAGCTGAACATTTGGTAGAACTCAATTTTCCACTCTTTGGTCAAAATCGACTTCATATTCGGTCTTCTCGTCCCCAAAAACATAGAAAACGATATCTCAGAAGCTCATGTTACCAATATGTTGCTAAAACGTAAAAAGTACCTATTTTTACACACATTTTCACTCATAACACCCCTGGGTATATTCCGATCGGGCTGAAAAGTTTCGGGACACAACTAGGGCCCAAATGGAGCATGTGTGCGAAAGAACGAATTTTTTAGACCGAAAATGAAGCCTGTACACGTGATACGGCGGACGGCGGACGGCGTACGGCGGACGGCGTACGGCGGACGGACATTGCATTTTTGGAATCTATGCACCTTGAAACGTAAAAGAAAAAAGTTTGAGGGGGTGTTATAAAAATTTTTTGCTGAGCGAATACATAGGTGTATTATTCACAGAATAATAAACCAAAACGCTGCGAAGTCCTTGTGACAAGGGTTTATTATTCTCCACTGAATACGGCACGACTGGGACCTCAGTGAAGACCCACAAAGCTAATTTGACGGTTTTAAACACGGACATTAGGTTGCTATTTCTGACAAATTATTTGCAATTAGTGAACCTGCCACTGCAATGTCGTGATTCACTCGTTCCTGTGTTACTGTACAAATTTCTGGAGATTAAAGCCATTTTCACAGGTTTCTGACCCGTAAATGTTGAATTTTGAGTGTTCAAACTTCGTCAGAACTTCAATCGTTCACTCTGGTCAAACTCAACTTCATATTTGGTCTCCTTACCCTAAAAAACATGGAATACGATCATAGATACCTACCTCACAAGCCCAAGCTCCCTAAAACATCAAAACTACCCAATTTTACCCCCATTTGTCACCCATAACACCCTTGGGTATATTCCGATCGGGCTGCAATGGGCCCGAATGGAGCATGTGCGCGAAAGAATGATTTTTTTTAGACCGAAAATTAAGATAGACATCGATGATACGGCGGACGGTGGAAGAACAATGCATTTTTGGAATCTATGCACCTTGAAGCGTAAAAGAAAAATTTTTGAGGGAGTTTTCCAAAAAAAATTCCGAACCGAATACACAGATAGAGAGATAGAGACTTACCTCCGTAAGTCTATTTTGCGCTCGATACCGAGCATCAAAAATTGCATCACAAAATCTGGATAGGCTTTGCTGAATTACACGTATCAGCCCAAATATTAGGGGACGATTTTCAAAATCAACGTACAGCGTACGTGAAGCAATGTTGTACACAAGTGGATGGCAATTCCATGTAATGTTTGGAATTAGGCAGGAACATTGAGGGCCAGTGTATAGAAAATATGTAGTGAATAAAAATATTTAAATCATTTTTCAGATATTTTAGAAGGTACCGACCTACTGTTCGTTTAGTCAGACTGCCAGTGTAGAAAACACCATCTTTTCATCTAAGTAAACCGCTTAACCCACAGTGTGCCACTCTTCAATGTCACCCTAAAACATTACTCCAGAATCATTTAAATCCACAGTCCCTTGACTGGTAAAACCTACGTCATAACATGCGTTCTCCTCACAACAATAATCCCTCAAATGCCTATGAACTCTCGTAAAACTCTGAGCAAAGATTGCAATTTCAAACATGTAACAGCCACTCGGAATAGGGAAGAAAGTATTCGAAATGCACGCCATACCATTACTGGTATACTATCATCAAACATGCCAATGATTCTGGAGAATACCGTTCATTCTTCAGCATTCATTAGATTCCTTTGGACAGCGCCAGAACTGGTCCAAGATCGAGAGTTGGCTGTTCGGCCAGACAGTACAGGATTGTTCAGGACTAGTTCTATCAGTCATGAACTTTTTCGAGGATGTTGATCCTGCACATGCGCACTTATGCTTCAACCTTCAGCTTATGTGGAAGGTCACTTCAGATTATCCGTATCCGTTCAGAATCATTAGCGCGCATTCTGACAGACATAGTTCTGGACTCAATCCTGGACGGTTCTATACCCTCTGTTTCGGAACGCAGTTCCATAGACTGGTCCAGGACTGTCTGTCCGAAGAAATCAATTGTCTTACCAATCAGCAAGTCGTGCCTACCTATCAGGTTAAGAACAGCAAAGACTGCCAACATCGAACATACAGTGGAAGCTACCGCTAAAGGCAGTAATTGCTATTTCTGTGGGAGGACCACGGCATCCCAGACTCCCTGCCCCTGCCCTGCAGTAATGCAAATGCAACTTTGTTCTACTAAAGGGCATTCTGGGAAGGTTTGCTTCTCCACAGAATGACTTTTCAAGGCAACAACAGCCTCACTGGACGTAGGTTCTCTAGCAACTATAGTAGCCACTTCACCTACACTTGCGAAATCGACAGTACCTATAAAGGTAAACTGGGTTTTCGCAGATGCCCTGATTGATACAGGAAGCTCCCCGATCTTCTGAGTTCCACGTTAGTTCGTGATGCAGCATTACAAACTACTGAAATCTAGGGGAATGTTTATAAGTCCATCAAGCTTTACGTCATTGATGACTTGTGCTCAGACATCACCTTAGGGCACGATGTACTACAAGCTCATTCCTCAGTTGAGATCTTGTTTGGTGGAATGAGCCCTACGCTGAAAATCTGTAGGAGTGTTGAAGCTGTCTTTGTACAACCCATTCGATATATTCTCATCTCACTCAAAATTGCAAGCTGACAGCTGTTCAATCCAAGGGACATAGATACCAACCAAACTCGATCTAGAATTCCACAACTCCTTCTGCCACAACTCTTCAGCTATGACAGGTCTCATGAAGTAAGGCTGCGTTTCCAAAACTGCCCTTTTGGTGAACCACCAATTATTCCTGCGGTACAGAGCAGTCCAAACTGCTTCTTGAGGCATCCAAGTTCATCGAAAGTTCCTATAGTACTTTTCCTATTCATCAACATAATAAGAAGTCTGTAACTGACATTTCAGGTAGGTATATGCACTTTGAACCGTTTTCGGGGTTATCGAAACCCACCACTTACCAATTTTCTTTTCGTGCCACCAACAAATGTAATAGATACAGCTGATAATGAGGTGGCTAGAGAAACACCGCTCTTCCTCATATCGATATCCGACATCGGTTTCGCGAATAAATTCACAGAAGCGAACAATTATGTTTTAAAATTCGTATTCGATATTGTTACTTAACAATATTATAAGATAATTAAAATCAATAGTATCAGATTAGAAAAACAATGTAATGATAAACCATTGCTGTAGAGTTTCAAGTACCTTGGAAACTATGAACAACGCGGTTCCCGTCATTTTCATGATTTTTTGTGATTTTTATTTTAACACTATAAATACGAAGGCTTATTCCAGTCAATATCTCATAGATAAAACCCTTGGATCCTCGACTGGATATCGATATGGTTACGGTGGCTCTCAGGATTAATTTGACCTTCGCACAAGGTGAGAAGTACACCTAACACATACACCACACCAATAGGTACCTACCTAACATAAAACAGACACCTTACATATACCTACCTAATATAAAATTAGTATCATAGTTTTGGCTGAATACTAGGTAACGTGGAATCACAAATAAGTAGATGAATTTAAATTTTGCACTATTCAGTGATTTGTATTAGGAGTTATTAAATTCTACACAGAATTGAACAATTGAACACACTATTATCGGAATATCACCGTAATTTAAAAAGTTTTTTTTTTTTTTCTGAAAATGATTTATTGCACCAAGTAACACTTATTAGCAACATATTTCTGACATATATTTATGCTGAAATAACGAAACTTAAGTACTGAACTAAGTTCCTGAAGTTTTTGAAAGTTAGAAGTGCTAAGTGTTGTACGTGCGACGTTCACTGAATTTTCACTGAACGGCTTTAGTTATCGCGAGAACACCCACACTCACTTCCACAGGTCATGAGGCTTCTTTCTCTTGAGACGTCTGAGTAGGTTGTCAACGTCGAGCAACTGGACAGCTTCTTCATTGACGTGAACTTGTAGCCGCTTGTGATGGGCTATGGCTTGCGTCTTGATGACTTCATTTACGGTTGGGATACGAAGTTCTTTGTGTAGTCGGACATTTCTGGTGTACCGGTACGCGTCAACACAGCATCTCAGTACATTATTTTGGAACCGCTGTATAACATCACGGTTGCTTTGAGCAGTGCAGCCCCACAGCTGCGCTCCGTAAGTCCAAACAGGCTTGAGGACTTGATTGTACAAAGTCAATTTGTTCTGGATCGACAGCTTTGAGTGTCGACCCATTAACCAGTACATTTTTCTGAACTTGAGTACAAGTTCTGCCTTCTTTTTCTTGACATGCGACTTCCACCGCAATTTAGCATCCAAGGTCATGCCTAGATACTTGGCTTCATTGGCGTGCGGTATAGTCTTACCGTTGAGATGAACTGGGAAATAATCGAGCTTGCGATTGGTAAAGTCGACATGAACCGATTTCGTTTCATTCATCTTGATCCTCCATTTTGATGTCCAGTCTTGGAGTTGCTTAATGGATCTTCTGAGTTTAGGTATTGTTACGTGATTTGTTTCGCCGACTGCAAGCACTGCTGTGTCGTCCGCAAACGTTGCTATTGTGTTCTCCTCTCGTTCTGGCAAATCACTGGTGAACAAGACGTACAGGAGTATTTAAAAAGTAACAGTCATTTTTGAAAAAAGGTCATTTTTCCAAGAGTTCTGAAAATATATTTTTTTTAAATCCCCATTTTGAAACCAAATACTTTTTCCTACGATAAGTAGGATTCTTTTTCTATGATTTTTCTAAGTTTCCACCAATTCTCATGTCAGTGCTCCCGTCTCGCCTGGCGGGACCCTCCACGCCCACTGTGACATCAGAATTTGTGGTAGTTTTGGAAATCATAGGAATAGAACTACTTACTGTAGGAGAGTGCGATTGGTGTCGAAGTTCTCAGATGGAATCTAGTTTCATTCAAAAATAATATTTTGTTACCCACGCGCGTACCTACCCCATTAATGCCTTACACTGCTAATAACGTAGGCTAATTTCTTCAATTTCACTAATCAACTCTGAAATAATTGCCAACCAACTTGAATCAATCACACTAACAACAATCATACCAATCATGATGTACTATAATTTATGTATTAGGTATGAATCAGAATTATTTCCATGTTTTTCACAAGACTCCATAGGTTTTCATATTATTTAAAAACGTCAGGTCATATTATGATTATTCTGAAAACATTGTAACACGTGACCAAGGCTTCGATTCTGTTTCACTATCCGCATCGTCTCCTTCGATGGAGGACGAGTCGTCGGAACTGCTTTCCATATCAACAAGAATAGTATTCAGTCTTTTTTCTAGTTCAAGAGGATCAATATGGTACTTGTTTATTTCAGTATATGAAGGAGGACGAGAGAGTTTTTTTTTGGGAATGCTGTACCAGTATCGCGTATGGGCATCATAGCCACAACACTCGTTCGCTGGGCCGGACTCAGAGAAAAATGTAACACTTTTGACTGGCTCCGGCTTTACGGTCTGTAATGATTCTTCACAGTCGCAGAAAGCTTCATGGAGACTGCTCAAAGTTCTGTCCAGATCCTCTAAAACCACTTGGATGCCGTCGAGGTCCCCATCCCAATCAAATCCTTTCCCAATTTCATCGAAGAATAAAATACGATTGTTCCTGAAAGCACTTTCTGGCAGATCCTTTCTGAGTCCAATTTTATTGTGTCTGTCATCAACGCAAGCCACTCCAGATCTACGTCTCGTTTTAGAAACAGGGACGCCTTTGGGTTTGGTTTTTTCTTTGTTATGTTTGACTGGACCAATGGTTGGGTCAAGAACTTCTTGATCAACACTTCCTACTTCGGCCATCATGCTGTCCTTTCCTCGCGTTTTGATCCGATGACCGTTGTGCCAGTAGTACGTCATGGTTGGTGGTCTATCCACCAGTTACTTCCAAAAGCTCCTGAAATGCAATATTGACCACTCGGGAATAAGCAATAGGTATCAATTTTCTAAGGTCATCCGTGGCACTTAATGGCACAAGTGTAAATATTGTGTACGCTGGAGTACCTTAACTACCTACCTACTTCTGCTTATTATCAAAGCGTTTATTTTAATATAACAACTAGCTAAATACTAAAGAGTAATACTGTACAAGTGGGTAACAAATATTGTGTTATTTATTTCACATATTATTGTAAGCTGGGGAATCAAGTCGCTCGACTTGCAGAAGTTCCCCAGAGGGGCTGGCATGGGTTAGCGCCCTCCAGAGCACAGCAGACAAGGAGCCCTCTGGATGGTTGCGCTTTCCACCAGCAGGCAGTGGTACGGTCGACAGTAAGGGAGAGGCGCCCTCACTCCACTCAACCAATACCTGGGCCCCCACTCGACCTATATGTATAACTGTAGAGGCAACCCTCCAGAAGTCAGTCCAATCCGAACTCAGCGAGAGGTACATAGTTATCAACTGGCGGTAGATAAAATATTTCTGTAAAGGTAAGCCCCCCCTCCCCGCAACCCCCTTTTCCCTTCTGATTCTGGGAAAGAACCTGGCACCCAGAACAAGACAGCCAAAACAGGTATTGTATGATACTTGTAGCCTATTTTTTAGGGAAGCGGGAAGTCTTCGGGGACCAACTAGACCACAAATGGGACTACCAAATTTCATTAATTTTGGTTCATGGTAATTGAGGAAAGTAGGGAGTACAGCGTATGGCGGAACAGGACATTTTTTAGTTCCATTTTCGGATTTTACGTACCTTGAATGGTAACCATAAATGTTGAGGGGTGGGGGGGGGGGTTAAAATTTTTGTTTATTAATTTTTTTCATTTCGATTCCAAGGTTGAAAATAATAAACCAAAAGCAAGTTTAGTTTGTCAATAAGATCTAGTTAAAACCTCCCTCAGACTATTCTCCGATTCTTTTAACGCTCTTACGTCCTGTAGGTGCCAATTCACCTGCAGGTAAAGATAGCTTTGGGGGAGGGAGGCTTTTTTTATTTTTATTTCAAGCAACCCTGGCTTCAACACTGCAATGAAGACTAAAACATATTTATGATGACTGATGATTAGCGTTTTTTACTGTAGTCTTTACTTTACTGGACTTATTTACTTTTACTACTGCCTACCTACTTAATTATCTGCTTTGTCCGTTGTTCCGTTATTGACTACCAAGATTCTGATGCAGCATCATTAAATGCAGTTATTTGAATATTTCCCTTTTCAGGTACTCACCTATACCTGCCTACCTACCGACCAGGCAACTGAATCCTTTTGTTATCGATATGAGTACATCTGGATTGAATATTGTTTCTGCTGCTCTAAGACCTTCAAAACTGTTAATTACTGAAGGTAATAAACCAAAAGGTTTGTAGGATGGTTCGATGGGTTCCCTCTTCAAGGAGTTGCAGCGTCTCATGTGATTACCCACACGTTCAGATTATTTTTTAAATGGAAGTAGAATCTACTTCCATTTAAGGAATCCATCCTGAGAATTTTGACACTTTCCTAAGATAATTAGGTTTAGTTCTACGACTTTTTGGAGCTTCCTGCGCTAGTGACGTCACTGCATCCCTCCAACCAGGGCAGGACCCCTTGCGCTGTGTGACGTCACTAGGGTAGGAAACTTCTAAAAATCATAGAATAAAAACTACTTATTGTGAGAGAGTGTGGTTCGTGCTTCTTGCCGAATTATCAGGATGGAATCTACTTTCATTTAGAAAAATAAAATTACCTACAATGTTTCAGACCCAGTGGTAATAACGCTCATTCAACTATGCATTCATCACCAACAGCCCTTACAATCGTTACTTAGGCGATATTTTTGTTGCGACCCAATTCAGTTTTTAAACCAAGTTTAATCCGACATTATTCAGGAAACGGCGTTTTGAAAATGTGTGGCGATACTATCCAATGCGTCGGTGTCGGAATCAAAACTGTATGTTGGCCGAAAAAACTCTCCGGGCTGATGGCCGGCTCTGACGCCAGTTGACGTCGATGGTTCATCCGACTTCAAACTACATATTTCCAACTGGTGCATCCTGCTCTGGTGGCATTTGCGACCCCTTTCAGTTTTGAAGGTCTTAGAGCAGTAGAAACAATATTCAATCCAGATGTACTCATATCGATAACAAAAGGATTCAGTTGCCTGGTCCGTAGGTAGGCAGGTATAGGTGAGTACCTGAAAAGGGAAATATTCAAATAACTGCATTTAATGATGCTGCATCAGAATCTTGGTAGTCAATAACGGAACAACGGACAAATCAGATAATTAAGTAGGTAGGCAGTAGTAAAAGTAAAGAAGTCCAGTAAAGTAAAGACTACAGTAAAACAACGCTAATCATCAGTCATCATAATGTTTGTCTTCATTGCAGTGTTGAAGCCAGGGTTGCTTGAAATAAAAATAAAAAAAGCCTCCCTCCCCCAAAGCTATCTTTGCACCTACAGGACTTAAGAGCGTTAAAAGAATCGGAGAATTATATGCTGAGGTAGGTTTTAACTACATCTGACTGACAAACTAAACTTGCTTTTGGTCTATTATTTTTGATAATGAACCTTTGGAATCGAGCATGAAAAAAAAAGTATAAAATAAATAAATGGAAATTTACCCCCCCCCCCCCCATATTTGTGATGGTTTCCGTTCAAGGTACGAAGAATCCGAAAATGGAATGAACAAATTTTCTGTTCCGCCATACATCACACATTCCTTAGTTACCATGAATCAAAATTAATCAAATTTGGTAGTCCCATTCGGGCTCTAGTTGGTCCGCGAAGCTAGGAGTTACTGTCGGTCATCTCACAGGGGTGAAAAATAGGGGTTGAAATTTCTCGAACGCCGTAGCTCAAAAAATCAATAGAAGGGTAGGTATAGGTAGTTTTTTTTCAATATTTTTAAATTGATCTTGAACCAAACAATTTTTTGAGACCATCCGGAGCATTGCACGTCCAGCCATTCATCTGCACCGAAAAACTTCGTCAACATGATCGTGAATGAAACACGCTATAAATCCGGCCCAGATATCATCACTAGGGAACACCTGATTACAATCACCGATTGCTGTATGAAATCGAGGTGGTTGGTCCGAGATATAATTTTATTTGAAGAATGATGGATCTTTTCTATTTTGTTGATAGGTAATGTTTCAATTTTAACAAACGCTATGCTTCATGAATAACAACAAATCTAATTCCTACCCTAATTCCAATTTTGAGCCTGGACGGGTCATTGACCTTAGGCTCATAAACCAACATGAGTTTAGATCTTGTATTATGTATATAGACTCTCTAAAAATCATTATATTTGTTGAATAAAGTATTTGCTGAATAAAAAAATTGAATTGAATTTGAATTGAGTTTGGGGGCCAAAATTGGTGGAAACCATCAAAAATAGTCATCAAATAAATTAAGAGTCCACATTTTTGTATTTATGTCCGGTAGAATAAAAACCCTACGTGACCAGGACATCAGAGCATTTTTATTTTTTTTAAACTATTTATTTTTAATGCTCGTCCAGCGATTATTCCGAAACTCTAGAACGATTTCGATCAATCTTTTTTCAAATGAAAGAAGATCATCCTCTGGTCGTCCCATTATACCAGTATTTTGATAAGGATTGGCCCAGTATGTAGCCAATAGAAACAGGAATAACGATATATCGGTCGATATATCATATATGATAACCGATTATTCAATATTCCGAAACTACACGACCGATGTAGCTGAACCTTCTTTCAGATGAAAGAGGATCATCCCCTGGTGGTCCCACGCTAGTTTTTTTTAAAAGTAAAAACGCTGCAAATCCCTGCACAACGGTTTATTATTTTGTACAGAATACCCTTCGGTTACAGATCACAGCTCTCTGTATAGATAACCCGTCTATATAATATAATATGTACTATTCTATACATATTATGTGAATCGCAGACCCTCCGTAGGTTAGTACCCTAACCCCGTAGGTACTCGTTGCTAGGTACCTATCTAAATCACGAGTTAAATGTAGCTAAAATAATTCTGTCGATGACAAGCAGTAACTAGAACGGCAAAAAGAAACGCAAATAATGAAGTTCTGAAGGAAAATTGTTGATATGGAGTGAAATGGATGCCCCTTCTGCGTAGATCACTGTTTTCTGTGGTCAATACCTACCTTCGTGGTCAAGTATAATGAACCGTTGTGTAATAACTTGCCCATCAATAATACTTCAACGGTTATTCAAGTCCGATCAACAAAATCCAGCCCTTTCTTGGTTGATGAACCGCTGTGTAATAATTTACCGTTGTGAAATAATTTACCGTTATGTAATATTTTTACCGTTGTGTAATAATTTGCCGCTGTGTAATAATTTACCGTTGTGTAATAATTTACCATTGTGTAATAATTTACCCAACAATAACACTTCTTAACGTTTGTTCAAAGTTTCAGAAGTACCTACCAACTAAATTCAATAGTCCATCACTTATCAAATGAAATAATATCGCAGAACAACCAACTCGACTTCATACAGCCATCCTTGATAATAATCAGGTGCTCCCTACTAGGGATCACCTGATCACTAGGGAGTCCCTAGTGATGATTATCTGGGCCGGATTTATACCGTTTGATTCACGATCGTGTTGACGAAGCTTTTTGGTGCACACGAACGGCTGGACATACAATGCTCCGGGTGGTCTCAAAAAATTGTTTAGCTCAAGACAAATTTAATAAAGTAAAAAAAAAACAATACCCTTCCATCGAAAGTTTTCGAGCAACGGCGTTCTGAAAATTTCAACCCCTATTTTGAACTCCTTAGAGATGAACTGACAGTAACGTCGAGCTTCGAGGACCAACTAGACCCCGAACAGAACCTATAACCCGAATTTCATCAATTTTGTTTCATGGAAACTAAGAAAAGTGGCCAGTAGGTACGGCTTACGGCGGACAGACAGAAATTTTTTTATTGCAGTTTTGGATTCTACATACCTTGAAACGTAAACCATCAAATTTTGAGGGGGGGTTAGAATTTTTTTTTTTTCATGCTCGATTCCAATGGTTCATTATTGAAAATAATGAACCAAAAGTAGTATTAGGCCTGTACTGGGACAGTTATACTCGTCGATTTCTACTGCTTTGATAGACACTGAACGATTTGACGACAGAGAACAGCCTTCCAGAGTGCTGATACCAAGTACCTACATGATAGCGTGAGGTGTATTACTGAGCTGATAGGTCACTATAATTATTGTCGTTGGCAAAGAAAAGTGCAGGTAATTAAAAAATTTTTTTTTGAAAAAACCTCCGAAAAAAGCACTAAAAGAGTAAAATAATTCATAAGCACTGTCGTAAGCCTGAGCGTAGGCTTATGACACGGCGGGCGGAAGGTAGGGTTGGTTTGAATGAGTTTGGATGAGGTTGGTTTGGTTGGATGAGTGTTAAGGATGTGGGGAGGAGGAGAGGGGTGTGTGTCTGTGTGTGTGTGTCTTTTGCTAAGGCCCCACGGTTATCACCACAGCAGGCGTCAGTTGGAAGAGGAGACTAGCACCCCACGATTATCACCACAGGAGGTGCTAGAGGCAAAGGCGCCCCGTGGTTAACACCACAGCAAGCGCCGGGAAGAAGGAGGCTGGCACCCCACGGCTATCACCACAGCAGGTGCTAGAGGCAAGGGCACCCACGGTCATCACCAGAGCAGGCGCCAGGAAGAAGGAGGCTGGTACCACAGCAGGTGCTAGAGGCAAGGGCGCCCTGCGGTTATCACCACAGCAGGTGCCGGGAAGAGGGAGGCTGGCACCCCATGGTTTCACCACAGCAGGTACTAGAGGTAATGGCGCCCCGTGGTTATCACCTCAGCAGGCACCGGAGAAGGGTGTGAGAGAGAGAGGGTGTAAGGAGGTTGAGAGAGAAGTACCAAGTTGGAGAGTGATTGGTCGAATGAAGAGCTGGGCTGGCCGGACTGCTTATAAAGGCCCCTTTCACCCCGTCCCCCAACAGCCGTTATGACCATTGAGGGCAGATGGTGTTCGATGGAGGAAACCCTTCTACTTTCCCCGCAGCGTCGCACAGCTCGTCGTTCCCTTCGTTTATTTGGTTAAATCTTCACCATATTACATAGGAGTGGTAAACGTAGAATTTTGAGGGGTTCAACGACAAGCACCTTTTCGAGACTCAATTTTTTTTTTAATAGGTGAATCTATTGATCGCGCTAAAAAGAAAAATATTAAATAAATAAATAAAAGAAGACTTCTAAAAACGCTGTATAAAACTAAATATACTGCTAAGGACTTGGCACAGAAGCTTCCTCGTGGTCTTCACAGTATGTCACCATTAAATTTTCATACATAAAGATTCAGATTAATTAACGGATTAATTAACATAAAGATTCAGATTAATTAACGGAATTATTTCACTGTTGTTTAAAATAAGGGTACCTAATTCGGAGTTAGTATTCATGCTTTAAGATAAAGTAATTAGTCCACGTATAGAACTGAGAACGCAAGAGTCCCTATCAAATTTCAACTTCCTAGGGTGAACGGGAGAGAATTTAGCACATCAGCTGATCCGGGTGCGGAGCCCGTCATTTCATTCGTCGACGCACAGGCCCTTCCAGTATGTAGTTCTATGGTCTGGAATGTACGCAGTGCCAGTGCCACGTGCCTGTGCCACCGCTGATTCAATCATGATGAATGTCGTATGGGACCTCAAGGGACCTTACCCGCATCATCACTAAAAATCTGACCAAAATCCGTTCAAAACTGATGGAGTTATGACCGTAACAAGAAAATCTCGTTAGCGCCTGCGCAGAGGCTACCGTTGATTTGATCATGATGAAATTGATAGGGGACCATCTAGCGCTAAACCCACACAATTCCTGAAAATTTGATTGAAATCGGATCAAAACTGTGGAAGTTATGTCTGTGGCAAGGAAATGTGGACTGACAGACAGGCACGAAATCAAATTTGTTCAGGAAGCCCTGAAACGCAAAATGGGAGTGGAAATTTTGGAGCGCAAAAAAAATTTTCATTTCGAAAGTGAAAACAAAGCTTCCGCTGCCTTGCAGACTCGGAAGCAGAAGTGAAAAATGATTTATTGCTATGCTGAACAAACAATTTATTCAAAGCCAATTCAACAAAATTTTTTAAGTCTGCGCCAAATTTTAATTAAAAACCCCACACAGCCTTCATAGTATCCTTCGGTTTTATAAATTTTAGTTGAAATTTGGTGACTTCATTCTTTTATTCATTTAATAATGTTTTATCAATCTCTTGTTTTGTTTGATTCTAAAGCACCACGCATTCCTTCTCAATACCTATCCGATTTTTGAAGTCAGGTACCTTCAAAAATCGCTCTAACGAGGAATTACATGTTACTTTACCTCAGCTGCCCCAAAATCGTTGTTCGACGTTACCTCGTCCTCCCCTGCATCTTATTTGGTTTTTGACCCCCAAAAAAGTCCGAAAATAGTTTACTCTTCGTGAACTTCTAATACAGGTATGCGCCACTGATTCATACTTGCTAAAATGAACCTGAAGATCTTGCCAGCGACCGGAAATTTAAACATTCACATAATTCTGAAAACTGGACTAGAAAATACCCGAGTGATTTTGTAAATTAGGAAGTGTTGAAAAAGCACTAAGTAACTTATAAACTAATCCATTTTCATGGAGTGGTGAGTATAATTTATGAACCTTCAAAAAATATCTATGGTAGGAATCAGGTGCCTTCATCCTTGGAGAAATCTGACGCATCGGGAAATGTGCCCACAACTTTGTGATTATCTTTATTCCAAACAAAATTAGATGGAAGTATTTACCCGTACGTTGGAAAGAACCTTCAAGCCGACATCCGTGTACTTTTCAGTCCATTAGTTTTCAAGTGAAACGCAGCATTTTTCGCAGGTTGTCAGCGATTTTATCAGATAGACAGCGATTTTATCTGATGGATGTACAAAAAGGCCGATGTACTCGTACGTTAACGACTCGAGCAACGACATGTTAACAACTTGACTTCACAATAAAGACCGCAAGCACAATCAAACTTGATACGCCGTCATGAGGGCGCTCACATATCTATTGCAGTCAACTCTTCTATTCACGGGCGCAAATAGTGGCAGAACGGCAAGTTATGTAGTCATAATAATTATAACTATTTATTTATAGTAGAAACGAATGGAATTCCATTTAAGGGATGAAACGTCAACATGGTATTGGTGATTAAGATGCAATCAATTCTTATGATATGGACGAGTCTTGTGATTTGGATGCCGACCTATGTAGGCACTCTAAAGCCTAGTTCACACCGGGCAACAAAATGTTACACACATGTTTATGGATGTAGACATGTTGGTAACATTTTGATGGATGATGGCAACATGTTGAAGGATAAATGTTGTCACAGTGTTGCCCGTCTAAATCAAACTCAGGTTTTGTGGAACTAATAATGGACGAGACTGAAAACTGATTGTTGAATAAATGAGTTGAGAAAAATAAGTTGAAAAATCAGTTGTCGAAAACTTTTGGAAAGATGAGAATGAGTTGTTGAGATATGAGAGATGTTTAAAAGATGATTCAAATACATTTTGAACGGATACTGAATTTATGAAATATTTTTGAGTTTTGAGAGACTGAAAGATTTTATGAAAAATCTGTTTAATTTTTTGTAGATTTTCGAAAGATGCTTTAAAGATGAAAATGAGGTGTTCATAACGGGAAAACTTTTGAAGTCAGTTGAAAATCACTCCAAAATAATCTACTGACGAAATTTTATTGGTTGGCTCTGGGATATTGTTGGAGACTTGATGTTGGCAACAATGTTGACCCTCCAGACTGAGCGATGTTTTCCATTTAGAATAGACAACATGAATACAAGTTAGAGATGTGTAAGATGCGTTCAGTTCCAGGAGTTAACTCTCACTAGTTCAGTCAGTTCTGAGGTGCGTTCTTTGGGACACGTTCACCAGTTCTCCAGTTCAATCGAGTCTCTAATCCAAATTCTAATTATCCCGACCTAAAAATCCCCAAAACGGGGTTTTGATAGGTCTGATTCAATAAAAAGTTATAAAAATTTAATAGTTTAATACTATATATTTTCATACAAAATCGCAATGGTTTGGAAAATCCATCACAATCAAAAATGTCGCTGGAATCTAATAAGAGAAGCCTCATTGACAATCAGCAACGAGTGGCGAAGGGAGGGGTTGATGAACAGATGAACTGGTGGGAGTTGGGAGGGGAATCCGAGGAGTTAGGAACGCGGACTAGGCGGAAGAACGGCTGAACTGAGGAGTTGTGAAAAGGAGGGAGGTAGGAAAGCGGGAGAGGCAGATGAACGGGTAAACTGAGGAGTTGTGAAAAGGAGGGAGGTAGGAAAGCGGGAGAGGAGGATGAACGGGTAAACTGAGGAGTTGTGAAAATGGAAGGAGGTAGGAAAGCGGGAGAGGCGGATGAACGGGTAAACTGAGGAGTTGTGAAAAGGATGGAGGTAGGAAAGTGGGAGAGGCGGATGAACTGAGGAGTTGTGAAAATGGAGGGAAGTAGGAAAGCAGGGGAGGCGGATGAATGGCTGAACTGAGGAGTTGTGAAAAGGATGGAGGAATGAAAGGGGGAGAGGTGGATGAACGGGTAAACTGAGGAGCTGTGAAAAGGATGGAGGTAGGAAAACGGGAGAGGCGGATGAACTGAGGAGTTGTGAAAATGGAGGGAGGTAGGAAAGGGGGGGAGGTGGATTAACGGGTAAACTGAGGAGCTGCGAAAAGGAGGGAGGTAGGGAAGCAGGAGAGGAGGATGAACGGGTAAACTGAAGAGTTGTGAAAATGGAAGGAGGTAGGAAAGCGGGAGAGGCGGATGAACGGGTAAACTGAAGAGTTGTGAAAAGGATGGAGGTAGGAAAGCGGGAGAGGTAGATGAACTGAGGAGTTGTGAAAATGGAGGGAGTTAGGAAAGCAGGGGAGGCGGATGAATGGCTGAACTGAGGAGTTGTGAAAAGGAGGGAAGTAGGAAAGCGGGAGAGGCGGATGAACAGGTAAACTGAGGAGTTGTGAAAATGGAGAGAGGTAGGAAAGCGGGAGAGGCGGATGAACGGGTGAACTGAGGAGTTGTGAAAATGGAGGAACGGCGAGCGGGGAAGGGAAGAATGGTATGAATGTAGAGGGGCAAAGAGAGGGTTTGATGACTGGATGAACTGGTGGGACTATTGTGAGGAGTTGTGAAAATCGAGTGAGGTTAGTATCGCCTGTTCAGTGAGAATGTCAACTTTTTGGTCATCTGTTCAGTTCGGATATGTACCAATGAATGGTCCGTTCAGTGCTGAACGCCACATCCCTAATAAAAGTAACAGTCAACAAATTTCTTTGATGCAGCCCGATGTTGCCATGTATCCCCTATACTTGTTGTTGTTGTTGTTGTTGACGGATACATGTTGCCAACACCAATATCAACATGTCATTTTGTTGCCCGTGTGGGCTAGGCTCAAATTCTCGAATAAATGATGATTTTAGGAAACGTGTATAGGCACTGTAAGACAATGTATAATACAAAAGTTGTCTATTATGTTCTGTTTAGGGCCCATTTGACATTATTGTCATCTCAGTCGACCACTGTCCCGCTCGAATGATGGATGAAAAGTTGATATCACTAGACGTCAAAACAAGCAGATTGTCTAGGGACAAACTGATACTGAATGTGAATATGTCCATGGGTATACAAGTGGATGACAAAATTGATGTAGGTAATTTTGAGCAACGAACATAGAGTAGATACCTACCTACTTAAATAACTAAGGTGATTCGGTATTAACGCAAAGAATAGCTGGAGGCAAGTCACTGCATAATTTTAAATATGAAGACTCAGCTCAGTTCCAATGTCATCAGTTGTTGTAATTATGAGTTGACCTCATTCTGAGAAACTTGTTTCCTCGTGTTGACAATGTGAAGTTCGGTTTAAAGTTCTGTTCAGATTTAATTTTGTGTTTGTTAATGTAGATGTTAATAAACGTAGCAAAACAAACTAACCAAGGTTGGAAGGACAACTTCTTCATATTCGAACTCAAGAAAGCCTGTACCACCTTGAAGATGTACTATCCCTCAACTGAACGCGATCTGGCTCGTCAGCTGAAACTGAAAGCAGGGTGTCCGATACCACCTGTGAGTGTTACAGGCGTTTCATGTCCTGAAAGAATTCCAAATTTATACTGCCAATATACATTTGAATATTTAGTCCAGTAAAATAAACTCCGCTGGGGATGACTGAAATAAAATAGGTAGGTCCCAACATGAAGTCTGTTTAGTGACCTACACCGAGATGATGCTGATTTAGTATGCGCCCCCTCCACCAAGCGGTGATAATGTTTGGTTTGTTCAACCTGAGAGTTAAGACTTAGAGTTCATATACAAGTACTAAATGAAGATTAGGATGTTCAGGATCACACCACCACGGACATGAACTTCCGACATTTTATAGTAAGCCCCCAAGAAAATGATTAACATGGAACATGTTTTTACAAGAGTAAACCGGGCTGGAAAGCATCCGCGTCCTGTCCTGTAAACTCGGCTCCCCTCCCCGTCGCCCGCACAGTTCTCCCTCCACCCCACTCCTGCCACCCAACTCACCTCCTCCCCTACCACACGTGGTACATTCTCTGAGGAGAGCATGGCCAGACCCCACTCCGCCGAAAACTGCCGAGAGGGTTGTACCTACCCAAAAAACGCTGAAAGCAGCTGTCGACGTGTATTACATTACATTGCGTTAGGTCGCTAGTCCGAGGCTTGGAAATCCCACGAAGTTTTTTTGCTTCCTCACTACCGAAGGTAGGGAAGCCTTGGATTTGTGATTGAGTAAAAAAAAGTTCATGTCCTCCAAAATGAAAATTTCCACTACCATTTTCCGTTTCAGACATCGAGGAACATATTTGGTACCGCGTCTGTCTGTGGTAACTCCTTGCAACACCCATAACTACCCGAAATAATGGTCAGAGTGGGCTGAAATGTCGAGGGTAGGTGCGGGATGGATGAGTCACAAAAGACCCCCCATACCAAAATCACTGAAAAAGTACCTTAACTTCGTCTGCGCATGCGCAAACGTGAAGTAATTGGAACACCCATAACTACCCTAAATATCGTTGAAATGAGTTCAATGATGTGAGTAAAATAATTGATAGTTGAATATAAAATTGTTATTTTCTCAAGATTTCATCCGAAAATTGAAAGGGGCGCAATGGAACATGCTAAACTACAAACACATCCGAGGGCGCATACTGAATCAGCCCCCACCGACTTTGATAATTTTTATTTCAACTAGGAATTTGATCTCTACCTTGGGAATTTTTCAAGACCACCCGGAGCATTGTACGTCAAGCCGTTCGGTTGCACCGAAAAGCTTCGTCAACATGATCGTGAATGAAACGGTAAACATCCAATCCACATATTAGGGAACACCAGATTATAATCACGCATGGCTGTATGAAATCGAGTTGGTTTTAGGTACCTAAGTACGTGATATTATTCCATCAGAAGTCTGAAGCTATGGTTCTTTTGTATCTTATTGATAGTTACTTTTGTCGCTTGAACAAACGGTGCTTCACGAATAACAACCTCGGCTCCAGTACTTGATTTAGGGCTTTCTTAGGGGAGCAGGAGGATAGGTGTTGGTGATCACCGCAGAGGGGGATCTATACAGGTATACCTAAATAATAAACAATTTGCAGCGTTTTTTTATTACAGTAATTTATCTTTTGCAGGGAAATTATTCATTACCAATATCACTAAATCTTGACGTGAAAATGGTGCCTGTTTTCCTATATGGAAAATACCGCACACGGGTATATCTCCTACGCGGTCACAGCAGGATTCTCTGCATTGAAGTATTATGTGACGTTATACCAAAGAAGAATGGATGATATTTTTATATATATTTATATATAATCCAATAAAAAATGAGCAATTATATGCAAAAATATATAATACCTGTCAGCAATAAATTGTAATTCTGTCTGTATGTTCACGCATTGCAATTACCGACTGTACGATTTTATGATGGCCATTATTTCGACTATTCGATCACAGTGAAACTAGGAGGTTATACATCATACATTATACAAGAGTATAGCATTTTTTCCAAATTGAATTAACAGTTCACCAAAATGAATGGATGGTTTTCCAAATTCAATGATTGGTTTCACAAATAAAATTAACGGATTTTCTAAATGAATTAACGGTTTTCAAATCAAATTAATGGATAACAGCTTTATTCGCACGGCTTTTTCTGATGGATAGCTGATGCCCAGAATACCGCAAGAAACCATCCATGTTCCAATACCATCTTGATAAGCGTTTAAGAAGGGTTTGTGTTTGATAATGGTTTGGGAATCGAGAAGACAGTCCATGGTCAGTTTATCGTCCATCCTATCTTCTGTGTACTGGAATGATCACTATTATCAGCATGGAAGAAGGGAAACCTTCCCTTCTTCCATGGATTATCAGAAAAGAAAAACACTGTACACAGACGGTCATGGATACTATACAGTCGAAAATAGTCCGAGAATCACTGCAAACGTCCGAACGCCTTTGTCAGGTCAGAGAACCTTCGGATGGTCACTGAGAACAAACCAATGCATACCAAATTAACGCCGATTTTCCAAATCGAATTAACGATTATCCAAATTGTATTAAAGGTTCACCAAAAATATGGTACCTACATTCAATGTATGGAAAATGGAATCATGAGAAAATGAACCATTTCGATCTATATCCATTAATGTGTCTCTTCTGTATGTGTGAAGGAATACAGTATCTTCTATTTGCATAGCCTATCAAATCTGTATACCTTCCTAATGCAATCGATATCCTGCGTTTCATTCATGCCTATCACTTTCAATACATTTTGCTGAAATAGATAGTTTTGCTGATATGACAGATGTATGACAGTTTGCTGAATGATAGTGATAAATGACCCCCAGGGCACACTTGTGAGATGTGTTCGAAATGAATAATGTTCATTTTTACAATACAGGGTAGTTCTAACTTATTACTCACGTTGGTTTTATTTTTATACTCCTTTTTATGTCACGGATAACACATGGGTAGTTTATGGCTTTTTAGTTTGGTCCAGAAAACCATTAAGTGATTAGGTAATTCAATTGGGAAAATCGTTAACTTCATTTGGAAAACCGCTTGGAGCACAGTTAATTCAATTAGGTAAACCGTTACCTAATTTGATTGGAAAACCGTCAATTTAACTTGGAACACCGTTAATACAATTTGGTAAACCGTTAATAATTTAATTTTATAAGCCTTTAATTTAATACAATTTGGACTTGAGAATTTTTTGTGGCCAACAGGTGCATTGTAAGCCAGGCCGTTCGTTCACAGTAAGGCCCAGAAGTCTGCACCGAGAAGCTCCGTCAACCTGATCGTGAATGAAAGTTAGGAATACATCCAGTTCAGATATCTTTGCCGGGGAACACCTGACTATAATCACGCATGGCTGATTACACAACGGTAAATTATTATACACTGGTAAATTATTACATAACGGTAAACTATTCCCCCCCCCCCCCCCCCGGACAATATTGGATACAATATCCTTGATAATCGAATTGTCTAAACTGGCGTGGTGCGCATTGGCATGGTCCGCAATAGTTCAATCAATCGTTTTCTTTTGTTTTTTCAATAAATTCATTATGACTGGCCTGGGCCTTTCCAGTCACATGGGATTTCGCGTTGTGGCGCCGGCTTTTGTTTCTGTCCCAACCTCATCCGCCATTTCCAGTGTACTTTCACTCCACATCAACAGTTTCCCTTCATCACTTCATTATTTGCGTTTACTTTTGTCATTTTAGTTACTGTTTGTCATCGACAGAATTATTTTAGTAACATTTAACTCGTGATTTGGTAGGTACCTATTAACGAGTACGGGGTTAGGTACTAACCTACCCGCGATCTACATGATATGTATACAATAGTACATATATAAAGGGTTCTCTATACGGAGAGCTGTGGTCTGTAACAGAAGGGTATTCTGTACAAAATAATAAACCGTTGTGCAGGGATTTGCAGTTTTTCAGTTATTCTGTGAGTCATTACTATCCGCGCTGTTACGAGTATACGGTTTTCATATACAGTAATTATTGTTATTCATTACATATATACTCCTCTAAAATTGGAAAAATGATTAGATCACGTTTATAATGAGAATGTCTCATTACTAGTAGTACTCTTTTGAACTAAATTTCACAAATTTTGAGCTTCAGTGCAATCCATGGAAGTAGGAAGATAATCTTGATACGCGAACATTTAGCACCTTTAGGGTACCTAGGTACCTAAGTTGTTCATTGCCAACGTTTAGGTAATTTGCCGCCCACTGCTTCCCCTGTCACTTTCTTTAGGAAGCTGGTTTTCTCTTTGAAGGGTTGAAGGAATGCTACCTAGAGGGTTCAGAAGAGGGGGAGGGAAAGGTTGCGTACCAAACAACAGTAATGAGTTGGTTTTATTCGTCGACGCTTTCTGTTGCTAATTTTGCATTTATCAAAATTCTGCTGATTGATTTGTCAATTGTTATACATACTGATCATGCAAGCTTGCCGTTTTTTCCCCAACACCATAAATAATTCAAAATTCCATGGTTTCAAAATTTAAAAAAAAATGGAAACTCAAAACTCAATGTTGGTTCCCTTCATCTATTTATTCTGAGTAAATCCCCGTTTTCAGATTGAAAAAATCTTTTTTGGAAGCTGAGAAAAGTTAGGAAAACTTTTGACGCGACGACAACGCCATCTCTATCACAGAATCACACTAGAGGCCCGTCCCCTTTAGTCTTAATAATTTCGAGAGTTAAGGATTTTATGGTGGAAGTCTATGTGATTTGGAGTAACTTTGGGACACTAGCTTGTTCGTGTTGTACTTTTCTGATGGTCAGTGGACTTTCTGATGCCACTTTTCTGATCGTGCCAACGCGCATGCGCCACCAATACCAACTTTCAAACTCCCAACGGACTGGGTACACCGCGAACGCTTGGGAAGGAAATCTGACTGCAACCGCTGTGCAACCTGCAAAGGTCTAACCTTCCTGACCTTCCTAACCTTCTTCGTCGATCTGGATTTATTACTTTCTTACGTTTGTTATACAAATAATATAATGTTTATTGAAAGGCTGTGACTCATGTGACAAGTTCCTGTACGTCATCATTGATCTCGGCTAATTTATTTATTTTTTCTACTTAAGTCTTATATTACAATTATTCCTATGCTTCTGATGAATGGTGTAACGAGTGTAAGAACGAAATACCTCAAGAAAGGCTCTATTGAACGGAATTCATGTTGATAATGGAACGAATTACAGAAATGGATGGATTTGGAAATTGGTAACTAACGACACCGAAAACTCTTGGAGGGTTCGTAATAATATATAACTGTTGTTATCGGCTGCTCCTCCACAACCTACGTGATGTACAAACATGATGTATCTCAGAGTGGGGACCCCCCGACCCCCCTCTGATCATGTCAGGGGCCTATAAAGAGGCAAGGGGCCACCAATAAAATAACCATTCTCAATCTAGCGATCGACTCGTCTGTTCCATCCTCAATCACTACAATAACATTCACCCCTCCTTCAGTAATGAACATAGTATCCCAGATATGCGGGAGCGCGACGGTTTCTTGGACTACTTCGGAGTTGTGGAGTCTTGTTCCCATCACCTGTACCAGTTGTTGGAGCAGGCGAACTCACAGAGGGTTCAGGAGAAGCTGTGAGACGTTGTGGAGAGCTTGGGAGATGGTGAACAGAGCGTTCTGGTTTTTGAGGAGAGTTGTTGGTAGGTTGATGAGCGGTCATTATTATGTTGAGGGGATTCGGGAGAGGGTGGCGCTGGAGATCGTGAAGGCAAAGGGTTTGAGGGTTTGACTTCCTTAAAAGTTTCCTGTGATGGACATTCTTCATTTAAGGTTTGTTGACTTCCATAATCACCAGCAGGAGCTAGGTGCCGGGTGGATACCGTTGTTTCGCGACCATCTGGATACCGTATAAGAGCATATTCATGGTTTCCGTCAACGAGAGTAACCTCTTCAACAATGGGCTCATATTCAGATTAGCGATTGAATTTTCTAAGTAGCAACGGCCCCTGGGTCAGCAGCCATGACGGTGTCGAGTGACCATTAGGAGTGCACCTTGGGTAGTTGAACATATGCTCGTGAGGTGTGGAATTCGTGCTTGTACACAATAGGGAGCGAATAGAGTGAAGAGCATCTGGAAGCACAGTTTCCCAGTGAGACAATGGAAGATTTTTCCCACGTAAACCAAGTTGGATTGTCTGCCAAATTATACCATTGAACCTTTCGACCTGGCCATTCCCTTGGGGATTGTAGGCTGTGGTTCTGCTTGTAGCAACTCCAAAAGAAGCCAGGAAGAGTTTCAATTCCTGGGACATGAATGATGAACCTCTGTCAGAATGGACATAAGATGGAGCACCGAATATGCTGAAAAGTTGGAGTAAGCAAGAAGTGACTGTGGATGCGCTGGTATCTCTGCAAGGAATGCGAATGGGAATTGTGAATATTCATCGATCACAGTCAAAATGAACCTACTACTTGTGAGATGGTACAGGCCCCTTGAAATCGATAATGAGGCGCTCGAAAGGCGTAGTGGCTTTGATCAGAGTCCCCTGGTGGCGGAAGAATTGTGGCTTTACTTCTGCACAGATCTTGCATGACGAAGTGATACGCTTAACATCCTCGACTGAGTAAGGTAAATTTTTGCTCCTAACCCAGTGGTTCATCCTCGTTACCCCAGGGTGGCATAAAGTTTGATGGAGGCTTTTGCGTTTTTCTTCGCTGCTGGAAATGACATACCCGTGAGAGTGCATCAGCAACATGGTTGAGATGTCCTGGTCTGTACGCGATGTCATATGAAAATGAGGATAATTCCAAACGCCATCTGGTGATTTTCTCATTCTTAATCTTACCCGGGTGTCTTGAATCGAACATGAAAGCAACAGACCGTTGATCGGTTATTAGGCGGAAGTGCCTTCCCATTAAAAAATGCCTCCATTTGCGTATCGATTCGACTATTGCGTAAGCTTCCCTCTCGACAGAAGAATGGTGCCGTTCTGAAGGTGACAGCGTTCTCGAGAAGAATGCAACAGGGAAAGTGACCCATCTGACGCATCGGTCTCTACGCAGAAGGGTGCTTCATCATCAATACTCGACAGAGCAGCATCTCTTATAGCAGATTTCAGGTCGTGAAATGCCTTGAGAGCATCCGATGTTAATGGGAATTTCGAATCAATGAGTAGTCGGATCTTATCTGAGAAATTCGGAATGAAGTTTGAATAATGGGAAAACATGTCCAGGGCTCTTTTAAGTGTGGATGCATCCGATGGTGGTGGGAGATCATGGAGAGGTCTCATTCGATCAGGGTCTGGTCTGATGGTTTGATTACTGATTGAGTAACCCAGGAGGTTGATTGAGCGCAATGAGAATGAACTCTTCTCATTATTGATTGTCAGATTATATTTGGATGCAGCCTTCATAAAATTTGCAAGATTCGTATCATGTTCTGCCTGAGAGTTGCCGCATATTGTCACGCCATCTAAGTATGCAAATGTGCCTTTGAGATGCTCAGACCGAATTACGCCATCAATGACCCTTTGGAAGGCAGCCACCCCATTAGTGACCCCAAATGGTACCCTTGTGAACTGAAACAGTTCGCCACAAGCCTCAAAAGCAGTGTAAGGTCGACCTTTGGAATGGAAATCTGATGGTAAGCGCTACGGAGATCGATTGTACTCCAGACTTCGTACTTTGCTACCCTGCTAACAATGTCGCTAATTCGTGGAAGAGGATAGGCGTTCAAGCGAGTGAATTTGTTGATTGTAAGAGAGTAATCGATGCACATGCGGCGTTTATGGTTTGCATTAGAAGTTACGAGTATACCATGGGGATTATGCTTTTCTCAATGATTCCGTCCTTGAGAAGCTTTCCTATTTCAGCCTCAATGAATTTAGAGTCGCTGTCTGAATATCTGTGTGACCTGATTGCAATTGGATGACAGTCATCGGTGAGATTCGAAAACAGATCAGCTGGAGGTACATCGGCTGTGGCGAGGGTGCAAATCCTCAATGGAGGTTTTGTCCCGCCAAAATCGAATCGGACAGTGGAATGCTGCTGAAGAAGGTCTCGCCCTATGATCAAATCAGAACAGAGGTTTGGTAGCACAGAAAGATTGACGTTGGTATAATTATGGCCTAGCATTTTTAGGAGCACGTTACATTGACCAGTTATTTTTACCCGATGAGAGGATGACGCAAGTCCGACCTCCTCCTTCATTGGACGGATCAGAAGCTGAAGCTTCCTCGCCACGTTCTCATTAATTATGCTGATTTCACTTCCAGAGTCAAGCATGCTAGACAGAGTTTGCCCGTTAACCTCGGCAGATACGTGCACTTTTGACTGGCGGGTGATGGGGCAAGAAATTATGGCAGAAAGTGATGCAGATACTTTTGATGGCTTATTAGTAGAGGATCTACATACCTTAGCCCAATGACCCTGTTTACCACACGAACTACAGGAAGACTCTTTGGCTGGACATTTGCTCCATTCCACAGAAATAACATTTCAAGCGAGCAACAGCCACGGAGGGGTCCTCTGCAGAATAATCATTAGAAAGATCCGAGAGGGCGTTGATAGATGGTATAGGATTCTCATACTGTTGAGATTGGGACTGGGCTTGTTCCATGATACGAGCTTGTGTGTATGCATCAGTCAAAGTTAGCGTGAAATTTTCAAGGAGACGCTGGCGGATCGGCGAGCTTGACAAGCCTTTAATGAAGGAATCACGAATACAGTCATCTCTATTAGTTTCCACTGTGACAGCCTTAAATTGGCAAATCTCTACTCAGGGCTGTGAGAGATTCCAAATATCGATCAACCGATTCATTTGGCTGCTGTCACCTAACTAATAGCTGATGTCTTGCGAAAACCTCGTTCACAGGCTTTACAAAAATACTTTTTAGGATGGATATGGCTTCATTGTATGTGTGGCAACATGCTATGTGCTCGTAAATGGCAGGTGAAACATAATTTACTAAAAGTTGTAGTTTACCTTCTTCATTTGCTTGAGCAGCGTGTACGAAATTCGAGAATTTGTGAAGCCAGTGATTCCATTGAGTACCTGTCGAGCTCACATTAGGATCGAGGTCGAGGGTAGTCGGCCTCAAGAGTCTTTCCATTCCGTTCAATAAATTGTAACGAATGTAAGAACGAAATACCTCAAGAAAGGCTTTATTGAAAGGAATTCATGTTGATAATGGAACGAATTACAGAAATGGATGGATTTGGAAATTGGTAACTAACAACGCCGAAAACACTTGGAGGACACTATCTTCTGTAAGTATACTATTCTTGTGTCCATGTTTTGCTTGGAGTATTCATCTCTTACCAATGTTATGCATTCCTCTATCTCAACTTCTATTTATTCGAAGTATTTTTAATACCTAAAAATAAATCGAAATATCTGTAGTTTTCTTCCTGACTAGTGAGATGTTTATCAAATTCGATGATACCACTGTACTTTTTGGGAGTAATTGCTGACTGAAGAAATACCTAATCTAAAGTTTGAAGTTCGTTGTTAGGTAAGTACCTAACTAATTTTGCTGATAACTAACTCACAGTCTTCATGTGCTCCTTTTTGTTAATACACAAAAGGGTATTCACACAAAAACAGTGAATAATTTAAGAAGGAAGCAGTTGTAAAATTAATAGTGGGTACCTCTCCCCTGAGGTACCCACTATTAATTTTATGACTGCTTCCTTCTTAAATTATTCTAAAAAGCAACCAAGAGGGCCGTGGATGAGGTCTTGTTTACAGCAGCTCCCTGATAACTACTTAATAAAAGTGCTCATCAGCTGGCTTAGGAGAGACCATAATTTTGCTTTGAGAAAGGGGAAGTCCATAGCACGAACGCGCCGGTACGTAACTACTTCCAATTAGATGACGATTTACAACTCATTTTGATCGACAAGATTCACATCTCGGAACTCATTGTGCTAACTCATTGATGCAGCGTGAAAACGACGAGGGCCATCATAATTATATTACAGTATACCTACCCGACATCAACTGCCTACTCAATGATCTCTTTGGTAGAGCGTTGATATCATGATCGGGTCTGTACTGATATTATTGTCACATTTTGTCATCGGAGCATACGCTCCCTCAGGTATAGCTGCAGTAGTAAGTATTGACTATCACCATAATACTGGACCATTCAACGTTACAGAATTGTTCTAATTCAAATAATTTATTGTTGCTAGGGCCCCTTCGACCTCATTTTCACGTCGCTTGGAAAATGCCCAACTGGTATGTCAGACGAAAGCCAAATCATTTTCGAGGCGAAATTGAAGAGGGTCTCCAGGAATAAGTTGATTATAAATGCGAATGTTTCGCTCCTTACACCAGTGACTGACGACTATGACGTGAGTTCTTCTCACCTCTACCGTGCTTACGGAATAGACAATAGACGCATTGTGATCAATTTTGGTCACGTGCACATATCTTTAAAATTTCTTTTTGTCTGTATTGGTCTTTCGATGAAATACTGAAGTGAACAAGGAATAGGGACAGACCGACAGGTAGACAAAGAACCAGATTTAAAATGCAAAATGCGAGGACACCAAAATTGCTCTGCAGCTGTAAGTCCCTACGGATTCAGTAGTAAAACAGAAGACGGTCACGTAGTACAAGCAGTTATTATTTTTGAATTAGGAAAAGCCATGAAAACAAAGAGTTCAAATTTGGAATTTTGTGATTCAAAAAACATGAAACATTTTACTTAATACCAACGTGATCTGAACTCAGAATAGCTTGCTCTTTCAACAGGGCTACTCAAACTTTGTCAGACTGAGTACCAACGGCATTTATTCCTATGTCTGTATGTCTACATTATTGCTACTTTTATTGATGATGTGTACATAGAGATAGCTGCATGTCTATGCTTACAATAAATCTGTTATTACTGAAGGTTCACATAAATATGGCAAAGCAAACAAACCAAGGATGGAAAGACAATTTCTTCATCATTGATATTCCGCATATCTGCACTGCCTTGAAAACGTATATTCCCAGTACAGAAAAAGAGCTCGCTCGCCAGGCACACTACAGAAGTGGAACATGTCCTATCCCATCTGTAAGTTCAATGAAGAGTACGTAGGTACCCATGATTTCTGTTGGTATTTTTGAATGGAATTAGTTTCCAGTTTCTACGGCGAACAGTTCTTTTTCCATAAACTTTTTTAGTTTCGGCAAGTGACGTCACACTGGGCAGGGGGGTCTCGCCCTGGCGGGAGGGGTGCAGTGACGTCATTTGTCGCCGAAATTTTGAACGCTCATAGAAAAAGAACTGTTCATCGTAGGAAAGTACGGTTAGTTTCAAAATTCTTAGAATGGAACCTACTTTCATTAAAAATGGGTAAGTAATAAATAGAAGTCATGGACACTCCTCATTCTCCTTGCTTTAACCAGGGTTCCCATATGGACCCTTCCACTATGAAAATAGGTTTATGCAAGGATTTCACTAATAAATACTTCCTGCTGAATAAGGAATGTTTACAGGTCACAAAACGCGCCATCACCTGTGAAGAGGGTTGGGGGGGGGGGGGGGGGGGTATTTCGCCAACTTATATCCTAGGAATGGCTAATCGTGGCTAGGAATGGCTGGCTCTCAGCAAGTTAACATATTGTACATAACATGATTGTACATAACATGATTCGGCTACATCAAGCCTTCCCATTCACCCAAATAATGACTCACAATATGTAATTTTCGTCACATTTTTTTGTTGAAAAAAAAAAAAAAAAAAACCCTGCAAATCCCTACACAACGGTTTATTATTTTGTACAGAATACCCTTCTGTTATAGATCACAGCTCTCTGTATAGATAACCCGTCTATATAATATAATATGTACTATTCTATACATATTGTGTGGATCGCAGACCCTCCGTAGGTTAGTACCCTAACCCCGTACTCGTTACTAGGTACCTATCTAAATCACGAGTTAAATGTTGCTAAAATAATTCTGTCGATGACAAGCAGTAACTAGAACGGCAAAAAGAAACGCAAATAATGAAGTTCTAAAGGAAAATTGTTGATGTGGAGTGAAATAGATGCCCCTTCTGCGTAGATCACTGTTTTCTGTGGTCAATATACCTACCTTCGTGGTCAAGTATAATGAACCGTTGTGTAATAACTTGCTCATCAATAATACTTCAACGGTTGGTCAAGTTGCAAAAGTACCGATCAACAAATTCCAGCCCCTTCTTGGTTGATGAACCGTTGTGTAATAATTTAGCGTTATGAAATAATTTGCGTTGTGTAATAATTTACCATTGTGTATTAATTTTCCCGTCAATAATACTTCAACGTTTGTTCAAGTTTCAGAAGTACCTACCAACAAAATCCAATAGTCCATCACTTATCAAATGAAATTAAAATAACGCAGAACAACCAACTCGACTTCATACAGCCATCCTTGTATAATCAGGTGCTCCCTAGTGATGATTATCTGAGCCGGATTTATGCCGTTTGATTCAAGATCGTGTTGACGAAGCTTTTTGGTGCACACGAACGGCTGGACGTAAAATGCTCCGGGTGGTCTCAAAAAATTGTTTAGCTCAAGACAAATTTAATAACGAAAAAAAAACCATACCCTTCTATCGGAAGTTTTCGAGAACTTCATTATTTGCGTTTCTTTTTGCCGTTCTAGTTACCGCTTGTCATCGACAGAATTATTCTCGTGATTTAGGTAGGTACCTAGTAACGAGTACGGGTTAGGTACTAACCTACGGAGGGTCTGCGATCTACATAATATGTATAGAATAGCACATAATTATTATATTATATATATCATAATTCATCATTTTATTATTATCAATAAAAATTAATAAATCAATAATATTATTCCAATCAATATTATTCCATTTGATAAGTGATGGACTATTGGATTTTGTTGGTAGGTACTTCTGAAACTTGAACAAACGTTGAAGTATTATTGACGGGAAAATTAATAAACAATGGTAAATTTTTACACAACGGTAAATTATTACATAACGGTAAATTATTATTTCCTAACGGTAAATTATTACACAACGGTAAATTATTACACAACGGTTCATCTACCAAGAAGGGGCTGGGTTTTGTTGATCGGTAGGTACTTTTGCAACTCGAACAAACGTTGAGGTATTGTTGATGGGTAAATTATTACACAATGGTAAATTATTACACAACGGCAAATTGTTATATAACGGTAAATTATTATTTCCTAACGGTAAATTATTACACAACGGTAAATTATTACACAACGGTTCATCAACCAAGAAGGGGCTGGATTTTGTTGATAGGTACTTTTGCAACTTGAACAACCGTTGAAGTATTATTGATGGGCAAGTTATTACACAACGGTTCATTATACTTGATCACGAAGGTAGGTATTGACCACAGAAAATAGTGATCTACGCAGAAGGGGCATCTATTTCACTCCACATCAACAATTTTCCTTCAGAACTTCATTATTTGCGTTTCTTTTTGCCATTCTAGTTACTGCTTGTCATCGACAGAATTTTTAGCAACATTTAACTCGTGATTTAGATAGGTACCTAGTAACGAGTACGGGGTTAGGTACCAACCTACGGAGGGTCTGCGATCTACATAATATGTATAGAATAGTACATATTATATTATATAGACGGGTTATCTGTACAGAGAGCTGTGTTCTGTAACAGTAGGGTATTCTGTACAAAATAACAAACCGTTGTGCAGGGATTTGCAGCGTTTTTATTGCAGTTTTGAATACTACCTACCTTGAAACGTAAACCATCAAATTTTAAGGGGGGGTTAGAATGGTTTTTTTTTTTCATGCTCGATTCCAATGGTTCATTATTGAAAATAATGAACCAATATATATATTTAGAACTCTTGAAGCCCGTTTTCAAAAATAAGCGTTTTTTAAAATTTGGGGGACGAAGTAACAATGATGTAAAAAATTATTTATCAGGTCTATTGACATTTGACTAGCTGTTGGCCCAAGGAGGCAAAGATTTCCAATGCTGCTGCCAACAGCCAACATTAGAAATGGCAAACCTTCGTGGCATCCTCCAAGAACCTTTGCCGTGACCTGCCCCATGATTTCATTTTGAGGACGTTTTTTAAAATTTATTTATAAATTTGCTGTTCCATCCATCAGTTGCGGTTCTGTACAATAGTTTAAAGTGATGCACAAACGCTCTAAGAGGGGTTTGAGTTGAACTGTCTCACACTCGATTTCTGCCTCAACTTTCAAACATAAGCACCTCATTATATGGTCAATAAATGTTAATTTCCGTTCTTGAACAGACTTTGGCCAACAAAGGAGAATTTTTAACCCACCAAAATTGCCCATCGAGTCTAAATCAATGTTGGCTGCCAATGGGGAATATTCATACGTCCGAAAAATGTAGTTGATTTTATTTTTTTAATTTTATTCAAAATAGATTAGGTACTTATCGGTTAACGGGAGGCCACTCATCTATTCAGAAGTCCCAAACAACCTGCTCATCCACGGGATAGTTTCTGGGATTGTTTATCTTTTTTGAGATGCGAGCGCCAGCGAGCATCCAGATCGCTTGACAATGCATTCCACTAATCTATTCAGAAGTCCCAAACAACCTTCAGCTTTTTTTGTAAAACAAATTTGAAAGAATTGTAAAAAATGGCGTCTTTACCCAACTTGGTACCGCCTGCCACACGTTCCACGTTTGCCATCATTCGACACTGACTGAAAACACATCCAGACAACGAACGAAAGCGATAACTAATAATTCAGAAAATAATAATTTAAATAATTTTAAATCGTTAAATGAGTGGCCTCCCGTTAACCGATAAGTACCGTAGAATTATTCCACTTCAAGAATTTTGGCAACAACCGCACTCTTACGATGAGCAGTTTTTATTCTATGATTTTTAGAAGTTTCGGGCGCTAGGGACGTCACAACGAGTAAGGGTGTGACACCCCTCCCACCTGGGCGGGGTGTCACACGGTGGGGGCAATGACGTCAGCGGTGGACGATTTTGAAAATCATAGAATAAAAACTAATTTTGTAGGGAATTGCGGTTGGTGTCACAATTCTCAGAATGGCACCTGCTTTTATTTAAAAATGGGAAAGAAATATAAACATACTTTCATATTTAAAAAAATAATAAAACTGAATGCGTGCAGTAAAAGGCAAGCCTAGCATTGTTTTAAGCAGTAATAGCTCATTTAGCCGTTCTTCTGTCGTAGGTAGTAGATCTTGGAAAATTCTTGACGATTTTCAACTGGCTAAATGCCCTTTCATTTAATGCCACGCCATAATTACAAATCCATTTTTTTTGCCAGCTGAATAATTTTAAAGGCCTGCTCCACACACTTTTAAATTCGTCCATTTGCAAGTCACATAGATTAGTAGCAGAAAAGAATAAGAAAAAAGGACTTCTTAGACATGTTGTGGACAGCGATTCACAAATTGAAACCAGAAACGCCAACTGGGGTTTTGATCTGTCAAATATTATGGTGGGGGGGGGGACATGCATTTAAGAGTAAGATAAGTATAATAACGCAGTGGCCGTACCAATTTTCCGATTGTGACAATTCATAGTCCGATAAAGTTCATTCAGGGCCCAACGCGCATGATTCCTGAACATTTCATCAAAATTGGGACATAGGTTCGTGAAAAAATTGAGAACCTCATATTTCGCGTTTGCGCATGCTCAGTGGCTTTTATCCTACCTACCCTGAAACGGAAACCATAAAATTTTGTAGCGTGGGAGGGGGGATTTGTCAACCTCGATTCCGAAGGATCATTTATAAAAATAATAAACCAAAATTAAGATGAAATTTAAACAATTAGAATTAGGTGAACTCTTTGCTTTCTCACTACAGGAAGGTAGGGGAAAAAAGTAAAAAACCACCTGAATAGAAAAACACAAACGGTGGGTACAGCTTCCGTACAAGTACGCAACCACGAGGGACATTTTATGTCTTAGCGCCCCCTCCCGCACCCACACCAAGTACTTCGTACTTAATTGTTTTGGTCAAGATTTCCAACGAATGGTAAACTCTGTCCTTGGGCGGTCACAAATGACAAAGAATCACGTTTCAATTTAAAAACAAGTACTTCGTACTTAATTGTCGCAGAACTATCACCTAGTCCGAACAGCCTTCAGTCCCAATTAGTTCGGATTAGCCGGACTCCACTGTATTATGTACGTAAACATTCATTTAAACAATCACGCTCATACCGCAGCTTGTTAGCCACGCAGTCCGCAGTGGTTAACGTAGTATGGTTAGGTAAATCGAGAGCTATCCAACGAGTGGTGAACGATTTTTGTACGATGATAACTGGCGAAGATAAAGTTCCGTAGCAACGAATCGGTTGTAAGCGAAAATCATCAGAAATATTTTCGTGACGCTGTTTCCGTTGCATGTCTCCGTTGCATGTCCCGCGTTTCATTTTCGAGTTTATGTAGCAAAGTAAAGACATAAAATGTCAATATATTATCAACTGTTTGTCCTTTACTTATTACATTATTTGAATGTTGCAGGGAAATTTTAGTATTACGATACCCTTCAGCATCGATTTGAAACTGGTACCAGTATTCACTTACGGAAAATACCGAGGACGTTTTTTCATTCAGCGTAAACAACGTAAACTCCTATGTTTGGAAACAGTGGTTGAATCGGTCCCCAAAAAAACGGGTTAATTTGTACGACGATTTTAGGCTCACCGTCTTTTTATTTTCCTGTTAATAATAAGATAACCCATCTCCGATACTGCAAGTTTTTTGTGATATTATAAATATTAATACAGTCACAATTTACTATTCTCGTAACCTTCCATCAAGGAGTACCTAGCTGTTGGTTAATGATAATTAATTAAATTAGTGCGACAATAAACAGATGTGTATAGAAGGTAAATACAGTGTAATAGATAGATGAAAAGTGTAAGGAGGTGTACCTATTACATATTTTCTGGTGACCCATCGCTAGAGCCCCTTTCTCCCTATCCCATGGAGATGGCCGGCCTACAGTTACGCCGAGCTTCGCGGACCAACTACAATGACCCCAAATTAATGGCACCTACTAACCAAATGCCATTAATTTTGGTTCATGGTAACTGAGAAATTGCCGCGGACGGTGGAAAAACAGAAATATTTATACGCACGTAAGTACCTTGGAGCGTAAACCATGAAACTTTGAGGGGGAATACAAATTTTTTTCGCGCTCTCTTCCAAAGGCTCAATATTGAAAATAATGTGCGAAAACCAAAAAGCGTTACAAAAAAGCGCTGAACCAAACTGTACTGTTTTCATGGTGTCTTGAGTAAAATTGACCCTTCAAACTAAGGTAGGATTCTGGTAGGTACCTATACCACATATCTTCGTCTTTTGAGGAATTTGACGCTTCGGGAAACGTGCCCATAACTTTGGGCCTACCATCTCTTTTTTTTTTTTTAGATAGGCAGACCGAATGAAAATTTAGTTCATTCACCACCTAATGTAGTGTTACGAGCCAGTTCGACGGAACTGCTTTGGTCAGCTCGACCCAGTTTTACCGATCATCCCTCAGGACATCGCCCTGTGGTTCAGTCTGCCGTAGCACCTGGTAAGCGATTCCCTCTGCCGTTATACTTTTGTGTTATTCATCTAATAAACAAATAAAATTAATATTGTAGTGCTCCGTGTGCGAGATTTATGAGTATCAACCTGTACAGTAACTCAACACCCAGAACATTACATTTGGCGCAGTCGTATGTTCATAGATTTTAATACGTTCCCAATAAGGGATGCCGTGGGTAATTATCGTGTTTCAGCGTTGTGAGCTACCGCAGTTAAGTTTTTGTTCAGAACAACGTCGGACTTTCATCAGAGGGCGTAAGTTGTGCTATCCATTAATACACTACTTGAACTTTCTTTATTTACACTGTTTTAGGGCAGGGCCCCATAATACAACAGTACATTAAAGTAACAAATGAAATGCATACGGCATAACCGATTAAAGCTTATAATTACTTTGTATGATATATTATAATCATTATAAGAACAAAATGGAAAGTTAAAAAAAATAATGAGCCATTGGAATCAAGCGTGAAAAAATCAAATAAAATGTCCTCCTCTTCAAGGAAGAACATATAAATTATGAATATGTTTAAGGGTGTCTGAGGAAATCATTTTTGATTTTCATCATACCTGTCAAGGAGCACTCGTTTGGTCGCTAAAGAAACGCGGCTCTTTCAGCATAGAAGTGTAGCATGTAATCCTCAGTCAGGGCTAGTAGGTAGGTACGTTATAAATTGCCACGGGATTCGGGTAACTTGGTGAGTGAAGCCTGAAAGAACAATTGACAAAGTCTTGTTGAGGTGGAATTACTGTGAGCATATTTCAAAGGTTAAAGGACCAACACCACGGAAACGAGAGAAATGTTCCAAGGTGTGGGATCCCCACAAGGCCACATGCAGCGGGGGAAACAGAACCCTCGCCTGCCGAACGTTACAGTAGCAGGAAATAGGCAAGGCGGGGGAAAGCGTGACAGCTTCGCAGACAGAGGTCCAGCCATTAAACATACAGTAATCCCTCGACATTTGCGTTTTAAACATAAACGACATTTGCGATTTCAACATTCACGAAGGGGTCAATCTATACCTTCCCACGAGAACCGCGAACTCAACAATCGCGAATGGCTGGTTGTTGTTGTTATTCACAATCGGTCTATGAACCGATATTGACTACTGATAGACTATTGACAGTTGATCCCAATGTTGACTAAATCTTCGTCCAGAGCCTCAGTTGTTTTCCTACAAGCGCAATATGAGCGAGCCACCGTTGAAAAGAATTAGACCAAGTAAGTACGAATTATAATGTACGAATTAGACCACGTTTGTAATGCCGACGAGACGGGACTTTTTTGGGAAAAAAAAGCCTAACGTTACATTTTTGGCTACCCAGGAATGCGCGGCTAGTGGCCATAAAATAGGCAAATTTATGATAAGAAGTGTTATACATATGTAAGTAATAAAATATAATTTACATTACTTCATCGTTATGTGTGTTTATATGGAAGGTTCAGAGAAATAAAAATGGAAATGTAGAGGTAGGTATAAAGTCAATAATATCACCTTTTCGGAGAACTTTGGGAAAGTATCCCCCCCCCCCCCTAATGCAGTGCTGAATACACTCAACATTCGCGAAGGAATTCAGGAACACATCCCTCGCGAATGTTGATGAGGGATTCATGTATTCATGTTTTAAAAAATCCCGATACGCTGAGAGGCTCTTTCTGAACAAAAATATAAAATGTCCTCTTCAAGGAAGAACATATAAATCATGAATAGGTTTAATGGTGTCTGAGGAGATCATTTTTGATTTTCATCGTACCTGTCAAGGAGCACTCGTTTGGTCACTAAAGAAACACTGGTCTTTCAGCGTAAGTAGATCCTCTCAGTCAGGGCCAGTAGGTACGTTATAAACTGCCATGGGATTCGGGTAACTTGGTGAGTGAAGCCTGAATGAGAGTGGAATTACTGTGAGATGTATTTCAGATGACCTACAACCTTCAAGAGGTCAAAGGACCAACACCACGGAAACGAGAAATGTTCCAAGGTGTCGGATCCCCACAAGGCCACATGCAACGTGGGGGAAACAGAACCCCCGAGTCAATCCCCTCGCCTGTGAACGTTACAGTAGTAGGAAAGAGGCAAGGCGGGGGGAAAGCGTGACAGCTTCGCAGACGGAGGTCCAGCCATTAAACATATTCATGTTTTAAAAAAAGTTAGGATAAGAAATAAGATGGGTATGAACACAAAACTGGAAGGTGACACTCGCTAAAGAAGGCAGAAAAGAGGAATGAAAAGGAATGAGGGAGAGAACTGGTAGAAGAAGAAGGTTACTTGTTCTTGAAGAAACGGAGTGCAGCTTCACCAAAGGAATCCACTGAGCGTAGGCCATGGACGGACGCAGGAAGGGAATTCCAAATTCTGGCCCGTAGGACCTTCATAGAGTTAATGCAGAATCTGTTGGAAGTGAAATACTGTTTTAAAGATCGAATGCTTAAGCCTTTCTGGAAGAAGGTGGAGAGATATTATGTGGGAACAGCATATTTTTCATTGTGAATTAATTTGAAGATAAATTTGAGGTATTGTGCTTTGAGATAAATCATTAGCCCACCACCAAGGATCTCATCAGAGAACACCGAAACATGCCCTCTAGGCTTAAGAATAAACGTATATCGCGTACAACAATTAAAGGCAAGCTCTAATTTTCGTTTATTAGCAGCATTTATTGAGTTAATAAAGAGGAGAGAAACGTAACTGAAAAGAGGAATTACCACGGCCTTGACAAGATAAACCTTCAATTCGTGAGGGCTATAAACAGAGAGGCGTTTTAGGGAGAAAAATGTGCGCGAAAGAACGAATTTTTTAGACGAAAAATGAAGCCGGTATGCTTGATACGGTGGACGGCGTATGGTGGACGGACATTGCATTTTTTGAATCTACGCACCTTGAAACGTAAGAGAAAATTTGTAGGGGGTTATAAAATTTTTTTTCTGAGCGAATACATAGGTGTATAATAAACCAAAAATGGCATTTTTACCCCCTCCATATCTCTGAAACCGTTCACTTTAGCATAACCATGTGTAACACCATTTTTGTTTAGAATTGAATGTAGATCATTTTCGTATAGGGTTACGTTTACGCTAAACCTTGTTATTTTCGAGATATTTGCGAATAACCGTGAAAAATTACCATTTCACCCTCTTTTCACCCCCCTCCCACCGAAACCCAACGTTCGAGAGCGTGTAACTTTTTTTAGTTACTACGGGGGGGGGGGGGGGGGGGGCTGGAACAATTTGGCGCTGAAGAGAACTTTTTTTTGGATGTTTGGATTTTAATCTTAGCGTACACATAGGCTATGAAAAACCACAGTCATGCAGCATGGCTATAAGAGCGAATTTTCGAAGTTTTCGGCATCTTCCTCCTCCGCCTAAAATTTTCTGAAAATTAATTTTCGGCCAATGTTTTCCCAACTTGATACCATACAAAATTAAAACAGGAGTAGTTTTACGCAAAGTAAAATTTGGGGTGGAAGGAGGGGGAGGGGGAAATCAAAAATGTTTTGAATACCAGAAGAGTAGGTATTGGGTACCTACGTAACAAATTTTTTGTTCCATTTTTTGCCGAGTAACACCTCGGTATGTAGATTTTCCAACGCTGAACACGATGGTGAAGTCAGAATTGCGATATCCCATTCCGTTATCAGATTAGAGCAGACGAACCAGGAAGAACATCTCAAGAAATAACCACGTTCCTTCATCTTCAAAGTGCTCCAGTTTGAGAATGGAATGAGATATCGCAATTCTGATTTCACCATCGTGTTCAGCGTACAAAAACCTTTAAAATGAGGTGTCACTTGTCAGACTTTTTCATTTTGGGAATTTATGGGTAATTTTCCCCCCCTAAAACTCCCCAAAACTCCCCCTTAGGGTGACCCGATTCTGCCCATCTTCGAACTTAGCCTGTCGATTGCCAAGACAGATTTTTCGTGCAAATTTGAACTTTTTATCTCAATTCTTTCGAGAGTTATCGTCTGGAATGACACATACATATATAAATATATAAATATATAAATATATAAATATATATATATATACATATAATTTTTGGTGTCTTTCGGCAGGGAATTCAGGATGGTCTGAAACGGATTTTGGTATAAAAATCTTTCGGAAATTCGAGTTTTAAAAATTTTGGACCGAGAACAATAGCTTCCTTTTCTTCGAAAATTCGCTAAAAAAGAGTATATTTGACTATAAAATGAAACAATAATGGTAGGTATACGATGGGGCCATTTTGTGAAGCATCTTGTTGGCTTGTAATTTTTTGGAAGGAGCTATTTTTTCCTTTTGTAAATCGCTGAAACAGTGTCACATCATGTAAAAGTTTATACAGGGAAAAGAACATCTTGCATTTCCCCGACGCCTCACTGACTGTCACGAATGGAGTGTAATTTATCCTGTCGATTACCTTTCTTCGGCACAGGCGCGGATCCAAGGGGGGGGTCATGACCCCCCCCAGAATCAGCCTGCATTTCAAAAAGCAGAGCTGAACGAATTGTTCACAAACCCGAAAACAAAAAAACCAAACGAAGACGAACCCAGTTTTTGTGAAATCAAAAAAGAACTATAAAAAATCTAAAAAGATTCGATCAAAAATGTCAAAATTAGTCGAATACAATCGTACACTTGGTCCTACCAATGTTACTTTATATACAATTAGGTATGTCAATAAACTTACCTTGGTGTATCCGTCAAATTACACCTTGTTTATTTCTTCTTATTTTTATTAATTATTATCTTGTTTTTGTTTCGTTCTCGTTTTCTTTCCTGCCAAATTCAGTAAAAACGATACTGAACTCGCTGAGATCAACAATAGATTGTTGTGGTTTCAATGTTTTGATTTGCAAACTCTGAAGTTAGCTACGCTGCCATAAAATGCGCCAATTTGTTTGAAAACACATTAGGACACTTTTTTAGAAGAAAATTGAAAATAAATACATTTATCAGTTAAATAATTAATAGATATTGAAAAATATTTTTTACATAATATAATTATAAACAATGAATTTTATAAATAAATACAATTAATTTTGTAAGTAGACAAATTGGACGAGTTTAGGCATAAGGTTGAAAATTCGGTTTGTATTGTTCGTTTGGTTATTTTTTATTTTTTGTTATTTTTTATATTGTTCTACCCTGTGACCCCCTCCGGAAAAAAATTCTGGATCCGCCCCTGCTTCGGCATGACCATTTTCAGTTGGTCGTTGGCTGGTGCATGAACAGTTAACAAGACTAAGTATAAGTATAAAGCTGCACCCACACTACGCTGACGTGACGTGGGAACACGTCACGTCAGGCTCCGTGGGACCACGTCAGATGTGGATCTGTGTTCACATTGCTCTGACGCGTGAGGTGGTCTGTCTGACGCCCTCCTTCGCACGGAACCCTTTTCAGTTGCTTCGGAACCTCCGACCATGAGTTTTCTTCGTGTTTTAGAAATGTTAGACGAAGAGGAAGAAGAAATTGCTGCTATTGCTGCTGCAGCTAGCTGTTTGGAAAGAGATTGGGTTCATCCCATTAACTTGGATAGGGAGGAGTACGGAGAGTTTCATACGTTGATGCCTAAATTGATAGAAGATGAAGAAAGATTTTTCATGTAATACAGAATGTCAAAGGATTTCCTCGGGAATAAAAATTGCTCCTCCATCGCCGAGAAAAAATTGAAACCACAACAAAAATAATAAACCAAGAGCGCCTCGACCCTTCGGACGCCTTCCGACGTCTGAAGAAAATCTAGAACTTTTGATTTGCTCCTGACGCGTCAGAAGGGGTGGGGAGTGAGTATGCGTCATCCTGCGCGCTCCCACGTCACGTCAGAGTAATGTGAACGCTCAATTCAAAACTATCCATTTGTTTTTTGCACCTGACGCACTAACGCGAGGGCTGACGTGTTCCCACGTCACGTCAGCGTAGTGTGGGTTGCAGCTTAAGTTAGTGGTGTCGCCACGTCAGCATCACCCTGTGCTTGATGTACTTTGCACCCAGCTCATTGCAAGTGCACTGTGAGGAGAGATATCAGCTCCATTTTGTTCTTACCATTAGCTAGAAATTCATCTTGCCCAAGAGTAAAGCTAAGTTCACATGGAGACGCAATTCCGGATGGCAATCCGGCAAGGCAACGCATTTGCCGGAATTTTTGCCCCAGAGGCGTTCACATGGCAGCGGAATCATAACAAAACGCAATCGCAAAAAACAAACAGTTTCTCGAACTCGAAACCGAAAATCAACCACATATGTCGAATTTCAATAGAGAGTTTTTGCAACACACTCACGACGAAACGAACGAAACGAAAGCAGTGCTGCGCATGCGCACTTAAGACACCGAAAAGTTTGACGAACCGTGACGACGAAAAATACCGGGATCTCGCGGTGTCAGCTTTCGTCGCGTTGAGATGACGAAACGTAATTTAACCTTACATCTGTATAACGCTACCTACCTTCTTCTGTTTTCCTTGGAAAATAAAAATGTCGAGCGTCGTATTCACAGCTGCTTCTTGGCGTCTTGGCAGACTTGACGCCATGTGTGGACATAGATTTGTATTAACCATGGAGTAAAATGGATGAAAGAGAGGTTGACATAACGTTAGCGTGACTCCACCAGCCGGTAGACGCCAAAGCTGAACGAAAACTGAACCGAAAAAGGTTAGCATCTGACTTCGGTCGCCCTATCCGCCATTTTCCGTTTCGGTGTCGTTTTCTCGTTTCGTTTCGTCACGAGTGTGTTGCAAAAACTCTCTATTATGGCTGAACAACGAAACAAGAGAGGTGTGCGCAGTAACCTCTGCGCAGATACGGCAACGGATCCGACAGCGGAAAATATCTGGAGATTTTGATATAGTATCCAAGGAAACTGCGTTGCAATAATCCATTGCGTTGGCCAATAGAATTGCAGAACGCATAGCCGTGCCGGACTGTCGTCCGGAATTGCGTCTCCATGTGAACCTAGCTTAACATTAACTGCGTCTTTCTACTTTCACTTCAACGTGAGTTGTAGTTCGTGATCTGTGCAAGTGTTCTTCCTCATATCCATCAAAAAACAACAGTAGCAAGAGAGTAATGACATAGCAGGAGTATTGCTGACAAATCTGTTTGAAGGAAGCTGGGCGTTGCCAGACTACCCGCTGGAGAAGGTGGCCCTTGTTCAATGACATATGACACTTCCCCTGGGTCTCAGATATCAGAAGCTTCAGGCACCAAACTGTTACCATTCAAGATTTGCTTACCCTTCCTCATCAAACCTGATTCTTCAAAAGCAGATGGAGGATAAGCACATAATTCAAATGTGAAGATCTTTGCCAGCTGCTCATCACTCCTACTCCTTACTCTGCACACCTTCCGGTGTAAAAGGGTGTTTACACCAGAGGGTTTACACATACAGTATCGTTGCGAACTGTCACTGATCTAGTGATGGCGGCTAGAAATTTCAAAGCTAACTTTCTCTTTAAGCGGATGTCACTGAATGTTTTCTTCTCCATCTCCTACACTAATACCTCCAAAGGAAGACAGTTCAGGGGCTTTTGAAGAAGGAATGCCCTCCAGCCAAGAAATGAAAGTTTGCAAGTCTTTGGAATTTCGCTTCTGATTCACCTTTTGCAACTCTACGTGCTGCTCTGAACAGACGCTGCGAACTCCTGCAAATTCATCCACCGCTTCAACTATCCGGGAACAGGTTGGCATGGAATTAATCCACGTTGGAATAGTTGCCGCTGTGATTCCTCTCTCACCAGTCAATCCTCCATTGTTACTCAGAGATCTCGTGAGAACCTGCTCGATCGTCATGTCACATGCAGACTCTGGACCAAAACTTATCACTTCACCGATGGTGAAATTTCCATGAGTAATGAACAAATCGAATTTCTGCAGCGTTCAATGAAGTTAGAAGTTCGCAAACAGTATCGGAAGAACTAGAAGAAGAGGAACAAGTAGAAGAATAAAACAGGTGCCTAATTCCCCCCCCCCCCCCCCCCCGTTTCATGAAAACTGATTCTGTTTAATTCATGTTGTATCCTGTTGCTAATTCATCATGTTAAGTACAATGTAACAATGTTTTTGCTGCCTGAAGCTATTAATTTTTCATCTTGTATGTCACAGATTGTGGGGTTGGAATTGGTTGATTCGTGGTAACTCATCAAGGTGGGAGAATGTTGAGGTTTGATTGTACCTACTTGTCATGGATTATTCTGTGGTCAGCTTTATGTTGTAGCATCCATGTTTCGTTTTCTGAATATTTTGTAAGAACAAAGGACCTAGTTTTGGTTTATTATTTTCAATAATGAACCATTGGAATCGAGCATGAAAAAAAAAATTCTTACCCCCCCTCAAAATTTGATGGTTTACGTTTCAAGGTATGTAGAATCTAAAACTGCAATAAAAATATTTCTGTCTGTCCGCCGTACGCCGTACGGGCCACTTTTCTTAGTTACCATGAAAAAAAAATTGATGAAATTCGGGTTATATGTTCCGTTCGGCGTCTAGTTGGTCCTCGAAGCTCGACGTTACTGTGAGTCATCTCTAAGGGGTTCAAAATAGGGGTTGAAATTTTCAAAACGCCTATACCATTTTTTTACGTGAATATTTTTACGGTTTTAAATAGTTCTTGAACTTGCGAGTTTTTTAAGACCATCCGGATCATCGTACGTCCAGCCGTTCCGTTCACAGTAAGGCCCCGAAGTTTGCACCGACAGGCATTTTCGACTCCAGTGTGAATGAAATTGTATACAATTCAAACCAAATCTCGTAACCAGAGACGCGCCCGACAATAGGAAATTTGGCGGAGATAGAATCATTGCTAGGGATCACCTGATTATATTGGCGGAGTATGAAGTCGAGTTGGTTGTTCTGTGATATTATTTAATTTGAAAAATGATGGCTCTTTTGGAGTTTGTTGGTAGGTAGTGAAACTTGAACAAAACGTTGAAGTATTATTGATGGGTAAATTATTACTACGGTAAATCATTACTCAACGGTAAATTATTACACAACGGTTCATTATACCATCTACGTAGAAGGGGCTGGAGTTTTTTGGTAGGTACTTTTGCAACTTTTTTCACTCCTCATCAACAATTTCTTTTCAGAACTTCATTATGTGTGTTTCTTTTTGTTAGGTACTGTTTGTCATCGGCAGAATTATTTTAGCAACATTTAACTCGAGATTTAGGTAGGTACCTAGTAACGAGTACGGGGTTAGGTACCAACCTACGGAGGGTCTGCGATCTACATAATATGTATAGAATAGTACATATCATATTATATAGACGGATTATCTATACATAGAGCTGTGATCTGTAACAGCTGTGATTCTATACAAAATAATAAACCGTTGTGCAGGGATTTGCAGCGTTTTTCTTATACTCTTTGTAGTCAGCAATTCGCGGGGGTTTTCCCTCTTTTGTTTTTGCGGTATGTTCGCCATTATTATTAGCTCAAGAAAGATCTCCATTTGTGAATTTCTTTAATATAATCTTTTTTATGGCGAATTCTCCCTGTTCTCATTGGTCATAGTTCGGAATCCCCTTTTTAAATATCTCATGTGAGCAGCCTTGTGGCTGTTTTTCACATAGTGGCACATCGGAAGAGACTGTCTCCTGAGGGAGACTTTCTTTCCCAGGAGATTTTCAAAATAGATTATTTCTTTAGTGAAAAGGCCCCAGCTCTTTACGACAAATGTTATGGCGACATTGTAGAATGTTGTAGATGGTCTCAAAAATTCAGGAAAAAACCGAACTATTTAAAAATGCGAAAAAAAACCCACAAAATAAAATTTTCCGAGAGGGATAGGTTTCTGGATATATCAACTCCTATTTTTCACCCCTTAAGAGTTGAGTGACAGTAACGCCGAGCTTCGAGGACCAACTAAAGCCCAAACGGGACCCATACACCAAATTTTGTGAATTTTGGTTCCTGGGCCACCTGATTGGCTGCCAGCTGCTTGGAGCAAAGGCTCCAGCCAATCAGGTGGCGTTCCGCACTTTCCGCTCCGCACTTTCCGCATCCATGTGAACTCAGTGTGAGGAGAAAGCCGGGGATGGCGGACAGACGGATTTTTTAAAATTCGATATTCGTATTCTACGCCCCTTGAAATGTAAACCATAAAATTTTGAGGAGGGGGGGGGGGGGGGTTAATATTTTTTCTTTCATGGTCGATTCCAAAGATTCACTTTTGAAAATAAAAAACAAAAAAAAACTGAGAAATAATAAAACAAAAAATTATTTAGTTCCATAATGGTGCTGTTTTAAAACTGATTATAAATAAGCTTGAATTTGTAAAATGTTATGTTTTGGGGAACTGAAAAAGATGAAAACTGATTGAAGATTACCTGCCCTGGGCGCTAGCTATCTGAAATCGGGGCCTGGCAGTAGGTACCTACTCCTACCTTGAATAAAGTTTTCGTGTTTCAAGGAAAGCTCATATTATGCAGTGTATATTTCTGGCCAATGTGGAGGGGGGGGGGGGGGAGAGGGCTAAAGCCCCTCTCTCTGGATCCGCCACTGCCACCTACATAATTATAAATCTATAACTTACTGAGTGCACAATATTCAAAAACTGACTGGTTACCTACCCCCTAATTCATCAATAAAAATTGCCCGTACATACGTTTGAGAATAGGTCTCGCATCCTGTTCCGTTTCGTTGTGATGAGTCGAGATCTACATTAACCGATATCCTCATGATGACTTCAATAACCATTGTTTCAACGTCAAGGGAACATTATAAGTAATGAGCACAGTGAAACTGATGATGCAAACGACTGGAAACTCTTTTCAGTGTTAAGGACCATGGAGGCATGGTGTTTTTTATTATTTTCAACAGGGCTGATCATAAGTACAAGTTCGAGTCCAACAGTGGTGAGCAAAATTATTCCATGTTCATCCTAAGTTTGGAATCAATTTCATCAACGTCATATAAACCGGAAACGTTATAACATCGGAAACTATCCGAAAGTTTCCGATCTACGGTGTTCTGAAAATTTACACCCCCCCCCCCCCCCCCCATATTTAACCCTTTAGATGACTGACAGTAACTGAACAGTACATTTCATTAATTTTGATCCATGTTAGCTAAGAAAAGTACCACTTATGGAGAAATTGCTTTATATTCCATCTTCGGATTCTACATACCCTGAAACCCAAACCACCACCAAATTTCAAGAGAGGTTTTTTTGTAATAATCGATTCCAAAGGTTCATTACTGAAAATAATAAACCAAAAGGAGTAAAATCTTCACCTAGAGCTGACAGACATTGAGGAACTTTGCAAGATCGAATACCTCCTCAGTACAGTCGGAGTTTGACGACAAGGGGAGAGCACACTCGTAGTTTTTACAGTGATTTTACTTTATGTCATTTATAGGAATGGAAGAACGGTTTTGATGTTGATTCCGTAAAAAATATAGGTGTTCAAGAAATCCATGGAATCTTGTTCAAAAGTGCTCAGAACGACCTTATAAACGGTTTTCCGCTTGACATCGCTCCGTACGTATGTTGGAATTTCAAATGGTCATAACTTCCTCAAAATACGGTCTTTTTCAGATTTTCTTCATGTTTAGGTTTTCTACGAACTAAATCACTCGCGATGAAGTCGTGGAAACCCATTTCAAAGAAAAACAGAGTTAGTGAAAAGTTGTATATTTCCACTAACATACGAAAAATACACTGTTGTACCAGTTTCGGTGATCAAACCATCGTCAGTAACAACAATAACTGTTACTGTACATTGTAACAGTTATTGTTTGTTACTGACGATGGCTTAATCACCGAAACCGGTATAACAGTGTATTTTTTTGCGTTTTTTAGTGTACTAGTGGAAATAGACAAATTTTCAATAACTCCGTTTTTCTTTTAGATTTTATAATTTTTCGATTTTCAACGATAATAACTGCCGTAAAAATAGACCAAAATTGGCGCGTTTGTACCAAAATGTCCATTAGGATGGAAAAATCATGCCTATTGATTTTGAGCTCGATCGCATTTGATTTGAATCGTTGACAGCAAAAAATACGTCAACGGGTCCAACATTTTGTAGGTTTACTAGCTAAATGACGATGTTGTGGTGTCAGAAAGTGGGTGAAAGTAAGATTTCTATGCAAGCATATTATATTTCCATGGTCAGTATAGTATAATTCTCATGATTGGCCTATCCCGACCAACATGGGCAGCCAGTCTGGCCGCAATAGTCGTCCTTGCCGCCCAACTTTTATCCATAGCAAACGCCTAGCGTGTATACTCTTATTGAGAACATGGATTTTTTTTCTGGAGCTAAAAAGCCTCTCAGCAGTGATTTTACTACACTGGCAGACACGGAACCAAACAAGTAAAAAATCCTATGACACACGAAAATCCCGTTGTTCAATCAAGGCTCATTACTAGGGACTGGAATTTGCATATTTTGCATATGTGTTTTTTATCGTGTATATCGTTCTACTTTTCCTTTTTGAAGGTATCTGAAGCGTTTAGCGTGTGTTGAATTTAAATTTAAATAGCATATTTTGTTCGATTTCGGAGATTTTTGCATATTTTGGCAGTTTTGTGCATATTTCTGAATTTTTAATCGAAATTGGGGAATTTCCCTATTTTCCCATCAGAGATATCTGCTTCTGAAAAGGGGTCAAGGATATTCTTAGGCCATTCACCGTTTAATCCGTGAACCTGGTAGGGCTTAGCAAAAAAAAAAAAAACCAGAGGGCATCAGGATAAGGTGTTGGTTGCCCGGAAGAATCAGCCGAAAATTCAGCACTCTGACCCGTCATCTGGCCTCACCCCAGGTGAACTGTCAGCATTGAAATTTTTACCAATCGTGTCCTGTGATGTCGAGAGGTCGTTTTCTGCCTTAAAGTTGCTCCTCAGCGACAACCGTAGGAGATTTATGGTTGAAAATGTGAAAAAAATCAATTGTGATCCAGTGCTATAATTGTGATAGCGAGCGACTTCTTTTGTATAAATGTAAATATTGTATAATCGAGAAAAAAATTTGTGTACATTTTCATTTCATTTTCTTCCTTGATCCTTTTCTATAATTTTTTTAAGGACGCGATAATAACTGGAACATCATGTATTGACTACCTGTACGTCTCACAGCAAAATTTAGTTAATTTTTGAAATATTTTAAATTTGTTTAAACGTAATTTTGCTTGGGGTGCATATTTTGCCCAATTCGAGTGCATATTTTGGCCAAATTTTGTGCATATAATTCCAGTCCCTACTCATTATTCATTTCACATTCACAAAATTATACACGAGATAGGTACGTCTGTAATAACCACTGTGAACTTCTTTACAATTCAATTATAATCACCCCTTGTTCTTGGCAGGGCCCATTCGATGCTCTCTTGACGGATCTGAGTCACTGCCCTGAGACATCAAAAGGTATCGACTACGAGCACAAACTCCTGAGGGTGTCGAGGAAGAAACTGGTTATAAGTGCAAACGTCTCATTTGATGTACCTTTCGATGACGAGCTTGACGTGCGTTGCCTTTATTTCACGTATCGGTGAATCATTATTCTGAACTGTTTGTGAAATTATTCGCTAAACAGAGCTATTCCGTTGTTCTTTGTGGAACTATTTGTTGATAGTTCTGCATTGGATTCACGAATGAATGATTTGAAATACGTCATAGCAGGAGCGGGGAAAAATCATTGATTTTTTTTAAAGGTGAAAAAACATTGGAAATGTGGCAGTGAATAATTCGTAAAAACCCATTTCTACTCGTTTTGGGGATGGAGAATCTAAATCGGAGATTAATTTTGAATGAGAAGTGAAGAAACTAGGTTTATCGCGAATTTTTGGATCACAAATTCACAACTCGAAACTCACTGCCTCTAAAACACCTTTAACCAGGCAAGGATCGACGTATTTTTCAATTTTCTGACGGATAGGGATATGTGAGAAATAGAGATTCAATCCATGTTCACATAGTTAAGCCCGCTATTCATGGAGAAAGTTTTCAGGGGGGAGTGCGTTGGAAAAAGAAAAAGCCGTGTATTTTTGTGTTAATTTTGCCGTTTTTAGTCAACATTGAAGATTTGTATAATAATCTATGAATGTACGTTCATACCCTCAAATTCTTATACCACTCCTACGTATAATAACCTCAATGATTTAACCAAATAAACGAAGGGAACGACGAGTTGAACGACGCCGAGGGGAAAGTAGGGGAAGGGTTCCCACCATCGACCTCCATCACCCCTTAACGGTTGTAACGGCCGTTGATGGACGGGGGACAGGTGTTAAGCTGGGTTCACATCCATCCGTTCGTACGTTCAAGGTCATGCGTTTGGAGCAGTGGAGGGGGGTCTGTCAACGCGTCAGGGCGTTCACAACCATCCGTTGGGTTGCATTCTGTTCTTTTAGTTTATAGTCTCGGCAATTCTGCGTTTACTTCTTTGCTTTGTGGTCGCGGCAATTCTGCCATGCCGGACACTTGGTTTCTCTATGGAAATATTATTTTCAATAATAATATTTCCATATGGAAAGGATGGGATGTCTGAAGAAGATGGCTCAGAGCAACAGTAAATTAATACAACTCGTAGGTAGGTATCTAAAAGACGGCGATCGTCTGTGCGAAGGCATCCTGGATGTGTCCCATTGATTGATCACGTACCTATTTCAGGATACCTACTAAAAAATAGGTACCAAACTGCAAACAGCATGTTAAATTCAAAACTAAATGCTTCCTTGTGACCCGAATGAACTAGCATATACAATACCTACAGGGAGATACTAATTTTTGAATTCTGGTGTTACTCAAGGGCCTTTACATTAGGGTTTATTGTTTATGAGGCCCCTTTGCAATAGGTACATAGGTACCTAAAAGATTTTATTATTATTTCAACTGGACTTTATTTTGATGGAGCATAATTTTAACTGGACTCTATTTCCATGACATAGATAGGGAGGGTTCAGCATCAGGACCAAAGAGTGGAAAATTGAGTTCTACCATATGTTCAGCTCCCAAAATTGATTTTTTATGAGTGAACAACCTGGGAAATCGTCTGAAATCACCATCATTTCGTATAATAACACTGGAAGAAGTATCAACACGTGGATCAAGACGATTAAATGGCACTACCAATGATCAAATATAGTTATTAAAAAAAAAGAAAGAAAAAAAGCGTAGGTACATTCCTAATTTGTGTTTTAGGGGCCAAAATTAACGGAAACCATCAGAAATAGCTATTTCGATTATTACACATAAAAGAAACAATAAATGAACAGCCAACGTTTCTGTAGGTGTGTCCAGGAGAATAATAAACCCATGTGACAAGGACTTTGCAGCGTTTTTCCTATGGAATCGAGCACGAACGTTATAATGGATCTGCTTTCTGAAATACCAAAGACAACCAAACGACAGACCATAAACAACACACTTGCGCAGAGGTCTTCTGCGCCGTCCGTTCATCCGTTCATCCGTTGAAATATTTAATTTTTCTAATGCGGACAGTCTTCGCCAAAAGTGTGTATCCGTCAAAAATCGCCCCCCACCACTTCATGGTATGAGCCAATCAGATGCTCCAACGCATGACCATGAACGTACAACGGATGGATGTGAACCCAGCTTTAAGGGGCCTTTATACGCAGCCCTGCTAGCCCAGCTCCTCATTCGACCGACCACTCTCCGACTTGCGACCTCTCTCTCCCTCTCCTAACCTTCTCCTGCGCCTGCTGTGGTGATAACCGCGGGATGCTAGCAAAATACTCCTAAGGAGCACCTCATACCTGCTGTGGTGATTAGTTTCCCTCACATCCTTCCAACTAACGCCTGCTGTGGTGATAACAGCACGGCGTTAGCAAAAGACTCCTAAGAAGCACTGTCATAAGCCAACGCACAGGCTTACGCAGGTACATAGGTGAATAAGAATTTTTGTCAAAATCCACGGATAGATTCGTATACTATGGAATGGAAGACAAATTAGGTAAAAAACCTTTTCTAGAATTCATGTAAGTACTTACTAAACAATTTGAACCTCCTTCAGTGGCGTATTTTCTTTCAGTCAAAAGGCTTAAGTGATGTATGATGGATGATGAGTAATTACAGTTTCTAATTTGAGTTTAGGTTTCCATCAATTTGGCCAAGCAAACTAACCAAGGTTGGAAGGAAAATTTCTTCATACTGGAAATTCCTAAAGCCTGCACTGCCATGAAAGAGTACGTACCCGAACTGGAGCGGGATTTGGCTAAACAACTTAATACAAAACACTGCCCTTACCCCATGGTAAGATTTTTGCTCAAGTTATGATATAAATAGCACAGAAACGTATACATCAGAAAAGTTCTAATTATTTGCAACACGATAATGTTAGCGAATTTTAAAAGTTTGTGATTTTTGAAGATTTCGAGAAAGAATGTTTTTCATTCACCATTCTAATCTAGTCAACATTCCATACTAGGTGGAGTGATTTTTTATGATTTTGTGATTCTAGGCTGTTTTCACAAATTTTTAGCTAATTTGGTTTATTATTTTCAATAAAGAACACTCCGAATGGAGCATGAAAAACATTTTCAACACCGTTCATCAAAATTTGATGGTTTCCGTTTCAAGTAATTGTGTAGAATCAGAATTGGTATCTACACCTATAAATACATTTTAGAGGTTCTTGAGGTTGGGTCAGTGAAAAAGATTTTCTTTACGCTAACGTTTCATTGAATTTATCTAACACCTTCAGGGGTAATGACAAACAACATGAGTGCAAGTGATAGATTATGACTAGACTAGGGTAAGAATAAAATTAGTATGAATGAAATGACAATGTGGTAGGCTTACAATACAGAAGAATATAGGCAATACAGAAACGTACCTTAGAGATTATGATGATGATTATGATTATGATGAACAGAAGTTGATGATAATGATCAAATTGAAGCAGTTTGCTGACAATAGTATTATGCTTTGAAACAGGCGTTTGAAAAAACAAAATGGTGTATGATACAAGACAAAATGGTGGATGATAATCTACAAAATAGCGGATGGTAAGCTACAAAATGGCGGATGGTGAAATTGGCATGACTGATGGTTGGTTGGGGCTAGATTGGTGAATGATTAACGCTATTATGATTATGAAAGATGCCCCTGTTGATGTAACAAGTGATAATGAGCTTATTCGATTATATGAGTGTATATTCTACTGAGACTGGTGATGTCGGTTCTTTTATTACAACTACTAGGATCTCTGGCTATATAAATCGTTTCTTTTATTTTCCTTTTTGAAAAATTATTTTCTGAGTCAAGGATTGATGCATTTTCGAAATCAAGAATGTGCCTGTTTGTAATGGAGTGTTCAGCAAGAGCACACGAGGTTTTGAAGGAATTGATGTCTGACGGATGACCACTTATTCTATTTTTGAGATGCTGGACAGTTTCCCCAATATAGTTGGTCGGGCATCCCTTGCAAGGGATTGAATACACCACACTGCTGAGAAGTTGGGTAGGAATGTGTATTTGAGTTTGGAGGGTATGATTTTATTTAAGGTGTTCTTGTTTTTATATGCCATTTTACTTTACACTTTGATATTGAGTGATTTTGACAACTGTTCTAATAGACCTTTTACATATACCATTCCCCTGTAACATAACGTGTCACTGGGGTTGGGGGTAGGTGCAGTTGATGAGGAATCTGTTGAAGTTGAGATGTAGTTGTTGGCGATGGGGGGTTGTGATGAGGATAATTATAGGAGGGGGAGAAGTTAACATTAGAGTATCTTAAAAATAGGATAGGTTGTCATCTGCAGTATGAGACACAGTCACAACTTTAATCATAGGATGTAGCCATCATATTGAAAAGCTCTTTTTCAGATCTATCGAACTGTGATCTACCTACGTACCTGCCACTAAGTGAAACACCTACCTACTTGTTTCTCAAAGAAAGACTCACGGAGTTTCACCGTATCATGGATTCATTTTGCAGGGGAACTACACAGTGGAACTCCCTCTACAGATTGTCGTGAGAGTATTTCCAGTGTTTCCCTATGGCAAGTACCTGACCAAAGTGAATGTAATGAAACAGCACAAGCGCATATTCTGCATCCATGGATTTTTCAACATCACCCCTAAGAAGTCTGGCTGAACATGGCTATAACACCAATATCTGGCCTACATACGTGTTATTAGGATTATATTAATTACTAATGAATTCGTATAGTATGTGAGTAATTTTAGAAATTTAGAAATATACGTTCGGAACAATGAGAAATATTTTTTAACAACCGCATGAAATCCCCTGGTACCCAGATGCCCTGTTGAATATAAGACAGTAGGCCCCTTCACAAACATATCGACGCTTATCTCAAAAAAGTGAACAGGTAAATTCAGTTGATGCATCAAGCTTGTTTTCACGTAGACCGGTAGACCGAGGGAAATGGAAGACGGAAAAGCGGTGGAGGGGAGAACGGAACGATATGCTGTCAGGATTTATATATACTTATATGTATATAATATATTCTTTTGGCACAGATGTGCTATGAAAAATAGGTACAGATATAAAGAGATTTTTACAAGAAAGACTTACAGTTAATATTTCGGCCTTTCTCAAAAGAAGAGTAGAATTGACAGACGAGTTTCCCGCCTCGGATCACTGCAGGTTGGCTGTGGTGGTGGTTGCCATTCTCATGTTATGGGAGCATATTCATCCCCAGCCCTGAACATCTACAAATGATAGATTCCAGATCTTTTATTTAGTTTATCATTAATTTTTATTAATTTGGTTTAATTAACAACAACAAAATTTTTATTTTTTTTCAAAATTATTATTATTTTTTTCAAATTTATTTATTTATTTTCTCCCTTTCCCCATCTTCATTTGGTCATCACTTATTTATCGCACAACATTCACCCCCCTCTCGCCTACCACAATATAATACTAACACATACTACATACGTGCATAATACAACTACATACATTTTGAACCTTTCCCCCAGTGATTATTGTAATGGAAAATTTTCTTGGGTCACAAATTCTCCTTTTTTGGGCCAAATGGGCAATTTTTGGGGTTTTAAATTCACCTTCTTTGGTCAAATTCAGTTTAGTAACGAAAATGAACACTTATTGACCGTAATTAATTTTAATAATAATATATTTATTGATGCATAGGACAATACAGTCCCACCTCGCGCATCAAACACACTTAAAACAAAGCAACCAATAGAGAAATAACATATATATTATTATACATTAAAAAAATGGAAAGCCAGAAGGGCAAATACAGAGCCAGAGGGGCATAAAAAAAAAGAGAAGAGCCTGAAGGGCGCAAAAATAAAAGCCTGATGGGCATATATAAAATTCCGAAGGTAAAATAACAACAACAAAAATGCTAATAGCACGGGTATAAGACTGAAGAGAGAAAAAATAGAAAGAAGATAGATGAATTAATGAAAGAAGATAGATGAATTAATGAAAGAAGTAGATGAAGACACTTGAAAAAAAAAAAAGAGAGAAGAGAAAGAAATAGCAGGAGGATAGGAGAAGAAAGAGAGACAGAGAAGAGTACAGAAAACAAGGAAGGTTAGTGCTCAGTAAGGAAGTGGCGCTCGACCGCCCTCCTGAAGATCCCCAAGGAGGAGGCACCCCGTATCGCTACAGGGAGGGAATTCCAAGCTCTCGCACCTGCCACCGCAATCGAAGAGCTCATCATCCTGCCACTATGTACAGGTACACTCATATTATTTGCACGAGCAGAGCCTCCAAGTTGGAATAATTCACTGACGTACTCAGGAAAGCTACCGTGGTTAACTTGAAAAATGAAACAGGTTGCCCGTACAGAGATACGTGATAATATCCATTCCCAAGAGTCGGTCGGTGTAGGCAGATATGTGGCCACGGGACTTCAGTCTAAAAACATACCTAATACAAGAATTGAAAACTAATTTTAAGCGTTGCAATGATTTACTATCAAGGGACCATATATACAGAATAGAACAATAATTGAAATAAGGGAGAAGAAGTGTTTTAAAAAGGAGCAGTAATGAGGTGTTTATGTCGGAATGTCTAAGCAGAAAACGAGTGTGGAATTTGGATTTCTGAGTTACGGCTAGAAATCATATATATATATGAGATAAATCGCAGAGTAGTCAACTCAAATTTTGCTTATAGCCCTAGTGCATCCAAACGATTACAGAACCACAATGGATGAATGGATGGGACTGCAAATTTATAAATAAATCAAGAAAACACGTCCTCAAAATCAAACCGAGGTAACAGCAAAGGTTCTTGAAGGCTGCCACGAAGCTTTGCCATTTCCAGTGATGGGCTGTTGGCAGCATTGAGAACCCTCGCCAGCTTCCAAGGGACAACTGCCAATCAGATGTAAATAGAACTCATACATCACTTTCTACAGCATTTTTACTTTTAATCATTTAAGAAAGGTACTAGTAGTGTACCTACTAGTTATGTTTGAAAACCGGCTTCAAACTCCATTTTTCCAAGAGTTCTGATAGTGTTTTCAACAGAAAAAAAAATTGACGAAAACTCACCATTTTTAGGTATTGTTCACCTATACAGGTATTCTAGCTGATAAGCTCGCCACAATACCTAACCTAATTTGACTAGTTACCTATTTCCAAACTATTCCTGAACTAAGTAAAGCTGGGAAAGTACTTTTCAAAACTGCTATTGAGCAGTAGAAATGCGAAGAGTAATGGTAGACCAAGAAATGTGTGGAAAAGTTACAACGCTGCAAATCCCTACACAGTGGTTTATTACTTGGACCTTCTGTTACAGATCACAGCCTCTAGTTTACAGTTTAATACTGTGACTGTGGGCAGTTCTCGAGTTGTTCGTGCTTCCAGTGAAGGGGGGGGGGGGGGGGGGGGGTTCAGCCTGATACCTATCCGCTATCCCTTCTTAACTGGGGATAATATCGCTATTCTAGAAAGGGGACTCTCGAGGGTCCACCGTCACTCTCCTCACTCTGTCACAGTACCTATTCACTAGAAATTAATTAATATCATGCGTTGAATGTTCAAGCAGTAGCTAAAATGGCAAAAAGAAAATGTAGTTTAGAAGGGAAATTGTGGATGTGAAGTGAAAACTATTCGGTCCTCAAACCAGGATTCAAAACTCTGAATTTAGTAAGAGCGGAGGCCTAGACCACTCTGCTACAGTGGCCACCTGGCCCAGAGACAACTGATGAGCGCTCTCAATCCAGGTTGATGCCTGCATACACGCTGCTCTTTAGGGCAAATTTTATTGCGGCATTCTACAATGCTCCAGATGGTCTCAAAAATTCAGAAACAATTTTATGATAGGGATACTCTGGATATTTCAACCCCTATTTTTCACCCCTTACAGCTGACAAAAAAGCCAGCGGTGGACGGGAAAATATTTTTATTCGATATTCGTATTCTACGTCCCTTGAAACGTAACTATGAAATTGGGGGGGGGGGGGGGGGGGGGTTGAACAATTTTTCATGGTCGATTCTAAAGGTTCATTATTCAAAATAATGAACCAAAATCAAAAGAGGCCAACCTTGAGGCATTCTTTACATCTTCGAACAGTAGGTATGTACGTTTCACCTACGTGCCAACCTACTATGGTTTTTCAATCAAATTCATTACCTAATACATTGCTTCGAAGTCAGCCATTCATACTATTACTTGCGGTTCAGGGTAGTTGGGTTGGATGATCTCACAAGAAGTTGATGACAATCAAACATTATGTTACCTCTTCCTCATTCGCAAACGTCAAGTCCTTCGAAATGCTGTACGCTTATAGGTGGGAAAAGCTTAGTTTATTAATACAGTAATAACCTGAAGGATACTTAGTTGGTGACTTCGGAGGATACAATTTTTTGACTTTTTGCATACCTACCACACAGCTTTTCTACCTTCGGTATGTAAGTGGTGAAGAAACAAAACTGACGATTACAATAGTATTGTATCTAGAGACGTGGGAGAGTCCCGCCCGCCAAAAAAAACCGAAACCTCCATACCTACCCACAGCTAGAGGTGGGTAGTTCCCGACTATCAATGATCAAAAATAATTTGGCAAAAATAGGAGCTTATATCGTATTTTTGGGGGGCCAAAATTGGTGGAAACCATCAACAATAGCTATTTCAATAATTGCAATGAAAGAAACAATAAATGTATTTCCAGCATTTCTGTAGATATGTCCAATAGATAATAAACCCGTGTGACAAGGACTTTGCAGCGTTTTTTGAAATTGTTAGGTATAAGTAGGTATTGAGAAATCTTTTTTATGGGTATGCAGCCTCTAGACGCAACGCATCGAGCTGAAATTCTGCACACACATTTTCTATGCTACAAGGAATTTTCTTTTGTGCAGTTTGTCCCCCTCACCCCGTTTTGAAAATTTTTAGGTAGGTACCTAAGTAGGGATACCGAGAAAAAATATTTAGGTAGGTGTAGGTACTGGGGACATTTTTTTACCTCATCAATCAGTGCAAAAAACTTATCCCCCCCCCCTCCAACAACCGTTGTAAAAAAATTATTTACCCGACAAAAAAATTAAGTAGGCAATGAACAGGTACTAAGTAGGTAATACCGAACGGGTCCAAGCAGGCAGTGGGTAGTAAGCAGGCACTGAGTAAGTAGGTACCTACTGGGAAAATTTGTAGGTGCCTAGATCTACTGGAAAAAAGTTTACTCCATCCATGCAACAAGATGTGATATCCCACCCCACAACAACCCCGTTGTAAACATTTTCCCGCCAAAAAAACCTCTTCAGCCGCAAACAGGACTGATTAACGCAAAAAGACGTGACATCCCCACTCCCCCGCCACACAACCATGTCGTAAAAATTTACCCGCCAACATAACCTCCTCAGCCGCAAAAAGGATTTTAATATCCGTTTTGCACGCCGAAGTGGCATGCTCGGTGCTTCCCACCTCGGGTTGTGCATAAATACCGGGCCAAAAAGCTGACCGCCAAACAGCGTTAAAAAAAATTTCAAGGTTTGTGGGGAAGGTACAGGTTCCTATACTGAAATCCAACAGAGGGGGAAGAAACAGGTTTCTACATGCACAACCACAAAGAGCGAATCATCCAACATGCCAAAAGGATATCGATCCTTTTAGCGAATTTTCAAAGAAAATGAAGCTATTGCAATGGCTTCGAAATTTAAATAATATAAATTTTTGGAAATTTTCTTCATAGAAATCCGTTTCAGACCATTCTAAAACGATTCCTGAAATTTAACACTTTTTTATATGTATATATATATATATTTATATATATATTTATTTATTTATATATGTGTCACTCCAGACGATAACTCTCGATAGAATTGAGATAAACAGCTCAAATTTGCACAAAAAATCTATCTTGGCAATCGAAAGGCTAAGTTCGAAGATGGGCGAAATTGGCCTACTCTAAGGAGGGTTTTGGCGCATTTAAAGTGCGCAAAAATTACCCAAAAATCCCCAAAATGTTATTTTCCAACAAGTGACCCCTCATTTTAAAGGTTTTTGCACGCTGAACACGATGGTGGAATCGGATTTTAGATATCTTGATCCGTTCTCAAATTAGAGCATTTAAAGTGCGCAATAATTACCCAAAAATCCCCAAAATGTTATTTTCTAACAAGTGACCCCTCATTTTAAAGGTTTTTGCACGCTGAACACGATGGTGGAATCGGATTTTAGATATCTTGATCCGTTCTCAAATTAGAGCATTTCAAGTGCGCAAAAATTACCCAAAAATCCCCAAAATGTTATTTTCCAACAAGTGACCCCTCATTTTAAAGGTTTTTGCACGCTGAACACGATGGTGGAATCGGATTTTAGATATCTTGATCCGTTCTCAAATTAGAGCATTTAAAGTGCGCAAAAATTACCCAAAAATCCCCAAAATGTTATTTTCTAACAAGTGACCCCTCATTTTAAAGGTTTTTGCACGCTGAACACGATAGTGAAATCGGATTTTAGATATCTAAATCCGTTCTTAAATTAGAGCATTTAAAGTGCGCAAAAATTACCCAAAACTAGGATAATCTTTAAACTCTTACCCCCCCCCCCACCCCCTTAGAGTGGTCAGATTGAAATATGTGAGAAGTATTAATTGAAGACGAGAGTTCGAAGCAAAAAAGGGGGAGGCAAACGATTAGTACAACTCCTTGAATTTACCCACAGCGATCAAATAAATAAGCACTTAGTACAATTACGTAATAAACAAACGGTAGAATCAGGATGGACAAAACGTACAAATTAAAATAAATACGAAGAGAATATACATAGAAAACCAAATTTTAGACCGAAGTTTTCCTTTATTCAAAACCATAGCCATTAATTCGAATATTTCTTTGAAAATTCGCTCATTAAGTCATGCTGCATGACTGATTGTTTTTTAAGACTGAGGAGGTTTTGTTGGCGGGTAAATTTTTACACAAGGTGGTTTGTGGGGGGGGGAATACCAACTTTTTTGGCATCAATCCTACCTACCTGAAGTAATTTATCCACCAATGAAAAGCAAAGGTACCTATGACGGAGATTTGATCACTGTCAGGTAGTTTATTAGTAAATATTCATACTTACATTAAAATTATCTCCGCAAACTTAACATACTCGTATGATTACGGGTATTTTCTCCTCATCAGGTCGAACCACTTTTTCCGGGTTGGTTGGCCAGTTGGCACGACAACGAACCAGTTAAACTGACAAAGTTTGGCACAATACAATATTTTAGTAAGACATTTTTTCGGAATAACAACAAAATATGAAGGAATAGCACAATCAACACAATTCTTTCGCTAACTCTCCGATTTCTATTTTCCAATTTTCTACATCCATGATTCATCCTTTGTTTTTGTTTCGTTGTTGTCATGGAAGAAAGGGAAATCGCTTCTTCCATGGTTGTTGGTTCTATTCTTCTTCTTCTTCTTCTTCTTCTACGCGGTATCTTCTTTTTGTTATACAGTATGGTAATGCATTGTTGTCACTTGTGTTGTGTAGAAGATGTTGAAGCGTCGCGGAAAATAACGAAAACGAAACATTTTACATGAACGTTGTTGATGATAAGCATGTAAATTATCCCCTGGGATAAGCGATTTGTGATGTCACTCGCTCTTCAACAAAGAGCGCTTTGCGCAGCTTCCCCTTCTCCCGATTTTCATATTCGATTTTAATTATTAAAACAATTTTTTTTATCAGTATTTGAACACGTTTTCGTGAACCTTAGGTGGTCTAGTGTAGAGTAAAAAAAAGGTTTCATGCATTTTCAGGTGGGTACGAGTTCCTCATTGACCACAGAATACAGCGATCTACACAGAAGGGGTAGGTAAACAATAAACCGTTGTGTAATAATTTGCAGCGGTTTTCTCTCTCCCCCCCCCCCCCCCCTTAATTCTGCTTTCTCATAGAGAGTCTAGCGACTGTGGAAAATCTAAGATATATAAATTTCACCTGTCCTGGATGTTTTATTCTCATTATTTACCTACTACTATTTACTAGGCGCTTGGTTGGGTTTTGTGATATTTCAACGCGATCTAGCGCTTAAACCGTGTAACTGACAAAAAAACGTGTTGCGATCAAATTTGTAGAATTTTTTTATCTTTAATTTTGTATATAGATTGATTTGTTGTAGAGTCAATAGTTTTCGATAAGTATAAGAAAAAAAAATTACAATTTGTTCGCGGTATTTCGCGTTTCCTGACAAAGGCAGACTAGCTGGTAGGGATGGGACATCGAAATCGATATTATCGAAACATCGATGTTTTACTTCGATATTCCGATTTTTCGCCATCGATGCCTCACATTCGATAACATCGATATATCGATGTTATGATCCGATAATATCGGCAGAAAACACCCTTCAACCAGCTCTTGCCTCTTGGATCCCCTCCTCACTACTCTTCCATGATCCACATGTTACTCCTTCTCCTTACAGGTCATAAAATACTCAAAAGTGCTCACTTCATCAATGACTATTATTTCATTTTCAGAAATATTTGAGTAAAAAAAAGAAACAGAAACATTTTATTCCGAATTCAGTCATTTACAAAATAAAAATAAGAAACATTCCAACTCTGAATTATATATATTTATGTACTTGATTAGGAAAATAACTCTTCGTCGAGTGAGTGGAGGAAAACAACTTTCTTCAGATTTTCTGCTTTCAGCCTATTGCGCTGGGGCGTCAAAATGTGGCCAGTTTCAGAAAACAAACGTTCTGAAGGTACACTCGTAGAAACGCGTGGAAGAGGGATATCGATATCGATAATATCGATGTTTTCGCTTGATAAAATATCGTTATCGATGCTGTCTACAAAATATCGACATCGACATCGATATCGATATTTTCTTTCGATGTCCCATCCCTACTAGCTGGTTGAGTAGATTGTGGAGGCGAGCGCATTCGATGTACTTAAGGAAATAATCATCAGGCCGTCGAGAGAATACTAGAGTCACTTCCCCCTTCACACAAATAGGGACCAACGACTATCTGACTCTAGTATTATCTCGACAGCCTGATGATGATGTCAGATGCACTTAGGCAAAAACAAAGACTGATACGAGGAGGCAAATTCCAGAATTTTATTCAGCATCCCAAAAAACCTATAGAACCGTTCCGAAAAAAAACCGTACGATTTGTTTTTCTACAAATCCGTTATTGACTGGACTACAGTCCGTCTTAGAAAACTCACGCACTTTATTTGAGTAGTTCTCTGTAAAGTGTGTGCGGCGGAAACAGACTACCCTCACGTCACGTGCTCTCATGTGATGTCACGGGGTCTTGTCACGTCACCAAAGTGTGGTTCAAAATTTTCCCATAAAACAGTAGGTGATTCATTCACGAGAGCTACACTGACGGCATGTCACGCTCTCACGCTCATGCCATGGGGCGCGGACGTGATATCACGTGATACAATGTGTGGACAACTACATCTCGGCGTGGCGTGAGTTGAGGTGAGCTACGTTTTTCTTCGGTCCGCTCCCTTGATTTCTTTATTTTCATGATGTCTGTGATGAATTTAGAATTTGTTCATCACGGTGGCGTGAGGAAAGGAAAGGCGCAGGCGGCGGATATCCACCGATCATCTACGACCTTTTAAGGGGGAGATAGAGGTGAGTGTAGGAATTTGCCCAGGCGGCGGTAATCCACCGACATCTAGGTTCTTTTGAGAGAGGAGGTGTTTGTCTAGGCGGCGGTAGTCCACCGATCATCTAGACAAAGAGGAGAAGGTTTTCCCAGGCGGCGGTAATCCACCGATCATCTGGGAGGAGGAGCAAGGTAGAGGAGAGAAGAGAGAGAGCTAGTTAGAGGAAGTGTCGAATGAGGCTAAAGCCCCAGGATCCAGGGTTTTATAGGAACTGGAGGCCTCTCCCTCCAACTCCCTGTTGGGAGTTGGTGGTGGGGCCCCAGGTTGTGTCCCTGGGTTCTGTGGCCTGTCTCCCCACTCAGTTGTTTATTGACGGAAACTAAGTTTGGCATAAGAATATTGGTGAGAGCTTAAAGTTACTAGCGGAGTGTTCCCGGGAGGGACTCACGACAATGTCACTTTCAATCAACTGATGTAAGCAGTCAAATTCTTCTTTTCCCATGCGAAAGTACATTCGAAAACGATCTGGGTCTTTCGACAGCTGGGGGTACAATGTATGAAACACCCCTAATTCCTCCCTCTTTTCATTTATCTCATGTATCCATTCCCGTTTGGAACTACCAATTACGATCGAACTAGCAACTGCTTCCAATAATTCTTCCCATTCTGAATCGTTACTCGAGGAGGCCATCTTTTCTGGAACAATAAAAAATCACTAGGTGGTGTACGTTTTGAGCCCGTCAACACACAACTGATGATAGGTCGTGATACCAGTGCGCTTATACGCGTGATATCACGTGATGTGAAACTGCACATGACATCACATGAGAGCACGTGACGTGAGGGTAGTCTGTTTCCACCTTTAGACCCATTTTAGCTTGAAGCTCATGATTTTTTTAATTCTTGGCTCTCTAAGAATTTTATTCTGAATATAAATAAAATGTGAATTAGAGCTCTCATACTTTTAAAGACCGGAGTCGTCATTTGTATTCCTAATCACCTCCAGCATGTATCGGATCACTTAATGAGGGTCTGGTGATGTGATGAGGTGTACAACCGGAGGTGGGTTGTTGGGTGAGGGGGGAGGAGAGCATCGGCTTGGCAGTTAACTACTTCCATACGATGAACAATGAAGATCGTGGTCGTTCTCGCTGTGATATGCCTGAGCCTGGTGCACACTATGGCGCAAATGGTGAGTGTTCTAAGTACTTAGGTAGAATCTTCGTGTCTTGTATCTTGTGAACTCTGTTCATAACTTGTTGGATTGGAGTAAAGTCCATCTTCTATAATATTATATAGGTAAATAAAAATGAACGTTTCTTTCTTTGTTCCTCACGCGCTCGTATGCCATTCATCCGATTGTGATGAACTTTGGTGAGTTTTTGTGCGCATGCCCCCGAAGGTTCCTGCGTTGTTTTTTTTCTATCCTTTCACATAAAAAGTTGTGTCCCCTCCCCCCACTCAAATGCAAAGGAAAATATTCCCCTATGTATGCTAAGGTCCCACTTAGAGGAGTTCCACTATGTTTTAAGAAAAATCCGCATAGAAGAAAGCTCCAAATAATAAAAAATAAACTTAAAAAAAATACAAGTAATTGATAAATTAGTAAAAACCATTTTACAATATCTGGCACATGAGTATTTAAAAAAAAGCTGCAAATTATTACACAACGGTTTATTATTTACTTGTATAGATGCCCCTTCTGCTTAGATCAGTTTTCTGTGGTCAATACCTGGGGGCCTATTCACTAAAATAGATAGTGGAAAGAGATTATCTATTTTGAAAATTTCCCGCGAGAGATAGTCTCCCCTGGGAGACAGTCTCTTCCAATGTCTCCCGGGTTCGTCTGTTTTACTGAATAGCTCCAGAGACCTTGAGAAAGAGATATGGATCCTAATACACGAAAATGCCTTAGTATCCGTGAAGTGCGAGATGTTTATGCCCCCGGGAGTTCAATTCCTTAATAATGAACGCATTTCTTAGTAATACCTACCTATTCAATGGGTACCTACCTACCTCAATCCATACTTGAACGTTTTACTCACCAATCGGATAAAAGTTTAAATGAAATTGAAAAAAGTCTCAATTATAAACAGAAAAAGTCGAATTAGGGGGCTTAATGCTTGTATTATTATAATATCTACACCTAATGAACGGCCACTTAGGTAGGTAGGTACCTACCTCAACCAGTACTTGGACGTTTTTACTGATGAATCAATAATTATGTATATATTTTTAATTAAAATTGAAATGAAAAATTTAATCTTTATGAAATGAAAAACTTTATGATGAAAAACTTTATGAAATGAAAAAATACACCGATGTGGTTGGGGATGAACGAGGATATTACACGATCACTGTGAAACAAACGAGAAATAGACTCTCTCTTTCGAGGAAAGACACCTAATTAGCTGTCTCTCTGAAAGAGACCGAGAATGCCAAGATGGCCGCCAACTCTCTCTTTTAAAAGTTACTGAATAACCCTGTCATGGATACTATAAAAATCTATTTTGCCAAAAGAGAGAGTCGGACCTGAAAGAGATGTCTCTTTGGCTCAGTGAATAGGCCCCCAGCCCTCGAGCTCCCCCAGGAAAGCACTGGAGCCGGCTTTCTGAGTATGGGCTGCCGAGATTCGGAGCACATCTACGGCCCATATAGAGCCTGTGTGCGAAAGAATGACGATTTTAGACCAAAATGTATGGTGAATTCAAGTCAGAAACTTCGTTAGAACTTCAATTCTTCGCTCGTTGGTCAAAATCGACTTCATATTCGGTCTCCTCGCCCTATAAACATGGAAAACAACAAGCATTTGCTTCATGAATTTATACTTTTGTAACTTGAAAAACGTTAAAAGTACCTACCTATCAACAAAATAATGATTCTTCAAATGAAATAATATCACAGAACAGCTAAATCGAATTCATACAGCCATCCGTGATTATAATCAGGTGCTCCGTATCAATGATATCCGGGCCGGATTTATACCGTTTCATTCACGATCGTGTTGACGAAGCGTTTCGGTGCAAACGAACGGCTGGTCCTACGATGCTCCGGGTGGCCTCAACAAATTCTCAAAAGTTTGAGATCAATCTGAAAACGTAAAAAAACTACCTATACCCTTCCACTGAATGTTTTCGAGCTACGGCGTTCTGAAAATGTCAACCCCTACCCTATTTTAAATACGGGTAACGCCGAGCTTCGCGGACCAACTAGAGCCCAAATGGGACCTACACACAAATTTCATTAATTTTGGTTCGTGGTAACTAAGAAAAGTGCGAAGTACGGCGTGCGAACAGAAATGTTGGTTTATTCTTTTTCAATAATGAACCTTCGGAATCGAGCATGGAAACAAAAAAATCAACCCCCCCAAATTTGATAGTTTCCATTTCAATGTACCTACGTAGAATCCGAAAAATTATAAAAAGAAAAAATTCTGTCCGTCCGCCATACATCGTACTTTCCTTAGTTACCATGAACTAAAATTAATGAAATTTGGTTTGTAGGTCCCTTTTGGGGTCTGGTTGGTTCGCGAAGCTCGGAGTTACCTACTGTCAGTTTAAGGGATGAAAAATAGGGGTTGAAATCATTTTCAGAACGCCGCAGCTCGAAAACTCAGTAGAAGGGTATAGGTAGTTTTTTTGGGTTTTAAATTGATCTCAAAGTAAAGAATTTTTCGAGACCAACCGGAGCATTGTATGACCAGCCGTTCGTTTGCACCAAAATGCTTCGTCAATACACGATCGTGAATGAAACGGTATAAATCCGGCCCAGATATCATCGCTAGGGATCATCTGATTATGATCATGGATGGCTGTATGAAGTCGAGTTGGTTGTTCTGTGATATTATTCAATTTGAAAAAAATGATGTAGGTATCTTTTGGATTTTGTTGAACAAACTTTATGTTTCATGAATAACAACAAATAATGAATGACCGAATTATTGAATCCCGCGCATATTTATAAAATGTAATTCCCGGGCCGGCTACAGTACTCGATTTAAGGCTTTCCTGGGGGGAGATCGAGGGTAGATATTTACCACATAAAACAGGGATATACGCAGAAGCCATTGGTTTTACCAGCCATTTCTTTTTTCCAGGGTCCATTTGATTGCATAATTCGTTCTATTGAAACCATCCCGGCATCCAAAGGTCGAAGGAACCTGTTTTTCATCCAATCCCGCCAAAACAAACTGTCTCGTAAGAAGTATAACCTACTGGTGGACGCAAGGTCACTATTTGATGTGAATGATGATATTAATGTGGGTATTCAAATATAATCGTTTCTGATAATTACTTTGTCAAATATATTCTTTATCTCAGTGATATTTGCGTGCAGAGTTTAGGTTGGTGTGCTAATTGCTCATAACAAGGTGTATCTGATTGAGTAAGCAGATCAGATATCTATGAGGTTTAGTAAAGAAGAAAAGATGAAAATAATATTATAAGATAGGGTGGGGCGCTTCCAAATGGCAGACTCGGCGGTACCTGAGGGACTAATGGTGTTGTTTCACGTTGAAGCACGACCGCCAAGGTTGAAGAAACCCTATAAATCTCAGCCAATGAGATGAAGCAACATTGAATGTATGGAAATATGTAGGCCTACCTATGTATATGTTGTGACCCTCCATTAGTAACACCAGGACAGTGAACTATTACTGAAGCACACATGTATGCAGCCTTCTCTTCCATGACATTCTATTATTCCATGCTATTGTCTTATCGTTCCATGTTCTCTTCTGTTCAATATTTGATCTCAATAAATATGTTTTGACAAACCGCGTGCTTTTAATAAAGTAATAATCAATCTTTAACAATATATAAATATAGGTATATATATGTCCTGGTACCCCTCAAAATTCTACATTTACCACTCCTATGTAATATTTACCTAAAGATTTAGTCAAATAAACGAAGGGAAGGACGAGCTGAGCAACGCCGTGGGAAAAATAGGAGAAGGGTCCCCTCCATCGAACACCATCGCTCCTCAACGGTCATAACGGCCGTTGGTGGATGGGGGACGAGGTGAAAGGGACCTTTATAAACAGCAGGGCGAGCCCAGCTCTTCATTCGACGGACCACTCTCCGACTTGCAACTTCTCTCTCTCTCGCCTACCCTTCTCCTGCCCGTGCTATGGTGATAACCGCGGGGCGCCATTACGTCTTGCACCTGCTGTGGTGATAACCGTTTGGTGCTAGCCTCCTTCTTCCCGGCACCTGCTGTGGTGATAACCGCGGGGCGCCCTCGCCTATAGCACCTGTTGTGGTGATAACCGCAGGGTGCTGGTCTCCTCTCCCGACTAATGCCTGCTGTGGTAATAACCATGAGGCGTTAGCAAAAGACTCCTATGAAGCATATTCTTCACACACCCAAACCAACCCTACCTTCCGCCCGCTGTGTCATAAGCCTGCGCCCAGGCTTACGAAAATATAATATTAGTGATTCCTACAAAAATAATCATCAGAAAAAAACAAATCATAATTATGTTTAGTTGTTTAGACCCGTTTTTTGCATCCCCACCCGTTTCAAACAATTTCAACGATTCTTTGGGAGGGAGCCCATCAGCCCACAGTTGCACCCCAATCGGTGCCATTTCTGAAACTCAACATTCTGAGCAGGCTTTGCAACATCTTAGAATCCGAAAATGAATGAAATTTGGTTTGTAGGTCCCATTTGGGATCTAGTTGGTCCGCGAAGCTCGGCGTTACTGTCAATCATCTCTAAGGGGTGAAAATAGGGGTTGAAATTTCCACGGCGCCGTTATTTCGACTTCTTATATTTTTAAATTGATCTCGAACTTGGGCATTTTTGAGACAACCCGGAGCAATGTACGTCCAGCCGTTCGTTCACAGACAGGCTCTGAAGTTTGCACTGAAAAGCTTCGTCAACATGATCGTGAATGAAACAGTATACATCCAGCCCAGATATCATTGCTAGGGAACACCTGATTATAATCACGCGTTTTTTTAAAACTTGAACAAACGTTATGCTTCATGAATAAGTAACGCATAATAAGTTAATCATAGAATTCTTGAATCCACCAAATATGTACTCACGTAACTGTAATTGCCAGGCCGGCTTCTATACTCGATTTAGGGCTTGCCTGGGGGGAGCTCGAGGGTAGGTATTGACCACAGAAAACAGCGGTATACGCAGAAGGGGCATCTGTACAGGTAAATAACAAACCGTTGCGGAATAATTTGCGCATTTTCGCTCTACGGTTATGCAAAACCGGTACTAGACCAAAACGTAGTGGTTGAGATAGGGACGGAGACTGTGGTCCGTCGGTTCGAATCCAACTGCCCCTCGTCACACGAGCGAAATAATGGAATCACATTTTGATCCCTAGAGGACGGTCGTAAAGCCCCAGCCTCAAATAGCATCTCACTTACTCACCATCTGCATTATGTTGTAATAAAAAGCTTATTTTTATTCATGCTTTACACCTTTTTTATTAATAGTTGTCGATGTCCGAAAATCTTGACTTTCTGGAAATGAATGTAACTGAAAAACCCAACTGCATACCTCCATATCCATCCATATCTGCACCTTTGACTCTAGGTATAGAACTTTTCTTGTTGTTTCGATGACCAACCGATGATTTCTGACAATTCTGAATAGCAAAAAATACAACATACATTTATTAATTTATTATCATTCGTGTTTATTACAATATTTAATGTTAAAACAATAAAATGTATACCTAATTAATTTGTAGGCTAACATCAACGTGGCCAAGAAAACTCCTCAGGGATGGAAAGACAACTTTTTCCTCCTCGAAGCTGGTCCTGCTTGTACTGCTCTCAAAAGATTTGCGCCTGGCATCGGGAAAGAATTAGCCATTGCAATGAAACTGAAGAAGCACGAATGCCCTTTCCCCCGGGTAAGTGGTACTCACACTCTTTTTCATTAAATTTACCAATATTTATCTCAGCCCTCCATTATTTCTTGTTCACTCTAATCGTTTTCTCCAGCAAATGAATGATAACACTCCTTAAATACGAGACATTTTGAATGAATTACCTGTTGTTTTCGCTTTGTCCGTAGGTATATATACATTATAAAATAAATCGAACTTGAATGTTTCAGGGGAACTATACTAACATGGTTATGAACCCAGAGTTGGATATTAAAGATATACCGGCGTTTTTCTACAGCACGTTCCGACTGAGAGTTTCTATTTTCAACAACACCGGAGTGCTGGGTACCTTAGATGTCTTTATCGAAACAACACCAAAAAAACACAAATAAGCCGCAACTCGATACGAGCAATGTTTTTGTGGTTTGAAAGTTTCGTACCTAACTATGTAGGTATATCATGAACAAGATTGATAGATGACAATGTCATCTATCAATCTTGTTAATATCATTATGTCATAATGATATTAAAACTAAATATATGATGCACCTAATAAATTGGAAACTGAAGGTTTTATTAGTTGCACTGGTAGTTACAACCATCATAAAACTCCGAGGTATGAAAACATTAAATAAAATAGGTAGGGGTGAGTGGGGTTGGTTGGCGTAGGTGGCCATTTGCTTGTAGGAGTCTTCTTTGTTACTGACCCTGAATTTTACTTCTGAAGTTAGTGAACAATTGTGTTGACAAAGTTGGGGGCCAGGAACAAGGAATGTGACTGGTGTAATTCTTCGTCACTGGCCCTTGAACGTTTCTTCTCATTACACGTATCGGTATCGCCTACCAGCTCTCAACTTTCAATCAAAGTGCTGCAGTACCTACTGCACCTAAGGGATATGATGGGGATGCCATCCAGATCAAATAGGTAATCAATACAGGCGATTTTACATAATTCACCTGATCTATACAACTTGATTTTGGATGGATAGGAGATGCTAGGTACCTTCACCTTGTAGGCAGGGGTAGGCCACTTGGGCCACTGCCCGGGCACCTAAAAACACTAGAGTAAAGCTAGGTTCACATGGAGACACAATTCCGGACGGCAGTCCGGCAAGGCTATGCGTTCTACAATTCTATTGGCCAACGCAAAATGGATTATTGCAACGCAGTGTCTTGGATACTATATCAAAATCTCCAGATATTTTCCGCTGTCGGATCAGTTGCCGGATCTGCGCGGAGGTTACTGCGCACAGCTTTCTTGTTTGGTTGTTCAGCCATATTGAAATTCGACATTATGTGGTTGATTTTGCGGTTTTGAGTTCGAGCAATTGTTTGTTTTTCGCGATTGCATTTTGTTATGACTCCGCTGCCAAGTGAACGCGCCTCTGCGGCAAAAATTCCGGCAAATGCGTTGCCGTGCCGGATTGCCGTCCGGAATTGCGTCTCCATGTGAACCTAGCTTCAAGCTAGGTTCACATGGATGCAGAAAGTGCGGAACGCCACCTGATTGGCTGGAGATAAGGATCGAGTGGGGGGAATCCTTCCGCAGGTCGACTTTTGGAGCGGACTGTTCGCGTTCTGGAGATTTTGATATTTTCCGCACCGCACGAGTGCGCAATTAGGTATACCGTCTGCGCCACCTCCCCCCCCCCCCCCCCCACACACACAGGCATGACAATGTCGTTTCTTGAATGATTTCTTCAATAATTAGTAGGTGTTTGGTGTATGAGTGTTCGTGGTGCAGGTGGAATTTCCATTTATAGGTTGGGCTAGGATTTCCATGTCATGATGGTGAAATATTTTAAGCTACCATCATCCATGTTATCATTCCTTCTCATGAAATATGCGAAAAGGGCCTCAGTGTCTTTTTCATGGGATTCGATTTTTTACGGCTTTGTGTCCGATATGGCACATTGTTAGAAAAAACGTGTTCGAAAAAATGGTCCTCAGGCCCTTTTGCGTATGTTATGCTTTTTTAAAAAGAATATTTTTTTTTTCGATTGCAGGCACGACGAGGTCTTCCAGTTTTTGTTTTATTGTAAAACATACCTACAGAATGTTTTTTTAATATTATAATATTATTATACTGAGTTTTTGTTGTATTAAGTATTATATTGAGTTTACCTACAAGTTAACAGTATAGGGATGTATATAGCTTGTCAGTGACCTTACAGGAGACTTGGTTGAGGTTTCAGTGTTCTCATTTTATCCTTCCTTTAGGGCTCTTGTCATAACGCAAAAACAAACGTTTTGAACAAAAACTATTTTAATCGTAAATACAGAATTAATGATTATAGAATATGAAACTAAAAAAAAAAAAAAAATCAACCGAAATATGGGGTTCATGGTCGTTGGAAGTCTTGGCTTGGCAAAGCTGGGCAGGACAAAGCCGATTTGTTTATCTTTGTTGTCAAGGCTGCGGAAGTTTCCGCACCTCCTTTCCGCATCCATGTGAACACACTCCTCCGCACTTCCGCAGTTCCCCCACTACTTTTCCGCAGTTCTGCACTTCACGCATTTCCGCATCCATGTGAACGCAGCTTGAAAAAGAACAACCACTGTTCAGTTGGCATCTGAATTTCCCTCGCACACTCTGTACTTACCTAGCATTTTTCACAAGTTCAACAGCCACACACCAGTGTTCTCTGGCTATGGATATTCCATGGTGGTTCCTTAAGCAGGGTTCACATCCATCCGGAGCCGTCTGGAAATACGGATAGGGGAAGCTAGCGAAAAGCAGTGGAGGGTATGGAGGGGAATCGCGGAAGTTGGGAAGGCGTTTGGAAGGCTTTCATAACCATCCGGAATTTTGGCTGTCCGGAACAGCTGTTTCCCGCGCTTTCTCCCACAACTATTCTTTCCGAATTTTGTTCTCACCCCCCCACCAACTCTATTCAAATCTCGTTGTTCATAATAATTAGCACAACAATAATCGAGTAAAAACACAAGTGAACAACCGAGCACAAGCTAACAACTCGTTTCCCGCGCTTCCTCCCACAGCTGTTTCGGTTCCCGACGCCATTCCGTATGCGCAGTAGTGAACTGCGCAGATGCGGAGCGGAAAATATCTGAAAAATCTGATGCGTACAGTTCGCTTCAAAAGTGCTTCTCCGGAAAGAATATTCCCCCCTCCCCAGCTGATGTCCAACCAATCAGCTGCTCGTACGCACTTTCCGGATGGATGTGAACCCTGCTTTAATGTTAGCTCCATACACCAAGCATGTTATCAGAATAAAGCGACAGTAATCGATGTCCTGCAATCGAAACCTAGGCTCCTGAAACTGGAAGGTTGGTTCTGGGTCCTGGGATCTAGTGTCACCATGGCAACCGAGAAAAGTAGCTCATCTGTCCATGCTCAGTGGAGTAAAAATGTTGTGCGCCACGCCTACTTTGCTCTCCGGCTCCATAATCTGATTCGATCCCTTCGATTCAATTTGCCATCTCGATTCGAGATGCTTCTTCTTCTGATTTGTTTTTTGTCGTCTCTGAATCACTTGTCCGACATCGGCTTATGTCCGAAATCTACAGATGACAACTAAGCTGAGGACTTCACTGAATCACATTCGCTTTCTCTGTCCGTTTTCAATTTTTTTTTTTTTTTTGCGTCCGGTCCGGTTCCACTGACATATTTGTATTTGTGGTACCCTCGTGCGATTTGTCCTGTTTGTGGATTGATCGGCGTCAACACAGATAATTATCTACATCTAGTCAATAGCTTCTCCATTCAAGTAGGTACCGACTGACGGGTCATTGTTTTGTTGTATTTTAGTTTACTATATTTTTGTAACAAATGAATTTGATGGCTAATTTACATTAGAATTTTTCAGCGTTGTCGTACGACGATAGAGTGCTAACTAAAAGAGATAAGCTTTGCTGAACATCACTCAATCAGTAAATAAGGGAAGGGTGTTGTTGCCTGGGGGTATTTTGTTGACAAATCTGTTGGTTTTGTGTCCTGGTCTGGTGCCCCAGTTTTCCAGACCCCACGCACTGCTACTGCTTGTAGGTAGGTATTAGAGATGCGAGCGCAGTAAACATCCAGGTACCTAATAAACTAGACACAAGAGAACACGAGTAGAAAAACCCACCACTTACTTAAATCTAGCACCGCAGTATCAGGGACAGCACTGAAGTATGATAAGAACAAAGTGAGCTCCAAAAAACCGCAGCATCGTACTGTGATACTGCAGCACTTGATTGAAAGTTGAGAGGAGATACGTGTAATGAGAAGGAACTTTAGGGGACACTGACAAAGAATTACACCAGTCACATTCTTTGTTATGTAGTCCTCAAACGTAACAGAGAACAGGCAGGCTTCCGGGCTAACCAATCACGCGTATATCTAATTGCCACACGTCCCTGTATCTTGTGTTTGTGGATTTTGAAAAAGCGTTTGACAGGCTGAACCACAAATAGCTATGGAACGCATTGAAGCGTAAAGGAGTACCTACCTGACAAGCTGAGTGAATTGATTAAGGCGGAATATATTTCCTTTATGTGCAGGGTGTCCCACAACGGCAGTCTCTCAGCTCCCTTTCGGGTGACTGCAGGCGTTAGATAGGGGTGTGTCCTCTCACCGCTACTTTTTCTCGAGGTTAGTGACGAGATTCTGTGCGCCGCTCTCGAGGAGAACCCAAAACGGCATACAATTTGGCACCCCACTAAGATGTAGCATTTGAATGATCTCGAGGTTCTCCTTGCCCAGAGACGAAAAGACATGACAAGTAAAACTGATGACCTGTGTAAGTACAGTGAGCCAGCAGGACCCAAAATTAATGTGTCAAAGACAAAGACTAAAGCCTTGCGAATTAACGTCCCTCGCCCAACTTACTTTACAGCTGGGAATAAACAAGATGAGGAGCTTGAAGTTTTTACCTATATCGGTAGCGAGGTGGTGGCTGATGGTATGCTCTCCTGGATGTAAAAACGAGGTTAAATAAGGCAAGAGGAGCATGTCTCCCTCCAACCATTATGGCCACTCTCTCAGCTTGGTCTTAAGACCAAATAACGCATTCTGGTCTGGCCTTCTCTGTGGGTGTGAGACCTGGTCGGTGTCGGCTCGGATCAACAATAAGCTCTAGACTTTGTTGATAGATGCCTGCGTTAAATTACCCGAGTCCGGTGGCTAGGAAACTGGATATCCAATCTTGAGCTGCTCCCAAGATGTTCCCAACCCATCTCCGAATGTGTCAGGGAGAGAAAAGGGAAACGGGTAGGACACACTGTGCAGAAAGATGCCCATGAAATCCCAAGGGAAGCGCTTGATTGGAATCCCCAAGGCGCCCACCGCCGGGGAAGGCCTAGTATAGAGCGACTTGGCACAGGAGTCTCATGGCTGAAGCCGAATATGTGGACCCATCGTTATCACGGGGGACAGATTAAAGGGATGGCTGCCAACCGGACCCAGCGGAAGTCTTTCGCCTCGGCACTACACACCTATAACTTGGTGCAATAGCAACTAATAATAAATTCTTTGTTACTGGCCCCCAATTTGTCAACGCAATTTTTCACTCACGAGTTATTTTAACATTGTTGTAGCTAGTATTAGTGGGAAGCACGTGTTTTCTGGATTCGAAAACGCTCCTGAACTTTTTCTTTTAGAGAGTTTCGCGTAGCAATTAAATTTCAAAATGGGGGCCAGTAATAAAGAACACCCTTTCATACATAGTTCCTGCCACACCTGTCTTGGAGGCGCCGGCATCGTAGTATGTGACCTACCCAACGTCAGGGGCCTTGCCCTGGGGTTTTGGTTGATTCTACCAGTCAAGAGGAGAGGGTGCTTTGTTGAATGATTTTACATGTAATTTTTTAAAATTTCAGTAATTTGGTTCCGAAGCATTTGACCCCTATTCTCTTCACAATGCTCCGTACTCCAACCATAACCTAACCCCCCCCCCCCCCCCCATAAGCAACCTAACCTTGCATGTTCAGTTTCTTGTTTAGTTGTTCGCCCTTGTCCTGGCTTAAAAATATAACCAGTGCTGCTAGTTGGTTCTCTTCAACTGGTGTTTGTTGGCGCAGTGGCCAAAGCCACTTTCCCTATTGATTTTAAATGTACCTAGGTACTACCTTTTTTCTCCAGATCGTAATGAAGCAGTACACGAGAACATCTCAGCATGCCAAAACAAATTTCCTAATGATATTTCAAGTCCACGATGCTTCAAAACCATTGCATTTTCTTATTTTCTATTGTTTTTCACCGAAAATTTATTGAATCAACTTCTTAGCAAAGGAAAATCACCGATGTAGGTAAATGAGTTCCTCCTGAACACTCTGAGTATGCCATGTCTATAAAGAGTTCAGTTGCAGTTTCATTGTAGGTAGGTACATACATGTTTTAGTTACATTGATATATTTTATATTTTGATGGTTGCAAATAAACAAGGTGAAGACGGATACGAAACCATTATATATTATTATTATACTAGGTATAGCAATTTATATAACTCTAATGTGTGTCAGGCAGTAATCAAATGGAATGGCCAAATAACCAGGTAACCTACTAAGCCAACCTGCCCTACACAGGGGGTTAATTGGCATACTTTGACTTGGCGGATTTTGATTTATTATTTTCAATAATGAACCTTTGGAATCGAGCATGAAAAAAAAAAAATAAAATAAAAAATAGAAAAAATAAATAAACCCCCTTCAAAATTTGATGGTTTCCGTTTCAAGGTACTACGTAGAATCCGAAAATGCAATTAAAAAAATTCTGCCCGTCCGCCGTACTTCGGACTTCCCTTAGTTACCATGAACCAAAATTGATGAAATTTTGTGTGTAGGTCCCATTTGGGGTCTAGTTGGTCCGCGAAGTTGGGGTCTAGTTGGTCCGCGTTAACGTCAGTCATATCTAAGGGGTGAAAAATAAGGGTTGAAATCTCCAGGACGCTGTAACCTTGAATGTTTTTACGTTTTTAAATAGTTCTCGAACTTGGGAGTTTTTTTTAGACCGCCCGGAACATTGTACGTCCAGCCGTTCGTTCACAGTAAGGCCCCGAAGTTTGCACCGACAGTCTTCGACAACAGGAGGGTGAATCAAATCGTATGCATTCAGCCCAGATATCATCACTAGGGAGCACCTGATTATAATCACGGATGGCTGTATGAAGTCAAGTTGGTTGTTTTGTGATATTATTCATTTGGATTTATTTCTTTTGGATTTTGCTGATAGGTAGGTAAGTAATTTTGCAATTTGAACAAACGTTCAAGTATTATTGGGTAAATTATTACACAACGGAAAAATTATTGCACAACGGTAAATTATTACTCAGCAGTAAATTATTACACAACGGTTTATTAGGTATACTATCTACGCAGAAGGGGGCATCTATACTTTGTTATTATTACACAATGGTTTATTATTTACCTTATGCTTCATGAGTAACTGCAAATAATTAATGACTGAATTATTGAATCCCGCGCATTTGTATGAAACTTTAATTCCCGGGCCGGCTCCAGTACTCGATTTAGGGCTTTCGTGGAGGGAGCTCGAGGGTATTGACCACAGAAAACAGTGATCTACGCAGAAGGGGTATCTAATATCTATAAATAATAAACCGTTGTGTAATAATTTGCAGTGTTTTTCCATTTTGGTTTATTATTTTCAATAATGAACCATTGGAATCGAGCATGAAAAAAAAAAAATTCTTACCCCCCCCTCAAAATTTGATGGTTTACGTTTCAAGGTATATGTAGAATCCAAAACTGCAATAAAAATATTTCTGTCTGTCCGCCGTACGCCGTACGGGCCACTTTTCTTAGTTACCATGAAAGAAAATTGATGATATTCGGGTTATAGGTTCCGTTCGGCGTCTAGTTGGTCCTCGAAGCTCGACGTTACTGTGAGTCATCTGTAAGGGGTTCAAAATAGGGGTTGAAATTTTCAAAACGCCTATACCATTTTTTTACGTAAATATTTTTACGGTTTTAAATAGTTCTTGAACTTGCGAGTTTTTTAAGACCATCCGGAGCATCGTACGTCCAGCCGTTCGTTCACAGTAAGGCCCCGAAGTTTGCACCGACAGGCATTTTCGACTCCAGTGTGAATGAAATTGTATACAATTCAAACCAAATCTCGTAACCAGAGACGCGCCCACAATAGGAAATTTGGCGGAGATGAAATCATTGCTAGGGATCACCTGATTATATTGGCGGAGTATGAAGTCGAGTTGGTTGTTCTGTGATATTATTTAATTTGAAAAATGATGGCTCTTTTGGAGTTTGTTGGTAGGTAGTGAAACTTGAACAAACGTTGAAGTATTATTGATGGGTAAATTATTACTACGGTAAATCATTACTCAACGGTAAATTATTACACAACGGTTCATTATACCATGTACGTAGAAGGGGCTGGAGTTTGTTGGTAGGTACTTTTGCAACTTTTTTCACTCCTCATCAACAATTTCTTTTCAGAACTTCATTATGTGTGTTTCTTTTTGTTAGGTACTGTTTGTCATCGGCAGAATTATTTTAGCAACATTTAACTCGTGATTTAGGTAGGTACCTAGTAACGAGTACGGGGTTAGGTACTAACCTACGGAGGGTCTGTGATCTACATAATATGTATAGAATAGTACATATCATATTATATAGACGGGTTATCTATACATAGAGCTGTGATCTGTAACAGAAGGGTATTCTATACAAAATAATAAACCGTTGTGCAGGGATTTGCAGCGTTTTTATGATCATTGCTGAATATTCGGTATTGAAAAAAAAACTTGAGGTACTGTAATACCTGGAGTTTACAGTGGTGTAAACCCTATTGGGGTCAGTCATACCTACTATTAGGGGCGATTCAGAAAATCTAAGTGAAAACTGTTGCCAATCAACCCCGCTGTCTCCCTACCTACAAATTTGATTCTTGAAAGTAAAAAAAAAAAAAAAAACAGCTAAGCTTTTTTTAAGCGAAATCCTGAGGATTTCTGGAACTTTCCATGTCCCAGCTGACTGTTCCATACTAATCCTGGTGATTTTTACCTATACCTACCGATTTTTGGTGACCTTCAGCCATTATTGACGAGCGTGGCAGGATTGGGGGAACCTGGCCAGCGAGCGATAGTGGGAACGAATTATTTGAATACAAAGCATTTTAAAAATCACCTTTTTAAAACTGACTAAAAAGTAGGTACTTAACTAGGAAACAATTTCTCGTGGCCATAAAAGGAACGACGTGGGAGCGCATCCAATAGATAATAGAGAATATCTGCTCCCTACACCTCTTTACTATGATCTATTGCATGCGCCCCACGTTTTTCTTTTTATGGCTACGAGGAATTATTTTATAGATTTTAATCCGTGTGAAAAATGCGATTAACAGAGCATTAACAACATTTTGGTTTCGAAAAGGGGTTTATGAATTATTCTATACCTTTTGGTGAATTTTTCGAGGTGCACCAGAACTTTGTGGTACCTACTATTCCGATACACTCTTGGTAATTCTACACCAATGTTTGAAAATTTCCATCAATTTCGGTGATTTTAGGAACAAATCATAACTAATCCCACAATTAATAAAATCATTATGCTCAAGCCCAACCCGGTTAACCCTTTTTACCTCTTATTCCCGCTAACGTGCACCTCATATTGACCCACTACATCTGAAAGGAAAAACATATATCAATATAAATATTAAAAAATAGTATTTTTCTTAGCCGATACACCATTCTATACTAAAGTGGATTTTATACAACTTTATGGTGATGTTCAGCATTTTGCTACTTTATGGATATAGCATTAATTCAAATTAGACCACATTTAAAAAAAAAAAAATTGAAACGGCCTTTCCTGTTGTGTACCTACCAGCTTTCTAAATTTTTGGTGATTCTACATATACACCAATGTTTGGTAATTTCCATCAATTTCAGTGATTTTATGAACAAATCATAACTATCATAATTATATGCTCAAGCCCAATCCGTGTTTCCTCTTGCAATTCACACTTTGGGTGCTTGAAAAAGACAAACATAGTCAAGACGGGTTTAAACCAAAACAATAGTTTCGAAAATGAAATATAATTCTGTTATAATAACGAACAATTACATTTTTCGTGGAGTATTAACTTCACTGTGTCATTTTTTCTTATGTCACTTTTATTCCAACTAACTATGCACGTTTTTGATCCGCTCAAATAATTTATATATAAGGTACATTTTCTGTCTTAGAAACACATCGTATATATAACATTATTTGACTCTCCATTATTTTTCTTTAAACGACAAATATAACTTGTAGATTGCCCTAAATAATTCAATACATAATATAAATAAATAATCATATTTATTTATATCTGATTTAAATATTTTTTGTACACACAAATGTATCAACACACCATCATTGGCAGTGGATTATAGCTTATCTTGAAATCATTACAATATTTTTTTCTCGTGTACTTTTTCTTTAAATTTTACTAATTCGTAAACGGCGAAAACTCGCCTCAATGTCTGTTGTTTTGTTTAAATATTTTGAATTCATCTCTAAAAAAATTCTGTTTATCATTATTAATGTCTTATCCGCAAAAAGTAAACCACAACTTAAAATTTTCAAAGACAGTCTACAGTTGAAAATCTGTTGAGCGTGAGAAACAAGCGGAGCGTTTTTTTTTCGTATTTTTCCTTCGTAATAAACAAGTTCAACAAAATGACTCTATAAAAAACAACTCATACAAAAACAAATCAATAATGGTTTAACTAATAATTCGATTCGTCATCAACACTTAACAATAAATTAACAATTATTGCGTTGCGGATTATAAAAAACCTATTTTTTTCAACAATAACAGCATACCAGACACTATTTTCATTATGTTTATAAACATTTTTATTTCTTTTAAAATGTACAAATACAATTAGGATATGAGGTCCATGAATGAACGATGTTGATAATCCGAGACGCTCACTAATAAGGTCGCTTTCTGAACGTAATTTAGCGGTCGAAGTTCGTCTTTTAATGCGTTTCCCTGCAACCATTTCCCAAATCACGAAACACAACAATGTACGTTTCATAAGTTCAGTTGTCCTTGGAAAAAACTTCGTCACAAAGAAACAAAAGCAACCAATTTTTTTTTCGCCACCTTCACAACTCCAATTCAACAGCTAAGATAGGAAGCCAAATCAATCTACCTTAACGATAATTAAGTTCTGAAAGACTATTTCTTCTCATATTTTTAATTTATATTGCATTATACAGAATACAAATTAAAAATATAGATTTAAAATATTTATTATTTTACCTGGTGCTAACTTTATGTAGGTAGGACACAACCATCATTTTTGTTCACTTGAAAAAAAAGAAAAAGTTTCTGGATTTTTTTTCTCAGTATTTCTATCAGGAGTCTCGTTCAATTTCCACAAAGCGATCAACCTCGTGATTTTGTCGTTAGTTCATCTTGCAATGTTTTGTGCTTCTTGACCTTCGCAGTCTAAACACAGTGGTCCTCAACCGATTTTATCAAAAATGTGATGTAAGTACTACATCAAAATTCGTTAAATTCTAGAAAATGAAAATCAAATTCGAGCTTGACTACGCAAATTAGTGGATTTCCAGCGTTTTTCGTTCTTACACAACCATGTCTGAAAGTTAAAAAAAAAAATTCTTCGATGAATCTAAAATCAGTAATTTAAACGATCTGATAACTCAAACTTTAAATACGCCGTTAAATTGAGACGGGAGAGTAAAAAAAAAACAGCAAAGGTTGTATCACACTACTTCGTTACATATTTCAACGATATAATACGACAAAATTCCCTGCTCAAATTGTTGTTCCAACTTTTTTCAGGTTTACAACTTTTTTCCTTTCCTTACACCCAATCTCCGTAACAGTGAACTCGCTTCGTCATAACACATTGAAAGCCTTCGTTTCCAATACAAATCCTTCAACTCCAACAACCTCCAAAATTCACAAAATCAGTTTTCAAAATCGATATACATTAGTTTTTTTTAATAATACAATATTATTAAACAAATTAGAAGGTTGAAAACCACTGACCTAATGTACAATTTTTTCTATACATTACCCTTATTATTATAGTTTAAAAAACCTCAAAAAACACATAATATTGTTCAGAATGTATAATAATATTTCTCACGAACAACAACTTTGGCACATTTTTTTCTCCGTGATTTGGCATGACATTTGCACAACTCCCGTATAATACAAGTCCAATCTTAATTCTCACTAAAATGAAGAATTTTTTCTGTGTATCGCGGTTATTTTGGTTTTCAAAAGAGACAGTGAAAAACTGCTTTCTTCATTATACATCCTGATTAATTTTTTTGTTATTTTTTGTTGTATAAACTTTGATTAAAGCCCGACTTATTCAACAGAATGACGATTATCATGAAACCTACTTTTTTATGTATTTTTTTTCTCGTTTTTATAAATCTTCGCGTGTTTTTTTTTCTCCTCTTTGAATCAGCTAAAATTGTTCAACAATCCTAAATGGTAATGTCAGTAAAGAAATATACCCTATCAACGTTTTAAAGGTGCTCTCCTAATCACCTTCGGTAGCACCGCGAACAATGTTGTTTTAAATTTTATTATCTTTACTCTTTAAGGAAAAATATTAGAATATTCGTCTTTAGAATATTTGTTTTTTGTGAATTTTCACATTTTTTTTCTCATCAACATCTTCATTTTTATTGACTTTTTTAAATTGATTTTTTAAGAAGTGGATTTTCAAATGTATCGTTCTGACCGGAATGAGTGGTGTAGTGATTGGATTAAAAGTATTTTAGGTTCTTTGTTTTTACTTTTCTTCCATTTTCATAATGACGGCTGATCTTTCGTTTTGGATTCCAATTTATTTCCCGTTTTCTTCATTTCATTTTGTACGTAGGGCACAAAACGAAACAAAAACCTGTCCATTTATCAAATTCTAGAAAAATGTCCATGAAACAGTCGAGCTGCCACTATATATAATTATATATACACAAGTGGTACCATATAAGGACCACACCAAAACAGGGGTTCGGTAAATATTTTTCTTCAATACATTCGAATTGAGCGTTTACACTCATCTCCCCCCCACCCTCCCCCCTCAAAAAATTCCTTTTTTTTTGCAACAATATTTTTTAAATATTTTTAATACCCGTTTTGATTCATAAACTTTTTTTTTTCATTTTTTAAAAATTATTTTACTATACCAAGAATGATAACACAACACTGAGCCCGAAACGAGTTAGATCGTGCGGTTTTAAACTCTCACGTAGAAGGAGAATAAGGTAAAAAGCGGAAGTACGCACTGATTTGAGCTTTGGTATTAAACTAAGTCTACTTTGTGCTAAGTGACTTTCGACACTCGGATTGTCTCATATCCTGTCGTCCTCGTCTTCGTGGTCGTCAGGGGGGTCTTCGCTCTCCTCTTTGTAGCCCGGATGCTCGGAAATGGCGTAGTAGTTGCCGTTGTAGATGACGCCGAGCTCTCTGAGGACGTCGCCGCGGATCGTCGCCTTGATCGTCCAGTTGTAGCAATCCTCAGACTCGCTCTCCCTGTCGAGACGCTCGACGTCGAGGATCTTCGAGCTGAGCCGCTCGAGTATGATGCCGATGTCTTTGATGGTCAGGTGGCGTTTCTGGTCTACGGAGAGCTGGTCGATGAGCAGGAGGAACTTCTCGGTCGTAACGGCCTCCTCGGCTCCGACCTCCGTCTCGGACTCGGAGGAGTCGGCGCCCGGGGGCGCCTCTTGTCCCGGGCGGGGCGCCTGGCGGGCGCCTTCGATGTCCAGGAACCTCACGTGCCCTTTACCGCCACGGGAAAATAGTGTTAGGTCAGTTTGAAAACGTTAGGGCATTCGCAAAGTCTTCCATGACAATGACTGGATAAGTCGAACTCATCATTTCCCTCATTCACATTCAACTGACGAGGACGTCGAAGTCCATATCAGCCAGTTGATGAACAATGACGACCTATGTAATGGGCAGTTTTCGTGGATTACAACTTCACACTTTTTTTGCCAAATTCTGTTCAATAACGGAAACTAACGTTACTTATTGACCATATAATGAGGTGTTTATGTCAGAAAGTCTCGGCAGAAAACGACTGTGAAATTTGAATTTCTGAGTTACCGTTATAAATGACGTATCAGGTAAATCGCCGAGCAGTTCAACTCAAATCCCGCTAAGAGCGCTAGTGCATCAGTTTAAACGATGCACAGAACCACAACAGATGGATGGATGGAACCGTAAATTTACAAACAAATTTAAAAAACACGTCCTCAAAATCAAACCGAGGGAAGGTCACAACAAAGGTTCTTGAAGGTTGCCAGCAAGATTTGCCATTTCTAATGTTGGGTTGTTGGCAGCACTGATAACCTTCATCTGAGAGGCTTTGCTCCGCCTCCTTGGACAAACAGCCAGTTAGATGTCAACAGACCTGATAAATTTTTTGCCGCATTTTTACTTATAATCACACTCATTTAAAAAATACGCATATTTTTGAAAATGGGCTTCAAACTACCATTTTTTCATGAGTTCTGAATATTTTTCCCCCTCACTACCAAAGTTAGGGAAGCTTTATATTCGTGCAAGAGTAGAAAAAATGCATGTCTGCCGAAACGAAAATTTCCACTCGCATTTTACGTTTCAGACATCAAGGAACATATTGGATCCGTGTCTGTGGTCAATTCCTTGTCCCGGGCAAAACTGCACGAAATAATAGTCGTAATGAGTTGAAATTTGGAGGGTAGGTGCGGGTTCGGCCACAGATGATCACATACCAAATTCATTTAAAAAATACTGTAACTTTCGCCTGCACATGCTCGAACGTGAAATCTTTGTAAAGCTCATACATAACTACCCTAGAAATCGTCGGAAAGATCTGAAATTTGGAGGGTAGATGCAGAATCAATGGTACCCTGACGGTTCCATATCGATTTCATCAAATTCAGATTGTAACATCAGGATACGCATGCGCAAACACGAAATGTTTGCAAATTCCTTCTAAGGCCCATAACTACCCAAAAAAATAGTCGCAGTGAGTTAAAATTTGAAGGGTAGGCGCGGGTTGGAGCACAGATGGTCCCAAGTACTTTAACTTTCGTTTGCGCTTGCGCGAACGTGGAATCCTAGTATAGCCCATAACTACCCTAGAAATTTTCGTAATGCGCTGAGATTTTAAGGGAAGGTGAGGGTTAGGTGGCGGATGTTGTAATATGCGAAACTCCAGAACAGAGTTGATCAACAATCGATATTTTACCAACAGTTTTTCCTATTGATTTTATCTATGTTACAATAAGTGTGAAGCTATACTGCCCACCCAACTTGGCACACATTTTTCTTAAAAAAACAAAAAAAAAAAAACAATTTTGACGAGAATGGGGAATTTTCGTCAAAAAAGTTGGAAAAAAGGTATACTTTGAAGCTCGTTTTCAACAATAAGCGTTATTTTTTAAAATGAGCGTAATTAAAAGTAAAATTGCGGCAAAAATGACTTATCAGGTCTATTGACATCAGACTGGCTGCTGGCCCTAGGAGGCGGAGCGAAACGCCAGAGGCGAAGGTTCTGAATGCGACAACCCAACATTAGAAGATTACTCTGGGTTTGGGCCCGATGCATGTTGTGATGAGATAAGCGATGGGTCACCTTTCGAGATGGGTCAGTCAGTCATTCAATCAACTACCAGTAGGTCATAATGGATATCGCTATCATTGACAAATTTTTGAGTCGTCGCGGAAAAAACTTCATTGTTATAGACAACTACAAGTATTCCGAGTACCGCATAGAGTAGAGCATACCGTAGAGTAATGAGGATAAAGACATACTGGCACACCTTACCGGAGTGAGCAGCAGATATGGAGGCCCGGGAGATGATGAAACGCAAGAAAGCGATGGGGAATGAATATTTTCTTTTACAAATCTATGGACGACGAATTTATATCCTTCCGACCGACGAATTACACCCTATACTGAACGAGTTTTGTTGCTTTTTCCACGGGCCCAAACCCGTCGTACTCTCAAAATCCAATGGGCCCAAACCCGCCGTACTCTCAAAATCCAATGGGCCCAAACCAGGAACGTCTTGGGCCAAAATCTGGTCTGTTTTCAACCCCGCGGGCCCAAACCCGGGCGCCCCCATTAGAAATGGCAAACCTTCCTGGCAACCTGCAAGAACCCTTGCTGTGATCTTCCCCTCGGTTTGATTTTGAGGTGTTTCTAACATTTATTTATATTTGCGGTTCCATCCATCCATCCATCCATCACGGTTTTGTACATCGTATAAATTGTGGCGCACACACACACAGCCCGGCTGTGACGTAGACGTAGACGTAGACGTAGGTCCCGCGCTTTTTCAACATCCGATATCTTTTCATTCCCCATTTCCTTCCCTACATTAAAAAATTATCACCTTCTCCCACATTCTACGTCCTTGTCGCAGTAAGGTACCTACTTGAAGTAAATACGATATTCCGAAAATCATAACTTAACTACAAAATTATAGATTGTTCGACTTATCCAGTTATTACCACACAAGAAACCTGGTAGACAGAACTAAAAGTAGGAACGAGTCAAGCTGAGATCTCATTGATGGGGGTTATCCACATGGGTCTTAATGTAGCTACTTTTTATTTTTATCATTATTGTTATTATTATAATTTACGTTAATGATAGTAGATTCCATCCTGAGAATTTTGTCACCATCCACACTCTCCGACGATAAATATGTAGGTACCTTTTTCTTCAATGATTTTTATAAATTCCCTGCCATAGTGACGTCACAACGAGCAAGGGAGGAGTGACGTCACACAAGGAACAAGGGATCCTTCCCCGCCCTGGTGGAAAGGATGCAATGACGTACTGTTGTGGGCAACTTCAAAAAATCGAATAAAATCTACTTGCAGGAGAGTGCGGTTGGTGTCAAAATTCTCAGGATGGGATCTATTTTCATTAAAAACTCATGGGTAACGCTCATCACTAATCAGCCCCCTCGGAATGTAAGTGAATAAGACAAACTACACAAGCCCCCCCCCCCCCCCCCCCCCCTGGGCACAACGTGAACACCCCATAATAAACTACCAACTACCTAAATAGTGATTTCAGGAACCTTGTGCTCAATAATTATACTTGATGTATTGAACTATTAAATTACTGATTATCACTACTATTCATACTACTGCTCATGTAAAAATCGTCCACAATACCTACTCTATCAAACGACATCTAAATAAGAAATCCATGTAATTTTATTAATGTACATAGGATACATTAATGTCAAAACATAGGTATACAGGGGGTTCCATTTCATACGAACCATCCGTTTCCCCCCAAAACATAGAAATCATGTTCGCGCACTTCTCCGCCAATCCACACCGACTTCTTATTTCAAATGAGAACCCCAATTTTTTATTCCAGATTCTGATTCCACGTAAAATTTAATTATGAAATGAACCGTCATTTGCATTTTTGGCTGCGAAAATTCGCTCATTATGTGCGCAAAACGTGAAAAAACGTTTTGTGAGTGTAATGAAATACCAAGTTAGTGTGATACATGATTTGTATGCGTTTTTCAACGCTGAAAAACTTGAGGGTGTTCATTTTTCGTTTGCGCATTTTCGAGAGCGCAAATCCTGTTGCAAAATGTGCACATCGAAAAAATGAACATCACCACGGTATTAAGCGTTGAAAAAGATCAAATTATATACCTATCACATTTGATATTTTATTATACCTACAGAACTCGGGTTTTTTTTGCGTTTCGTGCACGTTATGAGCGAATCTGCGCACTCAAAATTCAAGTGATGGGCCATTTCTTCATACAATTTCACATGGAATCCGAATCTGAAATAAACATTGGGGTTCTCATTTGAAATAAGGAAGTTGGTTTAGATTGCGCACGTGCGCAAGTGAGCGAGCATGATTTTTCAAATCCTCATTAAAAAAAATAAAAAAATTTATTAGACACTTGTTTTTTTTAAATGTCCCCAAAAGGGTCCATATACGAAAACAGGTATTTATGAAATGGAACACCCAGTATAAGTTCGATAGTATGTTATTAGACGTGGTGAAATAGCATCAAAGCGTTTGTTTATACTAACGATAACCTCAAATAAATTATCAAGCGGTAGTGTTTTGAATGTTTATCAAACTTGAAGACCTAACAGCTCAAACCCGTCCAACGTTGAGAAAATATAAAACGGTAGTTGGGTTATAATGATACAATGGTAGGTGATAGTTACATGCCAGTATTTAATCTAGAATGTAAGGTAGCTACTCGGTAGTGTACAATGAAGATGATATGAAGTAAGAGTAGTTTCATAATCCAAAATATTTCACTAATTCATATTATATATATGTGAAAATAGTAATGGGTTATTCATTGAATGCCATACCAATAAGGATTCATTCAGTGATGCTCTAGTGTAGGCATGTACGAGTATATTTCCATGATTTTGGAAACTTGAACCATGTACATAGGTTACATCTAACATGCAAAGTGTGTTTTGAAGAATTTTGAAAAACTAACTCGTTTCAGTCGACCCAGGAGGTTGTAGTGCCAATTCGGTGAAAATTTCGGTATGAATTACGTTTTTTTGAGGTCTTACAATGAGTAATGATGCAATAGCGACGGTTGGTAGTGAACACCAGGCGTACACCAATGAAACAGCTGCATGAATGCTTTTGAAGGAATTACAAATAACCAGCAACACGAACTACTTATAAAAGGGCGTGATGGGGTGTAATGCTTGAAACAAAAATAAATTATCAACAACAGAAATTGTCATATTTTTCAAGCACAAATGAAAGCAACAAGCAACAAGCGAAAATATGGCAGTTTTTCATTATGCAGCTACTGGCTAGGCACAAAAGAACACAAATACATTTGGGACAACAAGAATCGCTAGTTGAATAGGAATAACAATTCGAGTTGAAGACTAAAGAATGATACTGTTTCAACAGTGTTTTTGATCAAGTTTGGGTATCTGGAACATTCAGGAACTGAATAACTCACGGCTACGTACCCGACTGCCAGTTTCCTCGCGTTTTCAAAGAATTAAATGAAATATTGGTTAAGAGAATCTTTCAGTGCGATTTTTAAACAATGGACATGTATTATGCTACCATCACGAAATTGGCGACGATGACTGAACAATAACTATGATCTGTTGCAACCTATAAACAATACAGTGATCGTGTATAATGCAAAAACATGATGCAGACAATGCAGAATAGAAAGTTGGATTATTTACAAAGCTACAGGCAGCTTAGTAATTCTGGTGTGAGCCTGATATTAAATAAAGTGTCGATATTGTTCATGATGATACCCGGTTATGTAAATGAACACATATTTTCATCACGTTGAACTACACAGACGGATTGGTCAGAAGAAAAGCTTTATTTCATTGATTCCCCGCATCAGCGATTTTAACGTTTATAATGATTCACACATTTGTATGCCTCAAGTTTATTTGACTGTTGTCTGCCGAATTCAGTTCTCACAACAAATCCGATCAAATGGGCAATAATCACGAATCCACAAAGAGCACTTTTGGCACGGATTTTATAATCATCTTCCTCTACGTATTTGAAAAGTTGATTTATGGACGAAGAAAAACACGTAAAAGAAAAAGGCAATTTAAGAAGCCGCTTGCTTACGTCACACGGCTAAACGCGCCGACAGGCCACTTGAAGCGCTGAGATCGTGGAATTTCGGGTCAAATCCGTTCATGTTAAGCTAGGTTCACATGGAGACGCAATTCCGGACGGCAATCAGGCACGGTACGCTTTTACCGCAGAGGCGTTCACATGGCAGTGGAATTATAACAAAACGCAATTGCAAAAAACAAATGATTGGTCGAACTCGAAACCGCAATATCAACCACATATATGTCGAATTTCAATATGGCTGAAAAACCAAACAAGAGAGATGTGCGCAGGAACCTCTGCACAGATAGGCAACGGATCCGACAGGAAAATATCTGGAGGTTTTGATATAGTATCCAAGGCACTGCGTTGCAATAATCCATTTTGCATTGGCCAACAGAATTGCAGAACGCATAGCCGTGCCGAACTGCCGTCCGGAATTGCGTCTCCATGTGAACCTAGCTTTAGGCATCCATCAAATCCATTTCACGTCAAATAATGAATCAATAGACAGTTTTTGTACTTCCCGTCATCTTTACTCTTGAGGTATCTCCAAAGGGAAACGCTCACACCGTCAAGTCAGGTGACCTAGGAGATCAGTGCACATCTCCAAAACGTGATACAAGGCCATCGGGAAATATCTTCCATCCGGCGATCAACAGTGGCAGTGGCAGTGTGTGGAGATGCCCCGTATTGTTGAAACCAAAGATCCAAACAATTATTGATTGACTCGGGTCTCAGGAAGTTATTTTGCATGTCGCTGTAACGGCCTGTCGTACACCGTACGGAAGGTCTTTACCGATCGCCTTGTACTACGCTTTGGAGGATGTGCACTGGTCACCTGACTTGACCGTGTGCGACTGTTGGTTTATTATTCTCTGAATAATACATCTAAGTATTTGCTCATCAAAAAAAATTTTTGAACACCCCCGCAAAATTTTTCTTTTACGTTTCAACGTGCATAGATTCCGAATATGCAATGTCCATCCGCCATCCGCCGTATCATCCATATCCACTTTATTTTTGGTATAAAAAATTCGCTCTTCCGCACAGAGGCTCAGAGGCTACATTTGGGACCTAGTTGTGTCCCGAAACTTTGCAGCCCGATCGGAATATACCCAAGGGTATTATGGGTGCAAAATGGGTGGGAAAAAAGGGTGTTTCGCGTTTTAGTAACATGGCTTGTGAGGTATCTTTTTCCATGTTTTTAGGACGAGGATACCGAATTTGAAGTCGATTTTGACCAACCAGCGAAGAATTTAGGTTCTAACAAGTTTCAGCCTAACATATACCTTAAGCTTGGTCTAGAATTGTCGTTCATTCGCACACAGGCTCCATCTGGGTCCTAGTTGCGCTCTGAAGCTCGGCAGCCCTATTGGAATACACCCAAGTTCGAAACTAGTGTGAAAAATAATGGTTTTCGAGGTTTTGATGAAGGGTTTAAGTGTGAACATGAGCTTGTGCGGTATTGTTTTCCATGTTTTATGAAACTGCAATTCCCGGGCCGGCTGCAGCACTCGATTTAGAGCTTTCCTGGTGGGAGATCGAGGGTAGGTATTGACCACTGAAAACAGCGATCTACACAGAAGGGGCACCTATACAGGTAAATAATAAACCGTTGTGTAATAATTTGCAGCTTTTTCCTTTGGTGATACCTTAAGTCGGTTGTTCATGCGACAAAACCCGGCATTTTAGACGACCTAAAGATGCATTAAGAGCGGAAATTGTATAAATATTGACGAACCCTTGCTGCGTTCAGGCAAACTTTCTGCCACGCAAGCAGACAAGCTTTGTGCTACGAACAAGATGGACGCCACATGCTCGACGTTTTTTTAAAACATGAAATGGCACCCATTTCCCAACCAGAAAATGTCAGTGAAATGGCTGTACATCTAAAATATTCTGAGTTAGGTCTGTTTTTGACCCTGTGGTTGACATTAGCTGAGTTTGAGGGTTTCCTATAAGTCGAATCAATTAGAAAATAAAAGTGATACCGTTCGTTTACGCAAGTTGAACAATTAATTTCAATTTTTTTCTCAACTTCAAGAAAATGTCTGTTTTTCCAACAGAAACCAAAATTACGTTGGATTGGGAACCATCCTGTATGAGCAGGGAGTAATAACAAACCACTGACTATGGGGAATTAGCTGCGTATTTTTCCCTTAACGACGTTAAATAACCAACTGCCATGGGGAAATTGGGAAGTCAGTACTCCTCTAATTTTACCTTGATTTCAGAAATTAACAGATCAATCATTCTATGCAGTAACTCAACGTGATGGAAACGAGAAAAAGGATTTAGTATTGCTTTTAAAAGCGTGTCCAACTCCTATACAGTGAATGTTGAACAGGGGATGTACCTTTGGTTGTGCGTCCCCGCGGGTGGTGCGGCGATGGCGAGGCGGAGAGCGAGTCCTGTATGGGGCTCGTCGCCACAGATTTGTGCACCGCGATCTTTCTCCCTTCCTCGTGCAGAGAGCAGCAATGGAAATCGCATTCCGTGTTCGAGTTTCCTGGGGAGCCGCTCCTCTGGGGTGTGTGCGCGTGGTTGGCGCACTCAGGGGTGTGTATGTGGATGGATTGCCCTTCGAAGGAACTGCCGCCCCGTACCAGCTTTTGCTGTTCGCGGACAAGCTGCTCGTCATGGTTGATAACCGTGATCTGGGGGCTGGTTTGGTATCTGAAAAAACCAAAGGTGAATTACTCACTCGTGTAACATATCGAACGAAAGAGGGTAACAAGTACCGACAACGAATCAGCTTATTGTGACCAAATCTGAGTCGACTGCAGTAGTACAATAACCCACTCTTCGAGACAACACAGTAAGTATATATACAAAAGGTATGCAGGTACTTAACAAGAAAGTGCGGCAGTGAACACCTGTGGAACATACGAGGAGTTGCAGCTACAACTATTAGCAGATTACCTACAGTTTAGCTGTATTCAACAAGTAACAACTAAACAGCAATTGATCGTTGTTCACAGGGGAAAAAAAGGTAGTTGACGAGACATCCAAAATTAAAAAAGAGATGAGCTGTTACCCACGTCCGACGAGATGAGTCATTCAAAGAATATTTTTGGTTTGACTGATATTCGCAATACGTGAATTCAGTATATTTATAGGTAGGTAAGTAGTTAGGCCATGCAATGTCCGGTCCATTTTCCAGGCTCTCCATATCGTTTCAATAGTGGGGGGGGGGGGGGGGGGGTTGAGTAGTCCAAGTGTTAGTAGGCATCCACACCAATCTGGTCCGTGCAAAAAATCATCCCAGCAGTTCTGTGTCAGTGGTAAATCTCCACTCTTACATAAAATCCCTGCACAACGGTTTATTATTTTGTACGGAATACCCTCCTGTTACAGATCACAGGTCTCCGTATAGATAACCCTTCTATATAACATATATATGTACTATTCTACACATATTATGTAGATCGCGGACCTCCGTAGGTTAGTACCTAACTCCGTACTCGTTACTAGGTACCTCCCTAAACCGTTGTGTAATAATTTACCTGTATAGGTTCCACTTCTACGGAGATAGAATAATGAACCGTTGTGTAATAATTTGCCCATCAATAATACTTCAACGGTTGTTCAAGTTGCAAAAGTACCTATCAACAAAATCCAGCCCCTTCTTGGTAGATTAGCCGTTGTGTAATAATTTACCGTGGTTTAATAATTTGTCGTTGTGTAATAATTTGCCATTATGTAATAATTTACCCATCAATAATACTTCAACTGCCGCAATAATGCTTCATAGGTACCCCACCAATAAAATCGGTTTCACTACCTATCAACAAACTCTAAGCTTTAAGCTAGGTTCACATGGAGACGCAATTCCAGACAGCAATCCGGCACGGCAACGCATTTGCCGGAATTTTTGCCACAGAGGCGTTCACAGGGCAGCGGAGTCATAACAAAATGCAATCGCAAAAAACAAACAATTGCTCGAACTCGAAACCGCAAAATCAACCACATAATGTCGAATTTCAATATGGCTGAATAACCAAACAAGAGAGGTGTGCGCAGTAACCTCCGCGCAGATCCGGCAACTGATCCGACAGCGGAAAATATCTGGAGATTTTGATATAGTATCCAAGGCACTGCGTTGCAATAATCCATTTTGCGTTGGCCAATAGAATTGTAGAACGCATAGCCTTGCCGGACTGCCGTCCGGAATTGCGTCTCCATGTGAGCCTAGCTATATTTTCGCTGTCGGATCCGTTGCCGTATCTGCGCAGAGGTTACTGCGCACACCTCTCTTGTTTGGTTGTTCAGCCATATTGAAATTCGACATAAATATGTGGTTGATTTAGCGGTTTCGAGTTCGAGTGATCGTTTGTTTTTTGCTACTGCATTTTGTTATGATTCCGCTGCCATGTGAACGCCTCTGCGGTAAAAATTCCGGCAAATGTGTTGCCGTGCCGGATTACCGTCCGGAATTGCGTCTCCATGTGAACCTAGCTTTACTGTGAACGAACGGCTGGACGTACGGTGCTCCGGGAGGTCTTAAAAAACTCGTAAGTTCAACAACTATTTAAAACCGTAAAAAGATTCACGTAAAAAAGGTATAGGCGTTTTGAAAATTTCAACCCCTATTTTGAACCCCTTAGAGATGACTGACAGTAACGTCGAGCTTCGAGGACCAACTAGGCCCCGAACGGAACCTATAACCCGAATTTCATCAATTTTTTTCATGGTAATTAAGAAAAGTGGCCCGTACGGCGTACGGCGGACAGACAGAAATATTTTTATTGCAGTTTTGGATTCTACATTACCTTGAAACGTAAACCATCAAATTTTGAGGGGGGGTAAGCATTTTTTTTTCATGCTCGATTCCAATGGTTCATTATTGAAAATAATAAACCAAAATGATAACCCGGAAAGTCGTGGGAAGAGTCCTGGTACAGTTTTCGACAGGATATGTCTGAATGACGTACTGTAAACATAGATAACGTCCACTGAATACAGATAGACAGTTCATTAGAGAGCAATTATGACGCCACTATTATTGTAGCTGTTGAAGAGATGAACCTAGAACCTCCTGTAACAGGCTTCCAACTTGCATAGCTCCATTAAAAGAATCCTACAGAAACAACAGCCAGCCCTTCAATATTGTAAAGAATAAAGATACTTTATTTGTGCTTACCTTGGAGGATATACATCGTTGATAACAGTCTCTTTCTTTCCTGTTTGGTTGTCAACCGAAGTCTGTATAACCAGAGAGGGTTGTTTCCGCGCCTGAGCTCCTGCTAGTGGCTGAGGCGATGCCTCCTTCCGCTGCTGGTCCCAATGCAGCACGACTGTGACCCGACCCTTGTTGTCCATGATCTTCCACGACGGGCACTCATCCTGCAGCTCTAGTGCATGTATCGTCTCGCATACGATTTTCGGGATCGCCGATATCGCTGGAAAGAAGCACAATACGAGCTAGAAACCATAATTTCTGTGCACATGACAGATGTGCATATATAAATTCTCGCCAAAGATTCAAATCTTAATGTTGGACTAATTTTTTTCTCCGATTTTTACTACTTATAAGTCTTCAACACATACACTTTTAATATAATTATCTAATAATCCAAGCACAAACTTTTACTAAAGAATATGAACTCTCTGCACCAAGTTGCTTTGTGATTTTCATCTGAAGTAGGTATACATCCTACAGGAAATTAGTAGTTCCATCCATCCATCCATAATTAGTTAATAAGACACGAGTGGAAATGTAGATAGGTAGTTGGTATTGAAATCAGTCTCAGAACATTCATCAATGAGAAATCAGTCCGGCCAATTAAAGGTTTGTAGACATGGAGAACGCCACAGTTTTCGACTTCGGGGATGTGTTCAGAGTGCTCAGGGGACAAACATAAGAGTCCCTGGACCTACATAGTCGCTTGGGGAGGGTGAAGGGAGAAATTTTGTTATTCGTCCATAACTCTATTACAGTTGGTTTTAACATCTAAAGTATACTTGGCCCAATCAAATGAAAAAATTAACTTATTTCCTACAAGATCGGTAGTCCATTCCGCCACGGACGCTGGCAGGGCAGTCGGATGAAAAGCCCCAGCCTGGAATGGCTGTTACTTTATTATTATTATTATTATTATTATTATTATTATTATTGATAGTAGTAGTAGTAGTAGTAGTATTAGTACGTTCATCTCCTGACCATTCTGAATACATTACTAAAGTCAAAAATTCTGACGTCCTCCATGTCGTCTAACTAGACGGTATTCGTCACCACCGCCGTCTTCACCTGACCATCACTTGGGGCGCTATATTCGTCCCTCGCATGTTACCTTTCTGTTTTCTTGTTCTGTTTACTGTATGGCCTGTATTATATAAAAGAAAAAATGCAACGCAAAGGGACGAATACTCCATGTTGAAGCTAATTACTTAGGTAGGTTGGTATGCGAAGTAGACAAAATTAGAACTGTTGGTAGGTATTCAAAAAAACTAGGTATTTAAAAAAAGGTGTTATATATTTTTAAAAAGGCGCTCATTCCAATCAAACGAATGCTAGCAGTCAGCGCTCCAAGTGACGGTCAGGTGAAGGCGGCGCCCGTCTAGTATGTTGTCTACAGCCCCTTTTTTGGCATTCGCTGACTGGATCAAATACAGAATCAGAAATTTTAAATGACTGTCATAAATTAATATATAAAATGTTTGGTGTTTAAGCGAATATTTAAAAAAGGAATATATATATTATAAGGAAGGATCCTTCCTGGAAGGATGGGATCAAAAGGCCAAGTATTATTTTTGCCCTCCAAAATTTAAATGAAAATGTAATAATAATGGAATTTGACAATAATGACACCTACACAACAATGAAGGAAAACGAAATCGGTGAGCTGTGAATGAGAAGTGAGTAATATGTACATAGAAAAATCCACCAGTTCAAGAATAATGTAATCGATGCAGTGTAACTTCCCAGTGCTGTAAAGATTAGGTTAGGTAGTGCAATGGTGCAATAATGATTACAAACAAGTTTTCATATACAGTCGAATAAGGCTAGGAATTTTAAGAAAGGAATTACATGTCGGGGAACCATAAATATTGAATTCACACAATTCTGGGTTTCACCTTAGGTAAGCAACTAAGCACTTTGATCGCATTCGCCTCTAGTCAGATCAGTCAAATAAACTCTGAACCACGGGTAGTAGACTAGACGGTAGGGCTCACTGGCTGGGCGGACGGGGAAAACCCAAAAGGGCGTGACGTAAGCTGCACCATCAGAGGGCAACGCTTCCTTCACTTTACGTTCAGTTCTGTGTCTCTCGAGATGTGCTGTTTTTCAGTCGAGGTTTTCAGATTTTCTTGTGTTGGAACTGTTGGAGTTTTCGTAACAACTATGTTGTGCTGTGCAATAGCCACATGTACCAACCACACAAATCGTCAGAGGGATTTGTGTATCAGTTTTCACAAGTTTCCAGAGTGCCCTGAAATAAGATCCAAGTGGATAAACGCGTGTAAGAGAGCTGATTCTTACAATGCTTCTACAGTCGTGTTTGTTCTATCCATTTTCAAGAATCAGATTTTCAACTTGATTTGATGAATGAGTTGTTGAAACTACTTCGAAGACGCATACTTATCCCTGAAGCTGTGCCCACTTTATTTTTGCCTATGCGTAAGAGCACAGTCATTCCACCAAAACAACCATGTAATGGCCGTGAAATACGGGCAGAAAATCGGCAAAAGCGCAAAATGGTAGAAGAAATTTTGAATTCGCCTTCCGAAAACCATCCACTCTTCGAATCAAAACGTCCTGAAGAAGAGTTAAATCAAGAAATGGTCGCAGAAGATCCTTCTTTTAATGTACCAACAGAATCTGTATTTTTATCTGCTCAGAATATAAGTTGGAACAGGAGAATCAAGCCCTACGAGAACAACTTAATTCAGCTCATCTCCAAATCATGGAATTAAAAGAATCTTTCCGAGCCTTTGAGGGCCAGTTTTCTTCGTGCCAAACTCAAAAACTAAGAGGATGGTGTCGAAATTGGTCATTTGATGATATAGCCAATGCCGTCACTCTGAGATGTATATCATACAAAGCACTCAAATTCGTAAGAGAAGTATTGAAATACCCACTTAGGTATCTTCACGACGTACAATTTTCCTCTAAGCATAGAGTTTTGTTCTTATGTAGGAATGTCCCATTATGGTTTCCTACTCAACGTTAAAACCGTCAATAACATTTCCGTGTTTCAGCTTTCTCATCATTAGGTATATAGTAGGCACTCACAGGTATGAAAAGTTCATAGTATTTAATTCCTGAAGTCCGAAAATGAAAAATGGGCATGCTAGCAACGTAAGAAAGACCAGCTGGACGGTGCACGCTACGTCATCACTTTCCCCTTCACTTGACGGTGAACCCTACCGTCTAGTCTACTACCCGTGCTCTGAACGTACTATTATACTATAACACAGGGTTTTCCATAAGTACCACCGGATTTTAAGTTGGCATCACTGTTTCCCAAGATGGTTGGTATCCCTGATTTTTATCATTTTCGCAATCTATTATCATCCGATTAGTGATAACCCAATGGTCGCCAAGTTTGCGTTGTTTATGTGATTTTGTAGCCATGGAGCAAATGCCCTCTGAACAACGAATTTAGGCACTTCTTACAAGTGCCGAGAAAGCCGAGTATGACGACGGAAACGCCGTCACTGTGAACGGGGAGAGGGGAGAAGAAACAAGATTCCTAAGTGGTTTTGGCCTCAACTGGAAAAACTTAATTCGAGTGATTCTGGTTCCAGCAGGATGAGGCAACTTACCACAGTTTAACTTTTGCAGGAACAATTTCCCTACCGCATCATCTCACTGCGAGGGACCCAGGAATGGCCAGCACTGTCCTGTGACCTGACCCCATCTGATTTTTTTCTTGTGGGGATTCATCAAGTCAAAGGTTTAGGTATGCAAACAAACCTCAGACCATACCCCATTTGAAACAACAAATCAGGAGAGTGATCGCCGCCATCGAGCCTGAAACCTGCCAGCGAGTGATCGAAAATGTCCACGATCGAATGGCTCAGTTTAGGGCCTCTTTAGGTGGAAAAACACCCGGAGCGGTTTTTCACACTTCTTTAAAAAAAATCGTGAATGTTGGAGAACAGTTTGAAATAAAAAAATTTTCACTTTGCGTTAATATTGAGTATTTTGTTGCCGTCTAAAATCCGGCGCTACTTATGGAACAGCCTGTAGTTATTCTTGTTGTTGTTGTTGCTGTGAATTTCGAACATTGTAATGCAAATAAATTAGGTACCCCTACAGTGCAGACACCCAGTAAATAGGTACCTATTTTGTGAAAAATCGTGTTTTTAAATGATAAATTTATTTATAATTTAATACTGAATGGTAATAGAAAGAAACAAGATGGTAAATAATATAATTAATTATGAATTGGATATTGAAAATGTAAAACTATTTGATTGGAGAAAAAATGCACCTCATATGGGGTATGTGCATGGGTCACAAAAGTGGTTTATATGATTTTTAAATGAATTAGATTCAATTATGAGAACTTAATTAACACCAACCGCACTGTTTTACCGTAAGTTGTTCTTTTTCTATGATTTCTCAACTTTTTAGCCAATTCTAACGTCACAGTTGGCAGGGAGGTCCCGCCCAGGCGACAGGGATGACGTCAGAATTGGTTGAAACTGCGAAAAATCATAGGAAAAGAACTACTTACCGTAGAGCAGTGCGGTTGGTGACAAAATTCCCTCAGTATGCTGTACTTACATATCGGCACATACCCCATTGTTTACCTAGACTCGAGGTTTTCTTCGCGAGGACTAATAAATTATTCCCATTCGTGGCTAACCGCTCAGCAAGAGATGTGAATATTCCCTCGTCGCTGTGATAAGTACTGATCTTTTGAGTTTGTTTTTTGAACACGGATATATAAGTGGAATAGTTCGAATGTAGGAACTCAGCCTACAGCCAGTGCCAATCTGACTGAAAACTCAATGTTTACGTTATGATTGGTTATCAAATCAAACAGACTGGTTATTGCTTGTTGTTTCCTTCCTAAAGTTATATTTGCCTGTAATCGTGGCTTTCAGATAAATGTGGTAACAACAATCAAAACGTTGACACAACTAATCACTAAAAGTCGAGGTTGCATTACAGCTGAAGATATAGCTAGATTTGGTCTAAATCGACGGAGTTTGGCTTGTTCCAAATATCAGTATTAACAAGAAAATAACTGGGTAACATGAATTTATAAAGAAATCATAGCGAGGTAGGCACTACGCTATTTCAAGTAGGTACCGAGGTAGGTATGAAAACATGGGGTGCATTCGGAACCCTCGCAAATTTTCCACATCAAATTGTAAAGGAGGAACAGAAAACCCATTTTGTGATGCAGCAGAATGGTGTGGCTCGATCTTACACATTTAATCACAAAATTAAAGGATATGTAAGAAAGAAGAGTTAGTTAGTACGCATTTATCGTGCACTGATTCAGCCTGCTGAGCTGTTGCCTTGAAGTTTTGCATGTCAATTGTTACAATACAAATGGTGCGTGAAAAAATGAGTGATATGAGAAAAGGGAGGGATGATTACTTGCAGACTGTGATGATTTACCAGTGCGGATGACGTCAACCCCAGTGGGGTACCACCGCTCTCCTTGTCTCAAAAGGAGGATGACCGTATTGTTGGGAAGCGTTCGGAAGTACTCGCCGTCCTCCACTTGCGTCCCGTCGCTCTCTAACACTAATCGGACAGGCTCGTTGGGCGGGACCTGGAGCTTTTCCTTACCTGGAAATGTCGAATGAGGGAGTGGAAAAGGGGTGATTCATAACTTTATGACATCATTGTGTGCCATAATTGTTTGTATGGAAGATGCAATTTCCATTAAACAAACGAGTTGGTTCCCTGGCGGTGAGCAAATTGGCCAAGAGTTGTACTCGACGGATCGACATGATTCGTTGTTACAGTATATATTATTACACACCATTGTTTCTGCTACCCGGACACAAATAATATTACCTAACGGCTCACATCATCTACTGCAGGTACTTCTGTTAGACCCTCAACAGAAAAGCATTATACGTGTGATTATCCACCAGCTAACTTTGCCTTACACCGAGAGAAAAAACGCAATGTTTTACCACCTCGTGGTGCTCGCAGGCCGGTGAAAACTTTGAAAAAAACCCGATAGGGATTAGGGGTACCCGATAGGAATGAAAAACAAACCCGTTAAGAAAAAATTCTATCGGGTACCCACAAGATCATCCCTGCAAACGGGTTTTTAGTGCAGCTCCTATCGGGTAATTTGTGCAGGAAATGCCCGATAGGAATCTACTGATAAGACCCTATCGGGTAATCACAGCACGTACGTGCTGGGATACCCGATAGCAGCCGAACGTGCTGTAAAGAAACACCCGTTTGGTTTCCAATCGGGCAAAAAATTGAAAACAATCGGGTAATCCTTGCACGTCCATGCTGTTCCTAGCGGGTCTACCACCTAACACCCGTTTGATTGCAATCGGGTCTACCACCTAACACCCGTTTGATTGCAATCGGGTCTACCACCTAACACCCGTTTGATTGCGATCGGGTCTACCACCTAACACCCGTTTGATTGCAATCGGGTCTACCACCTAACACCCGTTTGATTGCAATCGGGTCTACCACCTAACACCCGTTTGATTGCAATCGGGTCTACCACCTAACACCCGCTTGGGTTCTATCGGGTCTACCACCTAACACCCGTTCGATTGCTATCGGGTCTACCACCTAACACCCGTTCGATTGCTATCGGGTCTACCACCTAACACCCGCTTGGGTTCTATCGGGTCTACCACCTAACACCCGCTTGGGTTCTATCGGGTCTACCACCTAACGCCCGCTTGGGATCTATCGGGTTCTACGAATGGACGCCCGATAGAATCCTAGCGGGTTCTACGAGTGGACGCCCGATAGAATCCTAGTGGGTTCTACGAGTGGACGCCCGATAGAATCCTAGCGGGTTCTACGAGTGGACGCCCGATAGAATCCTAGCGGGTTCTACGAGTGGACGCCCGATAGAATCCTAGCGGGTTCTACGAGTGGACGCCCGATAGAATCCTAGCGGGTTCGACGAGTGGACGCCCGATAGAATCCTAGCGGGTTCCACGAGTGGACGCCCGATAGTATTCTACCGGGCGTCCACTCGTAGAACCCGCTAGGATTCTATCGAGCGTCCACTCGTAGAACCCGCTAGGATTCTATCGAGCGTCCACTCGTAGAACCCGCTAGGATTCTATCGAGCGTCCACTCGTAGAACCCGCTAGGATTCTATCGAGCGTCCACTCGTAGAACCCGATAGGATTCTATCGAGCCTACTTCTCACTACCCCATTGGATTCCTAATGAGCCCATTTCCACCCTAACCGTTTGCATTCTCCAATGGCTCTACCAATCAGGTAATTATTAGTAGAGCGTAGGGAGATGCAAAAGGGTAGCGATGGATTGGGATTAGGAGGAATCCTAAGGAGTAGGGAGAAGGAGGATTTCGAAGCCTGGTGAGGAACCTGCGTGAAACATACTCATGAAATTGAAATCGAAATACTCATTGAAATCAAAAGTGTTGAACAAACAGTTGAACAAAGAAATGAAAGTTATAAATGTATAGAAATGTAAATAGTTGCAATAAGTAATTCTTATTTCTAAAGGTGAACACAGCTTGGGCAAAGGAGAGTTAACACAAGTGTTTAGGTCATCAATTTATTCATAAGTCAAAGTTCAAATTCACAATAAAAATCGGAAATAAATAATTTGTTTTCGTACGCAGATTGTTTATAGCAATTTGTTTCTTAACTAAGTACAACAACAAAATAAACAGTTTAACAGTATCACAGTTTATTGGACTCGTTATATGCAACAATATTTGATAACGTATGCATATTATTATATATAGGTATATAAAATTGTCTATGTTTATGTTTAATTACAGGTTGTTTCGCACTAATACGTATAGTCTAGAGCGTATAGATACGTATAGTCTAAATAATTTGTTTTCGTACGCAGATTGTTTATAGCAATTTGTTTCTTAACTAAGTACATTAACAGTATCACAGTTTATTGGACTCGTTATATGCAACAATATTTGATAACGTATGCATATATATATATATATATATATATAATTGTCTATGTTTATGTTTAATCACAGGTTGTTTCGCACTAATACGTATAGTCTAGAGCTTTAACTACAACGTATTTGGGAAAGTATATCGGCGGTTTGACAGTTTTTAAAATGAATGAAATTCAACTTCTCTGAATGTTAAGGGACAGTAGTGAAATTTGTAATGTTCTGTACCACTCATGTTGGAACAGTGATGTATATATTATACCCAATGAAATATGGTCGACTTCAAAAAAATTTTATTTAGAATATATATTATTATAGAATGTTATTTACATATTATTCAGAATGGTCATCAAGGAACAGTTGATGCACAAATGGTAACTAACTAGCACCACCTCAGTGTAGACACGTTGTAAAGCAATCAGTGGTGAGGACGTGATGGGTATGTTAGCTATTTTTTACTCTTACTGCCACGTACCGCCAGTTTCTGGCGTTCGACCAAATCCTGCAAGGACTTGGGAGTACTGCCCGGATCGCTGGATGATGCAGGGGAGCTGCTGAAGTGTGGAGGTGGGGACACGGGCAGAGTGCTGGTATCAGACTCAGGAGTGGCTGTTGCAGTGGTTAGTTTAGATGGGGTGGTTTTACATGGTGTTGTTTTAGACGGGGTTGTTTTAGACGGGGTTGTTTTAGACGGGGTTGTTTTAGACGGGGTTGTTTTAGACGGGGTTGTTTTAGACGGGGTCAATCTTTTCGGAGTCCTACTCTCTTTGTAGAATCCAGCTTCCTTAAGGGGAGTTCTTGGCCATGTAGGAGACAGAAGGGGAGGTGGTTCAGATACACCTGAAAGGGCAGGGCTTGCCTCAGGAGGAACTGCTGTTGCTGATGGTAGATGTACCTCCTCAGATGGGTCAAAAAGTGATTTGGAACTTGAAGTGAATGGCAAATGTGACTCAACACCCCCTGAAGTTGATGGCAAATGTGACTCAACACCCGGAGTTGACGGCAAAGGTAATGATACTGAAGCAGGACTATCTGTTATGTGAAGGGCACCAAGTATTTCGGTTGTGGTGGGATCTATACTGTAAGCAATCAATCCGTGTTGTTCTGCAAACGCTTTTGTACAACTACCATAAAGTAACAGTTCCGAATCACCAAGAATGTTAGACTGTATTATGTTGTCCCCAGTTAAGTTTAAGAAAGTTACCAATTCACCTGTTCTGAGACTCTCAACAAAGCATACACATTGACCCTCTATAATGTCGTATTTTTGTATCAACACTCGTACAAGTGATTTTTCATCACTGGAGCTACCATCAGCAGGAGCAGCAGGGGTGGGTGTAACGTGGTAACGTAGGAAGTGAGCACAGGTGGAAGCGATAGTCACGACAGAGTGGAGGTAGTTTTTAGAAACCTTTAAATCATAGCACACCCATTCTAGAGTTTGCCAGATGTGTGTACACTGAGGTGGGTACTCGCAGTTCAGCACGATTATTAATTTAAAACAAAGATCGACTGCCTGGAGTATGGTGTCAGTTCTAAGGCTAAAACTGAAGTATTTGACTAGACAATGGCTGACGGAACCTAATTTTCCTATTGCTATGACATACGGTTGCAATGTTCCGTGTTCCGCTTCCTCCAGGCGTTTGGCGTGGAGGTTGTCCACCTCAGACTCTGAGTCCAGGAATTTGACGAAGTGATCTGCCGACTCCTTCTTCGAGATCTGAACCGGAGCTCTAAGTCCTGCCCTCTTCTTCAACCGGTGAGTCCCCATAGCGAACGGGAGGGCGACGAGAGCTGCAGTCGTTCTCTTGTCCTCCTCTGAAATATCACGGAGCACATTAGCAACACGTTCGTACAGTACGATTCAGTCATTACAACCACCTCATGGTCAAATAAAGCAATTTCAACAAATCATTTGTTTACAAAGCGTGAAGAAGAAGAATCCCTGGTATAACAACAAAATATTAAAGTTGAAAAAACGATTCCTAGTCAATTTGAACACAGAGTAGGCTAATCACAATTATTTCTCACCGGTATTTTTTTCGTAGTACGACAGTAACGACTCGACGATCGTGTCCCACCCTTCCACGCTTCTGGAAGACCTGCTAGCCTCTTGGACTATGGCCGGGTGGAGTTCTCTCAGCTTTTCATACAGCCTCCCCTCCGGGATGGTATAGAGCTCCTTGAAATCAGATTCTATCTGTAACAGAAAACAACAACTATCATTAGCGATTACTAAAAAATATTCCTCGCTTTAAACAACAGCAGGCACAAGTATATAAACAGAGCACATGAAATACGTTCAAATTATGAACTCACCACTTTCGCTGCGTGGGCGGACGACTTGAAGAACGGGAAGTAGTCGAAGTAGTCGGAGAGGCTGTTGTCTTCACAGCATAGGTAGTCGTGCCGCAGCTTCGCTGTCCTCCGTAACGCCTCTTGTATCTCTTCGGGGATCGACGCTCGGTCCAACCAATCACCTCCCCTGATGGTTTGGATGGAGTGATGTTTTTCGAGTTCCTCTTTCCACTCTAGGAAAATAACATCAACGGTTACGACTCCTCACAATAAATAACACAGAAACGGCAGACAAGGAGGGTGGTAGGAGGAAAAGAGATGAATAGAGAGTAGACTCACCTGTCAGAGTTTTCCGTACGGGCGGAGGGGAGGTGGTTGGCTGCTTCGGCTTCTTTGTGTAGGCCCTCTTCTGTTTGCCTCCCTTCCGTTTCCTTGCTTCACTTGCCTTCTTGGCCTCCTTTATTTTATCGTACTTTTCTTTATTGGCCTTCCTCCAGGAGTCCTTGAGGTTGTTTACTTTGCTCCACAAGTGCCCGTAGGGGTACTTCCTTGGTTTTTTCGTCGGCGTGCTGTCACTGCTGTGTGACGAGCCCCCCCCGTGTCGATGCTGATAAAGTAAACCACAGCGAGGGGGGATCCCGGAAATATCTCGCCAACTGAGCAGCTATGAAACTGAAACGTACACAACAATTCAAAGACGTGATTATTATGTCTTTATGCAGAGGAATGTTAAGATAAGAGTACCCAACATGTATACTAACAAACAATGCGTAATCACAAATTTCAAGGTGTCACTCACTTCAATTCTTTGTAAGAGAAATGGGGGATGACGTTCGCACCCGCGGGGGTGGCTTGTCGGTGAAGGTGGTTTATGACAACATCCGCTACCGCCTTCCTGTCGGATGGGCTGACTGCCTTGGTATTCTCGGGCCTTGCTAGCTCCATGCACCTCCGCCCCTTCTCTGACTGTTGTAGTATTGCTGTGATCTGTTGGGGAGAGAGGAAGAGATGTAAATTTAATATAAAAACCCTAGGTTTGACTATGAGTACGTGATACTATTTCACCCACGGATGGTGTGATGCACATTACCTCATCTGAAGTGCTGATGAAAGCAGTCTTATCGACTCCCTTGTAACTGGCGAATTGGGGGTCGTCGTCGGTTGTGGCGGCGGATTCGTCGTCATCGTCAGACGATTCCTCGCTGAGCTGTAGTTCACTCGGCAACGAGTCTCTAAGGCGAGGCGTCGAGGAGTAAAACTGCAACAACAACACCGTTCACCTCGTAACAATACATATTATATGCAGGAAGTTATTGTCAAACATGAACACTGTTTCTGTCTGCCTGTCGTCTGTAATTGTAATTGGCAACACTCACCTGGGTAGGAAGTGTTCGCGTGGAGTCGTCACTTGATAGGGGTCTAGCAAGAGATGTCGAAGAACAACTGGGAGAGGAGAGTGGACCGAAATTCGTCTTCCACCCTGCTGTGTATCGCATCTTGTCTGTCTGAGTCCACAGTCCTGGTGCTACTGCTTCCCAGAGGATATTGTCTGGTTCTAGGTTGCGTAATTCGTCAGTTTCGAATCTGGCATCTGTGCAGGGGAAAAAAAAGTCAGCCATGAGACCAAGTGAACACCCGATACGACTACAAGCGGCAAGGCAAAGCAGTTTGTTGAAAATATTTTAAAGTACAACACTACCCGATTGGATTACTAACGGGTACTCACAACCACAAACACCCGTTACGAATGTTTACGAATATTTAGCAAAGTCCGGATGAACCCGTTTGGAACGAAGTGAACACCCGATACAACTACAAGCGGCAAGGCAAAACAGTTTGTTGAAAATATTTTAAAGTACAACAATACCCGATTGGATTACTAACGGGTACTCACAACCACAAACACCCGTTACGAATGTTTACGAATATTTGGCAAAGTCCGGATGAACCCGTTTGGAACGAAGTGAACACCCGATACAACTACAAGCGGCAAGGCAAAACAGTTTGTTGAAAATATTTTAAAGTACAACAATACCCGATTGGATTACTAACGGGTACTCACAACCACAAACACCCGTTACGAATGTTTACGAATATTTAGCAAAGTCCGGATGAACCCGTTTGGAACGAAGTGAACACCCGATACAACTACAAGCGGCAAGGCAAAACAGTTTGTTGAAAATATTTTAAAGTACAACAATACCCGATTGGATTACTAACGGGTACTCACAACCACAAACACCCGTTACGAATGTTTACGAATATTTAGCAAAGTCCGGATGAACCCGTTTGGAACGAAGTGAACACCCGATACAACTACAAGCGGCAAGGCAAAACAGTTTGTTGAAAATATTTTAAAGTACAACAATACCCGATTGGATTACTAACGGGTACTCACAACCACAAACACCCGTTACGAATGTTTACGAATATTTGGCAAAGTCCGGATGAACCCGTTTGGAACGAAGTGAACACCCGATACAACTACAAGCGGCAAGGCAAAACAGTTTGTTGAAAATATTTTAAAGTACAACAATACCCGATTGGATTACTAACGGGTACTCACAACCACAAACACCCGTTACGAATGTTTACGAATATTTGGCAAAGTCCGGATGAACCCGTTTGGAACGAAGTGAACACCCGATACAACTACAAGCGGCAAGGCAAAACAGTTTGTTGTAAATATTTTAAAGTACAACAATACCCGATTGGATTACTAACGGGTACTCACAACCACAAACACCCGTTACGAATGTTTACGAATATTTGGCAAAGTCCGGATGAACCCGTTTGGAACGAAGTGAACATACGATACAACTACAAGCGGCAAGGCAAAACAGTTTGTTGAAAATATTTTAAAGTACAACACTACCCGATTGGATTACTAACGGGTACCCATACCCTCAAACACCCGTTATGTATAGAAGGGACAACGGAAACAAGTTGGTGCAAGTATTTCACGTCTAATAATACCCGATTGAATTACTAACGGGCACTAACACACTTAGCAATTTCCCGATACCGTAACAATGCAACTCAAACCAAGATCATCATGAAATCGGAATATTATACAACAAAAATTAGCATTGGTAAATACGTTGGCAAAAGGAAATGATAAGTAATGCTCAACAACACAAAATGAAATTCAAATTGAAATGTCAGTTTGGATTTGGAAGTGATGTGATTAATTATATTGAAAGCAGACTGTTATACTACAAAAACTTTCATTTGGTAAATACGTTGGCAAAAGGAAATATACTCAAGAAAAAAAATTCAAATTCAAATTGTCAGTTTGGCTGCGTAAGTCATAGCTACGTGTACATCTTGAAATCGGAATTTTATACAACAAAAATTAGCATTGGTAAATACGTTGGCAAAAGGAAATGATAAGTAATGCTCAACAACACAAAATGAAATTCAAATTGAAATGTCAGTTTGGATTTGGAAGTGATGTGATTAATTATATTGAAAGCAGACTGTTATACTACAAAAACTTTCATTTGGTAAATACGTTGGCAAAAGGAAATATACTCAAGAAAAAAAACTTCAAATTCAATTTGTCAGTTTGGCTGCGTAAGTCATAGCTACGTGTACATCTTGAAATCGGAATTTTATACAACAAAAATTAGCATTGGTAAATACGTTGGCAAAAGGAAATGATAAGTAATGCTCAACAACACAAAATGAAATTCAAATTGAAATGTCAGTTTGGATTTGGAAGTGATGTGATTAATTATATTGAAAGCAGACTGTTATACTACAAAAACTTTCATTTGGTAAATACGTTGGCAAAAGGAAATATACTCAAGAAAAAAAACTTCAAATTCAATTTGTCAGTTTGGCTGCGTAAGTCATAACTACGTGTACATCTTGAAATCGGAATTTTATACAACAAAAATTAGCATTGGTAAATACGTTGGCAAAAGGAAATGATAAGTAATGCTCAACAACACAAAATGAAATTCAAATTGAAATGTCAGTTTGGATTTGGAAGTGATGTGATTAATTATATTGAAAGCAGACTGTTATACTACAAAAACTTTCATTTGGTGAATACGTTGGCAAAAGGAAATATACTCAAGAAAAAAAAATTCAAATTCAATTTGTCACTTTGGCTGCGTAAGTCATAGCTACGTGTACATCTTGAAATCGGAATTTTATACAACAAAAATTAGCATTGGTAAATACGTTGGCAAAAGGAAATGATAAGTAATGCTCAACAACACAAAATGAAATTCAAATTGAAATGTCAGTTTGGATTTGGAAGTGATGTGATTAATTATACTGAAAGCAGACTGTTATACTACAAAAACTTTCATTTGGTAAATACGTTGGCAAAAGGAAATATACTCAAGAAAAAAAAATTCAAATTCAATTTGTCAGTTTGGCTGCGTAAGTCATAGCTACGTGTACATCTTGAAATCGGAATTTTATACAACAAAAATTAGCATTGGTAAATACGTTGGCAAAAGGAAATGATAAGTAATGCTCAACAACACAAAATGAAATTCAAATTGAAATGTCAGTTTGGATTTGGAAGTGATGTGATTAATTATACTGAAAGCAGACTGTTATACTACAAAAACTTTCATTTGGTAAATACGTTGGCAAAAGGAAATATACTCAAGAAAAAAAATTCAAATTCAAATTGTCAGTTTGGGTGCGTAAGTCATAGCTACGTGTACATCTTGAAATCGGAATATTATACAACAAAAATTAGCATTGGTAAATACGTTGGCAAAAGGAAATGATAAGTAATGCTCAACAACACAAAATGAAATTCAAATTGAAATGTCAGTTTGGATTTGGAAGTGATGTGATTAATTATATTGAAAGCAGACTGTTATACTACAAAAACTTTCATTTGGTAAATACGTTGGCAAAAGGAAATATACTCAAGAAAAAAAAATTCAAATTCAATTTGTCAGTTTGGCTGCGTAAGTCATAGCTACGTGTACATCTTGAAATCGGAATTTTATACAACAAAAATTAGCATTGGTAAATACGTTGGCAAAAGGAAATGATAAGTAATGCTCAACAACACAAAATGAAATTCAAACTGAAATGTCAGTTTGGATTTGGAAGTTATAGGGTATATGTGATTATCATGAAATCGGAATATTATAGAAAAATAGTAAAACAAATTTTTGCTAACCTTCAAATGCAGTAACGATTCTTGCATCCAATTTCCAAGACTGTAGAACATCAGTCAAGCGTTGGTCCGCCATTGCAATTAAAACGAATTGCGTAGTACAACGTACCAGGGACCGAATGTTGTTTGGTGACGGGTGAACGTTAATAATTGAAGCACAACAAACTAGAAACACAACTAATTTGAAACACAGCTGATTTGAAACACAACTGATTTGAAACACGACCGCAACACACAGACTGAATAAAGAATAAGCACAGGGAAGTAAGTAGAACACGTGAACGTGAGGACGCGACTGATCGGGGAGAAGTGGTTGTCGCCATAAGGGGACGTTGGGGTTATATAGAGGTCTCCCCACCTGGTAACGGGTTTCCCTGCTCCAAGCGGGCAGGCGTTGGCTCCTATCGGGTGTTTTTTACCTTCTATCGGGTGTCTGAATGTTTCTAGCGACTTTTTCAAATCCCCTATCGGGTGTTGAGATTTCCATCGGGTATCCAAATTCATATTCCTATCGGGTGTTTTCTGTCTCCCATCGGGTTCCCGAATGCCGTAACGTCTTTTTCAACTCCTATCGGGTTCACGAATGTCGTAACGTCTTTTTACCTCCCAATCGGGTTTTTCTTTCAATCGTGTCGGGTTTCCCGATTTCAAACGGTTTTCCGATTCCCATCGAGTTTCTGTTACGCCTATCGGGTTTTTCACAACTTCCTAACGGGTAGTTTGAAACTCGTAACGGGTTTTAGGGAATTTTCGAAGAAAAGGAAGCTATTGTTCTCGGTCCAAAATGTTTAAAACTCGAATTTCCGAAAGATTTTTATACCAAAATCCGTTTCAGACCATCCTGAATTCACTGCCGAAAGACATGTTCTTGGTTAAAGACTCACTGGGTTAATATATATATGTATGTGTCATTCCAGACGATAACTCTCGAAAGAATTGAGATAAAAAGTTCAAATTTGCACGAAAAATCTGTCTTGGCAATCGACAGGCTAAGTTCGTAGATGGGCAGAATCGGGTCACTCTAAGGGGGAATTTTGGGGAGTTTTAGGGGAGAAAAATTACCCATAAATTCCCAAAATGAAGCAGTCTGACAAGTGACACCTCATTTTAAAGGTTTTTGTAAGCTGAACACGATGGTGAAATCATAATTGCGATATCTCATTCCTTTCTCAAACTGGAGCACTTTGAAGATGAAGGAACGTGGTTATTTCTTGAGATGTTCTTCCTGGTTCGTTTGCTCTAATCTGATAACGGAATGGGATATCGCAATTCTGACTTTACCATCGTGTTCAGGGTTGGAAAATCTATAAAACGAGGTGTTACTCGGCAAAAAATGGAACAAAAAATTTGTAACGTATGCCCATATTTCATGCATACCGAATTAACCGAATAGCGTCATACTGGAATACCTATAATTACCCAATAAGTTTAAGATTGCCCATATTTGAATGGGATATCCCAAACATCACATTTTACATAAAATCACTTATTTCTTCGAAAATTCGCTCTTATAGCCACGCTGCATGACTGTGGTTTTTTTTTTTTTCAATTCGTATCGGGTTTTCACTCACTTGCTAACAAGTGTACGGTTTTTCTAACATTTCTGCCAGAAACTCCTACGTGCCTACCATTAGTATATAGGTACCTGTGCCTACTGGGAAAAAACATTAAAAAATCCCCATCGCAAATACCCCGAGTCATTAACGACTCTTTCCATTGATAATTCAATTTAATTGATAATTTAAGCATGTACATGCTCAACATAACAACTTACAACATGTAATGGACTTAGAAATAAATGACGTATAGGTACTTACTGCCCTCAGATTCCTTCCGGCATTGAATGACACATGAAAAGTTGCAAAAGCGACGCACATCACTTTGTAAATGCTGTCGTTTTTATCAAAACTGTATGCAATACAATATAATATTATATTACACTTCATTCACAGAGATGGTCACACAATGAGTATAGCTCGGGTGAAAATGACCCGCCAAACTACTCAATTTGGCTCATGCCAAATTACTTCTCGCCCACGAATATATTATTATTATTATAGGTCATCATGCGCTCAACAACCGTTTTCCAAAATACTGTTTAATTGTTGTTCCCAATTTTCAGTTATTTCTGCTGAATCCGAACCATGACGATTCTGCCAAGTTCAGTATTTCTCCATATCCTTTGCATGGTAACAATCGGATGTCCTACAAACGTGTTTTATACATGCGTGTACAATACGTTTTTATGTGGTATACTTATATACACCTAATTTACTTGCATTGAAAAGTATGCGCTTCAAATTCAAATTCCTTGCTGTTACTCAAATTCCTGATCACTTATACGTTACGACATATTACCTATTAAACATATCATTAAAAATCCTCACATGAAACCCTTCAACGGTCACTCGGAAACTGGGAAAATATTTGTGAATCCGTCTTCAGAGCCAATGCCCCTTCGACCAAGTTCAAATTGTGGCGGGAACTAATTAATACCCGATAGAAATGTTGCCTACTCGATAGGGAATCATTGGACAACCCGATTGTTTACTAAGCGGGAGCTGTTAACAATTATATCACCCGATAGGCAGCCAACGGGGATTTTTTCGAATTTTTTCCTGCTCGATTGGTTTTCCAAAACCCGATAGGGACTCGTCTGTTCAACCCGATAGATGTTCAATCGGGTGTTGTTCAATTACATCCACCCGATAGCGCTACTAACGGGTATTTTGTTCGGCATTTCCCTGCTCGATTGCATTGTTCAACCCGATAGACGTTGGTCGATGCAACCCGGTTGATTATGTATCGGGAGCTATGAGATGAACCGTTACGATGCTAACGGATATCTTTTGAATATCTCCCTGCTCGATTGGCTTTCATGGGCCCGATAGCGATTTCTCATTACAACCCGATAGACATCATTTAATCCTGGAAAATTTTTCGGAAAATATATCCTAAAATTCGCCTAATGAGAGGCAACATCCATTACATATTCATTTTGTTGTTTCCGTTTTTAATTTTCACGTCCAGTATCTGTCCTTCACAATTCCCTCAACTTTACCATATTTCTTCGCGTGAACCCTCCCATGGTAACAAGTACATGTCCTCCAAACGTCCTTATTTACGGGAGGTGAAGGGAAACAGTTGTTATTCTCGTATTCTCACCACTCCCCAAAAACAGTTATCCTTTAGAAATGGTGACTGCAGGCTTCGCTTCCTATACCTCCTCACAGGGATTCGGGCTACCTGAGCTATCATTAAACCACAAATATTTTCCCAACTCTTCATTCACCGTTGCAGGCTTTTGTGTGAGAATTGTACGCATCTAAATCCTCACATAAAACCTTTCAATGGTCACTCGGAACCTGGGAAAATATTTGTGAAACCGTCTCCAGAGCCAATGCCCCTTTGACCAAGTTCAAAATGTAAAACCCTTCAACGCTCACTCGGAACCTCGGAAAATATTTGTGAATCCGTCTTCAGAGCCAATGCCCCTTCGACCAAGTTCAAATTGTGGCTGGAACTAATTAATACCCGATAGACTTGTTGCCTACTCGATAGGGAATCATTGGACAACCCGATTGATTACTAAGCGGGAGCTGTTAACAATTATATCACCCGATAGGCAGCCAACGGGTATTTTTTGAATATTTTCCTGCTCGATTGGTTTTCCAAAACCCGATAGGGACTCGTATGTGCAACCGGATAGATGTTCAATCGGGTGTTGTTATCTATTACATCCACCCGATAGAGCTACTAACGGGTATTTCAACGAGGTCGAGCACCCCCCGCACCAGAGAGAAATACTCGTTGGGAGGGGAGGTAAAAATTCAATGAAAACCAAGTCTAACTGACTCTCGACTATACTGAGGACTCATCAGTACAAAAAAAAAATACGGAGTCATAATTCTCTCAGGTGGGGGTGCTCAGCATAAATCTGTTGATAATATATATAAAACTCGAAAACTGGTGAAGGACGACAACATGTCAATTGGATTATGCTTGTGGACAGCCACCCTGCGGGTAAATGGGCGGGTGGGTTGGGCAATGATCAAAGATAATTTGAAATAAAAAATAAAAAAAAGCGTAGGTATACCTAATTCAAGTTTTGGGGGCCAAAATTTGTGGGAACCACCGGAAATAACTATTTCAATAATTATTTTACATGAAAGCAACAATAAATGAACAGCCACCATTTCTGCATATAGAATAATAATAAACCCATGCGTGACAAGGACTTTGCAGCGTTTTTAATTTTCAGGTCCAGTATCATGTCCTTCACAATTCCCTCAACTTTACCATATTTCTTCGCGTGAACCCTCCCATGGTAACAAGTACATGTCCTCCAAACGTCCATATTTACGGGAGGTGAAGGGAAAGAGTTGTTATTCTCAAATTCTCACCACTCCCCAAAAACAGTTATCCTTTAGAAATGGTGACTGCAGGCTTCGCTTCCTATACCTCCTCACAGGGATTCGGGCTACCTGAGCTATCATTAAACCACAAATATTTTCCCAACTCTTCATTCACCGTTGCAGGCTTTTGTGTGAGAATTGTACGCATCTAAATCCTCACATAAAACCTTTCAACGGTCACTCGGAACCTGGGAAAATATTTGTGAATCCGTCTCCAGAGCCAATGCCCCTTTGACCAAGTTCAAATTGTAAAACCCTTCAACGCTCACTCGGAACCTGGGAAAAAATTTGTGAATCCATCTCCGGAGCCAATGCCCCTTCGACCAAGTTCAAATTGTGGCGGGACCTAATTGACACCCGATAGAAATGTTGCCTACTCGATAGGGAATCATTGGACAACCCGATTGATTACTAAGCGGGAGCTGTTAACAATTATATCACCCGATAGGCAGCCAACGGGTATTTTTTCAATATTTTCCTGCTCCATTGATTTTCCAAAACCCGATAGAGACTCGTCTGTGCAACCCGATAGATGTTCACTCGGGTGTTGTTATCAATTACATCCACCCGATAGAGCTACTAACGGGTATTTTGTTCGGCATTTCCCTGCTCGATTGCATTGTTCAACCCGATAGATGTTGGTCGATGCAACCCGGTTGATTATTAAGCGGGAGCTGTTAACAATTATATCACCCGATTGGTGGCTAACGGGTATTTTATGAATATTTCTCAGCTCGATCGATTTTTCTCTACCCGATAGGGATCACTCAATGGAAATGGTAGATCTTCAATCGGGTGTTGTTAGCAACAAACATCACCCGATAGGAAGACTAACGGGTATTTTTGTTCACTATTTCCCTGCTCGATTGGCTTTCATAGGCCCGATAGCGATGTGTGATGTAACCCGATAGATTATTAAGGGGGAGCTCTTGACAATTATTTCACCCGATAGGCGCTAACGGGTATTTTATGCATATTTCCCAGCTCGATTAATTTTATTTCTACCCGATAGGAATTTTGTATAAACCCGATAGATTATCAATCGGGAGATCTTAATGCTCAGATGACCCGACAGTCAGCTAACAGGTATTTTTTTGAACATTTCCATGCTCGATTGTTTTTCGTACACCCGATAGGAGGTTTGCATAAAACCCGATAGGTTATCAAACGGGAGACGTAAATGCTCAGATGACCGGATAGTGTGCTAACGGGTATTTTTTTTCAACATTTGCTAGCTAGATCGTTTTTCATACACCCGATAGGAATTTTGCATAAACCCGATAGGTTATCAAACGGGAGACGTAAATGCTCAGATGACCCGATAGTGTGCTAACGGGTATTTTTTTCAACATTTGCTAGCTAGATCGTTTTTCATACACCCGCTAGGAATTTTGAAAAAAACCCGATAGATCATCAAACGGGAGACGTAAATGTTCAGATGACCCGATAGTGCGCTAACGGGTATTTTTTTGGAATATTTGCATGCTCGCTTGGGTTTCATGGACCCGATAGGAATTTGTTATGAAACCCGATAGACAACCAACAGACCCGATTGATTTCTTAACGGGTGTAGTTCCCATTTATAAAAGCCCGTTAGGGTTAAGTCGCCACCCGATACGATTTTGACGAATACCCGTTAGGAATTACCAAAACCCGCTTGTTTTTACGAATGCCCGATACAAAAATATCCGAACCATACCCGATAGGAGGGGCTAATCTAACAGCCCGATAGATTTTTATGGCAGCCCGATAGAAATTTATGTCGTACCCGATTGGAGTTACGTCTTCCCGATAGATTTTTACCATCACCCGATACGATTTTCACCCTACCCGCTTGGGATTAGGCACACCCGCTAGGTTTCCTATCGGGAAATCAATTCCGAGTGTTCCTAGCGGGCATGGTGCGCCACATTTTTCTCTCGGTGTAGTTACAGGTTAAACAGGGTGGCCCATCCAAGGTGCATCATCCCAGTACTGTCTTAGTAGTTCGATTTCAGTGGCTGGAACGGACGACTGGCTTGTAATTTTCATGGAGAAGTCCGTGGTTTTGGCCCTTAAAATGATCATAACCCTCCATTAACGTCGTGCCGTCATCCTGTGTGACTCCCAGGCCGCAGTTGTGAGCCTCTCCACTAGCGGTCGTACTGACTCGTGGGACGCTTTTGGAGGGTCGGAGGGTCCTTGAGCAGTTACTTGTAAGAGGGGTGAAAGTGGTAGTGCAGTGGATACCCTCACACTGCTGCATTCGGGGAAAGGAGAGAGCTGACTCCCTGGCCAAGGAAGGCTCCCAAATGGTTCAGTTCTCAGCTGGTGGAAGATGCATAAAAACAGCTACAAATGACATAATGCAAGCAGCACAGTGGCAGACTGCTGAAGGAAGGCAATGGGAATCTGCTCAACAGCACTGACCGCGTTCCTGTCAATTTGCCACGCCTAGAATCAGTAGCAGCATTCAGAGCAACCACAGGTCATGACTACCTAAATGCACATCTCCTTAACACACGGATTAGAGATAACCCCAATTGCTCGCTATGCCCAACAAATGTGCACCTCCAAAACTTTTTGAGACTGCCCCCCCCCCCCCCCTCCACCAATTTGAGGGCATTAGAACAAATTTTGCAAAAGACGAGATCAAGTGGTCGAAATTTTCTAAACTCTACTGGGCTGCTAGAGATCTGTTGGCGGAACTGCCTTTACCAAACTCGGCATAAGGAAGTGTTCCCGACCATAATTTTAAAAAAGTCCGAGTACCCCCCTCCCCCTCACCATTTTTCATTATCTATCGATCTAGCCTATAGTACATTTTTTCGCGCTCCAAATGTACCAAACTGGCAATAACTTGGTTTTTCCAATGGGAACCCTAAATTTCTTATTTCAGATTCGGATTCTCCACAAAATTTTATGAATAACAGACACCTCAGCAGATTTTTTACGCCACTTCCAAAATGCACCAAAAAATTCAGAAAAACGGAGTTTCAATAAAATCATGTGGCACAAGACAGCTGTTTTCTCACGCTGAATTCGATGGTGAACTAAGTTTTTATTTTCGTCTACAAGCATTCTAACTTATTATTACTGTTAGCCGAAGGGTAAAATCGCTCGTAGAATCCGACAGATGCTTTGGTTTGAAAATAAAAACTGAGATCACCATTGAATTCAGCATGAGAAAGCAGTGCTGAAAGTCATATATCACATTCTTGATGTTGGTGAAACTTCCATTTTATTTGAACTCCATGAACTTGAATTGAATGTTTTGCCTTTTTTTGGCGCATTTTGGAAGTGACGTAAAAAAATCGGCTGAAGGGTCCATCTGTTCATGAAATTTTGCGTAGAATCCGAATCTGAAATAAAAATTGGGGGTTGAAAAACTAAGTACCTAAGTGCCAATTTGACACACTTGGAGAACGCCAAAAAAATTTCCTATAGACTAGATTGGTAGAGAATCAAAAATTAAGGGGTTTACTTCGGATATTTTTTAAAATTTTTATTAGGCTCGAAATACGCCGAAAATTGGGGCTGTGCACCTTGGATGGGCCACCCAGTATAGGGCAGAGTGGTCAACCCATTATGATATAGGTACTGGCGATACTGCGTTTTTAACGGGTGAAATTTCACTGGCAGATGCCTGATTTTACTGCTATAATACCAGTCCATATTAGCAAACTTCAATATGAATACCTACTTCGTCAACGCTAACATCCAGTTGCTGGTGCTAGGTACCTAAGCCCAATTTATGGCTGTATCAAAATTTTGGCTCATTGCCTAATTCATTAAAATCAACCAGTCAATTATTATAAAACCTACCCAATTTAAGCTGGCTCTTAAAAAATTACATCTTCTTGACTTTTGCTAATGACCTTGATTGTTTTTAATATAATAGATGATATACAAGTATATTTAATATACAACACATTGTGTGTTTTCTTCATAAGGTCAATTAGTAGATATTTCCTTTATTTTTATATATTTTCACAAACTTAACGATACATACGTACATAGTATTATTGACCTTGAACTTCAGCATGTTTTTTTTCGCATTTCAAGTTGAACTTCACTCACTTTTCTCTTTTCTTGTAACTTCATGCTATAGAAGACTGAATTGGAAGACAGACCTTATGTTATAGAACCGTTTTTGTTCAGGAAAGCACTGTGATGCGATGCCTCCCCTCAGCGCAATTTTTTTTTTGAAGAGGGTGTAGCAATAATTTTGTTATGTTACTGCATTTAGGAGTAATAATTAATTTTGTACTACGCTTAAACTTAAACTCGAAGTTTCTTTTTTGTCAAACAATAAACTCGATTTTTAAAAACGAGGTAATGTTTTGGCGCTTCATCTTTGAGCCAATTCGTAGAAGGAGCATCCAGGAGGAAGTTACTTCTGTATTGACCTCCGCAACAAAAACACTCGTCTGCTGAGAGGTCCCTGAATCTCTTTCCACGCCAGCACTCCCGTGGTTAATTTCTTTTCATGATAGGAATCTTACCATAATTCAGTGCCTACGATCATTAAAGCTTTCACCACATATTTACAGAAAGCTATCAGTATGCGATGAGGGATTTTCACAGATCCCGCACAGCTTGGTACTTTTATATTTTAGGCTCCTATGTCAGAACGTTACGTGTGATCCAGCCAAAGGAAATCCGTGCAAAACACAATTATACTGCCATCAAACACAGAAAGTAGTATCAGGATTATTGGTAAAAAATGATCCCCCCCCCCCCCCCCCCACCCACCCGCATTGAGTCTCAGAGCCTATCTGCATGAGAAATGCTTCAAAACGGGCTTAGAATAATTAGATAATGTATTTTTTGGTTGATTTACTAGGCGAAAACTCGTAAATGTCTTTTTCAGAGGATAGTAAGCCATGTCTGAAAGCAGATCCGATTTTTTTGCTAAGTATTTTGCACATACAGGTCAGTAAAATGTATATAAATTTTATATATATAGTTAAAGCTTCGTTAAATAATAATAATATCCATTCAGCTCCCAGAATTTTATTTACATATATGGCCAAAAATCTATCAGGTTGTGAATAGGAAGCGTGATCCTTTCTTTCTAATTCATGATCTTCAACTACGTTCTCGTCAATGTATTCCCAAGGTAAGGGCGGCACCATCCTGGAACCCAAGTAGATCCTCTCCAGATATCCACTTTTTCCTAGAGCCTCGGATGCACATTGATGCAGCCCGGACGACAGCAAAGCCGATGCGCACCCTGACCCACCCTCTCACCTGTCCTTGCGGCTTGCCCCACCTTTCTGCCAATCTTTCGGCAAGAACTTTGGTGAAAGATGTCATTTGCGGAGCAAAAACCCCGTCAACAGAGCACACGAGCGGGGTGAAGGAGGCGTGGCGCTGTTCGCATGCGGCCAGATACTTGCGCTTCTTCTCTTCCTCGGCCCCAGAGAGGACTGCTGCTACTGTGCGGTTGACATGTGAGGGAGCATCAGTGTCAGAGACACGTACGTCGAACAACGCTTCCCTCTGTCTTTCCCACACTCCACGGCATGCAAGATCTCCCCTAAGGCCGGGACAGTTTGCGGATGTTTCAGTAATGACGGGCTCTTTCACGCAATTACCCCACGCAGATGACATCAGCTCTCCCAATACGTCACGTACCTCGTTGTGCCTCCTTGTTATAAGCCCACCTGTTTTGCAGTTCAAGGCGTGTTCGAGGGTAAAGCCGGTGTTACCACAGCCATCGCATGAGGTAGGCATCTCGGCTGGCTTTCGCTTGTACCGGATGGCTAACGCATCCCGAAATTCACAAGCCGACAAATCGTAATTAAGCTTTTGCAGTGGAAGGGCAGAAAGCCAGCCTGAAGCCTTCACCTTAGTGGTCTTCAGGACTGCACGTCCGACTGCTCTCTGCCGCTCAGCTGAAAGCTTTCCTACCGTGGAAGCCAACAGAGTGTCCTCAACCTGGCTGCGCATCCGAGTTGCTTCATACTTCGCTTCCCGTAGGGCGACGACGTGCTCTTCGACTTCAAAAGAATGCATTTACTGAACTTTAAACAAGTTCGTCCGTAAGTGCTCACTCGAATAAATATAAAAGTCCAAGTCCAAGTGATGGACGTGTGCCCTGACATAGATTTATTTTTTCAATCTCCTGAGGGTGTTAGGAGGAGAGTTCTATGCGGACATTTTAACTGTTTTTTTTTCTCTCTAATTATCATTATTTATATTTTGTACATTTGTACTGGGCTTGCCCGTATTATTATAAATAAATAAATAAATAAATAAATAAACAGCTCCCGTTTGCATCCAAAATACGACAGGAAAATTCGTATGCTGTTTTTCTGTATCATCCGATCAGAAAAACTCGTTTTTTGACTTCATCAATCGCTTCAGCGGGAAATTTCATTGAAAATTAGTGTTTAAGATCAAGAAAATTCCGAAAACTAACCCTTTTATTGGCGAATTTCAACACGAAACCTAATGGTCCATTTTTCCGAAAGTCAGACACGACTTTTATGCTTCTGACGGCCGTGTATACGCCTTACGTTTTTCAAAATGAAATCTTTTAGGCGTAATATTATTGATTTTTGAAGGAATTTGAGGAAGAAAGAACTATAATCACATATAACAAAAAACGAACACATTTTATTATATAATATTGCCAACAGACTGAAGTTAAAAAAAAGTACTTATAAGTGAATCTGAACATTAACCATACTGCGAGATATTGTATAATATTAGATGGGGGGATGTTATTCAGAGCGATTCAGGTCATTTATCTCATTCACATCATACGTATCCGTTAAATTCCTCTTTCACGACGAAAACGGCTTGTTACTAACGAATCTAGAGATCAAATCAAGTCCCCACAAAGGCTGGTCGCCTGGGACCATGTGACCGGCGTCTCTAACGAGAAGTTCCGTAAAACCTTTGACGGTCTTCGAATATCCTGCAAGATCTTGTCCGACCATCCAGGGCTTTCTGGGAGCCGTTTTATAAGCTTCAGCTCCGCTCCATTTGAGGGTTCGGAGGAAGTTCACTGTCAGTGGGTACGCGACGATGATGTCCAGCTGACCGTTGTATATCAGAACGCGGTACTTCTCAATGAGTGTTTCAATCCAGGGTTTCACAGATTGCATCACATCTGTTATCAGGTTCATCTCAACAGTTTTGTCCTGGTGGAAAGTCAAGTTTCCAACGTGAATCGACCGTCTCACCAAGTCCTTCTGGAGGTACACACCGAAATCACCGTGAAGACTCTCTTCTTTTGAATGGAGATAGTTGAAATAGAAATCGAAACCGGTCAAGTTGTAGAACAGCGTTTTATAAGGTGTTAAGTCGCCGTTGAGGAGTGTATCGAACACTTTGAAAGCTTGGAGATATTTACGTTGAGACACAAGATCAGTGATTTTGTCCTCTTCAGCCTTGACTAGGGAACGACCGTTGGAATCAATCAACCCAAGTTGATAAAGATAATCGCTGTATTTGAGCATGTTGGGAGGGTCACACAACCCGTTACCAATCGCTATGCCCTTCAAGTTGATTTTGATCGGCGCAGTAGGATTTTTTGTATGAATCGCATATGCGGCTGCTGGTACATATTTGCCAGCATAAGACTCACCAGTGACGAAGAAATCGTTCTTCTGCAGAGCTGGGAAAAGTGTGAAAAACTGTTTCAACGCTTCGTACAGATTGTTACCAACGTCGATTTCGTTTTTGGCGTAACCCTTGGTGTCATTCGTGAAACTAAATCCAGTGCCAACTGGATTATCTATGTAAATCATATTGACGACTTGGGACCAGTAGTAATCCCGTAGTTGGAGTCCACGTTTGGGTTTCACGTAGAACGGGCCGTGTTCTTCGAAAAGACCGTAAAGAGATGACGCACCGGGCCCACCTTGTAGCCACAGTACCACTGGAGCGGTTTCTGGATTCTTCTCAGCGGGGAAATACCAGAAGAACATGTTGGAGTCATACTGTTTGTTCACGGTGAAGAAACCGGAGTAGCTTTTGACGGTTCCTTTCAAAGGTTCGACGGAGGCCATTTTCCTAGCATCTTCTATCAATCCCTGCTCCAACAGCGGCGTCAGGAAGAGTGGAAATCCGAAATTGGGCCCGTCCACACCCTTCGACACCACACGCGGGTACATAATACTTGCTGATAGGTCGCACAGAGCGAAGATAGTCAACAGACGCCACATCGCCCCGAGAAAAATCAACGAACGGTCTGAGGTAATCAACTGGACACGATAAAAGGACGTCTGCTCCTGTTATCCGACTTGACTGAGTAATAATACGAGTAGAATAGTGCTGGTCGGCCAGCCCACTATCTGCAACGATTGCTAGGGAGAGGGGTCACCAGGGTCGAACATCGGAAGTATTGTTAGAGACTAAGATGATAAGCAGTTATCTCGCATTCTCACAATCATGCGGTCTTTTATATCCTCATTTATAAACTTTCTCAAAACGGCATCGATTTGGAACACCCCAGGCCAATTAGCACAACAGATGGACCAAGATGGGACCATGATTTTTGCGAGAAATCATAAGAAATAATACAAACAAATAACAAAAAGAACTTGAGTTTAAAAATATCCGTTTAATGAATGAAATGGAAACCGACTAACTACCAACTGAAAGTCGACAGTTATTATCCTCAGTCTTGTCTCCCTTCTTTCTTCCTTTCTTTTTTCTTCCACGCTTCTCATGAATAAACCATCTCTTCTTTACCTACTTACATCTTTTTATTTCAAGTCCTGTCATAAATCATCACTAACCCCAATTAATTCAATTTCGCTTGCCTTCTCCGCCCGAAGGGCTGGTATGTTACTGGTGTTGCATATAATTTAATCCAAATAAGTTAACGTAAGAGTCAACAAAATTGCAAATCCGAAAATATCTACTAGCGTTTCACGTTTTAGACAACATCAGTCGGCCTCTCTGTCTGTCTGTATGCAGTACCTCCCAACTATACCTATCAATTTATTTCTCAAAAACCGTTCGTAAAACCTGAAATTCCTAACACTCCGGTAGCTCCGGTTCTATTAGACTGATTTTGCCGATATTAACAGGGATCATGCAGGCAAAGGTCTCTTGATGGTCTCTTGTAAATTTCATCATGATCGGAATGATAGAAGCGCCTGAGCATGCTTGAAGAACGGAGACTTCGTAAAACTCATAACTCCTGTTTCATTTGATCGAGTGACATCTTCAAAGATCACGCAGATTGAGTCCCTGAAGGGTAGATGGCAGGGTAGGTAAGTTACATGTAGGTAGTATAAATGTAGACTCGGGATCGTCCCGTCCGCCAAGAAAACCAAAACCCCTAAAGCACGTGACCAAGAACACTGTTTACACAACTGAACAAGTAGGGGTTTTTACCCCCCTCCACCACCACCAACTCTGCCCCCAGGGGATTTCCAGTGTTGATTTTTCGTACACCCACCCTCGAGAGGCCCCTGAGGACGTGTACCAAATTTCAACCCTCGGGACCATCAGTGCCGCGGAGTTATGAAAGTTTGAAAATCGCTATTTTCCAAGTTCCTGTACTTCTTGTTCTCGTTGTTCTTTGAAGGGGTGCAGCCCCACAAACATAACGAAGCGAGATGAAATTTTGCACACATTCGTTATGCTCCAAGGAAGTGCCTTTTGTGACATTTTCTAACGCCATTTCCCCAAAGGGGTGCAGTTTCTAGAAGGTTAGAGAGGGTTTTAAGAGCGGAAATTTGGCATACTTCGTTCACTGGGGCTCCCAAAGGAAGTGTTCAAAATCTGAACCCGATCAGTCCAAAAGTTGTTTACGAAGAAAATTGTTAGTTCAGGGAATTACTTGAGAAACATTTTTTAGGTTTAGGTAATGGGAAAAATGTTTACTTCATCAGTGCGAAAATATGAGACATCCTCCCCCCAAACAACCCTGTTGTAAAAATTTACCCGCCAAGAAAACCTCCTCAGCCGCAAAAAGGATTGATATCCATTTAGGCCGCCAAAATAGCATGCTCGGTGCTCCGCACCTCCCTCTTGGATGTGCATACAGAAACTTGTTCCGTCCCCCTCTGTTGGATATGTGTACTGACACCTATTCCTTCCCCCCAAACCATGAAATTTATTTCAACGCTGTTGGCGGGCAGCTTTTTACCCCCAGATGAACACGCTATTTTGGCGGCCTAAATGGAGGATACTTTTTGCGGCTGAGGAGGTTTTCTTGACGTGGGGGGGGGGGGGGGGGGGATAAAAATTGCATCAACGAATTACGAACATGGCAGACATTTTATCTTCTATTTTAATACCATCTCACGTACCTACCTGCAATTTATAATTAACACACCATTTTTGAAAAATTTTCAAATCTCAATAACGATATTTGCGACAGAAATTGACTGTTCATGGTATTACAGAATGAACGGAACGGTTACATCATCAACTTAGTTGTAGTTATTTACGCTCATCGACTTCGATGGACATAAATGCGGACGGTGAATAAAACTGTGAGTGCACTCGCTCTTCCTAATTAGGTCACTGGGAATATCTTGGGATCTATTTTCCTTTGTCGCAAGAAGCACCTGCTCTTGACGGCAAAACCCGAGGCAGCGGAGTCAGCAAGTGCTCGCGAGACACTTTACCGTCAAAGTGCCATCAACGGCCTCTTCTAGGGAAAGATTTTCAAATAAGTTGCTCCCTACTCGGTTGAGGACGCGATATATTTGAAATTTTCCCGTTCCCCAGAAGGGCTCTCCATTCCTCCTTCTAAACGGCGTTAAAAAAAAGTGTCTCCATGTTGCCTTCTATGTCTGCACGTAAAGCATACACGAATCGAAGTTCCGGTTATGCTACGATACGTTATGCATTGTAACATGTGCAGTCCGTAGTCTACGTCAACGCCTAGCACTGCTCCCGACTTCCAAGCTATGGACACATTCAGGCTCAACCTAAGGTCTCAAAATACCACCAGGAGTTACAGGTCATTATCCCTGATCCTGACTGACCGAACTCTCACGTCCCCAGTGACGGCCTCCAGCGGGAGGGAAGTCACTCCCCAGAGTCCCCACACCCAACTCCGATCACCCAAATGTTTTACAGGATGAAAAAACTATACAGAAATGAAGAAAAAACACGTGAGAGCAGTTGAAAGAAAAACAGCGAAACACTGTGTACAACAAAATATTTGCTGAAAATGCGGGAATAAAGACAGCTAGACCCCCTAGATAACATGGTCGATACCGTTCAAATGTTAAAAAATTATTTATCTTCTGTTTGTAGTTGGGCCCGCGAGAATGGAATTCCTAATAAACCCAGCAAAAACTCAGGCCGTTGTAATTTATAAAGAGGCCATTCCCACTGACCCTATCCCTCCTATTATTGTGAACGGCACCTCTGTCCCGTATTCATCCTCCGTCAAAAATCTGGGTCGTATCATCAATCGTACTCTCACCTGGGATCAGCACATCTGCAAAAGGATTTATGGAAGTTTGCAATCCTTAAAAAGGCTATCCAAGTTCACCCTTCCCAACTTGACAAAAAAATCTCTCATTACAGCGCTCACCAACCCCCATTTCTTGTACTGTGATGCCATTTTTAGGGCGTCCCTCAGTAGTAAGAGACGTCCTTGTGTATTTGATCTAGTCAGAACAGGACAAAACTCAGCCGAGAACGAAAAGAACCACATTCGAATTCGTTTAAGACCATCCTGAGTCCAAATCCGTGAAAAAACGTAAAAGAAAAAATTTTGAGCGGGTGTTATAAAAATGTTTTGCTGCTCACTAAGTCGGCCTCGAACGAATTCTAGTCTGGTGAATCCAATACAGTGACTTAGTGGATTTCACCAGACTAAAAATTTATAATTACGTATGCAGCATAATATGCTTAATATTATATTATATTATAATAAGACCAGCTGTGAAATCCACTACTGTGGATGCCTATAAGTTTTTGTTAGCATTACCGACTCCCCCTGAAGTTAATAGCTAGGTCCAGTCCGGTTCCAGAAACATTATTGTCGTCTGGATCAGATCTGATGTTCTATTTTTCCAGCTGATTTGCCTTTTGTTTCACTCTTTCACTTTTCCAGCTCTTCTTACTCATTCTGTCCCTGCTACCAGCCTCTGTACTTGGTCCTTGGCAAATCAGATCTGCATCCAATTCAGTGTTAAATGATATTTTTTGTGATAGCTACCAAGCCGACTTTTAAAATACTAACACTTAAATCCGTGATAATTGAAAAAATAAAAAAAAATCAGTCATGCAGCATGACTTAATGAGCGAATTTTCAAAGAAATATTCGAATTAATGGCTATGGTTTTGAATAAAGGAAAACTTCGGTCTAAAATTTGGTTTTCTATGTATATTCTCTTCGTATTTATTTTAATTTGTACGTTTTGTCCATCCTGATTCTACCGTTTGTTTATTACGTAATTGTACTAAGTGCTTATTTATTTGATCGCTGTGGGTAAATTCAAGGAGTTGTACTAATCGTTTGCCTCCCCCTTTTTTGCTTCGAACTCTCGTCTTCAATTAATACTTCTCACATTTTTCAATCTGACCACTCTAAGGGGGTGGGGGTAAGAGTTTAAAGATTATCCTAGTTTTGGGTAATTTTTGCGCACTTTAAATGCTCTAATTTAAGAACGGATTTAGATATCTAAAATCCGATTTCACTATCGTGTTCAGCGTGCAAAAACCTTTAAAATGAGGGGTCACTTGTTAGAAAATAACATTTTGGGGATTTTTGGGTAATTTTTGCGCACTTTAAATGCTCTAATTTGAGAACGGATCAAGATATCTAAAATCCGATTCCACCATCGTGTTCAGCGTGCAAAAACCTTTAAAATGAGGGGTCACTTGTTGGAAAATAACATTTTGGGGATTTTTGGGTAATTTTTGCGCACTTTAAATGCTCTAATTTGAGAACGGATCAAGATATCTAAAATCCGATTCCACCATCGTGTTCAGCGTGCAAAAACCTTTAAAATGAGGGGTCACTTGTTAGAAAATAACATTTTGGGGATTTTTAGGTAATTTTTGCGCACTTTAAATGCTCTAATTTGAGAACGGATCAAGATATCTAAAATCCGATTCCACCATCGTGTTCAGCGTGCAAAAACCTTTAAAATGAGGGGTCACTTGTTGGAAAATAACATTTTGGGGATTTTTGGGTAATTTTTGCGCACTTTAAATGCGCCAAAACCCTCCTTAGAGTAGGCCAATTTCGCCCATCTTCGAACTTAGCCTTTCGATTGCCAAGATAGATTTTTTGTGCAAATTTGAGCTGTTTATCTCAATTCTATCGAGAGTTATCGTCTGGAGTGACACATATATAAATAAATAAATATATATATATATATATATATATATATATACATATAAAAAAGTGTTAAATTTCAGGAATCGTTTTAGAATGGTCTGAAACGGATTTCTATGAAGAAAATTTCCAAAAATTTATATTATTTAAATTTCGAAGCCATTGCAATAGCTTCATTTTCTTTGAAAATTCGCTAAAAGGAATTTTCATCCCGCAGACTTTTTTTGTTACGTAATTCCTAAGAACCTCTCCCTCAATTTTGATCAAGATTAGAGGCAATTCTCATGGAGAAAAACGATACCTACTTCTCATGATTTTTTAGTCGAAAGCCGCTAGACTGGTGAAATCCACTAAGCCAAGTTCCTTCGTAGGAAAATTCGCATTACGTACTTTTGAATTCAGATAATCCCTTGAGATTCACAGGGTGGCAACTAGACGTCCTAAGGCATCTGCAGTCCAAATTTCAACCCTCTAATCCAATTCCTTTTCTTAGGAACATCTCATCCAAAAATTGAAAAACTTCATACTTGATTTTCTCGAAAGCAACATTTTCGACTTAGTGGACTTCACTTGTAAGCCGACGATATATTCTTTTTTTACAGACTTCAAAAAAAGGAGGAGGTTCTCTATTGTTTTTTATTTTTTTATTTTTTTTTTAATGTTTGTCCACCGATTATTACGAAACTGCTGGACCAATTTCGATGGACCATCCACCGGTGGTTGCATAGGTACTAGTTTTTCTAAGTTTAAAAAAAAACTAGTACTGGGGCTGTACTAGGACAATTTTACTCTTCGATTTCTAGTGCTTCTATAGACATTGACGACAGAAAATAGTCTGCCAATGACTGTGTGTTATGCCCCAGTAATGATGGTATCAGTACTTGATAGTATGAGGTATGTTACTAAAAAGATCGTAGTTGAAATAAATAAAAATTTAACTTAAAAACCCGACTTTAACGTAAAGAATAATTTGTATGCTGAAATGACAAGAGAAAAGAAGAATAGAGAAGAAGAAAGAATACTACAAGCTACCGTAATTGTTTAGATAAAAATAACTTAACGGGCACTTAACTCATTTAAAATAACGAAACGGGTAGGTATATTATTCCCGAAAAACAAATAATAGGTAGGTACATAGGTACCTAACGAAAATTTGACGAGTGATTTCCCAAAGTTTTTAAGCTGAATCAATTAATATTATGTTACCGTTTTAGCGTTGAAGAAGGAAATCATCAAGAAGAATGTTCAAAATTGCCCCATCAAAACTTATGAGGTTGAATTTCATTTTCAACATAGTAACTCAGAGCAGATCGCGCGGGTAGGTGCTTGGAGGAGCGTAGGTATCCCATCTTCATCAAACTGGACTGAGGAAACTGGATCCTCCTGCTGCACATGTTTCAACAATGTACGAGAATATTTCCAACACCAAATTAGTGTCCAAATTTGGCCGTAATAATATATGTTATCCCTTGGTTTTTATAAATTTTAGTTGAAATTTGGCGCCGACTTCAAAATTTTTGTTGTATTGGCTTCGAATAAATTATTTAAGTTTGTTCAGCATACAAATTATTCTTTACTTTTTAGTTTTATACAGCTTGTTTTGAGTAGGTTTTTTCTGTGTGTTTTCACTACATAGTACGGGCCATTTGGCCTAAGTGTTAATAAAGCATTATTATTTTTCTAGCTCTAGTAATTTTCTAGCTCATGGCAATCCGCTTCTAGGGGTAGTAATTATTGCCATGATTTTCGTATGAACAAGTGAGTCCGTCGGACACATGGAGGAACCTAAAATCGTAAATCGACTACGGAATGATTGATAGTTGGAGCATTTTGCTTCGGTATCACGATTTTATTAGATATTTATAATGGAAAATAACTACACATTTACATTTAACTCTACTATTTCTGTGGTTCTGCAGCGATCATACCTTTGATATATCTAGTAGTTTGATTATTAATATAGCGTGTTTACCTACCCTTTCATATTATTCAGATTTTATCGAGTACTCACTGAGAAGGTGTAGGAAACATTCGTCCATAGTGGCTTACTCTTGTCCATAGTTCATAGTGGTTATCGAAATCTTTGCTCACAGTATGGTTCGTTAAATATTATTACTATACAAAGGATTATATTTTGTCGCAAGCGCACTGAAAGCCGCTGCTCGTACTGCATTTGAATAACCTTTGACATAGTAGACTGCACACAGATTTTGATCTGGCAAGCCATTTTCCACAGGTACTTCTTAAGATTTATACTGAGTAAATATGTAACTAGACTTTCAAGTTTAGTAAGTATATAACTTTTTCATCATCCAAATTCAAAATAACAAGAAACAAATTTTTTGACTTACCTCTAGTTTCTAAATCCTTTAAGCTATTCACAACCAAACTTTTCCTAATGTTTCTCCAACTGTCCCATATTTTAAAGGGCCTCTTGCCTCTCAGCTCCTGAAAATGGAAAAGAAAAGATTAGCCGGCTGAATGGCCTTCAACAGCAACGAAATAATACCAGTGAAACCTTGAGAGTTCAGAAATGGACTTCTCAGTTACATCGATAAATAATTCATAGACACACGCGCACACACACATGCGCTCGCGCACATTGTATAGGTATATGAACATCAACATACACCTATATAATAACATACCTATACATATATATACATATATATACATATACATATATATATATATATATTTACACAGATTTATTACATAGGTATACATATATATACACATTATATATATATACATACCTATACATATATCATCATTCGTATTTATCCATTTCAATGACAAAATCAGTATCAAGTAAATTATATTTTTTTAAATGAGTGAGGAATGAAATAACGTTATAAATAAAATATTTTAAGCGAGTATAAATTCGTCGGCTGCGAGTAAATTTCGCAGCAGACTTGAAGATTGCAGTTAGTTGCAAGTGCTTTTTCAAAGCAATGTATCTACACTAATATTAATTTATTAATTTACAGTAAGAGTTATATATATTACCGTAGAGATAGCTAGTTTATCCAGCTTTTGATAGCAGGGCCCGTGAACTTTCAGCAACCTCGAGTGGGTGGGTAACCTGGTGTCACAATGGCCTTCAGGTTCCCCGCCTCGACTACATTTTTTCCGTGCGTATTTCATCGCGAAGCTTCAAGTCTTAAGGACAACATTTACTTTCGTACCTCGCAGAAAATTCGAAGAACTGCTATATGTATACATACTTCGGTACCTACAGTAGTGCGGCCATTATGAAATGTAGATGGATTTTGACAGCTGAAGTATGTAAATGTGCGTTTTGTGGGTTTCTAACTGGCACGTATCTATCAAAGACAGAATGCTGCAGCTAGGATTGAATGGTAAGTAAGGCTTATTTCGAAACAACATCCACGCTTTCACGACTGACCATTAATACAGTTTATTTTATAATTATGAAGTGGTTTAAATTTTTTAAGGAATAATAACTATATCCAACCGAAATAACAGAAGTGCCTTAAAACGGGATTTTGCCTCTACTTACAATGACTGACGGAAAAGTAAATGGCGTGTTGCTACTTTAGGTATATCAATTGAAAACAGACAGGTAAGTAGGCCTAATAGCGAACTGGTGTCCGAAAATTTAGCAAGTTGGAACAGTGATATTTCCCCATCAAATTGCGTAACAAATTTACCTGTTTGATATCAGGGGAAATACGTAATAATGCACGAATATATTATTACAACGATATCAATCTATCGGGTCTCGTTTTCGATTTAGAGGTCGGGACAGTGCCGTTGGGCCATCAATCAATCGATCATGTCAGAGAAGACAGTGTCGCCGAATAATGTTTTGTAAGTAGATGTGACAACCTGAGGGTAGTAATATTCAACGGGAGATTCAGATTCTTTACTGTTATAGTTAGTACCTATTATAGTTTGACGATGTAAATAGATATCCTTCAAAATAGTAGTGGCTCACTTAGGGTTTCACAGTGTCTGTAAGTATGTTTTGGGGATGATGATTTACTTATCCTATTAGGTACCCAGACGTTGGAAAACTTGAAGCGAAAATTATGTTTGAGTAATCGACAATATGAAAAATCGCCTTGTGGGATTTATAATCAGTTTTCCAGTAGAAAGTGAAGTTTAGTGTATTCTTGATGTTACTCAACAACAGTGGATATAGTACAGGGAATATTTAGAAAGGTGGTACTAAGGGAGCGCGGTGATGTTCACTGGATGGCGAATTTATAAAAACTGAAAACCCTCGTGTAGAGGAGAACGAGGAGACTTCTAAAAAAGGGTGGGGGAAAAGTAGCTGGCTCAGCCTCTCCATCACAATGGCCCGAGGAGCCCGCAAGGTTGAAATGAGCTTGAGGGCCACTCGAATAATGATATTTTGCCAATAATTCGATATTTTCAAGTGGCAGGATGTGGGGGCCAAGGTGAAAATCAAAGCAGCTACCTACCTCGTACTCCGTGATATCATATCAAACTAGTCAGACAAGCTGACTATGAGGTGAGGGTTTTGGGAATATGTAGAAAGCATATACCTACTTCAACTATCCTACGTAGGTACACTGTCACATGGAACGTTGCGAACGTCAACGTCATGATAGAACTTGTAAACCATTGTACACCCCATCACAATATCATTACTCCATAATAACCAGTTCAAATCGAAGTTACAATCGTATTCAACAATAAGTTTTTCAGAACAAAAACAAAATTCTGATACATCCTACTCCAACTTCAATCTCGATTATTGAATCGGATAGGCAAGCCCGCAATACAGATCGGACTTGAAGGAGGGATATACCTTGAGCGCCGCCCATAGGTATCCTTCAGACTCAATGAATTTTATGGGTCCTGGGGCCCATTCCTAAAGACTTCAACTTTTCATTTTGCAGGTCTTCATTTGGTGTACTCTTCACTTAGCGAATTACGAAAAGCAGGAGAAGCAGTTGTACTCGAAACGAAGTGTTCTGAAGAATAACCTTCGTTTTGTGGAGTAACCTCCAATAAGTGTTACAGTTTACCGTTAGATGTTCCGATCGTTTATTCCGAATCCGATTTCATCAAGTCTTCCGCCTTTCTACAAGTTAACTTGCTTGGGATTTGGTTAGGCGAAACGACTCCCTGATTTTTGTGCCGATGACGACGAAATTAATTCGCGCTCGATGAATGCTGCCGACGGACGGTCGAGCACGTTCAACATCCTCATCATCCTCTGATGAGAAGTTATCGGAAAATTTCCGTAAAAAAAAAGAAAAAAGAAAAAAAAGGTAGGCTGTCACTTTTTATCCACAAACAACAGCAACAACCTGTCGCTTTCCTAACACCCCCCCCCCCCCACCACCACATATGTAGAGTATTTTGATGGCTTCAGTGGAGCTAATTTCGATGCTTTTATACACGCCTGCCCTCACACTAACTGATCCACCTTTAGACCTAATCGGAAGATTGAATTCTCTTCTTTTTATTGGCACCAGTGGCGTAGCCAGGATTGTTGGATGGGGGGGGGGGGGGGGGGTTATCGGAAACCGAAAAAGAATCAGTCATGCAGCATGACTTAATGAGCGAATTTTCAAAGAAATATTCGAATTAATGGCTATGGTTTTGAATAAAGGAAAACTTCGGTCTAAAATTTGGTTTTCTATGTATATTCTCTTCGTATTTATTTTAATTTGTACGTTTTGTCCATCCTGATTCTACCGTTTGTTTATTACGTAATTGTACTAAGTGCTTATTTATTTGATCGCTGTGGGTAAATTCAAGGAGTTGTACTAATCGTTTGCCTCCCCCTTTTTTGCTTCGAACTCTCGTCTTCAATTAATACTTCTCACATTTTTCAATCTGACCACTCTAAGGGGGTGGGGGTAAGAGTTTAAAGATTATCCTAGTTTTGGGTAATTTTTGCGCACTTTAAATGCTCTAATTTAAGAACGGATTTAGATATCTAAAATCCGATTTCACTATCGTGTTCAGCGTGCAAAAACCTTTAAAATGAGGGGTCACTTGTTAGAAAATAACATTTTGGGGATTTTTGGGTAATTTTTGCGCACTTTAAATGCTCTAATTTGAGAACGGATCAAGATATCTAAAATCCGATTCCACCATCGTGTTCAGCGTGCAAAAACCTTTAAAATGAGGGGTCACTTGTTGGAAAATAACATTTTGGGGATTTTTGGGTAATTTTTGCGCACTTTAAATGCTCTAATTTGAGAACGGATCAAGATATCTAAAATCCGATTCCACCATCGTGTTCAGCGTGCAAAAACCTTTAAAATGAGGGGTCACTTGTTAGAAAATAACATTTTGGGGATTTTTAGGTAATTTTTGCGCACTTTAAATGCTCTAATTTGAGAACGGATCAAGATATCTAAAATCCGATTCCACCATCGTGTTCAGCGTGCAAAAACCTTTAAAATGAGGGGTCACTTGTTGGAAAATAACATTTTGGGGATTTTTGGGTAATTTTTGCGCACTTTAAATGCGCCAAAACCCTCCTTAGAGTAGGCCAATTTCGCCCATCTTCGAACTTAGCCTTTCGATTGCCAAGATAGATTTTTTGTGCAAATTTGAGCTGTTTATCTCAATTCTATCGAGAGTTATCGTCTGGAGTGACACATATATAAATAAATATATATATATATACATATAAAAAAGTGTTAAATTTCAGGAATCGTTTTAGAATGGTCTGAAACGGATTTCTATGAAGAAAATTTCCAAAAATTTATATTATTTAAATTTCGAAGCCATTGCAATAGCTTCATTTTCTTTGAAAATTCGCTAAAAGTTCCTGTCATGCAGCATGGTTATAAGAGCGAATTTTCAAAGAAATATTCCTGCTATTGTGTAAAAAGATGACATAGCGAGAAACCATACCACCTTTCTTAAAATTAAGTATATAATTTTTCGTGATTTCAGCCATTTTTACCGATGTTTGACCCTAATAAAGTCAAATTTGACCCACCTGTTTTTGAGAAAAATAGTTTTATCATCGAAACAGTCCGTCCGTCGTGATTAATCATCCCACACAACGTCAGGTGAATTGATATGGATTGTAGCCATTAATACCAATTTTTACCCCCAAAAATCAAAATCTGACCCCTGTTCTGTGTAAAAAACAACTGAAATGGCATTTTTCTGTCTTTACTCACCCTTCCATACCATTCCAGTGATTTTACATCAATTGTTCGCAATTTTAGCCGTTTTCACCGACTTTTGACCCCTAAAAACTCCAATTTGACCCCCTTGGAATTTTTTAAAATTGCGCATATCCAAACTCATCCTTTTGTTTGGCAACACAAACGTTTTGGAGAAATTTTGAATTTTTATAACGTAGCCAAGGACGGATATCCTCTGGAGAGGCACATAAATATATATGCATAATACATACATTTTTGTTAAAATCTAGGGATGAACTGAGGATGCTCTGAAACGGATTTGCCTATAAATATTTCAAAAATTCATGTTCTGAAAAGTTACCCATAGCAACAGCTATTTTCTTTGAAAATTCGTTAATAAGGTTTGACGTTACAAATAAAGCTGAATTTAAATTAAATTTAACAAAGCACTAAATGTTACAGGTAATGTTAGGTAAGATAAACTGATGAAATAACATTTATTTGGCAACAATGTTCGATAATTTTCAAGGAATGAAGCTATTGCAATGGGTCCAAGATTTCCAGAAAATAAGTTTTTGAAATTATGTTATAGGCAAATCCGTTTCAGAGCATCCTGATTCATCTTTAGATTTTAACAAAAATGTATAGTATATTATATATATTTATTTATGTGTCACTCCAGACGATATCTGACTTTGGGTACGTGATAAAAATGCCAAATTTCGCCAAAATGTTCTTATTGTCAAACAAAAGGATGAGCAATTTTCAAATATTCGAAGGGAGTCAAATTTTAGTTTTTAGGGGTCAAAACTTGGTAAAACGGCTAAAATTGATATATAAAATCACTGAAAGTGGTATGGAAGGATTAGTGAAGACAGAAAAATACCATTTCAGTTGTTTTTCACAAAGAATAGGGGTCTAATTAGGATTTTTGAGGGTCAACAATTGGTATTAAGGGCTGGTATTAAGTGTGGGATGGTGACGGTGAGGGGCTATAAGCATTTTTGTCAAAAAGAGTGGATCAAATTTTTGGGACAGATCGTTAGTAATCAAATTTAAACGTAATATTATTTAACTGTTTAATCATGTTTGATTTACCGTTTAATCTGTTATTGTTGTATTTGTTTGTTACTTTTGTGATTGCTATTTGATTTTAATTTGTGATAAAGTTTTCGAGCCAATGGGGGGGGGGGGGGGGGTTATGACCCCCCCCACCGGCTACGCCACTGATTGGCACTACCAAAGACTGAATTTAACTAAGAAATAAAATCTAAAAACCGATTTGAAAACAATGTCATCTACCGCAGAGTCATTTGTGGCTCAGCAAAAATGTTGTAAACTCTTCATTTGAAACGCAGAGTCTTCACTTTGCACTTTGCGAAAGATAACCTTTAGGAACGGAACTGTTCAAAACACGGTAAAACTCTGCAATTCTACACTTTGCATTTCACTCTTCATCTTCAAATCAAGACCATTCTTTAGGAACGGAAATTCATTCGCAAAGTGCAGAAGTGAGGATTTGAAGAGTGCAGACTGAAGAGTGAAATTCTCAAGGAACGGACCCGTACTTCACCAAATAAACCAAAAACGTTGGCTGATGTCCATAAACTAGGAATGTAGTACATAACTTAAACTAAAATAACTTATTAATTATAACAATGATTATTACACACCTAATTGTTGAACCTAAACGGGTATTTCCGGTAGTATTAGAAGTAAAATGACTATGCCCTTTCGAGTGCTCGCCCTCAACTACCCGGCCAGCTAGTGACGACGGATTCCTCCGGTAGGTATGGCAACTTTACTACCTTGGTACTTGATTAGTTGGTAGAGCTCGACGACACTGAGCTGACACACAATTTTTAAACCTGCCAGATTCCCAAGTCTGACAAGATGAAGCCACCAGCACGCTGCGGTACTGCAAGTGGTATAAATATCCAGCAACAGAGGAGCCTGACTGGTCCGGAACTTCCTTCCCTAGCCCTAGGAAATGGCTCCTGATTGAAACATATTATGCTCTACAGAAATCCAAGGATTACATGGCTCGGCCTTGGCACTATAAGTGGAATTAGGTGTCCGTTTTCATAATAGGTAGGTAATATTTTGTAGGATATTTTCGAGGATAGTTCGAAAGAGAGGATTTTTTCAATTAACAATTCGGGCCACTGGGGAAATTACGAAGCGACATTCCCCGTACTAACAAGAATAGAAAAATGATCTAAACATATTATGGAACACTGGACTATTGGACCAGATTAACGAAAGATGGTTTGCTTGGGTTATGGCAGTTCAACGGTTTTTACGTATGCGCGAGCGGCAGTCGCTACTACTGAAACGAATGCAACGAAATTGATAAGGGACGAACAAGGACGTAACCCTGAACTACGATCAAAATTTGAACCAATTTCCACCACTGGGTCGTGAGTTATGGCGGTTCGCAGAAATGCTTACACAAGAACTACTAAACTAGTGAAATTTTCTTTTTTCGGTGGAGTCGTAGGTATTCAGCGTGGTCGAAAATGGGGAAATCCGCTGTTTGCTCCTCAAAATAATGAAAATCGTCTAAAAACTGTAAAAACGAAAATATTATACCCTCGGCCACTGCCCAGCATTAGAAGCTTGAAATTTGTTAGGTACTGCAAAGGTATGGAAAAAATCAATGCATCATGCTGAAATAGCTGAGCCCCTGCAGACTGAATTGTCTATACATATATTATATACCTTTTCCTGTGAATAAATTAATGTGTTATGTTTCCTAACACTCACTTTTAGAATGACCCTCGAAGACAGCGTGCACTTCAATCAACGTTCATGTATAACAGGTAGGGATAGGATTGGTATGTATCCATGGCTTTCGTATGTAACCAGACTACGTATCCATGAACTTCAACTATCTGTGTTCTACTGGCACTTCTTGAGCCGTTTTAACACATTTTAATTTCACATATTTCGCTATTGATATGTATTTTCAAATATTTCATTGATTAAAACAAAATTTTCAAGTATTTCATTAAATGAGACACCTATTCTTCAATTTCAACTACTATTTTTCAAGGTTTTGAAGAATTCCGCCACTTGCGGATGATTGTAGGGAGCTGTGCAAACCGTAGTTTTGCATTACAGTGCTCACTGTTGAAAACTCATTTTGGCTTGGACACTGTGTTTTTTGGTGAGAAATGCCGCGAAATCTACTCCAACAGACGAATGGAGTCTGCGCACGTATTTATTTCATTTTTTAAATGAAAGTAGATTCCATCATGAGAATATTCACACCACCCACACTGTCCTCCGAAAAGCAGATCTTTTTCTACGATTCTTCAAATATTCCAGAGGTTCCTACGTCACTGCACCCCTCTCGCCTGGGCGGGAACCCCCTGCCAACTGTGACGTAGGAACCTCTGAAATCTCTGAATAATCATAGAAAAAGAACTGCTAATCGTAGGACAGTGTGGATGGTGTCAGAGTTCTCAAAATTGCATCTACTTACATTAAAAAAATGATACAAACCGCTTTTGTGAATTTATTGCTAAGTATATGCATGTGAGTTTCCGGACTTTTTTTTAAATTTAATTTTCTGCTATCAAATAAACACTAGTATTACGTATTTTCACAATTTATTTTTACTTCAAATTCCGACCCATGTTTACATATTTCTGAAAATATTTTATACGTTTCACATATTTTATGCATATTTCGAACAAATAAATACTTATTTTAGTTACATGTTTCCCATTTTTAAATACATCAAAATCCTATCGCTATATGCAGTATGCAGTATATTGTGCGAGGTATCATAAATCAATATGTAGCTCGTACTTGAATAGTATTAGTAGTTGTGTAGTGTAGTATTCGCGGGCAAGCATTAGCATTAGTCGTCGTCAGACGGGTTCAATCATCTAAGTTCCAATCCGTGAACCATATCGTGGAGGAGCTCTCTTGAGACAGTTTAGAGCAATCCTTGAGGATTAAATGTAAGCGGAAAAGTGATGGGCTCCCGTCAATACAGGTAGGGGAAGCCGCCCTATTCATCGCTTTATAGAAGGAGGTCGCTGGGGTTTCAGAGTCCTGTTTACCTGAAATGTAGATTAGGGCGCAACGAACCAGCAACCCTTCTCCACCCGCGACTATATTATGGACTAGGGCATAACGATGGCGAGGGGTTCGTTTCGTAGGGGGATGAAAGGGCCGAGTGATGCCGGAGTCTGCCGATGATGCCCGACCTGTTTTCCTCCTTTGTGCCTCCTGCCTCTGGATCAAATATTAAGGTCTCGCCCTGAACCAGACCGCCCACGCTTCGGCCTCTCGCCGTGGCCCCTGATATGCGGAATATTCCGCAAGGCTTGTCCCCGGACTTTAGGATCACGTGGAAAAGAAAGGGCACACGAGAAAGACTACGTAGCAACGTACAGGATGACAGGCTGTGGGGCCTGAAAACGGTGGGGCACCAAGTCAGAAAAAAACCAACAGATTTGCCTACAAAGTACCCCAAGGCTACAACACCCTTCCCTTATTTACTGATTCAGTGATATTCAGCAAAGCTTATCTCTTTTAATCAACGCTCTAACGTCGTACGAAAACGTCGACAATTTCTACTGCAAATTAGCCACCGAATTCATGTGTTACAAAAATATAGTAAACTAAAATATAACAATACAATGACCCCGTCGGCTGGTACCTACTTGAATGGAGAAGCTATTGACTAGAAGCTAGGTAGTTATCTGTGTGTTAGGACGCCGATCAATCCACAAGACCACAAACAGGGCAAAACGCACGTAGGTACCACAAATACAACTCTGTCATCGGAACAGGACCGAACGCAAAACGCGCAAAATTTGACGCAAAAAACTGAAAATGACAGACTCAACAGAGAAAGCGCATGTGATTTAGAGACAACGAAAACAAATCAGAAGAAGAAGCATCTTGTATCGAGATGACAAAGTGAATCGAATCGATTATGTGAAAACGAAGGATTTTGGAGTAGAAATCAGATTCTGGGGCTAGGACCCAATGTGGGCGTGGCAAACAACATTTTTTACTCGACTGAGCATGCGCGGACGGGCCACTTTTCTCGGTTGCCATGGTAACACTATGTCCCACGATCTACCTTCCAGTTTCAGGAGACTAGGTTTCGATTTCTATTGCACGACATCGATTACTGTCGCATTATTCCGATTACATGCTTCGTCTATATGGAGCTAACATTAAGGAACCACCATGGATGCTCTACTAGAATATTGAATATCCATAGCCAGAGAGATCTGGCGAGTGGCTGATGAACTTGTGAAAAATGCTAGGTAGCTACAGTGTACGGAGGGAAATTCAGATGCCAACTGAACAATGGATGGTGTTTTTTACTCTCGTGTTTTTGGGTGCCGGGGCAGTGGCCTTATGGACGCAACGCCCCTGTGACCAAAAATATCATTGCTCAACTCGCGCCACCTGTAATTATAGGCAAATTATTCAGCTCTTTACGTTCATATTGAAGCTGAGGTTTCCGAGGCAGGAGGGGAATAAACAATGTAGGCATGAGCAGGTGTCGAAAAACGGAACATTCATACTTCTGCTAATTTTTCCTAAATTGGATTGTTAAGCAAAAAGGAGTAAGTACCTACAGAAAATTATGAAGCAAATTGGAACTGAAACCAACTTCATCCCATCAAACACAGTACCTATGGAGTTCTATCAGATAAGATTTTGGAAAATAGTCAATTAGAATAATTCAGAGTTAGATGCGATTTCAGAGGCTTCATGACCGAGTCTCCTGCTGAATCCAGGTTAACCAACTATAGTGAAATCGAAAAATGCCGAGCAAAAACTTCAAGGATCCGAAACCGGCGAAAAAGGATTTGGCAAAATGGAACCATATGACCATAAACCCTCAAAAATGCAGGAGAAAATCACAGTATTCCCTTTTGATTTTCTGTCCCTTGGAGTTCCGTCAATTCGCCTAACCCAAGAAGGAACCAACTAATCAGACCAATTAAAATTGAAGTTTCAGGATCGTCGATTTGATCTAACGATTTCCCCAAAATCAAGGCGATCCTTCGGTATTTTCCTTCGCCCTGCGGGCTACCCATTTCTAAATCTTTGTACAGTGGAACCTGGGTAAGTGGGACTTGAAGGACCAGCAAAAGAATCCCACTCATGGAGGTTTCCCACTTACCCGCGTTACCCACTTAAAGAAAAAAAGCACAAGAAGATGAAATTTAGAACGTTTTTATTTTTATGAAATCAGGAATGTGTCATCGGGGAATTGTCATGTAGGTATTATACAAAAAAACCACAGTCATGCAGCATGGCTATAAGAGCGAATTTTCGAAGTTTTCGGCATCTTCCTCCTCCGCCTAAAATTTTCTGAAAATTAATTTTCGGCCAATGTTTTCCCAACTTGATACAAAATTAAAACAGGAGTAGTTTTACTCAAAGTAAAATTTGGGGTGGAAGGAGGGGGAGGGGGAAAGCAAAAATGTTTTGAATACCAGAAGAGTAGGTATTGGGTACGTAACAAATTTTTTGTTCCATTTTTTGCCGAGTAACACCTCGGTTTGTAGATTTTCCATCGCTGAACACGATGGTGAAGTCAGAATTGCGATATCCCATTCCGTTATCAGATTAGAGCAGACGAACCAGGAAGAACATCTCAAGAAATAACCACGTTCCTTCATCTTCAAAGTGCTCCAGTTTGAGAATGGAATGAGATATCGCAATTCTGATTTCACCATCGTGTTCAGCGTACAAAAACCTTTAAAATGAGGTGTCACTTGTCAGACTTTTTCATTTTGGGAATTTATGGGTAATTTTCCCCCCCTAAAACTCCCCCTTAGGGTGACCCGATTCTGCCCATCTTCGAACTTAGCCTGTCGATTGCCAAGACAGATTTTTCGTGCAAATTTGAACATTTTATCTCAATTCTTTCGAGAGTTATCGTCTGGAATGACACATACATATATAAATATATATATTAATTGCTATGCAATTTTAACGCCGGGGGTCATGTGAAAAAAATGTCCTGTCACAAAAACGCGTCACGCAAAGAGGAATGTGATGAAGATGAGCACAAAGAGGAATGTGATAAAGATGAGCACAAAGAGGAATGTGATAAAGATGAGCACAAAGAGGAACGTGATAAAGATGAGCACAAAGAGGAATGTGATAAAGATGAGCACAAAGAGGAATGTGATAAAGAATTACCAACGTTATCTTTGTTACCTATGAATAACTAGTTACCTACATTTCATGGTAACGGGCGCCGCTTGGCATTTTTTAATGTGTTTCTATGGAAATTGGCCCCGTATTGGCAACGGCTCGTTTGAATTTGGTATCTGCAATTGCATAGCAAATTCTCCTTTGTTATACGAAGTATAAGAACACATCCTTCGGGGGTGAGGAACGGCGAAGCCGTTCCGAGGGGGCGGAGCCCCCTTTGGGGGTCCAGGGGGCTTGCCCCCTGGCGAGGCCCGAAGGGCCGAGTATAAATATATAAATATATATAAATATATATATATATATACATATAATTTTTGGTGTCTTTCGGCAGGGAATTCAGGATAGTCTGAAACGGATTTTGGTATAAAAATCTTTCGGAAATTCGAGTTTTAAAAATTTTGGACCGAGAACAATAGTTTCCTTTTCTTCGAAAATTCGCTAAAAAGTTCAGGGGTTGAAAAAATTAATTTTTCTTGAAAAAATCGAGGGACAATGAAGATAATCGATCACTTCGATTATTAGCAAAACAACAAAGTGATTCCCACTATTAGAAGTCGGCAGGTCAACGAGTACCTACTATCCCACTCATCCTTGGGAAAAACGAATACCACTCATAGAGGTCTCATATTCCACTCAATGCTGTTTTTGGTCCTCAAAGGGGTGGGACCGGATTTTCGTCCCCAGACATAGTACCCAGGTCTCAATTATCCAGATACCACTGTAGTACGTACCGAGTGGATAATGATGAGTGGATATGGACAATAACTGTAAATTTCTATAGACATTTCCCAGGATTAAGATTTATTACGTAATACTCTATACGGTGTTGAAAGTTCACGAGAACTTGTTCTAGGCAGGTAAGTAATTGAGTTTATTATTCTGTGAATAATACACCTATGTATTCGCTCAGCCAACCATTTTTTAAAACCCCCTACAAAACTTTTCTTTTCCGTTTCAAGGAGCGTGGATTCCAAAAAACGCTGCAAAGTCCTTGTCACATGGGTTTATTGTTCTACTCAACTTACTTCCCAACAGAAATGTTGGCTGTTCGTTTATTGTTTCTCAAAAACACGAATTAGGCTCCTATTTTTATTTTACAAATTATCTTTGATCATTGCTGGTGTCATTTAATTGTCTACTTCCAGCGTTATTATACAAATTTATGGTGATTTCAGACAATTACCCAGGTTTTGAACCACAAAAGATTAATATTGGGAGCTGAACCTTCGTTACAACCTCAAATCTTCACTCTTTGGTCAAAATCAACTTCACATTTGGTCTTCTCGCCCTAAAAAACATGGACAACGATACGACACAAGCTCTAGTTCACTAAAAAGAAGATTGCATCAGCTTTCAACATTTTTTAGGGCGAGAAGACCGAATATGATTTTGAGCAAGAGTGAAGAATTGAGGTTGTAACGAAGGTTCAGTTCCCAAAATTAATTTTTTATGAGTCAAAAACCTGGGAAATTGTATGAAATCACCATAAATCTGTATAATAACACTAGAAGTAGTATCAACAGGTGAATCAAGACAATTAAATGGCGCTATCAATGATCAAAGATAATTTATAAAAAATAGGAGCCTAATTCGTGTTTTGGGGTAAAAAACTGGTTGAAACCATCAAAAATAGCTATTTTTATTATTGCGCATGAAAGAAACAATAAACGAACAGCCAACATTTCTTTAGGTATGTCCAGTAGAATAATAAACCCATGTGACAAGGACTTTGCAGCGTTTTTCGAGTCAAACTTCACTGGTTGAATACTGTGAGGCTGCTGTCGAGTTTCAGCGTGAGCGGTAGGACAGTTGTTTCACTTTCATGCACAAAGTTGTGGATGACAAACCACAACATAAACATAGGGATGAAAAACGCTGCAAAGTCCTTGTCACATACATGGGTTTATTATTCTGTTGGAGTTCTACAGAATTGTTGGCTGTTCATTTATTGTTTCTTTCATGTGAAATAATTGAAATAGCTATTTCTGGTGGTTTCATCAACCAATTTTGGCCCCCAAAACACGAATTAAGTAAGCTACTTTTTTATTTTTTTTCAAATCATCTTCGATCATAGATAGTACCATTTAACCGACTTTATCCACGTGTTGACACTTTTTCTAGTGTTATTATACAAATTGATGGTGATTTCAGACGATTTCCCAGGTTTTTGACTTATAAAAAGTCAATTTTGGGAGCTGAAAGTTTGGTAGAACCTCGATTTTCCACTCTTTGGTCAAAATCGACTTCATATTCGGTCTTCTCGTCCCAAAAAACATGAAAAACGATACCTCATAAGCTCATGTTACTAACATGTTACTAAAACACAAAAAGTACCTATTTTTAACACATTTTCACTCATAACACCCCTGGGTATATTCCGATCGGGCTGCAAAGTTTCGGGACACAACTAGGGCCCAAATGGAGCATGTGTGCGAAAGAACGACTTTTTTAGACCTAAAATGAAGCCGGTACGGCTATTTCTGCCTTAGTCTATTTTGCCAAAAGAGATAGTCAGACCTGAAAGAGATGTCTCTTTGGCTTAGTGAATAGGCCCCCAGGTTACCCCTGAGGAGAGGAGAAGAGTTTGCAGAGGAAGTGTGTGGAGCGTAGCTGGTTATGGGCTGTGACAGGTTTCAAATGTACCAACAGTGTACTAAGGGCATCGTAAGGGGTTGTATAGGGATGATGATTATGATTTAAGGAAGTACAAGTCCTATCGGACTAAAGAAAACTAAGTTGGAGTTGATGACAAGTGACAAGGAGGACATTTTACCGCGGTGCGATCTTCAGAAGAGAGCAGGGCCCACTCGCCCTCCAACGTCCAACGTCCGACTGAAACTGAACGAAGGGCGTGTGCAGTACTTGAAATTAGGGCTCGGAACGACAGGGAGTGGGATGACTGTGAAAACGCGGCGTTTATACGATCGTGGGACGAGGCGGGGGAAGATGTGCGTGGGGACCGTGCAAGGGCCGCCGCTCGGGACTTTCGCAGGGGCGACGAAGGGTTGCATAGCATCGCCGCCGCCTTGCCCACCTTTGCTTTCCCAGTAAACGCTCAATCGAACTGATACCCTGTCCCGTTTAGAGCAACAGATTGAAGGTTTGGAATGCGGCTCGACGGATCGATAGCGTGCGTACAAACTGGCCGTCGAATCTGTGCCCACGAGGCTGATAAGGCTCGAGTCAGACCTCAGTTTTCATCGCGTACATTTCCAGCGCGTCCCTTCTTCCAGGAACTTCTCGAGCGCATATTTTACGACACGCACTGGGACCCTAAATGTCACAGTACAGCGTTTTGGTTTATTATTCTGTGAATAATACCTATGTATAATACCTATACCTATGTCAACTACACCCCCTCAAAAATTTTTCTCTTGCGTTTCAAGGTGCGCAGATTCCAAAAATGCAATGTCCGTCCGCCGTCCGAAGAAAAAATCGCTGCAAAGTCCTTGTCACATGGGTTTATTATTCTACTGGACATACCTACAGAAATGGTGGCTGTTCATTTATTGTTTCTTTCATGTGAAATAATTGAAATAGCTATTTCTGGTGGTTTCAACCAATTTTGGCCCCCAAAAAACGAATTAAGTAAGCTCCTTTTTTTTCAAATCATCTTCGATCATAGATAGTACCATTTAACCGACTTGATCCACGTGTTGACACTTTTTCCAGTGTTATTCTACAAATTGATGGTGATTTCAGACGATTTCCCTGGTTTTTGACTCATAAAAAATCAATTTTGGGAGCTGAACATCTGGTAGAAACTCAATTTTCCACTCTTTGGTCAAAATCGACTTCATATTCGGTCTTCTCGTCCCCAAAAACCTGGAAAAAGATTCCTCAAAAGCTCATGTTACCAACATGTTACTAAAACACAAAAAGTACTTATTTTTATCCACATTTTCACTCATAACACCCCTGGGTTTATTCGGATCGGGCTGTCGAGCTTCGGAGCACAACTAGGACCTAAATGTGTTCTTAAATGGGAACCCAAACTGTGTGCGGAAGAACGACGATTTTAGACCAAAGCAACATAAATTTAAGGCTGAAACATCGTTAGAACCTCAATGTTCCACTCTTTGGTCGAAATCGACTTCATATTCGGTCTCCTCGTCCTAAAATACATGGGAAAAAAATACCTCAAAAGCTTATTTTAATAAAACACAAAAAATACTTATTTTTATACAAATTTTTCACCCATGACACCCCTGAGTATATTCCGATCGGGCTGCAAAGTTTCGGGACACAGCTAGGGCCCAAAAATAGAGCCTGTTTTAGACCGAAATTAGAGTAGATATGGATGATACGGCGTACGGACATTGCATTTTTGGAATCTACGCACCTTGAAACGGAAAAGAAAAAATTTTGAGGGGGTGTTATAAAAATTTTTGCTGACCGATTACATAGGTGTATTATTCACAGAATAATAAACCAAAACCGCTGCGCTCTAGCTGAGGCGAGGTGTGTTCGGTTATATTCTAATACAAAGGAGGCGTATGTACCCGCGTAATTCGTGGAAAGGACCTACGCGATGCCTGCGCGCTACATACGCGAAGTGCGACTCTAGCCTAAGATACAGATGGATCAGAAATCACGTGGCAATGCTGGATCAAACTCAAAACAACAAACTCCAAATTAAGGTCATAATTCTAAATCAACTACACTGCATTTGTGTTCGGCAGAAATCACTGCCTCACTCCAAGTCCATAGGGCATTACTCCCATCCAAAAAACACTGCAAATTATTACACAACGGTTTATTATTTACCTGTATAGATGCCCCATCTGCGTAGATGGGGCATTTATACGATGCTGTTTTCTGTGCTCAATACCCTCGAGCTCCCCCCAGCAAAGCCCTAAATGGAGTACTGGATCCGGCCCGGGAATTAAAGTTTCATACAAATGCGCGTGATTCAATAATTAATTAATTACTTGTAGTTATTCAAGAAGCATAAGGTAAATAATAAACCATTGTGTAATAATTCCCTTATAGATGCCCCTTCTGCGTTGATAGTATAACAAACCGTTGTGCAATAATTTACCCAACAATAGTTCAACGCTTGTTCAAGTTGCAAACGTACCTATCAACAAAATCCAAAAGATCCATCATTTCTCAAATGAAATAATATCACAGAACAACCAACTCGACTTCATACAACCATACGTGAAATCAGGTGCTCCCTAGCAATGATATCTGGGCCGGATTCATAACGTTTCCTTCACAATCATGTTGACGAAGCTTTTCGGTGCAAACGAACGGCTAGTCGTACAATGCTCCGGTTGGTGTCAAAAAATTCTTTAGTTCAAGATCAATTTAAAAACGTTAAAAAAAACCATACCCTTCTATTGAAAGTTTTCGAGCTACGGCGTTCTGAAAATTTCAACCCCTATTTTTCACCCCTTAGAGATGATGGACCAACTAGACCCCAAACAGGACCTACAAACCAAATTTAATTAATTTTGGCTCATGGTAACTAAGAAAAGTGCGAAGTACGACGAAGGGACAGACATTTTTTTAAATTCGATTTTCGGATTCTACGTTCCTTGAAACGTTAGCTATCAAATTTTGAGGGAGGGGGGGGGGGTTAACTTTTTTATCGTGCTTGATTCCAAAGGTTCATTACTGAAAATAATACACCAAAAAGCTGCAAATCCTAACACAACGGTTAATTATTTTGTATATAACACCCTTCTGTTACAGATCACAGCTATCTGTACACATAGCACTTCTATACAGATCACAGACCCTCCGTAGCTTAGTACCTAACACCGTTCTCGTTACTAGATTCCTACCTAAATCACGTGTTAAATGTTGCTACAATTAATTCTGTCAATGACAAACTCCAGAAGTCCAGACCATATTAATGACAAATTGCAATCAACCAGTTGGAATCATTCAAGTTCCAACCAAAATCAGGAGCTTCGTTAGCACATTCAAGCTAGGTCCTAGGTACTCAGAAATGTAAAAACACCGACTAGGTCATGTATTAGGCCAACTAGGTACTGATGGTTTTTAGGGAAGTCCATCCAAAATGGCAAAAAAAGAAAAAAAAATACAAATGAAGTTCTGAAGGGAAATTGTTGATGTGGAGTGAAAAAATATTCAGTCCCGGTATGGTTTCGATCTTGATGGACGAGTTAGTTTATGATTTGATCGGTAGCGGTTTCGTGAACCTCCATTTGGTGCAACTTGAATTTCCGTTCACATGACAGGAAAAACCGTCCGCCCTCTCATCGAAACACCGCCAAGGGCCTTCCACACCCAGAAACGATCGTCAAAGGGGGTCAAAACGGCTGGGGAAGCCCCTAGGAAAGCTAGGAGTATCGAGGAACATCGTAGGGGAGGGGAGGGGAAGAAATCCCGGCAAAGGAGTGGGGGAAACGGCGGGAGAAGGTTACAAAGGAAGGTTGCAACGACTGATATAGGCGAATTTCCCCTACCAACCCCCGCAAGGACACCCCAGTTGGTTTCCCCCTACTCCCGCGCAACCCGTCGCATTTCCCCGTACCACTTTCTACTCTCAGTTCGAAGTCTCTTCACTTCACTTCCATCGTTCAGTCCCAACGAGTTGTCACAGGCAATGCAGACAAGGAGAGTCAGATATTGTACAATATCTACAGCATGTCCGATTATGAATATTTTTTATGAACCAGAAACCAAAATAAAAGGAGGGGGGGGGGGGGATTGATTCATATCGAGAGAGATTTATGAAAACCCCAAGACTGATGAAAACCTGTCTGAACTTCAACTAACTGAAAGTCATCATCAAGTTATGAATAACATACATCGCCAGGCTTGAAATCTACAATCATTGAACGCTGCAGCAGAGATTTCAAGTATAATCAATAAATCGTATTAAATTCACGGTTCGTGACCTATTCGAATAAACTTGAAGAAATTAGCAGGGTGAGATGAGCACATAAGATGCCATAGGTATAATATGTAGTCAATACTGCTCAGCGACGTATGGTCAACAGAAGCATCATTTAGTGAATTTTATCATGATCAGCCCTCAAAAACTACGGACCAACAATAGAAAACGCTGCAAATCCCTGCACAACGGTTTATTATTTTGTACAGAATACCTACCCTTCTGTTACAGATCACAGCTCTCTGTATAGATAACCCGTCTATATAATATAATATGTACTATTCTATACATTTTATGTAGATCGCAGACCCTCCGTAGGTTAGTACCTAACCCCGTACTCGTTACTAGGTACCTACCTAAATCACGAGTTAAATGTTGCTAAACTAATTCTGCCGATGACAAACAGTACCTAACAAAAAGAAACACACATAATGAAGTTCTGAAAAGAAATTGTTGATGAGGAGTGAAAAAAGTTGCAAAAGTACCTACCAACAAACTCCAGCCCCTTCTACGTAGATGGTATAATGAACCGTTGTGTAATAATTTACCGTTGAGTAATGATTTACCATCGTGTAGTAATAATTTACCCAACGTTTGTTCAAGTTTCACTACCCCATCAACAAACTCCAAAACAGCCATAATTTTTCAAATGAAATAATATCACAGAACAACCAACTCGACTTCATACTCGCAAATATAATCAGGTGGCCCCTAGCAATGATTTTATCTCCGGCTAATTTCCTATTGTCCCTGGTAACGAGATATGTATACAATTTCATTCACACTGGAGTCGAAAATGCCTATGGGTGCAAACTTCGGGGCCTTACTGTGAACGAACGACTGGACGTACGATGCTCCGGATGGTCTTAAAAAACTCGCAAGTTCAAGAACTATTTTTAAAACCGTAAAAAGATTCACCTAAAAAAAAGGTATAGGCGTTTTGAAAATGTCAACCCCTATTTTGAACCCCTTAGAGATGACTGACAGTAACGTCGAGCTTCGAGGACCAACTAGACCCCGAACGGAACCTATAACCCGAATTTCATCAATTTTGTTTCATGGTAACTAAGAGAAGTGGCCCGTACGGCGTACGGCGGACAGGCAGAAATATTTTTATTGCAGTTTTGGATTCTACATATACCTTGAAACGTAAACCATCAAATTTTGAGGGGGTTAAGAATTTTTTTTTTTCATGCTCGATTCCAATGGTTCATTATTGAAAATAATAAACCAAAAGAGTTGCAGCTACAGAAACTAATAAATTCTACTTTGAAACGAATATCAGTTATGTGCTTTTGGTTTATTATTCTCTGAATAATACGCCTATGTAACAATTTTTTTGACACCCACTCAGAATTTTTGCTTCCTCAACACCGAAGGTAAGGAGGCCTTGGATTCATGAATGAGTAACAAAAAAAGTATGTCCTCCAAAATGACAATTTCCACAACCATTTTGCGTTTCAGACATCGAGGAACGTTTTTGGTTCCGTGTCTATCTGTGGTCAGTTCCTTGTAACGCCCATAACTACCCGAAATAGTGGTCAAAATGGGCTGAAATTTGGAGGGTAGGTAGGTACGGGTTCGGTCCCAGATGGTCCCGTACAAAATTCACTGAAAAAGTACTGTAACTTGCGTCTGCGCATGCGCAAACCTTAAATATCGTTGAAATGAGTTCAGATTTGGAGGGTCGATCAGGAATAACACTTCGATAATTGCATATGACTTTCATTCGTCTGCGCATGCGCAAACACGACATGTTGACCGTTTCCTTGTAACGCTTCTAACTACGCGAAAAATAGTCGTAGAGAGATGAAATTTTGAGGGTACACGCGGGTTGGATCGCAGATGGTCCCGTATCAAAATTAACCTACGACCCAACCACTCTATACGTTCACGTGATTCAAGTGAGGAAGCTATGCTGCCAACTTGAATTGGCAGACGTTTTTCTTTTATGTTTCAAGGTGTGCAGATTCGAAAAATGCCGGATCACCCACAGGTATGTACCTTAATTTTCGGTCTAAAAAAAATCGTTCTTTCGCAAATAGGCTTTTTTTTCTTTTTTTTTTAAAGGGTGAGGAGACCACTAAGTGAAGGAATGAGGTTAACGAAGTTTTAACTCTCGAAGTTCAATACTGATGGGTCAAAAACCTGTGAAAATGTCTGTAATAATAAGAGATAATTTGTCAGAAATAACAACTTAATATTCGACTTTAAAAACGTCAAATTAGCTTTGTGGGCCTCTTCACTGAGGTCCCAATGGTGGCGTATTCAGTCGAGATTAATAAACCCATGTGACAAGGACTTAACAGCGTTTTTTCAATTTAATCGCCTAATTCCAGTGAACTATAAAATCCTGTTTGCAAAATATCAAGTTATTTTGTTACCGCACCCAAAGCAGTCCTCCATACTATTGAGAGGGGACTCGAACTACATAATACTGGTAGTCGGAAGATCAATCTCGTAACCTAGGTACTTCGAATAAAATATGTAGGTAAGTATTGGTTTGGTATCGGCAAATTGATGAACTCGGACAGAAAAAACCCTTGTGGATTCAACAGCACGCTACCGAGCAGTAACCAGTGGAATTCCCGTTTATTCTACGAAACTTTACCAACCCAGGTCCTTACTGCGTTCAAAAACATAGATACCTACATCACAGCGACAATAGGTACCTACAAATCTCAAGATGGTTGATATGTACTTGGTGTCAACATGGTCGACCTTCACTTGACCTGTTATAATAATAATGAAGAACACAGGCAACGAATGCCACCAACTCCTGATGAATTCATTAGAATTAGATTACCAACAAACCCGTCTTAGAAAGTTGTAAGCTATTTACACCATTCTTTGTGGAAGTGAACGGTAAGCTCCTTTGTAAAAGAGCTTGAGAGGACTCACCGGATCGCCTGTTGACTGGTAGGTTGCGTGTAAGGACTAGGATTTTGTCTCGACACTTTACCACTAACTATTATAGTTACAACTTCCTGTGAAGCTATGGGCGAGCTTCTGAATCGACCGACACAACATCCATCCACAACGGTATTATAAGAGTTTCTCTGACTCCTCCATAGGTAGACCACACGAAGTAGGTGCTCAAACCACACAGAAATAAATAGAACGGACGTGGTGGCTAGAACCAAAGACTCAACTTTTCAACTTTGCCACGCCATCGTTGCTGCCAACCAAAGGGAGTCAGGTACTACAGGTTGTTCACCACTCTATCCATAAAATGATTACAGGGCTAAATAAGGAATTTTAGATTTTTTAACTTGCATTATATTAACAAGAAACACTTGAATACATTATTCCTATAATGGGGTATGCGCATGGGTGACAAAAGCGGGACTTTTAAATGAAAGTAGGTTCCATTCTAAGAATTTTGAGACCAACCGCACTCTCCTACGACGGATAGTTCTTTTTCTTTGATTTTTCGAAGATTCCAGCACCACCTACGTCATTGCACCTCTTTCCGAACCCCCTGCCCACTAAGACGTAGGAAGTGCTGGCATCTTGAAAAATCACAGAAAAAGAACTGTTCGTCGTAGGAGAGTGCGGCTGGTCCCAAAAGTCGTAGACTGGAACCTACTTTCATTTAAAAAAATAAAATAAATAAGCGCGCATAGCCTGACAATATTACTCGTATTTACTTTTACTTCAATTTATTTTGGGAAGTCTTTAAAACGATATCTTGGGGAGAAATTATATATAATCATTAACGCTACATAACTATTACATTCTGTAATTTATAAAGACAGATCGAATCTTCGGTTTGTATCATTATAAATTACCTACCTAGTAAGATAACCTTTTACCTTTTGGTACAAGAACCAAACAAGCTCAATCCACATCAATTATCTGCTGATAGTATATACATACAACAATTCTTTCCCATTTCTTATGAGGAAAAAGACAAGGTCCCTACTGCTACCTGTATGAGACAGGCGGGAAAAGCAAACCTTACAACACATCTTGGTCAGCTGCAACAAGACCAGATGGTCCATAATTTCCTTCCCAACAGCGACGGGCCTAGCCGATCATGGCATGACCCCACCGCTGCAATGCAGGTTTCCCTCAGATGTGGCGCACCACAAACCAAAAACCTCTTCACAAACAACAAAAAATAAAAAGCTCCCAACATCCAACTCTGACCAGACAGCAATACAAACACCACAGAAAAAAAATGGCCACACAACCCAAGGTTATAGCCAGGCAAAAGACCTAACACAACAACGTAGTTGAAGGTACCATTCAATAAAGGTGGATAATAACGTTTATTCGCACTGACTTTTCCTTCCTCACTGCCGGAAGGTAAGGAAGCCTTGGATTTGTGAGAGTCAAAAAAATGCATGCCCTCCAAAATGAAAATTTCCACCACCATTTTGCGTTTCAGACATCAAGGAACATTAATTTTTAGTTCCGTATCTGTCTGTCTGTGGTCAGTTCCTTGTAACGCCCATAACTACCCGAAATAATAGTCGAAATGGGCTAAAATTGGAGGGTAGGTGCAGGTTGGGTCACAAATGGTCCTACGCCAAAATCATTGACAAAGTACTACTGTATTTTGTCTGCGCATGCGCAAATGTGAAATACTTGAAACGCCCATAACTACCTTAAATATCGTTGAAATGAGTTCAAACTTGGAGGGTCGATCAGGAATAATACACTGATGGTCCCACATGAATTTTATTGGAATCGTACGGTAACTTTCGTCTGAGCATGCGCCAACATGAAATATTGACCATTTCCGTAACGCTTCTAACTACGCGAAAACCAGTCGTAGAGAGCTGAAATTTTGAGGGTTGGCCCGTAGATAGTCCCGTATCAAAACCATGCATGGTCACTCCACCTGTCCACTGAATGAACCTACCCAACTATTCTATACGTTCATGTGATTCAAGTGAGGGAGCTATGCTGCCTACTCGAATTGGCAGACATTTTTCTTGTGGTCATCTGAGTCCTAGAAAACCGTAAGAAACCACCGATGATCCAATACTATCTTAATGAGCGTTTGATAATGGTTGGGAATCGAGAAGGCAGTGCATGATCAGTTTCTCGTCCCCCATATCTTCTTTGTACGAAAACTGGCTTTGGAGATTCAAGAATACCTACTGCGAACAGCAGAGTCCACGAATCACTGTGAACGGCCTAACACCTTCCTGACGGTCAGGCCTTCCGTCAAACGGTCACTGTGAAAAAACCTATAGCTATTACAGTTTCAAGCAAATGTACATACATTCGTTCTCTTACGTTCTCTCCGGAGTACAGAACCTTTTTATGTCATGCATGCACTTCCCTAGGGGACGAAGAAGCAGACCTCTTGTTAGAGGTCGAGGTCGGGTCATTAGATATCTGAAAATGACAGTACAGCTAGGAACTTACAAAGGAATTTTCTCGAATTAGCAAGGACATAGGTAATTACATAAGTAAATATAGCATTTTTGATGGATACATTTGCACGAGATAGAAGTGTTAGTTGAATATGAGCTACACAACCATTAGCTGGGAGTTGATTTTTGAGGTATTCCGGTGCGGAATACTTCCATGTTCTTCATAACAGTATGGATACAAGTTAGGTGGCCGGGGGCCGAACATTTCGGCTGACAGGGTGACCACTGCGGGCCGACTGACTGCTGGCCTGACAAGCCGACCATGAGAATATACTATACTGAACATGGAAATACTATAATATACTTGCACAGAAATGTCACTTCTAACAACATACCTACGTCATTTAGCTAGTAAATTTTCACGGCAGTTATAGTTGAAAATCGAAAAATTAGGAAACCCGTCATAACTCCCTTACTTCTCCACCTCGAAAGCTCATTCTTATCTCAAATTGAAAAGTTTAACGAGTTGAACAAAACCCAAAAAGAAAATAGGAAAAAGACCGTATTTTGAAGGAATTTGATAGGAACACTGAAATAAAATTTCCAGCTGAAGACCACTAAAATGTTTAGTTTAGTTGGGAGTTCCAAGATCCGGTTGACGACCAATGACGAGCTCTTTGGTTGCCCCATCACAGGACGTGAATACGTGTCTCAATGGTGTTGACAGTGCAGGGAGACTGGGTTGGGACCGCAGGAATCACCAGCAGGTTGTGCACGACACTATGCAGGGGAGAATGGGGAACATTCGACCAGTGGGGTACATTCGACCACTGGCCCTGCAGCTTATATTTTTGATATGGGCGGCAACAGCCCCAATTGACCGATTACCACAACAAACAATTAAAAACCTTACAAGCTGGAGGGGGCAAGCATCAGTTTGAATTTGAGTGGCAAGCAGGAAAAACAGTAGGCGAAATCACATTGCTGTATTTGAACACTACCATATGGATGGTGAATTAGGTAGTTTCAGATGCTCTAGGATCTCTAATTTTAGGGGCACTATCACATTTTTCAAAATTATGTGGCTGGCGAAATTCGTGATTTTATAAAAAATCGATTGTGGGGAACATTTGACCATCAAGCGAAGGGGTAAATTCAGCCGGCAACGGAGTCGCTGAAATGTATCACTGTGGACGAATGGGCAATTTTCATGCATTTTCAACTCACAAACCTTTAGGTTAGGTTAACCTAAACCAGATTTTACTAGGTTAGGTTTTTCACAGTGAAAAATACGTTTTCCCGACTCAGGAAAACTCCCCATTGAACTTTTACACTGTACAACCGTATGTCGCATCCGCTTAGGACACACAACCAGTGACAGCTACCTCTACTCTATTAGGAAAAAAAGAAAATGCGGTGAAGAAAATGGCAGCACAGAACACAGCTGAAATTTCCAGATTACGCTGCCGGAAGAGCAGCATGCTTCAAGGACTTGGCAAGGTATGGAGCTAGACAACCCCTTCAAGTAACTACCTACAAATCATTTCATCAGGACTGACCGTATTCTAAGGACTACAAAATGATTTTGTGAAAACCGTGCCCGTTAATATTATAGCAGGACAATTTATAATTTTCTTGAGAAATTTTTTAACAATCATCATCAAAGGCTGTATAGATTTATCCAATGCCAAAATGAAAAAAATGACCGCTGCAAATCCCTGCACAACGGTTTATTATTTTGTATAGAATACCCTTCTGTTACAGATCACAGCTCTATGTATAGATAACCCATCTATATAATATGATATGTACTATTCTATACATATTATGTAGATCGCAGACCCTCCGTAGGTTAGTACCTAACCCCGCACTCGTTACTAGGTACCTACCTAAATCACGAGTTAAATGTTGCTAAAATAATTCTGCCGATGACAAACAGTACCTAACAAAAAGAAACACACAATGAAGTTCTGAAAAGAAATTGTTGATGAGGAGTGGAAAAAGTTGCAAAAGTACCTACCAACAAACTCCAGCCCCTTCTACGTAGATGGTATAATGAACCGTTGTGTAATAATTTACCGTTGAGTAATGATTTACCGTAGTAATAATTTACCCATCAATAATACTTCAACGTTTGTTCAAGTTTCACTACCTACCAACAAACTCCAAAAGAGCCATCATTTTTCAAATGAAATAATATCACAGAACAACCAACTCGACTTCATACTCCGCCAATATAATCAGGTGGCCCGTAGCAATGATTTCATCCCCGGCTAAATTTCCTATTGTGGGCGCGTCTCTGGTTACGAGATTTGGTTTGAATTGTATACATTTCATTCACACTGGAGTCGAAAATGCCTGTCGGTGCAAACTTCGGGGCCTTACTGTGAACGAACGGCTGGACGTACGATGCTCCGGATGGTCTTAAAAAACCCGCAAGTTCAAGAACTATTTAAAACCGTAAAAATATTCACGTAAAAAATGGTATAGGCGTTTTGAAAATTTCAACCCCTATTTTGAACCCCTTAGAGATGACTCACAGTAACGTCGAGCTTCGAGGACCAACTAGACGCCGAACGGAACCTATAACCCGAATTTCATCAATTTTTTTTTCATGGAAACTAAGAAAAGTGGCCCGTACGGCGTACGGCGGACAGACAGAAATATTTTTATTGCAGTTTTGGATTCTACATACCTTGAAACGTAAACCATCAAATTTTGATGGGGGGTAAGAATTTTTTTTTCTTCATGCTCGATTCCAATGGTTCATTATTGAAAATAATAAACCAAAAAATATATTATATAGAATACCGTTTGAAACTATTTGCGTTTCTCTGCTGTTTATCCTACGGAAATGTTGCTGTTCGTTTATTGTTTCTTTCATGCGCAACAACTGAAATAGTCATTTTTGTTGGTTTCCATCAATTTTGGCTCCCAAAACCACGAATTAGGCTTTTTTTTCAGATTATCTGTGATTATTGATAGTGCCATAACTGTCTTGATCCACCTGCTAATAATACCTACATCTAGTGTTATCATACAAATTCATGGTGATTTCAGACAATTTCCCAGGTTTTTGACTCATAAAAAATTAATTTTGGGAGCTGAATCTCAATTCTTCACTTTTTGGTCAAAGTGAACTTCATATTCGGTATTCTAGCCCCAAAAAACATGGAAAACGATACATCAGAAGTTCATGTTCACTAGAACCTAAAAAATCCCTCGAAACCCCCTATTTTTACGCCCATTTTTCTCCCATAACACCCCTGGGTGTATTCCGATCGGGCTGTCGAGCTTCGGAGCACAACTAGGACCTAAATGTGTTCTCAAATGGGAACCCAAACTGTGTCCGGAAGAACGACGATTTTAGATCAAAACGACATAAATTTAAGGCTGAAACATCGTTAGAACCTCAATGTTCCACTCTTTGGTCAAAATCGACTTCATATTCGGTCTCTCCTCGTCCTAAAATACATGGAAAAAATACCTCAAAAGCTTATTTTAATAAAACACAAAAAATACTTATTTTTAGACAAATTTTTCTCCCATAACACCCCTGAGTAGGTATATTCCGATCGGGCTGCAAAGTTTCGGGACACAGCTAGGGCCCAAATAGAGCCTGTTTTAGACCGAAATTTGAGTAGATATGGACGATACGGCGAACGGACATTGCATTTTTGGAATCTACGCACCTTGAAACGTAAGAGAAAAAAATTTAGAGGGGGGTGTTATAAAAATATTTGCTGAGCGAATACACAGGTGTATTATTCACAGAATAATAAACCAAAACAGGTGTGGCGTCGAATGCACCCCGTGGCCTGGTCGAATATAGGTAAGTGGGGTCATTCGACAATTTCGAATTGAATGAAATTTTGAATTTATCGGATTTTGTCTTTCAGTACAAAGACTAGATTATTTTAGGGCTTCCCGCTATTTTCTCTATTAGTAGGTAAATAGTCACAGAATATAACGAATTTTTAATTTTGAAAAAAGTCCATGGTGGACCACTTAGGTAGGGGGGTCGTATGTTCCCCATACTGTAGACTGTATATACCTAACGTAGACTATATACTGTACTATACCATAAAACTGACTGTATAATTATCTACTACAATGTACAGCCATCCAGAAGGTGAAAAATGTTTGGCATACAGTAGTAGTGCAAGTAAGGCCATGGCCGCCAACCGGTGAAAATTATTTTTCGCTCTGGTCCAAGAATTTGAGATCCCTTGACGACTCCAGCGATGGCTAGTCGACAGTCAATAAGGTATTTTGCTTCAATTTGATGAAACGGCAGTTCGACTCTCAACCAGTACCGGTAGGTAAGGAAGAAACAGGAGGGAGATGACGGTAGGTAAGTACCTACACTAGACGGCAGTTTACCATGCCGAGAAATGATCGTAAGCCCACAGAATCGGATAAGTCTTACCTTGATTCGGTGAAATAGGAATAGCGGAGTCGTTAATTGCAGGACAGTTGCCGAAACCGCAGAAAAAGGCCACAAAATAAAATGTTTTTCTCGAAAATTCCGGCAGTCCGAACATTACCAGATGATGAAGAAAAAAATGGCGTATACTGATACTGATACTGACTGACCAGAAAGAAGGAATGGACGCTGGAAGGAACTAGAACACGAGAGTTTGGAGGATATATCCGGCTGTAGGAGCTGCAAAACTAACTAGAACTATACAGCTAACTAGAACGCGAGTTTCAAGTAGGAAATACAACGTTGCGAGGAGGGTGAGGAATGATAAGTACGTCCTCGATATTCTGTAACTATCGATGGTTTGCACTGTTTGCTATCGATAATCAAAGTTTTTACTATCGATAGTTAGTAGTCGATATAGATCAATTGGTGACTAGACCAGTAAAGTTCATTTGGAAATAATTTATTTTTGTAATAACTAATATAATAATTGCATGACTGCTTCTTTGAAATAAACAATGTATTTCCTCTATTCGATAGTTCCAAGCCGATAGTATCTTACCTTCTTTTGTGAAACCTTTTCAGGTATCAGATCAGAAAGTCAGAAAACCAATATTATCTACCGTTTATGGTAGGTAGGTTGTATGGGTGGGGAACTTTGGAGCATGTAAGTAGAAAGGGAGCAACTGGTCTACACAGGTGGTAATTATAATTATGTGGCAATTATAAGATGATAATACTTGACAATTTTGAATTCAGTTTCTGACTTTTTCCAGCTTGTTACTCCACTTCAATGTTTTTAATAGACATATTCATCTTGGGCGCTGTTTACATTCCATTCATTGCATTCGTATGCCGATATCCAATATAATAATCTACTGTTATCTTTTATATACAAACTATAGTGTGTCAAAATTGATCTACTATGGTCAGTAGTAGGAAAAAAAGACCAAGCATTAATCAACAGTGTGAATCATGATGTGTGGATAGGAACTACTTACATACCTACTTATACTGTAATTAAAAAGTAGGTAGGTGCGTACCTACCTACCTAATACTGAGATTGAATAAGATGATAAACTAAAAACAGCTGCAGCCAGTAAAAGAGATTTGGCTATGACATTTAACGTTAATGGAATACAGACGATATAAACACGTCGTTTTGGTTTATAATTCTGTGAATAATACACCTACCTATGTATTCGCTCAGCAAACAATTTTTATAAAACCCCTCAAAATTTTTTCTTTTTCGTTTCGAGGTGCTTCGATTCCAAAAATGCGATGTCCGTCCGCCGTATCCATGCATAACTACTTACTTCATTTTCGGTCTGAAAAATTCGTTCTTTCGCCCACAGGCACCATTTGGGCCCTAGTTGTGTCCTGAAACTTTGCAGCTGGATCGGACTATACCCAGGGGTGTTATGGGTGTAAAAATAGGGTTTTGGTGTTTCAGTAAAATGAGCTTTTGAGGTATCGTTTTCCATGTATTTTAGGGCGAGAAGACCGAATATGAAGTCGATTTTGACCAAAGAGTGAAGAATTGTGGTTGTAACGAAGGTTCAGCTCGCAAAATTAATTTTTTATACGTCAAAAACCTGGGAAATTGTCTGAAATCATCATCAATTTGTATAACAACAACAGAAAAAGTGTCAACAGGTGAATCAAGGCAATTAAACGGCACTATCAATTATCAAAGATAATTTGAAAAAAAGAAGCCTAATTCGTGTTTTTGGGGGTCAAAATTGGTGGAAATCATCAGAAATAGCTATTTCAATTTATACACATGGAAGAAACAATAAATGAGCAGCCAAGATTTCGGTGATATGTAAAATAGAATAGAATAATAAACCCATGTGACTTTGCAGCGTTTTTTCAGTACCCAGCTTTTGAATGTTGATCTGGGTGGAAAACGCTTGGTAGTGAACTATTGCGAGACTACCGATGTTTTTTGGCTATCGATGGTTTGTTTCGATGTTTTAATCGATGTTAACTAGCCGGCTTTAGCTACAGATAAGTCCCGGTGAGCGCTGAAGGCGCTCAAGGGCCGCTGCACAGTGTGAGGAAACGCGAATCTAGCAGTTCGAAAGTCCGGAAAACTAGCTTTGTTGAAAGCAATGATCTGAATTGTTATTAGAGACCATCTGAAGGACTATTGAGTCGGTTTTGATGTTTTAAGAATGTCCCTTCATCAGTGGACACCCATCTTAACGATATTAACCTACAAGTAGGAATGTATTTCATAGAAAAAGCGAACTGGTTCCTTTTGAATAGAAGAGACTGGTGCATTGGATCAGTCAGTATTAGTAATCAAAAGATATATTTGCGTAGGTATATAAATATTTTTTGTTCGCTAACATCAGTAAATAAATAAATGTATAACACAAATTGTTCACCCATAACACCCCTGAGTATATTCCGATCGGGCTGCAAAGTTTCGGGACACAGCTAGGGCCCAAATAGAGCCTGTTTCAGACCGAAATTTGAGTAGATATGGATGATACGGCGTACGGACATTGCATTTTTGGAATCTACACACCTTGAAACGTAAAAAAAATTTTTGAGGTGGTGTTAAAAAAAAATTCTGAACCGAATACATAATTTATAGGTGTATTATTCAGAGAATAATAAACCAAAACGTGAAAAAATTCGAGATAACGGCGCCCTCGAACTGCCAACCCCTTCAACCCTTATTAAAGATAAATCTCATTCATTTTGGTTCATAGTAGGCAACTGGAAAGTGCGAAATAAGGCGTACGGACAAAATTTTGGTTTATTCTTCTGTGAATAATACACCAATGTACCTATTCGCTCAGCAAAGAATTTTTATAACACCCCCTCAAAATTTTTTCTTTTCCGTTTCAAGGTGCGTAGATTCCAAAAATGCAATGTCCGTCCGCCGTATCACGTGTACCGGCTTCATTTTAGGTCTAAAAAAGTCGTTCTTTCGCACACATGCTCCATTTGGGCCCTAGTTGTGTCCCGAAACTTTGCAGCCCGATCGGAATATACCCAGGGGTGTTATGAGTGAAAATGTATGTAAAAATAGGTACTTTTGTGCATTAGTAACATGTTAGTAACATGAGCTTCTGAGGTATCGTTTTCCATATTTTTGGGGACGAGAAGACCGAATATGAAGTCGATTTTGACCAAAGAGTGGAATATTGAGGTTCTACCAAATGTTCAGCTCCCAAAATTGATTTTTTTATGAGTCTAAAACCTGGGAAATCGTCTGAAATCACCATCAATTTGTATAATAATACTAGAAAAAGTGTTAACACGTGGATCAAGACGATTAATTGGCACTATCAATGATCAAAGATCATTTGAAAAAAAAGGAGCCTACCCAATTTCATGTTTTAGGGGCCAAAATTGGTGGAAAACATCAGAAATAGCTATTTCAATTATTTCACATGAAAGAAGCAATAAATGAACAGCCAACATTTCTGTAGGTATGTCCAGTAGAATAATAAACCCATGTGACAAGGACTTTGCAGCGTTTTTATTTATCGAACTTTCGGATTCTACGTATATTGAAAGGAGAACCATCAAATTTTGACGGGGGGGGGGGGGGGGGGGATCTTATTTTTTTTCATGTTCAATTCCTAAGTTTTATTATTGAAAATATCAGCCAAAATGGCCTAATCAGAAGGCCTGTAGAAGGTAGCTAAGATCTCTCCACGATAGAAATTCGGAACAGTTAGCTAACCGGTAGATAGATAACTCATTCTTGGTTGTACGAATAAGTTACCTACTATTGTATTGATCCATTTGCAGGTAATAATAAAAATTATGATGCTGAAGATAGCGGATCCTAATATTGCAATCCACTACGTGTTTTTACATCTTGCCCGAAGTAGTTAGGTACTGTGGTGAAAAAATGACTACGATCCAGTGCGTAGGTAGTGTAGGTACCTGGTGCACCTTTTTCCTCCGCTGCACCAAAAGATGTACCTACCATAAGGCACTGCCATTCCTGACTGACGGGTTATCGCTCCAATTTTAATTACACACAACTTCCCTTTCTTACCCATCAAACAGACCCTGATGTAAGATCTCCAAGAAGTGGTATCGTAGATACTTCTAAAAATGGAAGGTTCTTTCTCATCGACTAACCACCCCCCTTGCACTTTACTGGGTCAATCCCTCGACTTTGTTTATAACCACCCCACATAGCACTGCGGAACCATACCCCATCCCCCCACCACCCAAACCACCCATCGTTTCCCAAAATAGACCGAAAACGGCTGGAAAATTGACAATTTCACTTGATTTTATTGTCGAATTACAAAAAAAAAGGCGCGTTGGACAACAGAGATCCGTTGCTTGCGGGAAAAACAAGGAACCGGAGGAACAGACAAGAATTTCGGAGGGGGACAGATCCATTTTTTTTCGGGGTTTAGCGCGGGTTTTTGGCCCGGATGAGGGCGTTTGGGATTAAAAGAGGATTAAGACGAAGGATTATCAATGGAAAAATACGTCGGACTTCTATTATTACAGGAGTGTTTAGGTAGGTTGGCCCGTAGTCGCACGCCCACGGCTGCAGAGGCCCTTCATTGATGGTTTAGGGGGGTCCGTCCCAGCATCCCCCTCCAGTGACCCAGTTTCACTCACTCCAATAGCTTCGCTCTCTTGCTCCCTTTTCCTTCAAGGACTTCTCGGAAGCCCCCCATCGCAGTCAAAAAGGAAACGTGAAAAATCGCAACGGCCTTTAAAAACAAAATTAAAAAAAATAATCTCACGAATAAAACGGAGTTCGATAAGCCACAAAACCCTCCGAACGCACTACAGGTTTTAAACTGGGTGGTACAGAAAATTTCATATCTACGACAAGACCTCGAATTTGATCAATTATACTTTCAGCAACGAATTCATGAACTACAAAACACTCATTCATGAAAATGATTTATTATTTTGTAAGGCAGCCTTTGATTTTTTTTTTTTTTTTTCAATCAAATATGGCATAATTGATTCAGTGGAGTTTTAAAGCTCAACTTACCTCCCTTGCCATTACATATCCTCTAAGGTGGAGGCATCAGAAGGTGCGGAGGCGGGGCGGCTCCCTCCAGGATGGGACGTCGGTTTTTCCGGGTGCGTTGTAGGAAAAACTCGATCCCCCCTTAAATTTCTCCGGAAAATCGGGCCAAAAAAAAAAAAAAAAAATACAATTACGAAGTGGAAAATAAAATTGAAAAAACAAAATACAGAACAACTTCCGGGATTTTGCCGCGTACACAAAAAACCGCCTTTTGTATTTAGCGCAGAACTCGGGATCGCGGGCGTACGAAAATGTTCGAATTTGAGGTTGAGTTTCCCCAAAAAACGGAAAAAAGCTTTTCACTACAAACCCACCCCGAATCCTTCCCTGCCTCTGGTCGGACCCAACGGTGGGCGACCTCCCATAGTCCTGCTCACTACTGCCCTCTACAATCGATTTCATTGCACCCACGCGCCCCCTCTCCAGGCCGCTCCTCGCCCCTCCGTCAACCCGCGGCTTTCCCCCTCCACCGGGTGGCTCGGGACGAATTTCACCCTTTTCCCTCCCCCACCGCCAGGACGGAGGGAGCTGCCCACGGAGTCGTTCTCAAGTAGCAGGTACACAAACAGGTAGGTGTACCTACCGTCAAACACCACTTGAAGTACCATCTATACATATAATAAAACAGTGTCTGTTTGTTTGTCTGTCTGTTTGTTTGTTTGTCTCGGCATCAATTGAGAACGGCTGAACGTAGAAAGTTGCGGCTGGTACCATTTGACGCAGAATTTATCTGGGAAGGTTTATGAAAAATCCGCATTTGAATCTGTCCATCCGTTGAAACACTATGAATGAAATACTACTAAAAAACGCTGCAAAGTCCTTGTCACATGGGTTTATTATTCTATTGGAGTTCTAGAGATTTTTGTTGGCTGTTAAATGTATTGTTTCTTTCATGTGGAATGATTGAAATAGCTATTTCTGATGATTTCCACCAATTTTGGCCCCCAAAACATGAAATAGGTACGCTTTTTTTTTTTTTTAAGATCATCTTTGATCATTGGTAGTGGCATTTAATGGTCTTGATTCACCTGTTTACAATTTTTCCAATGTTATTGTACACATTGATGGTGATTTCAGACAGTTTTCCAGGTTTTTGACTCATAAAAAACCAATTTTGGGAGCTGAACCTTTGGTAAAACCTCAATTTCCGCGTCTTTGGTCAAAATCGACTTCATATTCGGTCTTCTCGTCCCCAAAAACATGGAAAAAGATACCTCAAAAGCTCATGTTACTAACATGTTGTTAAAACGCAAAAAGTACCTATTTTTATACACATTTTCACTCATAACACCCCTGGGTATATTCCGATCGGGCTGAAAAGTTTCGGGACACAACTAGGGCCCAAATGGAGCATGTGTGCGAAAGAACGACTTTTTTAGACCGAAAATGAAGCCTGTACACGTGATACGGCGTACGGCGGACGGACATTGCATTTTTGGAATCTACGCACCTTGAAACGGAAAAGAAAAAATTTTGAGGGGGTGTTATAAAAATTTTTTGCTGAGCGAATACATAGGTGTATTATTCACAGAATAATAAACCAAAACGTGTTATAATCACTTCTATGAGGACGTTTATGCTTATAATAACTTTGAACGGTTGGACGTAAATCCGATTGTAATTAGATTCTGGATTCAGCTCGACGAGTACATTCAAGTGGTACTTCAATCAGGATGTTAGTGGGAGGGGGGTACAGGTTATGAGAGGGGGGGGGGGGGTCTACAGAAATTTCAAAACTACTTGACCAATTGGAGTGCAACTTTGGGAATTTGTTGTGTGAACATTGAGGAATGTTTCTAACCAGGTAGGGAGGGTTCATAGGATACGGGGGGGGGGGGGGGGTTAAAGGCAGTTAGGGTTGGCATTGGGGAAGGTTTCTGATCAGTTGAGGAGGGGGGGATACAGGCATATTAAGATACATGACCGTTGGCTCCATTTATTTAAATCGCAGCAACACGCGTCGGTTCAAATAGTATAATATATCATAAAACAGTGTCAGTCTGTTTGTTTGTCTCGGCATCGATAAATGAGAACGGCCACTAATCAAACAATAACCAATTACTCAAACCAAAATTTTCACTTGGGACGCACCCTTGAACCGTGGCTTACGGTAGCAAACAACCACTCTTTGTCAATCCTGAGGTGGTATCTGTTATGAGTGGGGCCTGTCCTAAAGGGGGTGTCTGTTCTACCGTTGCGAAGCGCGGGTACACAGCTAGTTTGTTATAATTTGTTATACTTTGATTTTGTAATAAATTAATCATTAACAGCAACATGCGCCAGCAATAATAAAAATAGTTTTGCCCACCGTCTGGCCTAGCCATTGCGGGATTCTCCCTTACCTTATACTACGAGCATGTTTTGGTTTATTATTCTTTGAATAATACACCTATGTATTCGCTCAGCAAAAAATTTTTATAACACCCCCTCAAAAATTTTTTTTTTTTCCAAAAATGCCAAAAATGCAATGTCCGTCCGCCGTACGCCGTATCACGTGTACCGGCTTCATTTTCGGTCTAAAAAGTCGTTCTTTCGCACACATACTCCATTTGGGCCCTAGTTGTGTCCCGAAACTTTGCAGCCCGATCGGCGTACACCCAGGGGATGGGATATGGGATATGGGAGAAAAATGAGTGAAAAAATGCGGGTTTTCGAGGGATTTTTGAGGTTTTAGTAAACATGAGCATGTGAGGTTTCGTTTTCCATGTTTTTTACGGCGAGAAGACTGAATATGTGGTTGATTTTGACCGAAGAGTGAAGAATATTGAGGTTTTAACGAGGCTTAAGCTCCCGAAATACATTTTTTATGAGTCAAAAACATGGGAAATTGTCTGAAATCACCATACATTTGTATAATAACACGAAGTTGTATGAACAGGTGAATCAAGACAATTAAATGGTACTATCAATGATCAAAAATGATCTGTTGAAAGGAAAAGCCGAGCCTAATTCGTGTTTTTGGGGGCCAAAACTGGTGGAACCATCAAAAATAGCCATTTCAATAATTGCACACGAAAGGAACAATAAATGAACAGCCAAAATTTTTGTACGTACCTATGTCCAGTGGAATAATAAACCCATGTGACAAGGACTTTGCAGCGTTTTTGTACTATGTAACCTGTGAATTATTTTTGTACTATGAACATGTTTTAACAATGTAATTTACTCCTTGACTGAGAATAAACTATTCATTCATTCATTCATTCATATACCTAGCTATACCTAAACACCTATACCTACCTACCTACCTACCAGTGGGCCAGGTGCCTCACGTAATTTTGAAAATAGGCTCAAATTCTGCCTGTGTACCACGCTCAATAATAGCTATTTTTCGAAATATTTTATAGCTAAATATTTACCAATCGCTGTGATGATAATTGACAGCTCTGAAAGTTATTCAATTCGATTCAGCGTGCTGGAAAACATGAAGAACTATACCAAACACACATTTTTCCGACAAATGGAGCCACCGTGGCGCCGTTCCGTGGCACTAGAAACTATACAGCAAATTCTGGAGGCCTAAGGGAATGGGTAGGTATACTGTCAACATTTCAAGTCAAAATATCCGAATTGCGGCTTGTTGCGCGGTGTATACATACATACATACATAAATGTATACATACATAGGTATATATAACATTTACATATTTAATTTAACCTTTTACAAGTTCATTTAAACATTTTACAAATTCAATTCAACTTTTTACTACTTAAATTCAACTTTAAAAACATTCATTTCAACCATCCACCGGAGGGGCGGATATGAAAAGTAACAGATTGATGAGGAGGAAACTTGGAGGTAGGTCGCCAATCGAAGCTACCTACGTAACCTCAGCTCCTTGTCCGTTCAATGTCTACTCTATGGTGAGGTCTATTGTATGGTAACTACTGTGCTGGCAGTTGCTTCTGTTCGCATGCGCAGTCGCTCTGCATCTACGGTGTTTACCTTTTGGTTTATTATTCAGTGAATAATACACCTATGTATTCGCTCAGCAAAAAATTTTTATAACACCCCCTCAAAATTTTTCCTTTTCCGTTTCAAGGTGCGTAGATTCCAAAAACGCTGCTAAGTCCTTGTCACATGGGTTTATTATTCTACTGGACATACCTACAGAAATGTTGGCTGTTCATTTATTGTTTCTTTCAGCGTAATAATCGAAATAGCTATTTTTGATGGTTTCCATCATCCATTTTGATGGTTTTTTTTGGCCCGTAAAACACGAATAAGGTACACCTCCTTTTTTTTCTTTTACTATCTTTGATCATTGGTAGTGCCATTTATTCGTCTTGATCCACGTGTTGACACTTTTTCCAGGGTTATTATTCAAACTGATGGTGATTTCAGACGATTTCCCAGGTTTTTTACTCATAAAAAATTAATTTTGGGAGCTGAACATTTGGTAGAACTCAATTTTCCACTCCTTGGTCAAAATCGACTTCATATTAGGTCTTCTCGTCCCCAAAAACATGGAAAACGATATCTCAGAAGCTCATGTTATTGACATGTTGCTAAAACGCAAAAAGTACCTATTTTTATACACATTTTCACTGATAACACCCCTGGGTGTATTCCGATCGGGCTGAAAAGTTTCGGGACACAACTAGGGCCCAAATGGAGCATGTGTGCGAAAGAACGACTTTTTTAGACCGAAAATGAAGCCTGTACACGTGATACGGCAGACGGCGGACGGACATTGCATTTTTTGAATCTACTCACCTTGAAACGGAAAAGAAAAAATTTTGAGGGGGTGTTATAAAAATGTTTTGCTGAGCGAATACATAGGTGTATTATTCACAGAATAATAAACCAAAATGCAGTGTCCGTCCGCCGTACGCAGTTACAAAGTAGGTAGGTACCTGTTAAAAAAAATCCAAAATAACCATCATTCTACAGATGAATATCACGGAAAAACCAACTTGATTTCGAACTAAATCCTCGCGATGGAATCGTGGAACACAAACTCGATACGCAGCAAATCCCTGCACAACGGTTTATTATTTTGTACAGAATACCCTTCTGTTACAGATCACAGCTCTATGTACAGGTAACCCGTCTATATAATATAATATGTACTGCTCTATACATATTATGTAGATCGCAGGCCCTCCGTAGGTTAGTACCTAACCCCGTACTCGTGACTAGGTACCTACCTAAATCACGAGTAAATGTATATAGCTAAAATAATTCTGTCGATGACAAGCAGTAACTGAAACGGCAAAAAGAAAAGCAAATAATGAAGTTCTGAAGGAAAATTGTTGATGTGGAGTGAAATAGATGCCCCTTCTGCGTAGATCACTGTTTTCTGTGGTAGAGTAGTACATATTATATTATATAGACGGGTTATCTATACAGAGAGCTGTGATCTGTAACAGAAGGGTATTCTGTACAAAATAATACACCGTTATGCAGGGATTTGCAGCGTTTTTTTCTTCAACTTGAACTAGCAATCACGCGTGATTATAATCAGATGTTCCCTAACAATTATGATATCTGGACTGGACGTAGGTATACCGCTTCATTCACGATCGTGTTGACGAAGCTTTTTGGTGCTGTTTAATTAAGTGCCTTGTGAAGAAAAATATATTATCTTTCGTACCTGACTGTACAGTAGGTGGACGTGAAAAGATTATCTACTAATGTGTTCTAGAAGGCTTGTGGACAACCTCATTCAAATTTGGAGTAGGTACACACTCTCCTGTACCCAGGATAATTCAACTAACGGGAGCGAAGCGGCCCTGTCCCATAAGAAATAAGGTAAACGCGCTTCGTCTTTAGGACTACGACGACCCGCAACGCGTATTTCCTGCGCCGTGTCCCCCCCCGGCCTTGTGTCTCGAGGGCCACGGATGGACCCTCCCTAGTGACGTTTCGATACTTCAATTTATCGGGTAAATGGTATCGAAACGATATCGAAAGCTTGGTACTGATAACGATATAATATCGAAAGAAAATATTCGATACCGATAGTATCATTCGATACTTCAATAACGAATTTAAAAAAGTTGTTTTCAGTTTTGTTTTGTTCTCCCTCTTTCTGATCCTAATTCAGAATCGTAAATCATCGTCAATTTGATTGTGAACGCCTCCAGTATATTGGAAGATGATGTATTATGGTGTAGAGAGTAGGTGAGTAGGTATCATCATTTATGTAGAGTTTTAATTATTATTGAAGACCTTGTTTACCTTGATCAAATTTCAGAACAACAAAAAACCACAGAAAGGTTGCACAAACATAAGTGTGTACTGAGAGTAATTTATGCAAGGATTTGAATATTTTTAATATTGTAATTTATTCACTGGTATTTTGTAGTATTTACATACCTACTTTAATTACCTATTTTACTCGTACATAAAAATTTATTAGATTCCATCCTTGCTACCTTTACATTTACTGGTAGGTTGGCGATAGTTCAGGCCTACCATCCTTGGTAAGTTTCTACTGTATTAACTTAGGTGTACATAAATATCGTTTCGCTACTGCATAGTATTTATCGATATCAGTATAATGTCGATCACAAAGTATCGGATACAAATATCGGAAGTATCGAAAGATAGTATCGATATCAGTAAATATCGCAAGTATCGAAACGTCACTAACCCTCCCTAGTTTCGACCCCAATCACGCCCCAACCATCAACAACACCGGTGGCGTAATTTTATGAAAATCTGGAAAGGGAGAAAAATTCCTAGGTGTAAGACGAAGGACACACGTCAACACACGAAAGTGTTGGGAAGTTGTAGCAAACATTTCATCCCGGGAAAACCTCTCACACCCCTGCCGTAATCGGTCCACCGACGGCACAGCAGCATTCTGAGTATCCGCATTGTCCAATAAACAATATTGTATTTATAGCTACCTACATCAACGAACTTTTTGACCTGAAAATATGTGGGTAGGTACATACTTCAAGTTTCCCTCTCTTCGACATACATTTCTATTGCCTGAAGTAGACACCTACCTAGTCGCTTCCCCAGTGCTGTTTTAGGGTTTACAAGGGGTCCTCTTCGTTACCGGCCCCCATTTTAGCGAATTTTCGAGGAAAATTAAGGTACTGCAATGGCTCCAAAATTTTCAGAACATGAATTTTTGAAATTTTTTTAAAAGGAAAATCCGTTTCAGAGCATTCTGATTTCATCCCGATTTTAACAAAAATTTATATTCCAAAATTTCGCCAAAACGTTCGCTCACATTGCCAAACGAAATAATGAGTTCGAAGAAGAGCAATTTTCAAAAATTCTAAGGAGGTCAAATTTGAGTTTTTAGGGGTCAAAAATGCTAAAATCGCGAACAATAATTATTGATATAAAATCACTGAAAGTGGTACGGAAGGGTGAGCAAAGACAGAAAAATATCATTTCAGTTGTTTTTCATACAGAATAGGGGTCAAATCTGGATTTTTGGGGGTCAAAATTGGTAAGTAATAAGAGCTAAAATCAATATTACCTACCTGACGTTGTGTGGTGATTCACTAAGAAGGGACTTTTTCGATGAAACAGTACCGTATCTTTTCTCAAACTTCTTTTTTTTAGGGGCTTTTTCTCAAAAGAGTGGGTCAAATTTGGCTTTGTTGAGTCAAATTCGGTAAAAATGGCTAAAATCAAGAAAAAATTATATACTCTTACTAAAAGTGGGTTTCTAGCCATATCATCGTTGAAAATTCGCTCTTATAGCCATGCTGCATGACTGGAACTTTCTGAAATTGCTACGCGAAAATTCTACAAGAAAAGTTTCAGGAGCATTTTTTCGAATCTAGAAAACACGTCGGTACTTGACTCTAATATTAGCTACAACGATGTTAAGTACATCAACTCAAGTTGGAACTCGTGCTGGACAAGTTTAGGGCCAGTAGAACAATGAATGTGGCTGGTGTAATTTACTGGCCCCCAGCATTCCTTCTTACTGCATGCACCTCTTCCCAGCTCTCAACTTTCGATCAACGTGATAGGGTGTGCTGCAATGAACATGGTACGAATCTGGTTCAAAACAAGATACACAGGTAAGTATATTATTTACAATGGATGTACCTATCATTCTTGAGAAGTACCGTAAAACGGGGTGAATAGGCTCTCTCCTTGCGACAAAAGTTCTATATACCTAGTTTAAAATGTAAACCTCCGCTGAACAGTGATTGCTCGAAAATTTCAAATAGGTAGGGCGTAAGGGAGGATATGACGTTTCGATGTTTGGATCGATTTTTGCCTTATTTTGCAGCCATTTTGATAAGAGCAGCGGGTAGCAGTAACACTGTCTCTTCAAATCAGTTGATTCTGATACCTGGCAAAACTGAAGACTGCAAATGAAGACTAATGATTTACATAGCACCATTCATTCTCCCCTCAGGAGCAAGTCTTTTTCTTTTTTGTTTGTTTACAAAACCTAATTTTATATAATAGTCCACCGTTACTTTGTTTATATATGTAATTTTTGTAACTTGCACACTACACTCAATTTTACAGGCTCTTACACATAAAATCTTTTCAATTATGCACTAACAACGTCAACTTTCCCATCTGAATGGAAGAATGCATTAGTAGTCCCAATTCCTTAATGTTCAAATCCTTGCAAGTATGGAGACCTTCGTCCCATTTGCATTCTGCCAGCCCTCTCCAAATCGCTTGAACATAATCTTCTTGATCAAATGTTGGAATTCGTCAACCAGTATAATATATTTGTTGAATTTCAGTCCGGCTTCAGGCCCAAGTATAGTTGTGAAACCGCATTGGTTAAGATTACAGAGGATGTTCGAAGGGCCATTGAAAGGGGGCAATGCACCATATTAGTCCTCTTGGACTTGACCAACGCATTTGGTTGGGTGGATTTGTTAGTGGACAAGTTGAAGCACTTCTATAATTTCTCACCCAGTGCCTGCAGTTTGATTCGTTCATATTTGAATGGGCGCCATCAATCTGTGACGTTGAACGGTGTAAAGTCTCAGCCACTCCCTGTTAGATCGGGAGTTCCTCAAGGCTCGGTATTGGGACCATTCCTATTCACAGCTTTTATAAACGATCTTCCTGCTGTTCTCAAAAAATTACATAGTCCTACTGATTCTACATCTTTAGCGGCATCTATTTGTGACATAAATTCTGATCATTTTCTTATCAGTGGATGGTGTCATATTTAAAACTGAAATACCCACCAGTAGTATCCCATAAGTTATTCTTAATGATCAGCCTATTGTCTATGTTAAGACCATCAGAAACTTAGGTGTCATAATTAACTCCACTCTTACCTGGAAAGATTATAATATTTCTAAGATATCAAGGTCCGTCTATGCCTCCCTTCATACCTTGCGTGGTCTTGCATACTGTACTTCACATTCGTATAAAATTATTTAAATCGCTCCTCTTGCCTCATTTTAACTATTGCCATATACTTTTTATACGGTCAATGGACGCTGAAGCCTTGAAACGTTTGAAAATTGTGTTTAACGCATGTGTGCGATACGTATTTAGACTTAAGAGTAGAGGACATGTTTCCATGTATACAGAGCGCCTTTTGGGGATGGAAATAGCCACTTACGTCAATGTGCTGGCAAGCTGCTTCATTTTTCGAACAATTCATGGGAGCCTACCGCTCTATCTGCAATCGTTATTTCTCCCAGGAGGCTCTAGCAGAGCGAATAATCTCGGGGTGTCCGCTCATCGAGGTCAAGTCATGAGTCAGTCCATCTCTGTGGCGGTCACCTTGGGTGAATTTCAGGGTGCTGTTGAGCGCCACTTTTTGTCTGAAGAGTAAATTTCCTCTTTTACTTCTTCTAGATATTCTCAGTCTTTCTTGCTTTCACTCTTTCCTTTGTCTTATCAACTTTTTGCTTCCTTCTACACCTCCCCCCTATCATTTTACTTTCTTTCTCATTTTAATTGCCACTTATACCTATACAGAATTTTTACTCTCTCTCTCTTCCTCACAATTTATTGATTTGTATTGGGTTTATTTGAAGTACTCCATTTTTTTTTCTTATATATTTTTACTATGTTCGTTATTTTGCTGTCACTAATATTGCGCGCGAGGTGGGATTTGTAAATCCGTTGCGCAATAAAAATATTATTATTATTATTATTATTATTATTATCACCGTAAGGCATTACACCTTTTGTGCACTGATTTGTTAAATAAATAAAACTTCGTTCGCCCAGCGATAACAGGGGGCTAATTTTTTTTCCCGATGCATGATTTTCCTGATGCTTGTTTGGATAATAATCAGAACAGAAACAGAGGAGCACTATTTTTGTAGTCAATTACACCCACACTACATTGCATAATAGGGAACGTCGTCACACCCCCCATCGCCCCGCCATTCCTCGTCGCCCCTCTTTCTAGGAAACTGGTGGTAGTACATAGGTACATTGACTGTAATTCAATTCCGTGGGGATATAATAATTATACGGATAGATGTGTTTGAAATCTTATTAGAAAGAAGAAACTGCAATAAGCTTAGTCCAAGCCTATAACTTAGAGTATTAGTACTACGACAAAAATGATCAGGATCTTATTTGTAGGAAATTTTGTCTACTGTTATTAGTATACGGAATAATTTTCGCTACGATTGCTATTTGCGGACGTAAAAAAACCCACCCACCTTTGAACAGACACCTCACTCGACCCCTACCCTCCAGGGCTTTTGTTAGGTTGGTATGATGAACTATGGGTAGCAACCAACAACCATGCAGAATTTCAAAACTGCAGGCATTATTTGAGTCAATTCGCCCTATTTAACTGGGATACCTAGCAGAAGCCTCCTTTTGACAAGTTGGTTCATGCTGCCCATATATGACTCTAACTTATCTTATTTGAACACAACAGTCGAGTAACAGCATGTAGAGTGAACCACTAACCCTTGTGACCTAGAGCACGGAAAAACTGCTACCTGACAACATGGACCAATCACAACGTGCCCCTCACTCATAGCAGGCTGCTTCGTTTACAAGGTACCTACAAGCAGCCACTCGCTGACAGAGTTTCTCAGTTCTGTTTGTACAAGGAGAAAACTGTACAATCGACCTCCTAACCTCCACGCGGCTCAGAAGTCTCTATGAATTCTCCATCAACTCCAACGAGTTTGCACCTGCCTGAAAATGCAAGGTTGTAGTGCTGCTCGAAACGGCTAAACGAAATGGTGAACGAATGGTGATGATGATCGTGATGAATGGTGAAAGTGAACACTAAGTCAGTAACATCACACCCAAGGCAGGGAACAAAGTGATACCTATAGGGATAATGGGGAATGTTCGCCAAATTTGTTTTTTTGAAAAAAAAAAAAATTATATTCAGAACTCTCGGAGAAACGGTAACTAGTTCAAAGCCAGTTTTCAAAAATAAGCGTTATTTTTTAAATGAGGTTGATTAAAACTAAAAATGCGACAACAAATTATGTATGAGGTCTATTGACATCTGATTGGCTGTTGGCCCAAGGAGGCGGAGGGAATGCTGCCAACATTAGAAATGGCACACCTTCGTGGCCACATTCAGAACCTTTACTATGCCGTTTCCCTCAGTTTGGTTTTGAGGACGTGTTTTTAAAATTCATTTATACATTTTTTGTGGTTCCACCCATTGCAGTTCGGTACGTCTTACATACACTAGCGCTCGAAACGGGATTTGATTTTGAACTACTGAACAGTTTACCTGATACCTACGTCATTTAAGCAGGAACTCAGAAATTCAAATTTCATAACCGTCTTCTGCCTAGACTTTCCGAGAAACACCTCATTATGTGGACAATTAGTGTTAATTTTTGTTATTGGTTAATTACAGAATTTGGTGAAAAAAGGGAATTCGCAGCCCACAAAAATTGCCTTCTATTTCACGTGCCAGCCTGTTATTCAGTATAAATAAACTGTTTTTGAAGCAAAAATTCATTTTGAAAACTATGCCGTCCCTGCCTCGTAGGAAGCTGACGGAAGAGGTACATATTTGATCTTGAGTAGGTCTTCAGTATATTCGTCAGCTATATGTGAAGGTTTTGCTCCTCTTTTGCAATCATAAACACCCACACATGATAAGCACCACAAGAATACAGACTACCAAACTCGTTTTGTGACAGACAGAAACATTGTCCCACCAGCAGTGCGATTCTGCAACTCGGTATGGCACCGTAAAGACGATGAAATATCGTTAGCACAACAAAAAATATCGATGCCACTAAATACCGACGATTGGTAGGTATTCTGTAAGGGCTCAATAGCGTCCGCTATCGCTTAATCGTCGATAAATTGTCGTTGCGGGGTCGTTTGCATTTCGACGGCTCTAGAACCCCCGTTATCCGTACCGAAAGCTTGTTACACCCAAAAAACTTGGCTTGACGTTGCTTTTCGGCGGTAGAAAGTTTTACGGTAAGTGTTTAACGTAACGGTAAGTGTACCTACTTCTCTTTTGGCATGTTTTTTCAATTTTATTTGACGTAATAAGCCCAATGTCACTTACCTTAGGTAACTAGGTAGTTAAATTAGTGACTCAATAACTTATGGCAGTGATGTCAAAAACATCGTAATAAATAACCGCCTTAGTTGGCGATATAGAAGACTTTTATATAAGTGATATAGTCTATTTCACTTTGGTAGCTACCTACTTTTTATAATCCATTTCACCATACATGTAGTTACCTACCTACCTACCGTATTTTTTCGTGCGCTTATGAATTTTGGATAATAATGTCAGACATTAAGCCGCTCGAATTCCTTGCTTGGGAATTGAAATTCTGCAAGAAAGGGAACAGATGTATCGCCCTCGGTTTGAAAGAAGAGTGATGGGCAAAATCCTTATTCCCTTGAACCCTGCATGTTCAGAAAAACCTTTAGGATGAGTCGACACTTGGCCATGAACCTAAATTCGACCACTGCTCCAACGCTCCAGATTGAATGGACTATCCCCTGAAATCCAGGTACGTGCCTACCTAATTTTGCTGTAGATAAGGATCCCCTACTTGCACGTTGCAGTCACGCTTTAATACACGCACGTGACCTTAATAGATTGTTAATTAATTAGAAAATATAGGATTGCATATTTATAATAAATTCCGAGTAGGTACCGATTATAAAACATAAATTTCAACAAAATCATACATGAATTTATACAAATAAATTTGGCGTAATACATATTACGTTTAAGCTAAAAACGGCAAAAACTTTGTTAATACCACAAGACGATACAAGAAATTGAAATTAAACCCATCCCAAGTGTCAAGTGATCCCAAACTGCAATTTTTGGCTATCAAGGTATGAGCATTTAGTTCGGCCACCGAGTGAATTCAGGGGATTCAAAACACAATCACTGACTCCGGCGCGCACACACACACTCTTCATCAGTGCTTATCACCATGGAAACGGTGTTAATGGAATGAGTTCCAGTGGATTGCAAGCCCTAGACTTACATTTCGTGAGACAAGCTAACGACGTCGGTATCTCATTCTGCAACGACAATTTGTTATTCAAGTTCGGTATCATAAGTTCCTGAATACAAATTTCGCTATCCGGGTGTCGTTACACGAGAGTGACAGCGACACCGACTCCATACGGACAATAAGGTAGCGAGTTGCAGAATCGCGCTACAGGCCGTGACATAGCCGAAGCCCATTCTGTATAATAATCCATAGAAATCTAAATGGAAACATGAAATTGCCCAAAAACTACTTCAGAACAAAATACGAGTATAAAACTATTATTTTGTCGAGGGTAGTGCAAGCAAAAAGGCATGGACAGTATTGATAACTTTATAAATAGCGTAAAATTGTATTGAAAGTAATAAGTTATATTTTTATAACGCACCAAGGAATAATCATAGGTACCAGGAGAACGACAGGGAGATGGACGACAGGGGCAAAGCCTAACCTCGAGCAGCATGCGATAGAGGAATGAGGAGACTACTTTCCCTATGTTGTATCTACCTATTCATGCACATGTAAATATTCTGAATAAAACATATACCTACTGTAAAGACACTACTTTGTATCTACATCCCTCTGGTAGGGAACACAACACTAAAGGGTGAAGAAAGAGGCTCGGATTAACTGTATATATATAATTATACCTACGTATTATCACAATCATTGTTTAACAGTAACGTCATGTTGTCAACAGTTCAAATTTTTGAAAATATACATTTTAAAGCGTCCAACAACGTAGGTATCTACGTCGAGAAATGGAGATCTTAAAACGGTTTCTTTTGTTCATAAAATTGCACTCGCCTCACCTAGATGGATTAAATTTCAAGGACTGACCAAATGTGTTTGTTGGAACAGAAAAGTATTATAAAAGTTTTGTGGACAGCACCACCGACACCCACGCTAAATAGCAGATAATATAATACAATAACTAGTGTTTTTCAACTCTCCTATCAGACCAACAATGACTGACATAGGCTACTAGGCACTCGTTCAATACTAAGAATGAAACAAAATATTTATAGGTTCAATTCATATGAATTAGGTACATACATAGGTAGTATTAATTTACCACAAAACTAATTCAGTTGATTCGTAAACTGAATTCACAATATTACTGTAATGAGATGCCAAGAAGACATAATTATATATAAACATATCATCTTCCCAATAACTCCGCAAATGGCGATAATGGAGTGACATCATCAGTAAAATAAATAAAGAAGAAATTCATCGACAATTAATTACCTAGGAAAATACAATTGAAAGATAGTTATACAAACTATAAGTGTAATATGGCACCACAGGTTCCAAGTTCTGTGAGTTGAACATCAAGTCTTGATTAAAGGGTACAAACGTTACAATAAAGAAAACAATAACATACCTAAATCATTTAAACCCTATTCGGACCAAGGATTTTCTTCTTCAAAATTTCCAGATATTCGAAAAATTCAGAATTTTTTTACAGTGGTGCCAACATGGACCTGAGGATCTGGCGGACTAAGAGAGAGCACAGTAGCTCATACTCTTACTCTGTGTTAGAAAAAAAAAAAAAAAAAAAAAAAAAAAAATCAAGTTGCCACCAGTGACACCGCAGTCCAAAAAGGGTTTAAGTAGGTTAAATATGATGAGCCATACACGAAATACTCAACTTCTCCAGATGGCCTGTTCAATCTACTAGGAAGCGCCTGAACTTCCTAGGAACCTCGTCCTAATAGCAAAACAAGCTAGAAGAAAGTTCGTGTGAGCCATCCTAGCCGTAAGGACTGGTTACACTAGATCGGAGTTCATAGGAAATTTCGGTCGTACGGAACCGTACGATTTAATAAATCGGAACAGTGAACCTGGAAATGTCTCTTCACAAATTAAGTTCATCAACCTCTGGAACTTGAAAACCTAAGACGTCATCAAGATTGCAAGCCCCTCACTTAAAAACTCGCTTTGTAAGAATAAGTTAATATAAATAAATGTTTACAATGGCAATGTGAACAAAAAATAACTTATTTTGTGGCTCGTATAGCATAAAATATTCTTCTTGGCTTTTCACCACTATCGCCTTTCAATAACACATTCGCTTTTGCTTTCAATACTATCGCAGTAATACTATATGCAGTTACCATAGGGTTGCCTAATCTAAACACAAAATAACGTTGAATTCAACAACTAAATTATAGGTACAAGTTTTTGCTTAGATAACTAATATTAAAGCGATGTCATGACGGTTCGACAGAGAATGTACAAATGAATAGGTACTGAATACAACAAAATCGAATAATATCTTACTTTACAATAGAGAAGAGGAACAGGGAAGTTGGAGGAAAAGGTAAAGAAATGCATGGTGCGACGCCTCGACTGGCCACTGCAACTCGGTGTGATGTGATCATTTTGCTTCTGGTTCCCATTCAGGCAAACAGGGGAGGGACATGAGTTCAGTACATACTTCAACTTTAAAAATGGACCAACTGGAGCTCAGGTATGGAGCAAACAGTTCTACTGGTATTTCCCCATATTATAAGCCCTCCAGTTGAGGTGTCAAATCCATCAGCCTTTCTCAAAATAAATTTTTAGTTAGGTATCTACCTAAAACAAAACGCCATTAAATTCTGAAGCATTTTTTATGTACCTATATTATTTAAAGGGTTGGAAGCAGTCAAAATAAGTCATAAAAATGTATAACCTGTTCGTGGACGTCTGGAATAGGAAGGACCGCGGCCTTCAGCCCCTTCGAACTACAAATGCAGCACGAGTTATACAAACATTCTTTTTGAGAGCGCAAAGAGGCACTTAGCTCAACTCTGAAATGATTATTTGCGACAAGGAAAAAACAGCCTGCGGAATAAGAAAACTCGAGAGAAACACAAAAAGTTTCAAATGTGTGGAAACAAAAGCGATATTCGAGTTGCGAATCCTAAAAATCAAAAAAGTATGAAGTAGTGATGAGGACTGGGACTCTGCTCTTTGAAATGCTCAGACTGGTAACTGTGAGGAAAGAACGACAGTTCAGTAGATTTTTCGGCAGATGTTGCAAGTTATGTAGTTGGCCCATGCATGAACTGGGAATGGGCCAATTAGGATCAGGCACCAAACTAACGGTCCCTTCACCCTCAATCCAAGGGCACAGACCGCCTTTATTCAATACCTTATGTACCAACTGAAAGATGAATTTTTTCTTGGACCACTCAACAGGGGCTGTTGAGAACTGCTCTCCTCAGTTCACATGTGGCTTGAGAAATTCTCAATGGCGGCTTCTGATTCGTCTGAAAAGAAGTGCCCCCTCGCAGTTCCTATAGGACCAATTACAAACAGCTGGAACAAGAGCAGCCGGAACAAGATCGGGAGCTGGAATGAAGGGAAGTGTTGACGGCAGAGAGGGGGGGGGGGGGGGAGCAGGAACAACAACTGCAGTTCAGGAGCTGTTCTTACTTGGGAGTGAACGAGATGGTTCCCCGTCCTTCAAGTGAACTGAACTTCTCGTCACTAGTATGAACTTAGCACAAACTAAATCACTCGCGATGAAATCAAACAAAAACTGAGTTATTGAAAAATAGTCTATTTCCACTAATACACGAAAAAACGCGAAAAATACATTGTTATACCGGTTTCGGTGATCAAACCATCGTCAGTAACAAACGAGGTTTGATCACCAAAACCGGTATAACAGTGAATTTTTCGCGTTTTTTTCTTGTATTAGTGGAAATAGACTATTTTCAATAACTCCATTTTTATTTTTCGATTAACTTAGCACGTGAAATCTAGATGTGAAGATTTAGAATTATCTCATCAAAGAGATACAAAACTTAACATGAAAGAAACAGAATACTGGGAGCAAGATATCATTACCAACAGCGTTCTTTGCTTTCACTCAAACAGCGTTTTCTCAAACCAAAATTTTTGTCCTTTTGTTACACTCAGCATTAATCGTAGGTACTGGATTATACTTTTAAAAAAAATACATTTCTTCGGTGATACTAGAGAAAGAATTGATATGAGCTTTTTTCAAGAAATAATGCCGATACAGGCATGTGGTTGGTTATAAAAGGTTCAGAAACTGATGTAACTTAATACTAAAAAAGTATTAAAAAATCGTGAACATGTTTTTCAAACCTCTTAAACACCATTCCACTCCTTGAGGCCTTACGCTAACCTGCAGAGTGAAAGGACTTTAATGAATGAATTAATTCCACTCCTTAAAAAGTAGAACAAAAGAAGTACAGCAACTGTCTATATAAGTTCTTTGTAAGTGCAAAGAAAATACTCGTCTTTAACCCTTTGAGTCAAGTGAAGAAAGTAAACATTACTTAAATAAAACGGCGAGAAAACCAACGTAATTTCAACTCCAACCAAAAGAAAACCCACCACAGAACCAAAGACATTATGTAGTAAATCAACACCTACACAACTAAAATTACCTCAGTTCTGGTGACAAACAGTTGAGAAGGAAGACGATGACATAACACGTTTAGTCTACAAAAGATGCGCCTTTGAAAATGATACACATAGCATCAGTTTACTGACCAGTGCATCTTCTAAATGCAATACATTTCAACAAACAAGTAGTTAATGTAAGAGGAACAACGGCGTAATTTTAACCAGAATTACTCGTACTATCACTGGTGAACATTTACACGACGATTTACATAATCCAAGTAGTCAAATTCTCATCAGCCTTAGAGTATAGATAACATGAAGGGCTATTACTGTTAATTCAAGCATACGACCATACAAAGCAAGCATAGCATGGATACTGTATACAGTGGGATTGCACTGTATGTATACTACAGTGTAGTACTACTGGTGCAAAGCCTCATCCCCAACAGTTGATTCATCAACCATTCTAGAGGAGATGGTTACATAAGTTGTTCATGCGGTAGGCAGTGGTTCCATGTTCATGTTATAACCTACACAATACACAATATTGTACTGAATTAGATCCAACTATATCTCAGCAATTTTAATTCCGCTAGCACGAAATTATTTATGAAGCAGGTGATGAGGTCACAAAAACCCAGAATAAACCACTGGAACCAGCCCCCCCCCCCCAACAGACCTACGGATAACCTACGTATGAACTTCGGGACAAATTCATACGTACAAACTCACCAGGCGACTGTGGCAGCACGCATAGTTAACCCTTCTTTACCCACTAGACAGATACTCTTTGAAATAATATAAATAAGGCGTCCTCCTTCAAACTGAACAAATTATGGTTCACCATATTTCTTGGATGAACCACAAATGAAAATACTATCAGCACAGGTCTCCGGCCACTCTTATGCAAAAATCAGAACGTTCAAATAAACTTCACTATTCAAGTTCGCATACAAATTTTTAAACCTTCTGTATATTCCATAGGTAGTTCATGTTATGACGATTTGAACTGCAGAAAAAAAGGCTAAAAAAGATATCGCCACTTTTGAAATTAGTATAATTTTCTTAAACTAGGTAGTAAGAAAATTCTTAAAATTTGTAAAAAACGAAAGTGTAGGATTTATTTGCAACTGTTTATACTCCCAGGGATGAGGGTAGCTGAAGGTTTCGACAGCCAACATTGTGGGCAACAGACTCCAGCCCTCCATGGTATTTATACAGCTCAGGTTAAATACCCATGTCACATTATGTATCGCAAAATTTACAAATATAAGACTCCTATAAAATAAATAACATACGTTTCCGAAGTTCAGTTCAAGCACATTATTATGAAAAATTACGAAATATTTGTACGGCCAAATTTTGAGGACTGATCGCAGATTTCAGACACGGACAGTTCACCAACTGACCAAACTGGAATTGTGGTATCTATCCAAATTAATGACATGATTATGTAGGAAAATCAACAAAATTTGAACGAGTAATCTTATGGTCAAGATAATTTGAGTTGAATGTAAAAACGGAGTAAGTAGATCTATCTATCGGAGTAGATCGGAGTTATACATTTCCACTAAGAACAAAATACACTGTTCAACCAGTAAAATCAAACCACGTAAGAACAAACAATAACAGTACTACTTTAACGATGGTACTACTTTTTTGTGCTACTTTTGACGATGGTTTTATCACCAAAACCGGTATAATAGTGCATTTTGTTCTTAGCAGAAATATACAACTTTTTAATAACTGTTTTTATTTGAAATGGGTACCTTAGCTCTGCGAGTACACAAATATGTAAAAACTTAGATCTGAATCACGGGAAATTCAAAAATTAGGGTTCAGAGGAAAAACACTTCTTGTACATTGTGCAGATAAACTGCCATGAATTCTGATATAAAAATAAGCTTGCGATAAAATTATATTGTTTTGATTACATTGCTAGTCTCAGCTAATAATACTGTAACGTACCGAACGTTCTGGAAGCTGGATAGATTATTAGCTGCTTTGTAACGATTGCACCTGTGAACAAAAATTGGAGTAGCCAATAAATTATGACACACTTTGGTAACAACATAGGTATGTAACAGTCAAAATAATTAGATGGTAGTTTATCCTAACCTTTTTTAAACTTTGGTAGAGTACTAAGTATACAAAAAATATTATATTTATAAAAAAATTAAAGTTGTCATAATAATGTTAAAAATTATTGTAATGTTAAACTTCCGAAAAACTTGAGAAAATCGTGAAAATCATGTCTACTTCGCTTTTGAGGGATTCGGTCTCAATCGATGCAGAATTTCTGCCTAAAAATTTGATTTTATACAGATACAATTTTAATCGCTTTCGACGACCAAAAATTATTTTTTGAGGTGTCGCACTTTTCAGGTACAGGAAAACGCGGCGAATTGCTACACAACGGTGAACTATTTATAGATGCCACATAATTTGGATTATTCGTTTGACCGTGAACAACAAACTTTTACAGGTAGTAAAAAAGTACGTCTATCAACAAAATCCAGAATAACCATCGCTATGCAAATGAAATGAAAGTATCACGGAACAACAAGTTTGATTTCATAAAGCGGTGATTAATCAGGGGTTCCCTAACAATGATATCCGGGCCGGATGTATACCATTTGATTCACGATCATGTTTACGAAGCTTTTCGATGCAAACTTCACGGCCTTAAGGCCTAATTACACCTACCGAGTAGCTCGGCCGAGTAGTCCGTCGTGTACTCGGCCGAGCTACTTTGATGGGCGAGTAGGTGATTACATTTCAGCTGGGCAGAGACGAGACAGTTGCGTCTTGTAGTCTTCCGTGCAATATGGCACAGCGAAGTAAAAATAGAAAACGCTGCAAACATGGGTTTATTATTCTGCTGGACATACCTACAGAAATGTTGGCTGTTCATTTATTGTTTCTCAAAAACACAAATTAGGCTACTTTTTTTTTTACAAATTATCTCCCACATTGATAGTGTAATTTAATTGTGTTGATTCACCTATTAATACTACTTGTCGTGTTATTGTACTACTTTACGGTGATTTCAGACAGTTACCCAGGTTTTTGACCCATAATAAATGAATATTGGGAGCTGAACCTTCGTGCAACCTCAATTCTTCACTCTTTAGTCAAAGACAACTTAATATTCGGTCTTCTCGCCCTAAAAACCATGGATAACAATATCTCACAAGGTGTTAGAAAAGAAAAAAAATTCTATTTTTACACCCATCCCCCCCCCCCCCACCCATAATACCCCTGGGTGTATTCCGATCGGGCGGCCGAGCTTGGGAGCACAACTAGGTAGGACCCAAATGTGTTCCAAAATCGAGACCCAAACTGTATGCGGAAAAACGACGATTTTACACCAAAATTTAACGTAAATTTAAGGCTGAAACTTCTTTAGAACCTAAACATGGAAAGTTTTTGGAAACAACTAGGGCCCTAGTGGAGCCCGCGTGTTATAGAACGAATTTTTTAGACCAAAGATGAAGTAGATATGAATGGTACGGCGGATTTATGGAATCTACGCACCTTGAAACGTAAAAGAAAAAAATTTTGAGGGGGTGTCATAAAAAATCTTTGCTGAGCGAATTTATAGGTGTATTATTAACAGAATAATAAACCAAAAGGCGCGCTCGCCCGCCAAACCTGATTACACTAGCCGAGATGATGGGCGAGAAGCAACTGAGCGAGTGGATGAGTGGTGGAGGGTCCCTACTCGGCCGAGTAAATAGAACATGGTTCTATTCACTGACTCGCCCAAAATCACTCGCCCGTTACTAGGCTGAGTACTGTCTGGGCCGATCACACTGCGATTTACTCGGCCGAGTGCACTGTCTCGGCCCAGTTCTCGGCAGGTGTAATTGGGGCTTTACTGAGGACGAACGGCTGGAAGTACAATGCTCCAGGTGGTCTCAAAAATCCAAAAGTTCGAGATCAATTTAAAAACATCATAAAACATATCCTTCTATTGACAGTTTTTGAGCTACGGCGTTCTGAAGGTGTCATCCCCCATTTTACACCTCTTAGAGATTATTGACAGTAACGCCGAGCTTCGCGGACCAACTAGACCCCAAATGGGACCCGTAAACAGAATTTAATTAATTTTGGTTCACGGTAACTAAGGGAACTGCGAAGTGAGGCGGAAGGACAAACTTCCTTCAACATGTATGTACCTTGAAACATAAACCATCGAATTTTGAGGGAGGCGATAAAATTCATGCTCGATTCCAAAGGTTCATCAGCGAAAATAATGAGCCAAAATTAAGAAAACAATTATTTAGTTATCACTGAAAAGGTCCAGAAGGATCAATTGTTTGCAGTAAATGTTGCGTATGATTTATGAGTGTACGAGAGAACTCATGAATGTAACAAAGCGTACGTAGAGTTAATGTAATTCTGTAACGTAAAAACTTACAGAAATATTGTAATTCCAGGCACCAACATCACGCACGGTCCAGGAGCGTAGAAGCTGCTACTACCACGTCCCATCGACAATGCTCCAATATCCTTTCACATTCGTGGCGAGGAGCAACTCCTAACCTGCGCAAACGACATGAAACATCAAGATTTTAGAAAATTCAGAATAAATTCTTGGTAACTACTCCGTTTTGATGAAATCCTGTTGACTGCGAAACCACAATTGGTGAAATAAATGAAATTACAAACGGATGGTGATTACTACAACAGTTTATAATACAGGGGTGTGTGTGGGTGGCGAGGGGGTTTAAAAATTGGGAAGTTCCTAACTTAGGACATTATAATACAGGATGGGCCCAAACGAAACAAGGCAACTTTCGAGGACTTATAGGAAATTTCATGTCATCAGTGCTGATCACAAATATACCATACATTAAGGGTCCCTGAATGATTCTTAACCATGTTTTTAGAAAAAAAATCAACGTTTTTCCAGTGGTTTTTCGGCAAAAAACATGAAAAATTACAGTCAAACCAATAAACAGTTAGAAATAAACGTTGTAGTTAATTAAATTCTGCATAAAATTATACCAAATGCATATCGAAGCTATGCAGCCATGATTTTTGGTGAATATTCAAAGTTTCGACTTATTAGTAAATCGCTTGAAAGGAGGACGATAGGTGGGTAGCAAGCGGTCAATAGAGAGTTTTTGCAGCACCCTCACGCCGAAATGAAACGGAAAACGAGACCGAAACGGAAATGGCGGATAGGGCGACCGAAGTCAGATGCTAACCTTTTTCGGTTCAGTTTTCCTTCAGCTTTGGCATCTACCGGCTGGTGAAGTCACGCTAACATTATGTTAACCTCTATTTCATCCATTTTACTCCATGGTGAATACAAATATGTCCACAAAACATGGTGTCAAGTTTGCATTAAAATAGAAAGACGCGAGGAACCAGCTGTGAATACGACGCTCGACATTTATTTTCCAAGGAAAACAGAAGAAGGTAGGTAGCGTTCTACAGATGTAAGGTTAAATTATGTAACGTAATCTCAACAGACGAAAGCTTACACCGTGAGATCCCGGTATTTTTTGTCGTCATGGTTCGTCAAACTTTTCGGTTTCTTAAGTGCGCATGTGGCAGCATTGCTTTCGTTTCGGCGTGAGGGTGCTGCAAAAACTCTCTAATAAGGTTTATGTTTTTAATGGAATTAAAAAAAAACTATTTGACTAAAGAAAAATGTTATTACAGGTTATTGCAGAAAAACGATACTGCAGGTTTGTCTCAAATATCTCACTGTCAGCATTAATGACTGAACAGTTTGACGGGCTACAGACCTTGTAGCACTGCGGATTTGATTAGGCTCCAACGGTTCACTTCAGCTACAGTGGCTCATGAATTTTCTACTCTTATTTCATTGCGGATCACAACTGGTCTTTGAGATCAACATTCATACTACCCACCTGTGCGACCTCTGAAATCGGCGCACATAATGAAATCTTATCTCATCGACATCATTCCCAGGCATGTGTGCCAAGTCAGCAGTATGCCCCAGGGCGACAAAAATGACTGTGAAAGAAAAATCGAGGCTGTCTTCCCGGTTACTCAGTGAGTACAGAAGTCTCTGTGATGAGCCCAGTGCGAGTTACGAACTACAAACCATTGGTGCTATCCGAAGATTCAGCAAAGCCGGTTGTGGCTTATTTGTGCCCCCCCACGCCCTAGAATATTGAACGTCGAAGGTAGCGACTCTCGGACGCCCAACTGTACTGGATGCCCCCTTCCCGACGCTGCCACCGCCTATGCGCATGATTCGGTAACAGTGTGCGGGCACGAGTGGGAATCAGAACTTGAGAGCATAGCGAAAGACAAGGTACACGGAAGTCACAATATACTCAATTAGTCGTAGTTTAAGTAATATTTCAAGAAATAATACATATGCAACATGTATCAAGTGATCCTTTTTGCTAACTCCTTGCCCCTGGCCAGTCGAGTAGGGTATTAAGTAATCGAGTAATACGTGGGAACTCTCCGGCAAAGGCCCATCAGCCTGCCGGAAGACCGGTCTGGGATTCCGGGATACAAATCTCATTTCTCACACCACCTGTCTTCCTTCTTTCAAGCGATTTACTAACAAGTCGAAACTTTGAAAATACACCAAAAATTGTGGCTCCACAGCGTCGATATGCGGCTGGTCTAATTTTACGCAGAATTTAATTTCCTACAACGTTTATTTCGAACTTTTTATTGATCTAACTGTAATTTTCTGGGTGCTTTGCCGAAAAACACTGATTTTTTTTTGTGTGCAGAGAAAGTGGTTAAGAACCACTCAGGGACCCTTAATATTATGATATATTCGTAATAAGCATGGAATTTCCTATAATCCATCAAGTATCCTTGTTTCGTTTGGGCCCACCCTGTATAGAAGGCCCAGTGATAATGACCTTAGAACCACTGGTTTATTGGGGCCGACCACAACAGCGTAGTGTGTAAAACAAACACCAGTAATGATGAGATGTGGGCTGGAATTTGCTGCTTTTGACCTCAGAATCGGATTTAGCATCCTTGAAAACCTCAACTGTCCCAATTTTCTGGTCCGAAATCCGAGTAGGATCCATCAAGATAAGAGTGATATAATAGGAAGCACATATGGCAAAGGGGGCATGGAAACGCTCACCTGAAATATATCCCCGCAACTACCCATGATGCCTCGCGCATTGTGCGAACTCCCAAGGAGCCAATCAGCAAGGGCTACACTACAGCTAAGCGCTTCTTTCGAACGTGACTTTGACTCATCGGTCGACATGAAGTACCACTTACTATCCAGTTTTACTGAACATACCACCTCCAACTCACAACCACATTACCACATCATCGATGCCACTAACTTGTTCTGCTTATCAGCAACTAAAATAATGCTGTTTCCAATGGTATACTTGTTTCGAATTTTAAAATTCAAGTTAAGGGATTTATGGCTGTTTTAGTGATATAATATCGCAAACATGAAAAAAGCTTAATATTGAAAACATCCCCAAAAACAATGTGTGACACCTTGTATAGTGTACTTTCAAGGTGTTTTAAAACAATAAAATGCATATAAGGCGAATCCTGGAAGGTGATCATTTTCCTGCATGCATTTCTTCTGAGGTTTCTTCCAATCGATGTAAAGTGATTCAAGATCAACAGTCACACCTGGGAGTTAACAGTGAGATGCTTCAACATTTTTTCAAATACCTGGCAGGAGCTGCTGGGCCACCATTTTCCACTCAGCTAGCTCTCAAGGTCAGGTGAGCCCCCATCCCCTACCCTAAGTGCTCCCTCTATTCTACTCTTATATCGATGGTAGGATCTGAAGGTAATAAGCTGAAGAAAAAACGTATGACGTCATCTGCTATGTATCTCCCTGCCACTCAGTTCTCAAGTGCGGGAGTGAGAGGGCAATACACAGGAACCAGATGACATCACACACTTTTTCCTTCCTCTTTTTCACCCACTTGCGTTCATTTCCAATCCATCATACATCACCTTTTTGGAAAGCTCTCCGTTAGACCTACAATTTGAAAGAATGAAGAAAATGCACGTCCATTTCTCATTGTCAGAAAACATAATAAATATTGTATGTAGCTCTACTTATAACTTACTGAACTCAGTTTGTTATTTTATGTTTTGGGAGCAGTGTACATGCAGGTACGTTATCTTAGGTACCTACTAGTGATGATGGCATTTACCTGAATATTCTGTCTATTTTGAGGTACTTCAAAGCTGAAGATACGTCCCAGGAACAAGTGACTAGAGCCTGAGAACACTCCTCATCAGTGGCTCCTTCAATAAGCGACATAAGCTGACGTACTTTTTCCTCACCCTGAAATAATAGTGAGATTCGTATACATGTTACAATATCAAAAGTCCAGCTGCTCCAGTGGGCAGCATTCTTATGTGTTAACGAAGTGGTAAGAGACCATCCAGAAAACAAGAGAAATGGGTCTACTCGTGAATTTCGGCAAGACGAGATACATAGTAAGCCGAAGACATGAAGATTCTCGTCCACAGACTCTCTAACAGACAAGATCCATGCAAGGATAAAAACCTGCAACAAACGTTACTTTTCTCTCACAAAGATTTATAAAAGCAGACTCCCAGCAGAGCCTCCGAGATACTGCAAGATAATTGCAGTACTGAATGGTGCTGTGATGCGGACTCTCACTGAAAAGGGAGAAACCAAGCTCAGGTGGTGGGAAATAAAAATACACTGCCAAGGTGATGGCACAGGAGCTTCCTCGTCACAATCAGAGTGACCCATTATAAAATAGAACAGACTCGGAAGCAAAATAACATAACATAACATAACATTACATTACATTACATAACATTACATAACGTTAAATATACATATTACATTACATAACATAACATTACATAACGTTAAATATACATATTACATAACATTACATTACATAACATTACATTACATAACATAACATTACATTACATGAAATATACATATTATACATAACATGACACCAATAATACATTACGTCCATTATACATAACTAGCCTGACCGCTCGCTTCGCTCGCTATCCGAGATTCGCTGTACGCAGTATCGTGGAACCAACAAACGACGGAAAAATCCCATACCCTACCGGGTATTTGTGCCCAATTTTATCAAAATCCGTCAAGCCGTTCAGGAGTTGACCATGGTCGACCATATTTCCGCTATGGTCAGGGAATTAAAAATGCGCCTACGTTCAACTTGGGAGGCTACCGGATATTGGTGCCAAATTTGGTCGATATCCGTTGTGCAATTCGGGATTCGACCATGGAGGGGCCCATGGATGCGCTAAGGTCGACCGCGGGGGTAGTCCGAAGGTTCGATCGTAGATAGAATTTCACGTAGATTACGAATACGCGATAAAAAATAGGGGTTACCATTTCAATTAACGAAGCTGACCATGGTCGACCATAGTTCCGCTATGGTCAGGGAATTAAAAATGCGACGTTGCACAACTTGGGAGCCTACTGGATACTCGTGCCAAATTTGGTCGATATCCGTCAAGCCATTCAGGAGTTGACCATGGTCGACCATAGTTCCGCTATGGTCAGGGAATTAAAAATGCGACGTTGCACAACTTGGGAGCCTACTGGATATTCGTGCCAAATTTGGTCGATATCCGTTGAGCAATTCGGGATTCGACCATGGAGGGGCTTATGGATGCGCTATGGTCGACCTCGGGGGTAGTCCGAAGGGTCGATCGTAGATAGAATTTCACGTAGATTACGAATACGCGATAAAAAATAGGGGTTACCATTTCAATTAACGAAGTTGACCATGGTCGACCATAGTTCCGCTATGGTCAGGGAATTAAAAATGCGACGTTGCACAACTTGGGAGCCTACTGGATATTCGTGCCAAATTTGGTCGATATCCATCAAGCCATTCAGGAGTTGACCATGGTCGACCATAGTTCCGCTATGGTCAGGGAATTAAAAATGCGACGTTGCACAACTTGGGAGCCTACTGGATATTCGTGCCAAATTTGGTCGATATCCGTCAAGCCATTCAGGAGTTGACCATGGTCGACCATAGTTCCGCTATGGTCAGGGAATTGAAAATGCGACGTTGCACAACTTGGGAGCCTACTGGATATTCGTGCCAAATTTGGTCGATATCCGTCGAGCCGTTTGGCCGTGCATAGAAGGACAGACAGACAGACAGAGCGCATGCGCAGGGCGATGCGCTGGCCCTATCATGTTGAAATTTATATGGGACCTCAATGGGCCCTACCCGCTTAATCCCTGAGAATTACATTGAAATTGGGTGAAATCTTTGGTTACTACGGCTGTAACAAGGAAATTGAATCTATTTCACGCCAGCGCATGCGCAGAGCGCACCGAGGGTCTGATCATGCTGAAATTCATACTGGAACTCACTAGGCCTTGTCCAAACAACCCTTGAAAATTTGAGCGAAATTGAATCAAAATTGTGAAAGTTATGCGTGTTTGTTGAATTTAACGTTAGCGCATGCGCAGGGCGTACCGCTGGATCAATCATGTTGAAATTTGTATGGGACCTCAAGGGGCCTTATCCGCACCATCCCTCAAAATTTTAGCTGAATCAATTCAAAATCGTGGAAGTTATGGCTGTAACAAGGAAATGCGGACAGACTCACAGACTCACAGATTCACAGACTCACAGACTCACAGACCGACAGACACGGAACCAAATTTGTTCAGTAGGCTTTGAAACGCAAAATGCAAGTGGACATTTTGATTTCTGAAGACAAAAATTTTTTGGCTCACGAAAGTGAACACAAGGCTTCCGCTGCTTCGCAGACTCGGAAGCAATATTAAGACGAATTTTCGGAGGAACCTCCAAGGAGGGGGTGTGGTGTATCCAAACAAATCGCGAGCTAAGCGAATTGCATGAAACCCAGATATTGAAGTTGAGCGTGCCACGATCCGGTGGACAAGACATGTCCTAAGGATGCCCAAAGAAAGAGCAACAAACAAATAATTCAAAGATAATTCAGTCGCCATGGACTGAGCGGCATGGGGACGTGTGGTTGATTTAGCTTGAACCATCCATGGGTAGTAAAATCGTGGAGAACAGATATGGCTGACAGTGTCAAGAAATGCATTTGTCGGTACCTTAGTAAGACCTGCCACTTTAGGTCCATAACCAACATCCAATAAGATGTATTAAATTTCTTATTGTTACCATACTACACAAGGACTAGGAGTTCGTGTTTTGTAAAAAGAAACAGTCTGCCACGTGTAACAGAACTGTTCTCGTTAATGACATACGTACCTAGCGAATTTTCAACGTCTTAGCAGTGCAACTGGCGTTACCTGAGCCTGAGCTGCAGTTCCGTAGACTACTCTTTGGTAATTGGCTTCAGCAGCGTCGTACAGATTCCGTACTTGCGCCTTTTTCTTGCTCTCTGCCACCAACTGGTTATGAAGTTTCACTTTGTTGCCTTGGGAAAGACCTCTGGAGGACAACCAGATCTGCGAAAGCTGCTCACTGAGTTCGCTGTCCGTCGTGTTCATGTAGACGGGAGGTGGTTCTGCATAGTCGCTGCGAGGCGACTGGATTGGAGGTTCCGCGTAATCTGTCCTCTGAGGAAGCACCTGATCATAAGAAAACACAAGTAATAAAATAGCGTTTTTCTTTCATTTTTGTCAGATCTGTTGTCTGAGGAAGCACCTGATTAGAAGAAAATGTAAGTAATAAAGCTTTTATTTATTTCATTTTTGTCAGGATCCAGCCTAGGATAGTTAAAAACAGCAAATCTTCAATTAACCCTTTTGCTTCTAGACCAGTGGTTTTCAAATTGGGGGGCGCGAGTAATTTTCAGGGAGGGGCGTGTAGAGCTCCGTTCAGATGAAGTTTATTGAGACCCGAATTCAAACACATATCTAGTGTTTTCAATAGTCTGTGTATAAGACAGACCTTCGATCGATGTTTGACGGTCGATGTTTGATGTTGGCGGTCATCAAGACAAAAATCAGAAATCGTCTGAACGTCGAATTTGATGTAAGATGTTCACTCTCAACATTGCAGCCCGATATCAAGAATCTGATGTTAACTCAAATGAGCCGGTACCATCCAAACCGGTACTCCAAATTGTACATATAACATTGCTACCAATAAAGACGAGGAGAAGGCGAGCTGCGTAATGCAAGGGGCAAAGCCAGGAACCTCTCCCTCCAACGATCCCTCAATGGCTTTCAACGGCTGTCAGAGGAGTGGGGGAAGGGAGAGGCGCCTCTATAAGGCGCCTGCCTTGCCCAGCTCGTCATTCTACCGATCTCACTCGAACACCTTACCTTCTCCTTAACCTCTCTCTCACAAAAGATCCCAACGTGGTGATAAGCCATTCTGGCACAAGCCAATGTGGTGATAAACCTTTCTAGGCATACCTATCTTCTAGTATCCAACGTGGTGATAAACCTTTCTGGCCTAGCCAATGTGGTGATAAACTTTTCTGGATACTTATACTAGCTTCCACGTATCCGACATCTCATTCTCGCCATCAACACACTTACCTCAATTGCAGCAAAGGAAATAACGTAAAACTAGCTGTAATAATAAAAACTCGCAAAAATCTGACAAAACAAACTGTCGAACGGTAAGCCAAAGAATAAGTGAAGATGATGCGGGGGACGCTAACGCTGCCAACAGCGAAGGCCGAGGCGATGGCAGAGCACTGTATGAGAGTGTTGGCCCGCAGCAAAGTTTTTGTGCGAATTTCTCTAAAAACAGGCTTTCGAAGGATAGCTACATGTAAACGTTCTCAAGTGTCCCACTGATATAATCAATTCAGCACATATTAGTGTAAATTCAAGAATTATATCTATAATCTACACTGTTATGTATAAAGTATAACGAGTAGTTTGACAAAAAGGTTGAACGAAAATTCCTTCACACAGCTCAGAAAAGCTCCTGATATTTTCATCAAAATCGGGCCACAGATTCGTGAGAAATTGAGTACCTCAGATATTGCGTTTGCTCAGGTGCAGTAGTCACACCAATTATTCGACTGCTATGAAATTCACAGGGGACATAGAAACCACCCACATGTAAAACGTAATGGGTAACGTAAACCGCGAGTAGAAATGTTGATTTTGGAAACCAACAAAAAATATTTCCTCTCAAAAGTGCAAAAATAGCTTCCGCTACCTTGGAAGAGTCGGAATCAAAATAGAAATGGATGTTGAAGAACGATCGCTAAATAAGATTTGAATTGATACCTATGTAAGGAACACAGCTTACCGGTGGAGGCTGAAATGGAGGAACAACAGGAAGAGGTTGATCAGCAAGAGAAGTCTCAAACAGCTGCCGTAAATCCTTGTATTTGTCGTAGACAGGAGGATTGATTACTGGAGGATTCGAGGCGGGGACTATTGCATTGTTGGTAGCTTCTACAGTAGATGAGTACAAGTACGTTCTATTGTAATCAGGACGGGGAATCGCGTCCATATTTCCGTACATAGACTGGCTTCGCTCTGATCGAACATTATTGTCTTTGGGTTCCCACCTGAAAATTTAAGACCCCTTAAAACAGGAAGGATAAATATGGCAGTCACTATGTACTATTAATGTAAGGATGTTATCTTGAGCAGTCAAAATCACTCTTTACACCTTGAGACATAATAATTATCACAGCATGTCAGTATTATCAGAGTACTCTCTTCCATAACCCCCTTCCCCCTCACCACAATGGACAAATGAGGAGTACACACGTAATTTTTTGAATCATTCTATTCGGATTTAGGTACATGATGATTCAGATTTAAGCCCAGTGGGTAGGTACTTAGTTTGGATTTGCATCAGAAATTTGTAGTTATTTCACTAAAAACTCATGAGGTTTGATGAAGCCACTGGTGGATAATCAGTGGATGTAATCCACGACTTAGCTGAAGCAGGAGTATCCATGTGCTCATAATCAGATATGAACATTTTAAGAGCGTTATAACAGTGGAAATCAATCGCTCGTTGTAACAATGGTGGATAACAATTAAAAATAGTTTTTGAATAGTCGAATAAAGGAAGAGTCCAAGCAAATCTATATTATTTAACAGCGTGAAAAAAGATCTGAGGGGAAAATTAGCTAATTTCGGAACCATGGGTTAAACACATCAAACATACAGCGGGTAGGTTCTATCATAGTCACATCTACCAGAAAGATCTCCTAGGGATGGGTATCGATAGTCAAAACATCGATGTTTTTCTTTTTTGTTCACATTAGATTTTTTTCCAACGTAGCCTTTTTTCTGAAAGACCAGACCTCAACTAAACGAAAACCACAACAAAGTAGGGCTTGGTACTGATAGCCAAAACACCCTCTCTCCTAAAAACCACTTGCAAGAGAATGATGATTTTGGTAGTTGTTACAAAATGCAACCAAATGTCGCTTATGTCAGGCATAATTATTACCCCACACACTAAATATAATAAGATAACAGCGAAGACAAACAAGAACAGAAAAATTACCAAAAAGTTCAAGTCATGCTATAAGAGCGGATTTTCAAAGAAATGACCGTGCTACTATGTAAAAAGATGATATAGCGAGACCATTTTTTGCAAAATTATACCACTTTTTGATCCTTATGTGTCAAATTTGACACAATCTTTTTGAGAAAAATATTTTCATCGTCGAAATAGTCCCTCTGTCGTGAAGCACCATCCCACTCAACGTCAGGCGAATTAATATTGATTTTAGCTCTTGAAACCAATTTTTGACCCCAAAAATCCGTATTTGACACCTAATCTGTATGAAAAAACAAAAAGAAATGGTACTTTTCTGTCTTTAATTATTCTTCCAACTACTTGCAGTGATTTAATACTAATTGCTAGAGATTTTAGCCGCTGTTACCGATTTTTACCCCATAAAACTCAAATTTGACCACCTTAGAATTTTTTAAATTCCGCATCTTCGAACTCATATCCTATTGTTTGGCAATACGAACATTTTGGTGAAATTTGGCATTTTCATCCTGTACCGACGGTAAAATATTGTCAGATATCGTCGAGAAAATTTCTGTTAAAATCTATGGATGAATTCAGGATGCTCTGAAACGGATTTGCCCATAAAAAATTTCAAAAATTCATGTTCTGGAAAATTCGGAACCATTGCAATAGCTTCATTTTCTTTGAAAATCTGATAAAATGAAAGATGCACGAAAGTCGCGGCTGGTTGATAACATGATTATGATAATAAGAATGACTAGGGTGGAGTGGGGCAATCGATGTTCCTTGACAATGTAAGTAGGAAGTGATATAAATAATCATTATTAGACTTGGTTGTTGACACGATAGAAGATTTTGGGGATGTTTCAAGTGAAAATTAATAATTCATGAAAATGAGGAATAACTGGAAAAAAATAAAAACCATCGATACCCATCCTTAGTTCATATCGACAAGTATACAACGTCAAGTAAGAGTCAACGTTTGAGCCAAAACAGACGATTTGAAGACTTGAAACTAACCTGTTCCGAACTACCACGGGTGGGGGCTCTAACCGTGGTGGAAGTGGGTCATTTTTACTCAAAGTTCTCTTCAGTTCGTTCATGAAACCTTCATTATGAATGGCCGAAGGTGAATTTGAAAACGAGGATGTCTGCGGCGAAATACTATTCTGGAGCGGAGACGAATTATGCGCAGAAACGGAACCTTGCGAATTAGAGTAGGATGGGGACGACCCATAATTGGATTGGTTACATAGGTTAGAAGGAGCCACCGTCTCTGCCGAGTGGACCATCTGGAAAGATCCAAAAAATATATTTAGTACGAGGTATGTAGGATTTTGAATCAGTGCAGAGACAGCAGATGGTATTTGTGTCCATCGAAAACGGCAAAGGACAGAAATGGTCCCATCCACTCGACTGCATCTGTACAGGAGCTCGTCTTCATTTTGGTGTTTCAAAACAAAAAAATCGCCTGGGGTTTTCTAAGTGTTCTAGCGGCTCGTATGCAGTTATTTGGAACATCAGGGGTCTCACTTGAAGAACATAAACCACACCTCAGTTTTCAACCAGCTCTGATGGCACAGGAGCGCACATTTGACTCGAAAGCCTTGAAGGATTTGGATCCCACTAGGTATATTTATTGATATTGGTTTTCTTAGTGATGACCAAATATTATCATTATTTCTTCAAAAGGATGTAATGGGAGGGAGAAGGGGGGATATTTTCATTATTTAAGGGTACAAGCACTAACCCGTATCCAGAACACCCACATCCACATAGCCAGACCATCCACATAAATAGGTGACCCTTAAAATCACTATTCACTTTGAAGACCACCACTCCACTTTCGCTGAAATTCTCTTGCAGACTTGCTGTTTTGACTCTAAAAATAAAGACGAGCTTTTGTACAGATACAGCCGAGGCTTTCTATAAATTGCGATATTGCAAGGTCCCTGAATACTTTGTTGTCCATTATCAGGAAATGCACTCTTGCTATCATATTTCCTACTATTCAGGCGGACGATGTTGACTGACAATGCCTAGGTTTTACAGAGCAGAGGCATAGCATAGTACAGTGATCGTTCTTGAGTATCTAAATTCAAAACCTAATTTTCAATTCAAAGGCGTACAATACTCCTCCGCCCGTAATAACTAGGAGATTCATACCGTGCCCGAGTGGTTGGCGTACACGGACGATTGTGCGGTGCTTACAGCGTGATTTGCGTACACACCAGGATGCGAGAAGGCCCGGGTCGTATCGAATGGATCAGGCGATACAGACCTTGATACCTCCTGCTGACTGGACTGCCAGTAATCCTGGTCGACTAAAAGGAAGAAAAATATTGCGGTTAGGAAATGAGAGTGAAATAAAACTTCAACTGAGTATTTCCCTGTAGAGTCAAGGCCGTAGAATACATATGGCAAGAGGTTTTGAATCCCACAGCACTTGGAATAATTTATCGTGCTACCGAGGGAGTCTGGACCAGAAGGGTAGGGACCAGAAGTGTCCGATCTACAAGGCACCAAAAAGAATTTTCAATCAGGTTCCGAAGTTCGGCACCAGGCCTGTGAAAGTGTTATTCTGGGCACTCGCTCTGGCCAAAAACCCAGGGCCCCCAGGCCCGTGAAAGTGTTACTCTGGGCACCAAAAACGAGTTTTAGGTTTGGCACCCAGCATACCCTTCATTACGCTACGTTAGTTTACACTGAAGTGTTATGTGAGCTCTTAGCGTTACCCGGGGGACACCGCGAGGAGGTTGCTCACGTTGTCCCCCAATATCAGTGTCATGAGCCACCTTGTCAAATGTAAATGTAACCGCTGCTCTTAGTACAACTTGTGCTATATCGTTGGAACAATCGTGAATTTGTTCATTTTGCACGAACGTAACCTCGCCATTCATAGTTCTCAGGTAGCACATGCACTTCCAATTTTTCCTCCCGGGGCATATCCACCGGAGTTCACCGGATTTAAATGTTTTTTGATAGGTTTACCTAAATTTCTTGTGAAAAAACACATAATTTCCACCTCGAGATTCATCCGCAATACACAAATCTCTGTTAACGTTCATAGTGGCTCAAGCCATATTATCGATACCGACAAGAACGCGATAAGAATGTGAAAACTCAGGCGATTCCGTTTCTAATCTGCCTGGGTGCCGAAGGTAAAAGGTGACTTAGGGCCGTATTCATAGTCCTGACTTAAGTAAAAATAATACTTTACTTCTGAAAGTAAAATAATTTCTTAAGGAAATGCTTCATTTGATTTCGCTTTCTCCTCGAAGTAAAGAAAAATCTTTACTGAAGTCAAATTTTTTCTTTTACTTTATAAAATTAAGAAAAATCTTTATTTAAGTCAAAACTTTTCCCAACTCTCTGGTTTGAGCTTAAGTTGGCAGTTCTGGCAGGGTGTGTGTTTTTGTTTGGTTGTATGCCCTCGGCTATCAGCCATGCCATTCTGTTGGTTTTCCGTTGTTTTGTACGCCGATGTCCTCCCTGTGTCAGTACAAGTTAACAGCGGAGCAAGAAACCTTTGTTTTATTTTGAAAACATTTCTATTATACACATGGTGCTCGCGTTTAGGTGTGATGACGTGCGTTTACTTCTCCTTTCCCTTCTGTATTACTCCTCCCTTCTGTTCACTCCTTCTTCCCTTTTGTTTTTACTCCCTCTTTAACTTTTTTACTTCTCCTTTTAAATATAAACGCTCTTACTGTAGTTCCTTGGTTTGCCTTTTCAGTGGAATCGACTACCAACATGATCATGAGATGTACCTACTGGTCTTCGAAAAAGGAAATAATTGGGTTTTGTCCTACTTTTGGTCAGGCAGAATGTTATTACTAGGCAAAGTCATAAAGTTAGTCAATAATGAAAAAATTGGAAACTTTTGGAACAATTTTTAAGGAACTATCAAAACCGATGGCAAACTCCCGGCTCACGTTAGGATTACTTCGAGGACTGAACATTTACAAAATGCAAAGGAAATTATTGATAAACAAAGTCCTTGTCACACTGGACACACCTACAGAAATTTTGGCTGTTCAATTATTGTTTCTTTAATGTGAAATAATAAATTGAAATAGCTATTTCTGTATGTTTCCACAAATTTTGGCCCCCAAAACACGAATTAGGTACGCTCTTTTTTTCTTTTATTTTCTTTTATTTTTTAAATTATCTTCGATCATTGGTAGTGCCACTTAATTGTCTTGATTCACCTGCTGACACTTTTTCTAGTGTTGTTATACAAACTGATGGTGATTTCAGACAGTTTCCCAGGTTTCTGGCTCATCAAAAATAAGTAGTGGGAGCAGAACCTTTGGCAGAACCTTGATTTTCCAATCTTTGGTCAAAATCGACTTCATATTCGTCTTCTCGTCCCACAAAAACATGGAAACCGATACTGAAAAGCTCATGTTACTAAAACACAAAAAATACCTATTTTCATAGGTACACATTTTCGCTCTTAACACCCTTGGGTATATTCCGATCGAGTTGCAAAGTTTCGGGACACAACTAGGGCCCAAATGGAGGCTGTGTGCGAAAGAACGAATTTTTTAGACCGAAAATGAAGCCTGTATGCATCACCCGCATGCTCTCCGTTACATCGAACTCGTCATCCCACTCATCGGAGTCAAACAAAATTTCGTAATCCATCGTATACAAAAAACAACGAATAATTGGGAAAAGAAACAAGAATGCCTAGAACGACGAGATAAGATGACATAAATGAAAAGAGAACAGTGCAAATGATCAATAAGGAAATGCTTAAGGTACCTTTCGACGTACCTCAGTTTTTTCCACTTATTTAGGCCCGAAAGTAAAGATTTTTCTTTACTTATTGTCTATGAAATAGGAATAAAGGAAACGCTAAAGGACGCCTTAAGCATTTGCTTTATCACTGACTATGAATAGCCCAAGTGGACGTTGCTTCCTCATTTGTTCACTTAAGCGTTTACTTTTAATAAAGTGGGGACTATGAATACCGTCCTTAGTGACGCAAGTCCATTCTAGCCCACTCCCGGTGCCGAACGTAAACACACGAAAGGGCCCTTCACTGTTTTTGACCCGCTGGGTGCCAAACTTAGGTCCCCCTTTTCAAACAGCTCGACCACCCCAAAATGGCAATTTCCTTCAATTTACCAACACCTCAGCTGAATTTATATGAATCGTTTCTCGAATGTCAGAAAAACTAGGTAACCATCTTAAAACACTTCAAGTCTTCAAGTACTGGAAGCAGAAACAACTTTATAAATCAGGGACTGCGCCGCTATTCCTGATAAAAAAGTCGATGTGAGAAACACCTTTAGATTTGGACACTTGGACTGTAAAAAAAACCAAGAAACGTACCTATACCGAGTGAGCAAACAAATTAGACAGGTCGAATTAACATTGGTCAGATTGAAACAACAGATTCAAGCAGAGTTTAACCTCATTGTTAGGGTGCATTGAAGTTTAAGTGTATGTAGTGCAGGAAGAATTTCAATCTGTAAGTGCGTTCAAAGGTGGAGCATACGTGTTAGAAGATTGTTGACATGAACAACAACAAAGTCCATCCATCGAGCCATCCCATACTACCACATCCATTCATAAAGCTCAAATATTCAAGTGAAAACTTACTGAAAGACTCAATTGGAGCATCGAGAATATTTTGGGTTTGAGGGACGGACGATTGGTGGATGGGAGGCGTTTGCCGAGGAGGCGACTCCAAGTCTATCAGAACTCCTTGGCTCTGACCTTTCTTTGGTTGTGGCGGTCGAGACGGCGCAGCCCTTCCGGATTTCCTCCGCTGGCTGTCTCTCTTACTCTCAACTACGTTTTTCTCTTTCATTTCCTGCAGTTTTCGGTATTGGAACTGCTTCCCACTATTCAACTTTCGATCCACTCGATCCGTGACCATCATCACTTCTGTAAAAGTGAGTGAAGGAAAAACAAACCGAAGTGTAAAGATGAGGATTATTCTGCATTAACTTTCTTTTAGCTACTTCACTGGACAGAAAGAGGTGTTGGATAATATCGGCAAAATCCCTGTGTATCATAAGGCCTTCATTAATTTTTTCTGGGGGTAAAATGACAATTGCAATTGCTGGATTTAACTGTTATCAACAGTTTTTGGTCTATAATTACCAATAATGAACCTTTAGAATTTAGCATGAGAAACACTTTACCCCCCCCCCCCCCCTTCAAACTTGATGCGTTTCAAGGTATGTACAAGGAATCCGAAAATATTCTGTCCGGTAGTTACCAAAATTAATGAAATTTGGTCTGTACGCCCCATTTGGGGTCTACTTTGTTTGCAAAGCTCAGCGTTACTGTCAGCCATCTCTAAGAGGTGAAAAATAGGCGATGCAAATTTAAAAACACAATAACTCGAAAAGTTTCAATAGAAGGATATGGTTTTTATGCCTTTTTCAAGCTGATTCGGAACGTGAGCATTTTTTTTTTGTACAACACCTGCGGGTCACGAAAGAAAAGCTTCGTTAATATGAGTGTGAATCATAATATGGCATACGTCCAGCCCAGATATCACTGCTAGGGAATAGCTGATCTTAATCACACATGGCTTACTTAATGAATCATGTTTGTTGATTCGAGACATGAAGAATGATGCGGTCATTCTTCATGTGTGGTTTGTCGTGGTCATTTGAAGAATGATGGTGGTTATTTTGGATTTTGTTGAACGGTAATTTTTGTAGCATATTTGTTGATAGTACAAGTTTGTTGTGAATGGCCAAACGAGTCATTCAAATTAGGTGAATATTTGGGCATGTCGTGGGTCTACTTAGGTTAAGCGACCATCAGAATTTCAAAAATGACCTGGAGGATCGCGGTTCTGAAATGATGGGTTAGGTACCTAAATGAGATGGGGGACGGTGGAAAAAATGCATATTTATTTAACAGCAACTGTGGGGCTCTCGCCCCACTGGCTCTGGTACTGGATTTAGTGCTATCCAAGGGAAGTAAAGGGGTAGGTACTGACCACAGAAAACAGTGATCTACGCATAGTGAGTATCAATACAGTAAATAATAAACCGTTGTGTAATAATTTGCAGCGTTTTTTATATTTACCAGGAAGAAGTGTCGAACTAAGCGGGGCAGTTACTTCACTAATCGCCTCAAAGAAAATTGGGCCAGGGCAAGTGGATAATGAGTACTCCACACTCTGAGGCTCAAGCAACCAGAGAGGCACACAAAACAGCCCATTTTACTTTCCCTGCCTGAATTGGACCTCGTACGTGAGGATTTACCACACAACCAGCGTGTCGGAAACCTACCTAAGTACTAGACCTAGTGAGGCAATGGGAACTCTAATATATTGAACTGTGACGCAGATTACGGACACAGAAGTTGGTGCGAGGGGATACGAGGATGGACCAAGTGAGGATCACAGTTAACATAACTTACAATGAACAAAATTGATTGAAGCGAATATGCCAAGTCAAATTTTCACAACAGCAACAACTGCTGGAATTTTCTGAAAAACTATACGTAATCTGATATAGGGGGCCGGGTGGTTCCTTATCTCGTGAGATATAAAAGTGCCTGGCAACCTGAGTTCAAACCTCGGCCAGGTATCAATACAAGTGCATAAAACTTGCATGTACTTTCGTATTCTGGTAGCTTAGCTTACCAATGATTCAGAGATCAAGTGAAGCCTAAACAGTTGGGTAATATAAACAAAAAACAGTTCATGCCTCAAGATTTAGTGATCCACTGGACAACAAACTGTGACAGCCAGAACTGAGTAATCACCAATACATAAATATAAAAAATCTATGTATACATGAATATATATATACATTCTTTAAACTTCAAATTAGAGGGGGTGAACGAGTCGTAATTGAAATAGGAATGTCCGTTGCATCTGTATTAGGATACAGATAACTGGTTAGTTTGAGGAACGTTTTCTCCCCTTCCAATAATTTTCAGTATTGAGTTGAACAATTACTTACTGGATCGCTGTTTAGGCTGGTATCCCATGAGATCAGGAGGGCTCATAGGATTGTTAAGGTAAACCGGGTCAATGGCTGACGGGGACCCCCAGCTCTCTCCAACACCTCCAATGGACCCGTGGCCGGTATGGATGAATGAATTGTCCAGCGGCATACTGATGTCCTCCCCACCGATTTTATTACCCGCAGTCAAAGCAGACCTATAATAATAATAATTTTCAAGATGAGGAATAGCACTCTCGATGGAGTATGAACAATGAAACGATGGAAATTTCGAAAATGAATGAAGCTCCGACTTACCTTGGGACATAGCCGACTAGAAACGTCCTCAGACTCTGCACTTTACACCAGTACATCTCCGTGTACGCTTCTATAATGACTAGAGTGTCTCCAGCCACAGTGTCCAAAATTTCACCAGGGCACTGACTGCCGATTGAGGGAGGCATCCAGTTTGAATGGCATTTGACCACAGGAGGAGGCTCGCTGAGCATGAAATGGAGAATCTCTGCGAATGTAGGTCGCTTAGAAGGATCTTTATCCCAACACTAAAACATCAGGCACACAATACTCAGGGACAACCAGTACGTATTCAATTCTGAGTTATTACACAGCCGTTTCTAGTGACGTGGAACTATTTCCTAGCCTCGCAATTTCCTATAAGGACCTACCTACATATAGCTACAATTTGGAGACAAGTCAAGTGTCAAGTGTCAATTCACCTCAATCGTCGTTTTATCATGGCACTGATAGCTCCTGTGTACTTTTAACTGAATAGGTATTGTTTATCCTCTAAAAGCTAAAAACTGGTGGAATGAAAGAAGTGCCATCCTTCCTCCATAATCGATGGACAGGGTTTAAAGGACATCGTTGTATTCTTCATTGGCCTACAATTTTTACCATTTCTTTGGAAAAAATTGTTCTAGTATATAATAATAATAATAAAAACCATTTATTGTGAAAAGGCCCATTGAACACACACGAATTACAAAAGTCAAATTACAAGGAGTTTAAGAAAAAATACATAATTAATAACACTGTCAAAATATAGAACAAAATAATAATGCCACTCTGCGAAAATAAAGGTCCATAAAGAGAAATAAGAAAATAGAAGGGGGGAGGGGAGGGGAGCACTATTCACCATTGGCATAAAACTGTGTAACACCTGACTTGAATTGGCTAATTGTAGGGAGAGACCTGAGGCGGAGTGGAAGGGCGTTCCACAGCCTTGCCCCCACAACACCAAAGGAATTACCGAAGATTTTTGTGGTGTGCCGAACGATCATGAGTGCATTGGACCGTGGAGAAGAAGCTTTAATAATTATGGAGTTCAAGTAAGATGGGACTGTACAATTTAAGATTTTAAATATGCAAATGAGGTGGCGGAGATCGAAATATTTCTTCAAGGGAAGGGAAAAAAGTTTGAGGTTCAGTGCTGAATTACGGGGTCTAATATTATGGATGAAACTAATACAGGCGTTATGGGCGACTTGGAGTTTATTGGCACATGAGGACGAGAGGGAGTGGGAATATATTGCGTCACAATACAAGAAATGAGGCGCTACCAAGGCCATGACCAGTTTTCTTTTCAGATTGGGCGGGATAAATTTATTTAGTCTGCGCAGAGGGTGGAGGGAGCTATAAATTCTCCGGCAGATCTGCCCAACATGGAGACCCCAAGAAAGAGAATCGTCAATGACCAAGCCAAGACTGACAACAGACTTAGAGAAAGGGATAACAGACCCGCTCACGAGAATGGGTGGGACAGAGTCGTTCTGAATGGAATTTTTGGATATGATGATTGCTTTGAATTTGGCAGGGTTAATGCTGATACCGTTCCTTTGGGCCCATAAAGAGATGGCTGTGAGATAGACATTTAAACGGTGTATTGTTTTCACAATGTCATCAATACTACCAGATAAATATAGCTGGAAGTCGTCAGCAAAGAGATGGTAAGAGCAGTGCTGGAATACATCAGGAATGTCATTAATAAACATTGAAAAAAGAATAGGACCAAGAACAGCTCCTTGGGGCACACCAGTCGGAATAGAAAGGTAGCTTGACTCTGACTGTCCGACAGTTACTTTCTGGACGCGGGAGGACAAATAAGATGATATCATCCGGCAGGCAGAAGATGAAAAGTGAAAGAAGTGATTTAGTTTGTTGACTAAGAGGGATTTTTTAAATATGCAGGTACCTAGCTCATGAATTTTCTGAATACTTTTTCCAAAAATTAATCATTGCACTATTCTTATCTGATATGTGGATTTCGAAGAAAAATATAGGAGTACTACCTGGCATTTTTTAATTGTGATTTAATCGTGGTTTATTTAAATTTTACTCAATAATTTGAATTTTTTTTAAATGGACTGGGAAATTCGGTATTTGATATGGAAAATTGTGAATGTGAAATATTTCCATTTTTTTCTGATTTGTTAAATGATTTTTCCATTTGTTCTGACAGCGATAGTATTTTCAAAATATTTCAATATTCCTGGTGGCCCAAAATTATCGATAGTGCTATCGATATATCCCCATCATTTTGTTACCTTACCGAATGACCAGTATTGTAAACAAACTGCTGTGGACGGAAAGAAAAACAGCACAGACACCTATAAAATTTACCTGTAACATAATGGCATATAGTTTTGCAGGGCAGACATCAGGTCGATACAGGCGCTCCCCCTCTCTGTCTATTTTCACCAGGATTTGGGTTCCATTGAGTCCAATCCAAGGTTCCTCGCCAAATGTAAACATTTCCCACACGGAGACGGCCCACATCCAGGCATCGGATTTGTGAGAAAAGTGTCGTCTGAAAACCGAGATATCGATTTTCAGTTTATTCCATCAAAGATAAATCCGCATGAAACCTCTACGATATTAAGAAGACGAATTTGATGGGGATTTTGATGCAAAGAGAATACCTTTTCAACGATTCGGGTGCACACCATGGAAATGGCACTTTCGCATGTTCTGTCATGACGTAGCAGTCAGCTTCTTCGGGAACAATCCTCACTAATCCGAAATCTCCTATTTTCACCTAGAAAATAACATGAGAAATGAGAAGGTGTGCCCACTGTTATGCTACTAAAGACTAAACCACAATGTCCACGTTCTATTGTAACACCATTTGCGGTTACCGCTTATGAAACGGCACTTACTTGATCGACAGACGCCAACAAAACGTTCCTACAAGCGAGATCCCTGTGGAGGTACCGTTTAGACTCAAGATAAGCCATTCCTTTTGAGACCTGAGTAGCATATTCCCATAGCGTAGCAACGGATATTTGGTTCAAATGCTTTCTCAAATAGTCGAGAAGAGCACCTAACGGTGCAAGCTCAGTTATCATCATTAAAGGTTTCCCTAATGTTATCCCGTACAATCTGAAAAATATCGAGATAACGTGACCAAATGATTTTCTAAAACGTTACAAAAACGTGATGAACAGGACTGTAAAGTAAAATGCGTTCTCTATTATGTTGGTACCTGATAATTTGAGGGTGGTCTAACAGATGCATGGCTTGGACTTCCCTTATGAAATCTTCAAACATGCCAGGCTGCGTCATAGCGTCTTGCTTCAGAACTTTGACAGCGACTGATTTGGAGCGACCGGATGGAGTGGTCCATTCACCTCTTCGAACGACACCAAATGAGCCATCCCCTAACTTAGACCCTAACCTATAAAACGAATGAAATTATGAGATTAAAGTTGGGTAAAATGACGATGCATTAGGTAATTATAAACACTGCCAATACCTTGCTGAGCAAAACTTATCCGACGCCTTAAGGTTCTCACACGGTATGCGGGGACAGGACAGGAAACACCGTGGGTAACACCTGCGCCTATACCCACACTAGGCAGGACGTCCCTCAACTCTCTTTCCCTCGCCGCTCGCCATGCTCCCCTCGTTTCAAGCAAGGGTGTGAGGGTGAACGTGGGGAAAGCGTGCGTGAACATGGAGAACATAAACATTGGAAGGTGGAGGGGGAACGTTCCGTGGCAGGCACCGCCGTTTTACGCTTCGAGAGTGATCGTGGCACAACCCGTCCTGTGCCTACCCCATGCTGTGACCGCCGCGTCCCACCTAGTCTGCTTATCTCCATTCAAATACACAGAAGCCAAAAAATATGACACGTGCCCCGTGGATGTTTCCTGTCCTGTTCCTGCAGTGTGTGGAAACCTTTAGCCACTCCCAATAAGTCATCATGGCTAGGGACACATTTCCTGTATACATTGTAATCTAATTCAGGACGTCCTAATATGTATCAATATTAATGACAGAATCGGTGTAGTTCATTCTGAAAATGACAACAGTCAGGGTATCCCGCAACTGGATGAAAACTTTCAAAGGGGCCAGTAAACGAGCAACAACAAGCAATATCGCCCGGCAATAGGTGATATTAGCATGGCGTCACGACCATAGTGGCAAGGCCAGCGATAGTTAGGTAACAGCTGATACTGGGACATCCGCCGTCTTCTTTCCGGTCTGATTTGTTGTTACGCCTTGGTACTTGGCTGACTCAGTTTCTTTTAGGAGACGAACTAATTTCGTGGGAATCTTCTTGTTTGACCAGCTGTCGATAGTAAATCATTATTCTGATCAAATGAAAACTTCATCTACTGAGAGAATTATGGCTTGCCAGAATCAAGCGCAACTTTGGCAATCATGAGCTTACATCCAGAAAAACAAAACATCCATGGCAGCAGGTATTCTTCCCCATGCAGACTGTTTTCCAACTGAGAATTCTGTAGATTTAGTATTTTCCTAGGTATTCTAGATTCTACTATTTTCCTAGTTCTTTAAAAAAAAAAAAAAACTAAGGATTTCTAAAATCTGACCAGAAGGTACCCACACAAAATGCATTCGAGTTTCTACCTACCTTTTCAGAGGCCAACCATTTATGTGGTGATATGCTCGTTGTGGTGACCTTTATATTTATGCCCATGGAAGAAAGAAGAGGAAGGTCCAGTCAATGTAAAATGGTGTGCATATGGATACTATTCAACATAACAGTATCCAGGGATAACCGATAGTAGTGCGCTCTCCGTAGCAGTCTAGCGAACTAGGTATTTTTTACAGGTTTCAAACCAGCAACCTAGATGGCGTTCACCAGTCAAACTAAAACCCCCAAAATTTAATAAAATACTTTTTAAAATTTAGTTACCAAATAATATTCTTTCCAGTCTCCATTCAATGAAATTTTACAAATTACGAGAAAAAACATGATAAATACCATCAAAAGAATAAATTTACTGGGATTTACCTATTTAATTTTAAATTTTTACTGGTTACTGGACCTTCCTACTTGATAATGGGCTGCATTGCCGACAAAGGATAAAACTCAAATGAACCTGAAGAAAGAATGACTACCTACCTGGAGTACCCACAATGATTATTATTAATAATTTTCAGGACATGAGGAAAAAATAAAATTCGAAAGTCAAATCATTATTGTGGGTATGTATATTTTAAAAACGTACAACCTGTTGGGTACATTAATTTTTAAAAAAAACCTTATTTCTATTTTATATTAATAAGCAGTAGGAATGTATACTATTTACATTTTAACATTATTTACAATAGGTACCTAATTTACAAATTTACAATAGGTAATAGGATTTTTATTTGCATAAAATATACACCCTTTTGAAGTGAGAAGAAAGAGTAGTGAGTGGGGGCCGATTGCAAGGAGACTGGGTTTGAGATGATGGAGTAGGACGTACAGGAATCTGGAGGTCAATTATAGGATCAAATGGGGGATCATTGCTGAACTGACGAGCTGAAGGGTAGGCATGGGGATGAAGGACGTTTTTGTCTCTAGAAACGATACTACAATCTCTCCTTCTAAAATGAATTGAACAGTCTGACACTATCTCTGATGTATTTAGCGCTCCTCTCGTTGAAGACTGGTATCTCGATGAAGAGGAGCCAGCGTTTGTGTCTGAAAAGGAATAAACCCAATGGTAATTAATGTAGGCACTTGGACCACAATGCTTTCATAACGTTTGTTGACTATCTAAATACTATGGTAAAACTAAGGTAGCGCGAGACGTCATCATCTGGTTTCTGTCTATCCCTTCCGGTTGGAGAGTGACAGCCTACGAGGGTGAAATGGCTATGGAAATCACACTGATGGCACCACCCACTTTGTTCTTTCCTTTCTTCAAATGTATTTTAAAAACATACAAGCACGTCGATTTTTCACTGACCTGGAGGGTTTCAGTCGACACCTGCTTTACTTTCTTATACTACCGAACTCACAAAGAAACGCAGTCAGCAGGTACCTACCTACAATAGTGGATAAGAATTAAGAATGATACGAAATATTATTATTGAATAAAAACTCCTTACCTTGCTTCATCTGCGGGTGGAGAGTGCATGGAAGTCCGCTCTCGAGGTGACCGAAGCCTGTGGCACCATGGAACCGTACACCTTACCTTCGTGGTTCTTGCCTCGAAGGCAAGCAACCACGAATAAGTTTATCCATAATGAAAAGGACCGAATCTATCACAATGAACGAATCTATCAGAATTCAGAATGAACAATGAAACAGGAAAAACGAAGAGAGAAAGACTTTGGTGGTAAGGAAAAATTCGCACACACTGGCTTTTAGGCAGAAATCCCTGAATTGGAGAGAACGAATTCGCAAATGGCGAGTGCGGACGTGATATCAGACGAAACTTCGAGAACATGAATGGTAGCGCGTAGCGATATCTTCCGGATCTGAGGATAACTAGAGAGTTTTTTGAGGTTGCTACTCAGATAGCGTGGCAGTAGAGGTCTACTCAAAAATTCAGGCCTGCTGAACCTTCCTCTTATTTCTTCCATGATTTATGCCCTGTGTAAAAAAAAATTAGAGCTTCAAAAGGCCTTGCAGCTTTTTAGTAGCTTCTGTGTGAAGAAATCGCACCCAAACACTAGATAATTCACTAAGTCTTCTCTCATCACGTTTGGCATTTGGGATGTTTGTTACATCGTTCCTGGGTTACAGCAAATAAGCGTCAACCCCTTCACGTAAATGAATTTTCGTTTCAGAGCACAGCGGATCGGTACTCGACAAGAGTTTTAATAGCTATTTTAATTTACGACTAGAGGTGATGACAGTCACTGTAGGCTAGAAAATGTCAGACACCCGGTACAACATGGCTGACTCTCTTCATGGATGTTATACATTATGGATATATACCTTTGTTACACCACCTCACTGTGGCACCGCACTAACGTCACCACCTGAGTCGATACCACCTACTGCCAAACAAATTGATTGTTTACAGCACCCTTAACACATTCAATACGATACCTGGAGGACAAGAACTTCCAGGAAAACGGTGTCCTTTGAGAGGGCATCATCCAAAGAAGGCGTATGGAAAATTACACAACTATCCAGCCACGCTGGGCTTCAAAACAATTCATTGAAAATGAATAGAAAGAGGACGCCCATTGGCGTCATGCCGTCTTCTTGGATAGGGATGGGATGACGCCGATGATAGGGATGGAATGACGCCAATCGGTGAAAATGGTGCCCTTTGACAGGGCATCATCCAACGAAGGCCTACAGAAAATTACACAACTATCCAGCCACGCTGGGCTTCAAAACAATTCATTGAAAATAAACAGAACGAGGACGCCCATTGGCGTCATGCCGTCTTCTTGGATAGGGATGGGATGACGCCGATCGGCGTCACGTCGTATGCAACGTGTTAAGGAAAAACTGCATAGAGTAAAAGGTGGTTAGCACCTTGGACAACACTGAGTTCATCAGGTGATATCCATTCACATTTGTTAACACAACAGAATTGCCACAATCAGGTTTAGAGGCGCAATAAAACATTGAATTCGTTAAGCGTGCAAGAACCGAGTGAGTAGGTAACATAGGGAGGATGAAGTAGATACACAGCATTTTTCCCCCCCAAGAACTCAGCTCCTAATAATGCGTTACTGTATTTTCAAAAATCGACGTATTTCAACAGCTCAACTCTTAGAAAACCTGGGCATCAGCCCTGAGGAATTGTGATGGAAATAGCAAATAGAAAATGTTTAAAAAGTATTTGGGTCATCATCCTGAAGAATCACTGCTAATTAAGCACCTAAACATACAGACATCATTTACTAAAACCTTGAACTTACTCGATGTCCTTTTCTTGAATTAAGCAAGTGAGGCCCAAAGGAACTGTGGTTTCAGTCGATTTCTTGGTACTTCCTCTTCCACTCGTGCCGGATGAACCTAAACGATTTAGAGATTGTTGTAAATAAGCAGACACTATTGATCTGATCGTGCAATAAGAATCAAATAATGATGTGATACTTTAATTTTGGCGAATCGCCGAAATTACAAACACAGAGCAAATTCAGAAGCAATTACATTAATTTAAGGATATAGAAGTACCAACCGGTGGTCATTAATTTGTCTAGTTTTTTCCTCCATTTACTCCCTCTTCTTTTCTTTGCGGCTTCGAGGAGCCTGCGGGCACCAGGCTTGGAGAGACCTATCCTTTCAAGGTCCTCAGGTTGTACATAATCGAAATGAGAAAGCCGAGTAATCTGAAATAGGAAAAAAATTAATCCTAGCGATATTCGATAATTTTAGACAACTGAAAGCGGGGAAGCCTAAAAAGGAATCAATTTTCGGTTATTGGAAACACGAAGGAATACCTGAAGGTCATCTCGGATTCTCGTCAAGAACTGTTCGAGCTGGGTGTCCCGCAAGAGATCGTGGAGCCATTCTATGCCACCATCGCCATCGGCCATGCCTAAGTGATTCACAGACCTGCAATCAGTGACATCGCGCCATTAGAAACTATGGAGCATATTAAGCATGTTTTTTCCCTTTTACTTTATCTTTGTAGTACGACTTGTATAATGAGCCAGGGAATCCAGATTCACCACACGAGAGTCGTCCAGAGATTACTGAGCATCACTGAGCTACAGCTCTCCATTTACAAATAGGAAATTCGAGGTCTATTTACACAGAATACAAGGAGCTGAGAAGGAATATAGTGAAGAATGAGGATTCACAGACCAGGTTTTTACAACCAGCGGAAGGAAACAAGAGAGCGTCCTAGAAAGTGCTCTGCAACACTAAGACAGAATTTATGCAAACCTAAGACAGAACATCCTGCGAGTAACGGGAGAGGAAAAGTAATGTTACTTCTCAAGGTAATCGACAAAACTGACTGCCCAAAGTTGAATCACTAGCGCCTGTGCACATTTCTAAGAGATCAGTGATTTTAAACTGCCCTGAATTATATGTACACCTACACATTCACAATAGAAAATTTGCCCGTTTGCTACGCCTTGTAATTTTAAAATTCTTCCAGAGGGGATACATTCAACTGGAGAAATGCTAGGAGGGACTTCTGAAATTTCAAGATTTTGATTAGAAAATGTTATGCAATTTTTCAAATTTGCCCAGTGGGAATGTGGTTAAAAAGGTAAGATATCTATAATTTCATTACTGATTCATATTGAAAAAACTATTCTCTATGCTGGATTTCCTAATTATCAGTTATAGTGGGTAATACACCATAAATTCCGTCAAAAATGGGGGAAGACACCCCTTTCTGCAACTTTGCCAAGTAAATACAACCACTAAGTGGGAGAATTTTTCGATAACTATAATAAATTCCGATTGAGAGGACGATTCTCTAGATTTTTTGCCCCTCCTAGAGAACCCTATTTTAAATTGGAATCGATGGCAGAAAGTTACAATAGCCCTCAGTTCACCCCACACTAACAGGACAAAGATGTGAAAATGGACGTTTTCGCCTACATCTGATGAAATTCGAAGTACACGACCAATCATAATTAAATATCGAAAATCGAGCATAGGCTCCTCCTAGAGCTCCTCTTGAATCGGAATGGATAATTAAACGTTCAAGTTCACCTCACACCAAATGGGCAAAGATGTGAAAAATGGATGTTTTCGCCTATTATTGCTCGTAAAATGTTGAACACCGGCGCTTCTTTCCGCCTTCTAAAACAAATTTTGAAATTTCACAAGTCCCTCCTCGCATTTCCTCAGCTGAATTTGTCACCGATAAAAGAATTTTTAAATAACGATATTTCAAAGCGTAGCAAACGGGCAATGTTTCGATTCTCAGTATGTATATAACTTTAGGGCAGTGATTTTAAAACACTAACCAGCAAACCGATTAAGGCTGGGTGGAAAATACGGATCGATAATGTTAACCACAGTTGTAGTAGAGGATCAGATTAGATTAATTTCCGGATTTCAAACTCTCAACCTGTTTACTTTGACAAATCCTGATTCTCTCGATCATAATAACCGCCGAATTTTATAAATGCAACACGAAACCTTGACTCGGACTGGGTCAAGCTCGACACAATTCACAAATAGCGGAACACCAATGAGGATGCCAATTGATAGTGCGAACAATCTCCCGAACAAAGCGGTGATGAGTGGTCGGTTCCAAGACGTGCCAGGCAATTGGACCACAATGACTCCCAATACAGAAACCGTCAACAGCAAACGAAAAACTGATCCCAATAACCTGAAAGAGAGAAATTTGACTAATATTTTCTGAACTGTCATATGTAGGCCTTCTTTAGGTTGCTGTTCCATGAAAAAAGGACTATCCACCACCAATATCTGTGTCAATCGAGGCAACCAGATAAGTACTTCACTGTTCAAATTTTCGCTTGTGACATAGTTATCTTATCGTTTCCGCAACAGTATCCGACACAAGGAAATCGTGTTTGGGGGTCGGCTCAGAGCAGTACCTACCTACCGCTCAACGTCTGATATTCCCCATCTCAAGATCGTGTACCCAATTATCAGACATAGAAACGCTGTTTTCTGAACAACAGTGGCATCATAGTCATTTAAACAACAAAGTGGGTCTGCGCGAGTGCGAATCGTTATTGTAGCATTTCCAAATTGAATTAACGGTTTTCCAAATCACATCAACGATTTTCCAAATCACATTAACGATTTTCCAAATTGCGTTACGATGTTCCGAATCAAATAAACGATTTTTCAAACTGGGTTATGGTGTTCCAAATCAAATTAACGATTTTTCAAATTGAATTAACGGCCAAATTGAATTAACGGTTCCCCAAAAATATGGGTATCTACATTCAAAGTACCAACCATGTAATGGAATCATGAGAAAATAAAGAAAATTAACCATCATTGTATCTCTTCTATGTGTGATCGACTATCGTTATCTCATGCTTTTCATTCACTCCTATCAGTTTCAATATATTTTGCTGACATGAATGATAGCAGGTTCGTTCGTACTGGTTTTTTCTTACGGCTAGCTGAATACTAGAAAAACAGTAAGAAACCCCCCATGATTCAATACTGTCTTCATAAGCGTTTGAAAGGGATTGGGTTTGGGTTTGGTTGAGTTTGGGTTGGTAGTTTGAGTTTGCATGGTCTGTTTCTCGTCCATTCTATTTTCTGTGTACTGGAATGACGATCAGAAAACTGGTTTTGGACAGTAAGGAAAACCCTGTGAACTCCCGGTCATGGATACTATACAAAAGAGTCCGAGAACCATTGCGAAGGGCACGAAACCTTTCTGACAGTCACATAACTATCAAACGGTCACTGCCAAGAAACCTATTGACATTGATGGTAATATAAACCCCGGTAATAAGGGTCGAAACTTCGATATGCCATTTATTTTATATGTACTGAAAGGCAGATACAATGTGACTAAAGAAATGAAACCTATGGGAATCTCTTCCTTACCATCTCCAAATATCAGACATGCATTCAGCAGCGACAAACAAAAATTCTAATCAACTACAATCACGACCTGTTTCTTATCTCCATTATCAGTCATTTTTCGTAACCCCAACCCTCCAGAACTTTATCTGTAAAGATGACAACAGTGTAGTTTCGGGCGCCAATTTATTTATATTTGCTGGGCTACGGCCTACTGAGAAACACATTAAAACTACAGAGTATTTGTGATGGGTTGGTAGTCTACACGAATTTATTACTGTGACTACCTCCCTCCTTAGCAACTCGGGGGTAATAAGGATCAAGATGTCGCCGACTTGGTTCGTGGGCCGAGCACAAAAAGGGGCGTGGCTTGGATAGAACGGTCCAGGACTGTCTGTCCACACGAACCTGCAGTTAGTGCATCGTGGGGGCAGCTCACGTAGTTTTGTACAGTGTAGGTAGGTATCAGTATTTTGTGGTGTGTGGCTTACCACATTTTGTGGGCACAGTACGATTTAGTATGTCCGTATTCCTGGCAGTTCTGGCACTGCAGGACAAGCCTTGGCCCCTGTACGGGAGCTATGTATGCTAACTTCGCAGCCTAGAATTGCTTTGATAAGCGTGTTGAAGAAAGCTCGAAGTTTCTATTGAAAGGATTCCACCAGACAACGTCAGTTACGACAATACAAACCTCACTGATGCCCCTCAAGCTCAAAGTTGTTGAATTCACCAGTTGATTGCAGAAATAAATTATTTTCTTCAAAAATCTGCATTTAAATAAATAATAATAACATCAGCAGAAGTTGAGATCATTCTCAAAATAAGAAACGAGCAAAAGAACAAACCTTACCATTCCACTCACTGATCAACACATGGTTGTTTCCTACAATTATGTTAAATTATTAAATAAGTAAGTTATTTCACTATGGTACATGCTCTTGTGATGATCAACCGGCCGAAAAACGTCACAACATGAATAAGCGACAAAAAAGGCGTTGGAGGAGTGAATCATCACTTGTTTTGTTTCGAATTTCTTTCGCGACGTTTTTTCTTTTCACGGTCGTTGCTCAGTTGATAACAGACATTTTGCATACTTTTTTCAAAGAGGCATTAAAATGGGTGGTTAAACGGAGGCTAGGACCAAACTTTCAACCACTTCGGCTCAGCCGTTCAGGCTTTGATGTTTTCTGTCATTTCCCGGGCAACGCACGGGTAAATACACTGCCAAGGTGATGGCACAGGAGCTTCCTCGTCACAATCAGAGTGACCCATTATAAAATAGAACAGACTCGGAAGCAAAATAACATAACATTACATTACATTACATTACATAACATTACATAGGTAACGTTAAATATACATATTACATAACATTACATTACATAACATAACATTACATAACATTACATGAAATATACATATTATACATAACATGACTTCCATAATACATTACGTCCATTATACATAACTAGCCTGACCGCTCGCTTCGCTCGCTATCCGAGATTCGCTGTACGCAGTATCGTGGAACCAACAAACGACGGAAAAATCCCATACCCTACCGGGTATTTGTGCCCAATTTTATCAAAATCCGTCAAGCCATTCAGGAGTTGACCATGGTCGACCATATTTCCGCTATGGTCAGGGAATTAAAAATGCGCCTACGTTCAACTTGGGAGGCTACCGGATATTGGTGCCAAATTTGGTCGATATCCGTTGAGCAATTCGGGATTCGACCATGGAGAGGCCCATGGATGCGCTAAGGTCGACCGCGGGGGTAGTCCGAATGGTCGATCGTAGATAGAATTTCACGTAGATTACGAATACGCGATAAAAAATAGGGGTTACCATTTCAATTAACGAAGTTGACCATGGTCGACCATAGTTCCGCTATGGTCAGGGAATTAAAAATGCGACGTTGCACAACTTGGGAGCCTACTGGATATTCGTGCCAAATTTGGTCGATATCCGTCGAGCCATTCAGGGTTGACCATGGTCGACCATAGTTCCGCTATGGTCAGGGAATTAAAAATGCGACGTTGCACAACTTGGGAGCCTACTGGATATTCGTGCCAAATTTGGTCGATATCCGTTGAGCAATTCGGGATTCGACCATGGAGGGGCCCATGGATGCGCTATGGTCGACCGCGGGGGTAGTCCGAAGGGTCGATCGTAGATAGAATTTCACGTAGATTACGAATACGCGATAAAAAATAGGGGTCTTCATTTCAATTAACGAAGTTGACCATGGTCGACCATAGTTCCGCTATGGTCAGGGAATTAAAAATGCGACGTTGCACAACTTGGGAGCCTACTGGATATTCGTGCCAAATTTGGTCGATATCCATCAAGCCATTCAGGAGTTGACCATGGTCGACCATAGTTCCGCTATGGTCAGGGAATTGAAAATGCGACGTTGCACAACTTGGGAGCCTACTGGATATTCGTGCCAAATTTGGTCGATATCCGTCGAGCCGTTTGGCCGTGCATAGAAGGACAGACAGACAGACAGAGCGCATGCGCAGGGCGAACCGCTGGCTCTATCATGTTGAAATTTATATGGGACCTCAATGGGCCCTACCCGCTTAATCCCTGAGAATTACATTGAAATTGGGTGAAATCTTTGGTTACTACGGCTGTAACAAGGAAATTGAATCTATTTCACGCCAGCGCATGCGCAGAGCGCACCGAGGGTCTGATCATGCTGAAATTCATACTGGAACTCACTAGGCCTTGTCCAAACAACCCTTGAAAATTTGACCGAAATTGAATCAAAATTGTGAAAGTTATGCGTGTTTGTTGAATTTAACGTTAGCGCATGCGCAGGGCGTACCGCTGGATCAATCATGTTGAAATTTGTATGGGACCTCAAGGGGCCTTATCCGCACCATCCCTCAAAATTTGAGCTGAATCAATTCAAAATCGTGGAAGTTATGGCTGTAACAAGGAAATGCGGACAGACTCACAGACTCACAGACCGACAGACACGGAACCAAATTTGTTCAGTAGGCTTTGAAACGCAAAATGCAAGTGGAAATTTTGATTTCTGAAGACAAAAATTTTTTGGCTCACGAAAGTGAACACAAGGCTTCCGCTGCTTCGCAGACTCGGAAGCAAAATGATTCTGGCATCAGGACTGGTATTTAGGCCCTTCTAGAGAACGATGCAAAAATCTCCAACAAAATTGGTCGAGCCATTTAGAAGTTGTGCACAATTTACCGTTTACCTTTGCTCAGCATCGTTGCATTATCGGCATTCGAGCTTCATAGTTTTATTCGAAGTAAATCAGGGTTCACATGGTGTGGAAACGCGTAATGCGGACAGCGTAAAATGATGAAGGGACAATGGGGACCTGCATAATTGCGGAAGGATATTTTTTGAGAGCATTCAGTGAAGTTTGTGACAAAAGCCAACCTGCGTAAAGATACCTCTCTCTTTACCAACGCCAACAGCCAATCAGGTTGCTTTACTCAGTCCGCATTACCCCTTTCTGGGTCCATGTGAACCCTGCTTCAGTAGGCATCATCCCAGGTCAAGGGTCGGAATTTACCTAATTAAAGTAGATATTTTAAATACAATTCTCTATTCGGTATTGGACACTTTCTTTTGAACAATTTTTTGTTGATTATTTTCAATAATTTACCTTGGGAATCGAGCATGAAAAAAAAGTTTACCCCTTCCCCCTTTTAATTTGACGGTTTCTGTTTCAAAGTATGTAGAATCTGAAATCTAAATAAAAAATTTTCTTTACACTTTCCTTAGTTACCATTAACGAAAATCAATGAAATATGGTTAGTGGTTCCCATTAGGGGTCTAGTTGGTCCACTAAGCTGGGCGTTAGTGTCAATCATCCCTAAGGGGTGAAAAATCGGGGCTGACATTTCTAGGACGCTGTTATCTCAACGTTTTTAAATAGTTCTCGAACTATCTCTCAAAGTTCTCTTAGGAATTCTTTGAGACCACCCAGAGCACGTCCAGCCGTTCGTTCACAGTGAGACCCTGTAGTTGCACCGAAAAGCTTGGTCAACATCACCGTGAATGAAACGGTATACCTACATCCAGCCAGATATCATTGCTAGGGAACACCTGATTATGATCACGGATGGCTGTATGAAGTCGACCTGGTTGTTCCACGATATTAGAGAGTTGTCGTAACCAATAATTGAAGATCAAGAGAGAGAAAACGTAAATGCAAGTACGTTCAAGACGTAAGTTTTAGCGTTTTCAAGACTTGCGTTGTCCAGCACCGCATAACTATTGGAAAGATGCGTGTCGCCCATCTCGAAGCTACGTACTACGTAACTCGATAAGTAAAATTCTTCGCGGATAACCACATTCGATCTCCACGGCTACACTATCGCGTCACCCCGAATTTTGTAGAAAGCCAGGGGGCCTATTCACTAAGCCAAAGAGACATCTCTTTCAGGTCCGACTCTCTCTTTGGGCCAAATAGATTTTTATAGTATCCATGGCAGGGTTATTCAGTAACTTTTCAAAGAGAGAGTTGGCGGCCATCTTGGCATTCTCGATCTCTTTCAGAGAGACACCTAATTAGGTGTCTTCCCTCGAAAGAGAGAGTCTATTTCTCGTTTGTTTCACAGTGATCGTGTAATATCCTCCTTCATCCGTGTAATATCCTCCTTCATCCGCAACCACATCGGTACTTTTGATCGTGTATTCTTTCATTTCATAAAGGTAAGTCAATTTTAATTAAAAATATATACATAATCATTGATTCATGAGTAAAATCGTCCAAGTACGGGTTGAGGTAGGTACCTACCTACCTAAGAGTAGATATAATCCATTCATTAGGTGTAGATATAATCAAGCATTAAGCCCCCCTAATTCGACTTTTTCTGTTGATAATTGAGACTTTTTTTTCAATTTCATTTAAACTTTTATCCGATTCATGAGTAAAAACATCCAATTATGGATTGAGGTAAGTAGGTACCCATTGAATAGGTATAACTAATTCGTTCATTATTAAGGAATTGAGCTCCCGGGGGCACAAACATCTCGCACTTCATGGATACTATGGCATTTTCGTGTATTAGGATCCATATCTCTTTCTCAAAGTCTCTGGAGCTATTCTGTAAAATAGACGAACCGGGGAGACATTGGAAGAGACTGTCTCCCAGGGGAGACTATCTCTCGCGGGAGATTTTCAAAATAGATAATCTCTTTCCACTGTCTACTTTAGTGAATAGGCCCCCAGGAGGAGCCGGCCTCGGGAAGGTTTTCCACCGTTTGCGTTCTCTTTAGGTATCAGGAAGCCTGAACGTCGGTTGGTTCGTTTACCTATTCATCTTGAGCATTGCCATCCGAAAGCCATGAGCACGGTAAGTGAGTGCCTTATATTTCGCAAGTATTGTGGGTATTTAAAATTATACAAAGGACCCAAGGTCTCACCATGCGAGTAAAAGGGCACGATTGCTCTTGTAGAGATTGTTCAGAACTTACCGTCAAAATGGAATAATTACTATTAGTTAATAATTATGTTACGAGCTAGTACGAGAAAAAAGAGGTTAACTTGACCGACAAATTATATATCATTGACAAATTATTACGTTAACGTCACTTCAACATATGTCCGGAGCTACGTGAACACGTAACTTTCTCACGGAATTACGTTGGGTAGTTAGCATCTGAGTTTGTCACCCCAGAACAGAGTTACGTTTTAGAGTTGCATTTTTTCGGAAAATGGTTGCGACAACTCCCTATTATTTCACTTTGACGAATGGTGGTTATTCTGGGTTATGTTGATAGGTACTTCTGTAACATGAACAAACGTTATGCTTCAAGAATAAAAATATATGATTATTAATTAATTATAGAATTCTTGAATACAACGCATATTTATGAAACTGTAATAGCCGGCCCGGCTCCAGTACTCGATTTAGGGCTTTCCTGGGGGGGAGCACGAGGGTAGGTATTGACCACAGAAAACAGTCATCTACGCAGGAGGAGCATCTATACGGGTACATAATAAACCTTTTTACCTAGCGCACCATAATAATATTTGAAATTTTACAATGAAATACGCCATCCTTTTAGCTAAAACGTCACGAAATGGCCGAATTTCCGAAATAGATGTCACACGCAAGGAAAATAAAAGCCAGAGAAAAAATATCATAAAATTGAAAAATGAAAGTCATTAACGTCCCTTATTATAACTAAATGTGGCAGACTTTGAGGCTGAAAATCCAATAGACTGATGAACACAAAATTCCATACATACGACCATCCCTAATATACGAATTCAGAAGAGCCCTCCTTTCACCACAACGAATTGGCTACGATTCAACAGAAACACGAATTGGGGACTGAAAACATGATTCCCAAGTTCGCTAACATCCAGGTAACAGGAATTATGAACAACGACCTACGAAGCCCGCACGCGAGGTTGGATAATTCTGTCACGCGAGGAGGACGAACAATGGCTCTTCACTTCCGCGCTTGATGTCAAGAAAGTCGAGTCTGTGAAACAGAAGCCATCGCCGTGCCATTTGAGAAAACAGCTCTGGGATTGGTACAGCCAACTACATCAGTGGTGCAGGTGCGGTTATGGTAGATTGTTTGTGAATTACGTAAAAGGTGAATTGTGGAGAGAGAAAACGCTGCAAAGCCCTTGTCACGGTTTATTGTTCTACTGGACATTCCTAAAGAAATGTTGGCTGTTGATTTATTGTTTCTTTCATGTGCAACAATTGAAATAGCTATTTTTGATGGTTCCACCAAGTTTGGCCCCAAAAAACTCGAATTAGGCTCCTTTTTAAAATTTTTCTTTACAAATTATCTTTGATCATTGATAGTGCCATTTAATTGTCTTGATTCACCTGTTGATACTACTTCTACTGTTATCATAGAAATGTATGATGATTTCAGACAATTTTCCAGGTTTTTGATTCATAAAAAATGAATTTTGGGAGCTGAAATTTCGTTAGAACATCAATTTTCCACTCTTTGGTCAAAATCGACTTCATATTCGGTCTCCTCGCCATATAAAAAACATAAAAACGATACCTCACGATCTGAAGTTACTAAAACATACAAAAAACCCCTATTTTTACACCCATTTTGGTTTATTATTCTGTGAATAATACACCTATGTAATCGCTCAGCAAAAAATTTTTATAACACCCCCTCAAACTTTTTTCTTTTCCGTTTCAAGGTGCGTAGATTCCAAAAATGCAATGTCCGTCCGCCGTACGCCGTATCACGTGTACAGGCTTCATTTTCGGTCTAAAAAAGTCGTTCTTTCGCACACATGCTCGATTTGGGCCCTAGTTGTGTCCCGAAACTTTTCAGCCCGATCGGAATACACCCAGGGGTGTTATGAGTGAAAATGTGTGTAAAAATAGGTACTTTTGCGTTTTAGCAACACGTTGGTAACATGAGCTTTTGAAGTATCGGGTTCCATGTTTTTGGGGACGAGAAGACCGAATATGAAGTCGATTTTGACCAAGGAGTGGAAAATTGAGGTTGTACCAGATGTTCAGCTCCCAAAATCGATTTTTTATGAGTCAAAAACCTGCGAAATCGTCTGAAATCACCATCAATTTGTAGAATAACATTAGGAAAAGTGTCAACACGTGGATCAGACAATTAAATGGCACTACCAATGATCAACGATAATAAAAAAAATAAAATAAAAAAAAAGGAGCGTACCACCATTGGTGGAAACCATCAGAAATAGCTATTTCAATTATTTTACATGAAAGCAACAATAAATGAACAGCCATCATTTCTGTAGGTATGTCCATAGAATAATAAACCCATGTGACAAGGACTTTGCAGCGTTTTTCACTCATAACACCCCTGCGTATATTCCGATCGGCCTACAAAGTTTCGGGACACAACCAGGGCCCAAATGGAGCCTGTGAGCGAAACAATCTATTTTTTAGACAGAAAATGAAGCAGATTGATATGCATGATACGGCGTACGGCGGACGGACATCGCATTTTGGTTTATTATTCTGTGAATTAATACACCTATGTATTGGGAATCTACGCACCTTGAAACGTAAAAGAAAAAATCTTGAGGGAGTGTTATAAAATTTTTTTGCTGAGCGAATCCATAGGTGTATTATTCACAGAATAATAAACTAAAAAGTAACGCAAATGAATACGTTGCAAGTGTGGGTGCAACAAAAGAAACGGCTAGGGTCTAACAATACAACTAAAAGCGAAAAAAATCTCAAATGCCTGGCAATAAAAGCAATACGCTGACAAGATGGATTCACACGAGGATCCGATAAGAAACTAATTGTTGTTGTTCAGAAGAACTGAGATGATTCATCAACGATAAATTTCCGTGTTAAAATTTTTTAATTTCCCTATGTTTTAATTCTTTGAACTGAGATATCAACTTTAACAAAAGTATCAGTTATATAAATGCGTTTTACGCAGTAACAGTACCTACAGAATTAATCCGGTACCACGTCCAAAACGACAGAGATTGAGGTTTAAAGCCTCGAACCATTCAAACCAGTATTGATACCTACAAGGTATTTTATATGGGCTAATAATGAGAATCAGGTTTCAACTGGTTATGGAAGGCTTCCTATCATCATGCATAAACAAGTCTGCCAAGTTGGGTGGTTAGTAAAGCTTCCTCACTTACTGTAACATGGACGTATAAAATCAGTTGATAAAAAAATGATGAGACAAAATGACTGAACAACAAAAATATAGTAGTAATAAATTACCTAATATGCCTACCAATTGGCCTATTGGTAAAATATCGAATTTCGATTATCTCTACTGCAGTGCTACCAATGGTCCTACGGCAATAAAATTCACAGGGGGCCGTCTAGCGGCCTACACGCACAGTCCCTGAAAATATCAATACAATTGGTCTAATAGTTCTGAGGTTTTTCATGTGACAACAAATTTATAATTTCCGCATGCGCAGTGATCATTACTGATCAAACCGCGATAAAATTCATAGGCAATCGTCGAGAAGCCTTGAAATACCCTCCGAATTTGAGTAGAATTGGTCCCTTAGGGACTCAGAAATCGTTTTTCATGAAATTCACGTTCGCGCATACCACCACTGGTCCGACGGCGATGAAATCATAGGGGCTAGGTAAACCGCATAACCCCTGAAAATTTCATCAAAATCGGACTATAGTTCCGTACAGCTACGTAAGTTTGGTAGTGAGGAAGCAAAATGCTTTCACCACTACAGCTCCAGTGGAAGAGTTGACTGACCGAAACGGTTCACAAGTTATATAATTAAAATATTATGCTCTTTCTATTCCAGGCGTTGTCTGGAAACAATGTTGCTGATGAATCAACAACTGGCATTCAACAACTTCGACTATCATTGGCCGTCAAGCACCAGAAAACCCGTTGGCTGTATGGGAGGGAACTGATACGGCAGAGATCCTAGGACGACTAGCCACCACCACCACAACTGACAGGAATGCAGCGGTTCAAGCTTGAACCTGACTCGACTGTGCATCCCAATATTTCAGCAGAGTTACGAATGCGGTTTGCATCTTGCGATACAATAATCGTGATCGTCAGCTATGAACACCAATAATTCCAATCCGTCCGTCAATTAACAAAAAATCAGTCATGCAGCATGACTTAATGAGCGAATTTTCAAAGAAATATTCGAATTAATGGCTATGGTTTTGAATAAAGGAAAACTTCGGTCTAAAATTTGGTTTTCTATGTATATTCTCTTCGTATTTATTTTAATTTGTACGTTTTGTCCATCCTGATTCTACCGTTTGTTTATTACGTAATTGTACTAAGTGCTTATTTATTTGATCGCTGTGGGTAAATTCAAGGAGTTGTACTAATCGTTTGCCTCCCCCTTCTTTGCGTCGAACTCTCGTCTTCAATTAATACTTCTCACATTTTTCAATCTGACCACTCTAAGGGGGTGGGGGTAAGAGTTTAAAGATTATCCTAGTTTTGGGTAATTTTTGCGCACTTTAAATGCTCTAATTTAAGAACGGATCAAGATATCTAAAATCCGATTTCACTATCGTGTTCAGCGTGCAAAAACCTTTAAAATGAGGGGTCACTTGTTAGAAAATAACATTTTGGGGATTTTTGGGTAATTTTTGCGCACTTTAAATGCTCTAATTTGAGAACGGATCAAGATATCTAAAATCCGATTCCACCATCGTGTTCAGCGTGCAAAAACCTTTAAAATGAGGGGTCACTTGTTGGAAAATAACATTTTGGGGATTTTTGGGTAATTTTTGCGCACTTTAAATGCTCTAATTTGAGAACGGATCAAGATATCTAAAATCCGATTCCACCATCGTGTTCAGCGTGCAAAAACCTTTAAAATGAGGGGTCACTTGTTAGAAAATAACATTTTGGGGATTTTTAGGTAATTTTTGCGCACTTTAAATGCTCTAATTTGAGAACGGATCAAGATATCTAAAATCCGATTCCACCATCGTGTTCAGCGTGCAAAAACCTTTAAAATGAGGGGTCACTTGTTGGAAAATAACATTTTGGGGATTTTTGGGTAATTTTTGCGCACTTTAAATGCGCCAAAACCCTCCTTAGAGTAGGCCAATTTCGCCCATCTTCGAACTTAGCCTTTCGATTGCCAAGATAGATTTTTTGTGCAAATTTGAGCTGTTTATCTCAATTCTATCGAGAGTTATCGTCTGGAGTGACACATATATAAATAAATATATATATATATATATATACATATAAAAAAGTGTTAAATTTCAGGAATCGTTTTAGAATGGTCTGAAACGGATTTCTATGAAGAAAATTTCCAAAAATTTATATTATTTAAATTTCGAAGCCATTGCAATAGCTTCATTTTCTTTGAAAATTCGCTAAAATGGGAAACTAAACGAAAACAAAGAAGAAAGAGACAGAGGGTCGAACAAAGAGTTTATTCTATATTCTATGTCAGGATGGCTGACGACCTGGCACAAGGACAAAAGCTGCTGTGGGTAAGTTCAACTATACAACCATCCCTTCAGATCAAACCCTAAACCGGGCTGCCTCTGTTGATGGTCAGCCATAAAATTTAGATCATCCGCATCAACAAATAATTCCAATGCTTAGTAAATAGTTCAATACCTCCAAAATTCAATAATACCAAATTCTTTTTGGGGTCCTTGCATGACAGTGTTAGCAGTTGGTACATACAACAAGGCTGTACGATAACCAAGGCTTTTGACCTGGTACAACTCGATATCTTACTAAAGATATTGGCTCATTACGGTTTTCGAGCGTCTGCTGTATCCTTTTGCCAGAGCTTCCTGGAGGGTTGGCAGCAGTCTGTGGACTTCAATGGTTCGATTTCCGTAGCTATTCCCATACCCTGTGGTGTTACGCAGGGTAGCCTACCTACCCTGCCATTGCCTACCACTTGGACAGATGATATGATTGTGTTCGAGGCTGGATCTACTCAGGTGGACTTGAGGTGCTGGAGAGCTCTCTGTATGCCTCTATTCAGGACTGATGTCGATCAAATTACCTTCTGCTGAACTCAGGAAAAACAAAACATTCAGTTCTGCCTGAATAGAACGCTGAATGACTCTGTAGTTTTTTTTTTTTTTTTGGACTGAGCATTGACAACAGAGTATCATGGAGTCGTCACATCAGCACTTTATGCTTGAAGCTTTTGTCCTGTAACTTTGTCCTGCATCACATTGTAAGGAGGATCTCCTTGCCAGCCCTAAGGTCGGTTTTCTTTGCCTTTTTCATGAGCAGGGCGTCCTACGGTACAGCCCTGCGAGGTGGATTGGGATAAATGTTGTACCATTAAAGTTGCAAAAAGCTCCAATGAGAATTATTTTCAGCTTGAATTTCAATGAAATTTGTAGAGGCTTATTCAAAAAGCTGGTCCCTTACCTTACCGGGCTTGTTTGTATGCAGCATCTTAGCATTCCTGAAGGAGAACTTGAGTATCTTCCAGTGCTGTAATGAGTTACACCACTACGAGACTCGTTCGCAAAATAATTTGCGTCCTTCAGTTAACTCGTCTTACTACATCAATGCGTTCAAATCCGAAGCAACATAGCTCTCGCTTCTTCAACCACCTACCCCAGTCTACCTGCGCAAACTAACAATGGGCGCATTCAAGAGGAAAATGAAGTCTCTGCTCACTGAGGCCGAATTATACTCCGTGCAAGAGTTTTGGATTATTCTGCGAATGCACCTATGTATTCGCTCAGAAAAAATTTGTTATAACACCCCCTCAAAATTTTTTCTTTTGCGTTTCAAGGTGTGTAGATTCCAAAAATGCAGTGTCCGTCCACTGTCCGCCGTATCATCCACGTCTACTTTATTTTCGGCCTAAAAAATTCGTTCTTTCGCAGACAGGCACCTTTTGGATCCTAGTTGTGTCCCGAACTTTTCACCCATACCCAAGGGTGTTACGTGTGAAAAATGGGTGTAAAAATAGTGTTTTTTGGTGTTTTAGTAACATGAGCTTGTGAGCGTTTCCATGTTTTTAAGGACGAGGAGACCGAATATGAAGCCCATTTTGACCTTAGAGTGGAAAATCGAGGTTGTAACGAAGTTTCAGCCTAAAATTTACGATAAATTATGGTCTAAAATCGTCGTTCTTCCGCAAACAGTTTGGGTCCCCATTTTGGAACACATTTGGGTCCTAGTTGTGTGCCGAACTTTTCACCCGGATACCAAGGGTGTCATGGGTGAAAATGGGTGTAAAAATAATGTTTTTTGGGTGTTCCAGCTTATGAGGTATGGTTTCCATGTTTTTTAGGACGAGGAGACCGAATATGAAGTCCATTTTGACCGAAGAGTGGAACATCGAGGTTCTAACGAAGTTTCAACCTTAAATTTACGTTAAATTATGGTCTAAAATCGTCGTTCTTCCGCACACAGTTTGGGTCCCCATGTTGGAACACATTTGGGTCCTAGTTGTGCTCCGAAGCACGGCAGCCCGACAGGAATACACGCAGCGGTGTTTGGGTGAAAAATGGGTTTTTCGAGTTTTTTTTCAGGTTTTAGTGAACATGAGCTTGTACTGTTTTCCATGTTTTTTAGGGCGAGAAGACCGAACACGAAGTTGATTTTGACCAAATAGTGAAGAACTGGGGTGTAACGAAGGTTCAGATCCCGAAATTCATTTTTTATGAGTTAAACCCTGGAAAATTGTCTAAAATCACCATAACAGTGTATAATGTAGTACAGCTGCTGAGTCACCCACTTAATTTATTTATAATATTGTACATATTCTGAAGATTGTAATACCAGCTCTGGCTCTACAATAAATAAAAACGTATCCATCTATCTATACAACAAGGTGCATTTATAATGAAGTGTGCTTCTTCAGAAACTTCCACACTCAAGTAGACACATTAAATGACTCCTACACAACTCCACCTCACGAACAGGGTAACGGCCAATGAGATATGGGTCTCGGATATGGTGTACATACCATAAACAGGTGATGAAAATGAATTTAAATATCATGACATCGCTTCCGACAGTGGACTTCAATGCAACATTACTGAGTAAGTACCAACATTTTCATACAGCTGGATTGGGAACAGGGTTTTCGACGGTGTCTTGAAAATATATTCTTTGATCCCCTCCCTGTGGTACATTGATGATCAAGATGAAGTTGTAATAGAATTAGGTACAATTTATCATATATAAACTGATGTTTACCTAGTCATATACAAAAAATAAGGAAACCCTCAAGTATTAGGAATCGCAGAAGAGACCCGGGAGTCACTCACTACCCACACAGGCTTCGTAGGTAGGTCCTACCATGCAATCATGGCACAGTGCACTGACTAGACGTGCACAGTGCACTGATGACGTGCACAGTGCACTGACTGGACGTGCTCAGTGCACTGACTAGACGAACAGCCTGTGTTCAGATGGTGTAAACTTTAGTACCTACTTCGCACGTCGACAAAATGTTGCTTATATCAAGGCTCAAGCTGGGCTTCAATATTCACCTTTTGTCATCCAACACACTCTTACTGAACGACACAAAAACACACCCTTGGACGAACAATAGCCGAGGACTCTGCCGGATTCGCATTATGATATTGAACTTCAACAAGGAGCGTGACCGCCAGCTCAACGCGCTAGCCAGCCGTTTATCGCCGGGAGAAGCGAAGGAAAAAATTATGAAATCCACCGAGAAGTGGAAAAAATAACAAATGGCATAGAAAAACCTGTCCAGGAACGCAAGCTGAGCCATTACACGGATATCCACCTTCTTGCAGCATCAATTTCAAGGTTGACTGCTTTTCTCATAACTTTAGGTACCTAGGTCATAAATAAGAAGATTCCCTCTATTTCATATTCTTAGCGGATGGTGACAATGGATAAAACTGTTTCTATATTAAGTGGCTGGGATGAAATACACAGTCATCTCGCGAAACAGAAGATTGAGGGTGGTTTTCGATCAGCCCATTAGAGGTCATAAGGTAGGATTGAAATCAGTATCAACAAGACATGCATAGTAATAAGAGTTTGGCGAAATATTCACCAAAATATACTTACTGGACTCACAATATTCTTCTGCAGTAACTAGAGAAATTGCTAACTTCCAGACCATGAACTTTCACTGAGCGAAACGGGCACTTGACTTGCGTTGATCACCAGTTGTTCGCGATATTTACGAGTCCTTTCTCGTGGATAACAACACAAGCTGATCTCAACCAGGTCGAAAACAGTATTTGAAGAACTCCAGAAAGCACTACAGAACACATCAACGCAATAATTTTGAAACGAAAAATAAGAAAATAAGGCGTTGAAACGCAAGTTCGAGCTACGAGCTTGCCTCCGTCTTCCGAGGTCCGAGCGTCGCTAGTCGCGGTCGAGGACAGGAAATGAGAGCCCAGGTGGGGGTGGTTGTGTGTCTGTCTCATTGGTGGCGTGGTGTCGGACAGCGAAGTGTTTTGCTGCGCAGCGTTCACAAGAAAGTGAAGCTACCTAGTCCCTTCTTGCAACACCAACATTCGCTTCTTATAAGGGGATTTTTTTTCAGGAGTGGTGTAACTTCTAATGGCATGCTTTTGACAAACTGGCGAACGTCAGTGGGGGTGAATGGTGTATATATATTTATGTACCTTGGTACCTACTTGGTTGCAATTTAGGGTTTTTGAGGTACATTTTTCTCAGAGGTACATTTCTGATCAACCCCTTATTTTGACATTTCGTTCAGAAGCAAAATTAACTGAATTTAATTTTCATAATGTGTAATACGTTCGGTGACTGGACTGTCGATAAAACAAAGGAGGACATAATCTATCCATCAGCAAAAACTGATTATCAATAGCCTATACAAATTCAATTAGTGGGGTCAGTGGTGGAAGGGGGGAATGAAGATTACACAAACAAGTAAATCACACTTCTGGAAAAATAATTTTTATTTTATTTAGAAACACGAGTTACAACGAAGGATGTGATAAAAATATAACATTTAAGAATATACATTTTAAAGTAGATACCAAATAAATAAGCAATTGAAAAAGCAAGTTGGTAGGTAACTAAATTATCTATACTCATTTCATACAACATTTCAGCTCGATCCGTTATGTCTGATACCCAAACCACCCTCAGAATCATAGAAGAAGCTTCGTTGAAGAAGATAATGCAGTGGGCGACGGAGAGAGTGAAAGTCAAGATGCAGCAACACCGAATCAACTTGATCAAGATGAGGTAATCTGCTCCTCACACCTTGAGCCTACTTTGGACAAAACCAGCGTTCCTTAAACTCCTATAAATGGCTTCCCAAGCCTTTCAGAAAGATACTGCCCTGACCTCATCCTGCTAAGAAGAAATCTAAGGGGAAAAGTTATCAAGGGTGCTTAACTCTAAGGCTTGGAGGGAGTACCTTGTACCTACATGAAAAAAATAATTTGAAGAGAAAGATTTCTGGTAGAGTGGGGAGAAAGAAAATTAATCGGAAGTACTTACCTACCTAGTTGTCATCCACCGAAATAGAATTAAGTCCGTCTGTAGAGAGTGGAGAATATTGCATGCAGCCAGTAGTAGGTATCCGAAAATGAAATGGAAGTCGATTCACAAATTCCCAAAGTAATTTCTATTGAACTTCAGGTTATGCTCAATGAAACAGGAGAATATTTATGTTGAATAACCCATTTCCATAACGTGGCCAATCCCCCTGAAGAACCGTCTTCCCTCAGTAGTTGACACCGCCAAGCAACAGCTACAGTACCTAGTGATCAATCCATAGACAATGTAGAGGTTGGAAAAAATTGAAAACTGACAGACTCAACAGAGAAAGCGAATGTGATTCGCAGGCCACAAAAACAAACCAGAAGAAGAAGCAAATCGAGAGTTAATAAATAATAGTCTTTACTTTGAAATTCAGAGGTAATTTGGGGTCTTTACCTTGAAATTCGGAGGTAATAAAAATAGACTACCTTGAAATTCAGAGCTAATTTTGGGTGTCTCGAAATTCAGAGGTAATTTTGGGTCTTCACCTTGAAATTCAGAGTTAATCGTCTACGGACTTCAAAAATGTCCATTTACATTCCCGACGCCTCACGGGCAGGCTATGTGGTGTCAGACTGACATCAGGGAGTGGCACCACACGTATTTATGTGTTGCGTACCTATCGTTGATCATGGATTTTGGAATATTCTCCGGTTTCAGACTGTCTCGTATGCTATGAAAGAGGTATTAAGTACATTTATGGTGCCACCGTTCGACATCGTTACCGTCAAAACTCATCCATTTCGAAACAAATGCGTGTTATTAAAGAGTCGACGGGAGGGGGTCTCGACTGATGTTACGATACGGGACGGCGCGGCGCTCCACCCCGTCTCCACTATCCGAACCTCGTATCGTATCACTCCTTTGATGCGACGGGGAAAAACCGCCAACGGAGCGATCCGCCCCGAACCCGATCCCGAACAGGTGCGTACCAAGTTTTTAATTGATTTTTGTTACGGAACGGTGTTACGGTACGGAAGTTTGATACAAGTGGATACCCGGCTTAACAAAAATCAATTGAAAACGTGATACGCACCTGTTCGGGATCGGGTTCGGGGCGGATCGCTCCGTTGGCGGTTTTTCCCCGTCGCATCAAAGGAATGATACGATACGGGGTTCGGATAGTGGAGACGGGGTGGAGCGCCGCGCCGTCCCGTATCGTAACATCAGTCTAGACCCCCTCCAGTTGACTCTTTAAAAACACGCATTTGTTTCGAAATGGATGAGTTTTGACGGTAACGATGTTGAATGGTGGCACCATAAATGTACTTAATACCTCTTTCATAGCATACGAGACAGTCTGAAACCGGAGAATATTCCAAAATCCATGATCAACGATAGGTACGCAACACATAAATCCGTGTGGCGCCACTCCCTGATGTCAGTCTGGCACCACGTAGCCTGCCCGTGAGGCGTCGGGAATGTAAAAATGGACATTTTTGAATTCCGTAGACGATCAACTCTGAATTTCAAGGTGAAGACCCAAAATTACCTCTGAATTTCGAGACACCCAAAATTAGCTCTGAACTTCAAGGTAGACTATTTTTATTACTTCCGAATTTCAAGGTAAAGACCCAAAATTACCTCTGAATTTCAAGGTAAAGACTATTATTTATTAACTCTGAATTTCAAGGTAAAGACCCAAACTTTGATCAAGATTATGCTGTGACGCGGTTTTTGACGCCACGGCACAGTTTCCTGGCGCCATTTTAATGCCGAACGGTGGCACCAAAATGTGCAAGAGAAGAATGACGTGAAAGTTGGGTACCTATTTGTATTAGAGGTATTCTGGTCCGTAGACTTTTTTTATAGAGCCCACTGACTTGCTTAAATGCCATGTCTGCCATGAGACCAGTCCCACCGTACGATTCGGGGTTCCGCCAAACATTCAGCATCCACCAGCGAGGTGGTTTGCGGGTCTTTTGTTTTTCTTTGGTTAACAAGTGGATAAAAATGTACGCAGCAGCGACTTGTTGCAACGAGGACATTTTCACGGCTGATCGGATCGCTCCGAGTTGATACGGAACGCAGTGATGATACAGGTGATTTTTCTAGTTTGATACGATACGTTGTTACGGTACGGTGTTACAGAACGGTGTTATGGTACGGAAGGTTGATACAAGTGGATACCCGGCTTTAAGGAACCACCATGGATGCTCTACTAGAATTTTGAATATCCATAGCCAGAGAAATCTGGCTTGTGGCTGTTGAACTTTGTGAAAAATGCTAGGTAGGTACAGCGTACTGAGGGAAATTCAGATGTCAACTGAACAATGGATGGTGTTTTTTACTCTAGTGTTTTTGGGTGCCAGAGAAGTGGCCCAAGTGGCCTTATGGCCGCAACACCCCTGGGTATAGGTATATGTTTTTTGAGATGATCTTGCAGTTTATTTAGATTTTAAAGCCGCTCGATATGTCCTTCTCATGGTTCTGGAGCTTTCCCCCTGAATGTAAAATACAATTTTTCTCAATACTGTATTGTAAAATGGGGATAAGCCCCTAAATGCCTAATCTCACCCAGTGCTCACTCGAATACCACCAATAATGTGCGTCACTTACCTCCCATTTACGTTTCTCAGATTGAGGACAATTTATAATCAGGGGGTTACCACCAATAATATGTGCCCCTTGCCTCCCATTTGCGTACCTATCTCGGATTGAAGATTGGACAGATTCGTGTCATTTACCCCCTCACTGCAGAATTTCACCCTGAATGCGAAATTCACATCTTCCTTTTCACTCTTCAGAAAGCCATTCTGAACGTAATCCACTGCCGATCTAAAATATATAAGTGTTCACCTTAAAACAGCTATATGCTAAGTCATCTCTAATGTTTTATCATAAACGTCAAACAGAGTTCAAAACGATATTGGGAGTGCCTCTTCATGGCATAAGAACCTCGTCATTGGCCTTCATTCCTTCACATTCATCAAAGATATTCAAAACGAGCAATCACACACACATATTATACATATTTATATTATAATATTATAGTTTGGCTTATATTCTCCGCAATGTTCCCAGCCTCATTCGTTTAACTCAGTTATAATATTCCCGTAGTATATATCCAAAAGCGCTATTTTTTTCATGGCTCATAAGAGTTGGAAACCTACAGCTCGGAAATTCTTTTAAAAACAGTTCTTAATAACTATTCACACTTAAACCAGTAGATATAATATAACGTAATAATTTGTTAAGACAACAGTAATCGTGGCACCTCTAATGTGACTCCCCCACACAGCACAGAGATCGCTCCATTCTCCATTGTGTGTTGGCAGTTCTTCACACATCTCTGCACAAATTAGTTCAATAATTTTGAAACAGGCATATTCATGTTGCATAGGTATTTAACAATATTATGTAAGTATAAAAGTTATTTTGAGAAGAGCAAATATAATTTCATTATTGCCTTTTGGTGGGGGTGTTGCTTACCTTTTATTTGCTTACTGGATCCACTCTACACTAGATGGCGCTAAGAATAATTGTATAACTCGGTGGAGATTGATGAGACGAATCCAATGGTAACTACCAAAAACTCAGTTTTGGAAAAGATGTCGGTTACTTTCTATTTGCATTCGTGCAAATTCCGTCCAGCTGTCAATCGGAAGCAGTAGTTTGTTGATGTTTACAACAGCAAAAACTCTTCAGATGCAGCTGAGGCGAAGAGATCAATATGATATCCTTTTAGTTGACATAAAATCCGTGAGATGGTTCAGGTGTACAACTCTGCTCGGGAAGCGGCAGGTTGAAGAGGAGACCCGTAGTAAGTATTACTTTCATCGAAACAGGTTTTACACGAAAATCGAGTAGCGTGGGAGAAGGGGTAGTAGAAATAGAATGTTTGTTTCTTGTGTAGGTACAGGCCAATAATATTGTTGATTTGAATGTCGGTTAGTGTAAGGCCCGTATTTATGAACGCTCCTTGAAGTGAAGGCGACCTCCAGAAACCTCCCTTAACGAAATTGGTATTTATGAACCTCCCTTGACTTGAACGGAACCTTGAATGTGAAGGGATCCTTGACAAATCGTCGAGGTGACCTTGAGATCAATGAGATTGGCATTGATAAACCTCCCTTGACTTTAAGGGAACCTTGAATCTCAAGGGATCCTCGGTGAAAAGCCTCCCTTTAGTCAAGGTTGGTCGCGAGGTACCTTGAGGCTCCCTTGAAAGTAATAATAATATTATTTAAATAATAATTGTATCGTATACTCATCTGAAAAAATGCATAAATATTGGTAGGTAATACATTGGTGATTAGTGAAGTAAAATGATATTATTATTATTGAATAACCAAACTACTTCGTTGTGCTACACATGTGGGAATTGAAATGGCCCATTCACACATTCGTTCGATGGTTTCATTAGTTAAGGAAATTTTAACTCCTGTAATGTCACTCAAATGTCGCATACTCCTTTTTCCAGTTCGCTCACCAAATATAAATAGGTACATTTTCGTTATTGGCTAGGTACCTACCTACTTGTACGTGCTGTTAACCAAACAAAAAGAAAAAACGCTGCAAAGTCGGTGCCACATGGGTTTATAATTCTACTGGACATGCGTACAGAATACAGAAATTTTGGCTGTTCATTTAGTGCTTTCATGTTCAATAATTAAAATAGCATTTTTGATGGTTTTCACCAATTTTGGCCCCCAAAAACACGAATTAGGCTGTTTTGTTTTTTAACAGATTATTTTTCATCATTGATAGTATCATTTAATTGTCTTGATTCACCTGTTGATACTACTTCTAGTGTTATTATACAAATGTTATTGGAAATTTCAGACGTTTTCCGATATTTTTGACTAAAAAAAAGAAAAGGATTTCGGGAGCTTAACCTTCATTACAACCTCAATTCTTCACTCTTCGGTCAACCTAATATTCGGTCTTCTCGCCCTAAAAAACATGGAAATCGATATCTCATGTTCACTAAAACCTCAAAAATCCCTCGAAATCCCTATTTTTACACCCATTTTTCTCCCATAGCACCCCTGGGTGTATTCCGATCGGGCTGCCGAGTTTCGGAGCACAACTAGGACCCAAATGTGTTCCCAAATGGGGACCCAAACTGTGTGCGGAAGAACGACGATTTTAGACCAAAATTTAAGGCTGAAACTTCGTTGGAACCTCAATTTTCCACTCACTGGTCAAAATCGACTTCATATTCGGTCTTCTCGTCCAGAAAACATGGAAAACGATACCTCAAAAGCTCGTGTTACAAAAACACAAAACGAACCTATTTGTATACCCAAATCGTACCTATTTGTATACCCAAATCACTCATAACACCCCTGGGTATATTCCGATCGGGCTGCAAAGTTTCGGGATACAAGTAGGGCCCAAATGGAGCATGTGTACGAAAGAACGAATTTTTTAGACCGAAAATGAAGCCGGTACACGTGATACGGCGGGCGGCGTACTGCGGACGGACATTGCATTTTTGGAATCTAAGCACCCTGAAACGTAAACGAAAAAATTTTGAGGGGGGTGCTATACAATTTTTTGCTGAGCGAATACATAGGTGTATTATTCACAGAATAATAAACTAAAACGGCTGTCTTACGGACACCTAGGGATTATACTTAGCTAAATATACATTTCATTTTGTAACTATTTTAGTAAAACAACATGTCATACTTTGCAGAGTCTGCTCTGGAGTCTAGAACGAAAATACGAAAAATTTTGAAATACCTGCCTACCTATATAAGATTTTAAAAGTTTCAGAGACTAGGCTGGGAGGTATGCAATGCAAAATCACCTATGCACTGGAAAATTACTGCGAACCTACCTACATAATGTTATACAGTTAGTGGAGTTTTTATTGCTAGTTTCAACTACACAGTATTGGTATTATTTTTTCCGTGGCTCCTTCATCCACAGCATTAAAAAGAAAACCACACCGCACTTCTTTCGAAACATGTTTGAAAATGGAGTGAGGTTAGGACCGCCTGTTCAGTGAGAACATCAAATCTTTGGTCATCCATTCAGTTCGGATGTGTTCAGTTTAAAGATCCGTTCAGTTCGGAAACTTTCAGTGCTGAACACCACATCCCTACATTATTCCATTTAAAAAAAATGTTATAAATATCATGGAAAGCCACCTGAAATAAAAGTCACTACGAATAGCCTGCAAATGACGGTTCCTGGTGCGTTCTTATTGGTTGCCTGTTATCTCTTCCTTGACCTTGATTCGAAAGTGCTCCTCGAGTAAGGCCTCCTTGAAGAATGTTCATAAATACAAAATATTTTCAAGGCAGTGACAGCAGTTAAGGATTCCTTATTCAAGGCTTCCTTGATGTCAAGTGAAGGAGCAGTTCAAGGAGCGATCATAAATACGGGCCTAAGTGTATGTTGACTGTGCTACTAGGAAGTTTTTATTATGCGCGGATCCAAGGGGGGGTCACAGGGGTCATGACCCCCCCCCCCCCCCCCCAGAATCAGCCTGCATTTCAAAAAGCAGAGCTGAACGAATTGTTCACAAACCCGAAAACAAAAAAAAAACCAAACGAAAACGAACCCAGTTTTTGTGAAATCAAAAACCAGAAACAAACCAAACGACCAAAGTCAACTTACCATATTGTTAACTGGAAACAAAATATAACAATAATTACGATTACACTTTTTATAGAATACTGATTTTTTTCTGTATTTGGTTTGTAGCAACACTTGTGATTTGTTTACATTTGTATAAGTTCCAACTGGGACGATCATTTATTACACAAAATCTAATTTTCTATTTTGTTTCGCAATATCTGTTGATTAACGCATCGATGTCCAATTCGATTTCGCGATGAATGTGTAACAATGCAAGCCCAATTCCAATGTCCTCGCCACTAATTACTGTAATTTCTAATTACACACTGAAAACAAAAAAGAACTATAAAAAATCTAAAAAGATTCGATCAAAAATGTCAAAATTAGTCGAATTTAATCGTACACTTGGTCCTACCAATGTTACTTTATATACAATTGTCAACAAATTTACCTTGGTGTATCCGTCAAATTACACCTTGTTTATTTCTTCTTATTTTTGTTAATTATTATCTTGGTTTTGTTTCGTTCTCGTTTTCTTTCCTGCCAAATTCAGTAAAAACGATACTGAATTCACTGAGATCAACAATAGATTGTTGTGGTTTTAATGTTTTGATATGCAAACTCTGAAGTTAGCTACGCTGCCATAAAATGCCCCAATTTGTTTGAAAACACATTAGGACACTTTTTTAGAAGAAAATTGAAAATAAATACATTTATCAGTTGAATAATTAATAGATATTGAAAAATATTTTTTACATAAACAATGAATTTTATAAATAAATACAATTAATTTTGTAAGTAGACAAATTGGACGAGTTTAGGCATAAGGTTGAAAATTCGGTTTGTATTGTTCTTTTGGTTATTTTGTTATTTTTTATATTGTTCTACCCTGTGACCCCCTCCGGAAAAAAATTCTGGATCCGCCCCTGTGGTAGGTTGTCTACTAGGTAGGTAACCGGTTTGGGAATACTGCTTGTGATGCAGTTTATAAGCTGAAGACTGCGTCACAGGTTTGTTCGGACTAGCTTATTCTGACGGTTACCTGACTCCTAGAAAACAGTAAGAAGCCACCCATGATCCAACAGCATGTTGACGAGCGTCGAGCGAGTGAGAAGGGTTTGAGTTTGATAATTAATCGCTGGGCAGTGCATCGAGAAGGCAGTGCACGGTCAGTTTCTCGTCCGTCCTGTCTTCTGTCTACTGAAATGACGATCAGAAAACTGGTTTTGGACAAAAACTGCGAACAGCCGGTCGTGGATACTATACCTACAGTCTGAAAAGTGTCCGAGAATCAGTGTGAAGTGTGAACTGCCGAACGCCTTTCTGACGGTCAGATAACCGTCAGATGGTCACTGCAAACAAACCAAAAGTTTGATTTGAATAGATGTAAAACTCAAGTGACTTACTTAGGTACCACCTACCTACTAAAATAACCACAGAATTTATGGAGTTCTACCAGACTTACACCTTCGGCAACAAGTAATTATGATAATTTTGCTGTAAGTACCAACTTTCAGCGCTGAATCTCATGGTGGACAGTACCTACGAGTTATTTCTAGTTTTGCAACTGAGGTAAGCGGAATGCTATTATCTACAGTCAAATAAAATTCGGGGCGACATGGAATAGATAACAGTTCCAAAATGAGAAACTAACTTCACCACGCAATTCAGCGTAGATAAAATGTTGCATGAGGTGGAATTTTTAGGGCCGAACCCACTATTCTGCTACATGGTTGAACAAATCGAGTTAGGGTTTATTTTCTCATGAAGTTTTCATTGGGTTTTTCATTCATTAACAATTAATAATAAAGTTAATAAGTTAAGCTTTAATAATAAAGTTTTACATTGAAAAATGAATGCATACTCATACATAACGAGAAAGGAAAACAAATATATAGGTACTTACCTAGGTAATTAAAGTAATAATAAAGTTCCAGTGTGGTAATAAAGTAATAGTAGGTGTATTTGGCGGCAGGCCGACCATTGCGTCCCGACTGGCTGCTCATGTTCGCCTGAAAGGCCGGTCATGAGAATATTCTATTCTAACGTGACAGTGAATATTTATCACATCGCACGTTTTTAGTTAATCTACATTGGTATAATATAAAATACCATTGTCAGCCTACCGAAGAATTATTTCAGGATAATATTACAAAATGAACTATACCTACAATAAATCACTTCTTTCGTATTTGAAACTTTTTTGTTTGTTTGGGTGCTTGTTTTTCAAAATTATTGACAAGGCAAGACAAGGCATGACATTATTTCTTTAATTCGTCACAATCACATCAGAAAACAAGAAAGAACAAAGAAAGTTCAACCAAAAACCTATTGAGTTAGGTTGGTTGGTTGCTTGGTCGGGTTAACATTTTGTTGGCCCTTCCTGCTAAATGGAGGACAGCTGATTCTCACTGAGAGCTAGAGGTGGTGGTACATCAACTTTCTTTAATATGTTGAAGTGGTTGGTCTCCCAGCAATCTAGTTAGAGGTACTGTGAACAGTACCTACTAGGTGTTGAAACTGATAAAATGTGAGGTATAACAAAAAGTATCGGCTCCGATACTGGGAAAAAAGTATCGTTACTACGATATATATCAGGAAAAAAGCAGTATCGATATGTATCGATACTTTTGGGACATCCCTAGTAAGAAGTAATATCACCATACCTTCTGGAAGAGCCCGTCGTCACTAGCTGGCTGAGTACTGGTGGCGAGCGCATTCGATGTAAGGACATCAATCAAGGACGGATCCCCCCAGGAAGGTATGGTAATATAAATATATAACTTGCATAGGAACTTTATTTTTATTGTTTATTCAGCAAATACTTTATAGAACAGATATAATGATCTTCAGAGAGTCTATATACATAATACAAGATCTAAACTTATGTTGGTTTATGAGCCTAAGGTCAGTGACCCGTCCAGGCTCGTCTGTTCCACCGCTATTTATTACTGCGTATCTATGTACCAGCAGTTTCATTGACAAAACACACCGTAAGTGTTTGGAGAATGAGTTACATTGATCAAGAACGAACAGTATTTACAGGTTATTCCTAAGTAATTAGTAAATACACTTAATGCTACGAAGGCTGATTTGTATTTTTATCCTAATTTAAACTTATTTATAACAACACTTTCGTTATTTTCAAGTTCAAAATATTCTAGAACTAGTTTTTTAAATTTTCCTGTTGATGTTGAAGTCTTGGTTAGGAGCGGTAACTGTTCAAATAGGGCTGGAGCTAGCCATGGAAATGGAAAATCATTATGTGCCTGTGGTAACTGGAGGACATAGTTGGCATTTGTTCGCGTCGGTCTAATCACCGCTTGCTTAGTAAATAAATGCAGGTGTTTATGTACATATAAAACAGTTTTGTGAATACAAGCCATTCTGGGAGTGAGAACACCGAAGTGTTTGTATAGGTAACTAGTTGAAGTACGTTTATGTGAATCAGTTGCAATTCTCAAAACGGTATTCATTGCTATGTTTATACTATTAACTACTATTAACTACTATTATTTAACTATTAACTATCAACCATTTCAACCATTCCACCACCACTTCAAGCATTCTGTGAAACCACACCGACGTAATTTAGCTGGCAAACCTACAAAATTTTGAACCCCATAGATTTTTTTTTTTTGCTGCCAGTTGGCAAAATCAAATGCGATCGAGCTTAAAATCGTTAGGCATGATCTAGACATCCTAACAGACATTTTGGTACCAACCTCAACACGTTTGGTCGATTTTTACGGCAGTTATCTTTGAAAATCGAAAAATGAGTTTAACGACCTGAACAAAACTCAAAAAGAAAATCTGAAAAAGACAGTATTTTGAGGAATATTTTAGAGGTAGCACAGACCATTATTTGTACACGTGAACTCAACTAACACTAGTCAAACCTACAGAAATGATGGCTTTTCATTTCTTGTTTATTTTATGTGAAATAATTGGAAATGCTATTTTTGGTAGTTTCCACAAATTTTGGCCCACAAAAACACGAATTAGGCTCGAATTTATTAAACAAATTATGTTTCATCATTGACAGTGCAATTTAAATGTCTTGACCTGTTGATACTACTTCTAGGGTTATTATACAAATTTATGGTGATTTCAGACATTTTTCCAGGTTTTTGACTGATAAAAATGAGTTTTGGGAGCTGAACCATCGTTACAACCTCAACTATTCACTCCTTGGTCAAAATCAACTTCATACTCGGTCTTCTAGCCGTAAATAACATGGAAAACGATACCTCACAAGCTCATGTTCACTAAAACCTAAAAAAACAACAACAAAACGAAAAATCCTATTTTTGACCTATTTTCCCCCCGTAACACCCCTGGGTGTTTTCCGCTCGGGCTTCGGAACACAACTAGGACCCCCCAAATGGGAAACCAAAATGTGTGCGTAAGATCGACGATTTTAGACCAAAATTTAACGTAAATTTAAGGCTGAAACTTCGTTAGAACCTCAATTTTCAAATGTTTGGTCAAAATCGACATCATATTCTGTCTCTCCTCGTCCTGAAAAATATGGAAAACTATGGCCTCACAAGGTAATATTACTAAAACACCAAAAAACCCTATTTTTACACACATTTTTATCCCACAGCACCCTTGGGTATATTCCGATCGGGCTGAAAAGTTTCGGGACACAACTAGGGCCCAAATGGAGCTTGCGTGCGAAAGAACGAATTTTTTAGACCGAAAATGAAGAAGATTTGGATGATAAGGTGTACGACAGACGGACATTGCATTTCGGTTTATTAATTCGCTCAGCAAAAAGTTTTTATAACACTCCCTCAAGATTTTTTCTTTTACGTTTCAAGGTGCGCAGAATCCAAAAATGCAATGTCCGCCCGCCGTATCATGCATAACTACTTGATTTTCGGTATGAAAAATTCGTTCTTTCGAACACATGCTGCATTTGGGCCCTAGTTGTGTCCCGAAACTTTGCTGCCCGATCGGAATACACCCAGGGGTGTTATGAGTGAAAATGTGTATGAAAGTAGGTCCTCTTTGTGTTTTAGTAACATGTTAGTAACACGAGCTTTTGAGGCTTTTGTTTTTGGGACGAGAAAACCGAATATGAAGTTGATTTTGACCAAAGATTGAAGAACCGGGTTGTAACGACGATTCAGCTCCCAGAATTCATTTTTCATCAGTAAAAAACCTGGGAAGGAAATTGTCTGAAATCACGATCAATTTGTATAGTAACACCAGAAAAAGTATCAACAGGTGAATCAAGACAATTAAATGCACTATCAACGATCAGAGAAAATTAAAAAAAAAACGCTGCAAAGTCCTTGTCACATGGGTTTATTATTCTACTGGACATACCTACAGAAATATTGGCTGTAAATTTATTGTTTATTTCATGTGACATAATTGAAATAGCTATTACTGATGGTTTCCACCATTTTTGGCCCCTAAAACCCAAATTAGGTAGTTCCGCTCCTCTTTTGGTTTATTATTCTGTGAATAATACACCTATGTATTCGCTCAGCAAAAAATTTTTATAACACCCCCTCAAAATTTTTTCTTTTCCGTTTCAAGGTGCGTAGATTCCAAAAATGCAATGTCCGTCCGCCGTACGCCGTACGCCGTCCGCCGTACGCCGTATCACGTGTACAGGCTTCATTTTCGGTCTAAAAAAGTCGTTCTTTCGCACACATGCTCCATTTGGGCCCTAGTTGTGTCCCGAAACTTTTCAGCCCGATCGGAATATACCCAGGGGTGTTATGAGTGAAAATGTGTATAAAAATAGGTACTTTTTGCGTTTTAACAACATGTTAGTAACATGAGCTTTTGAGGTATCTTTTTCCATGTTTTTGAGGACGAGAAGACCGAATATGAAGTCGATTTTGACCAAAGACGCGGAAATTGAGGTTTTACCAAAGGTTCAGCTCCCAAAATTGGTTTTTTATGAGTCAAAAACCTGGAAAACTGTCTGAAATCACCATCAATGTGTACAATAACATTGGAAAAAGTGTAAACAGGTGAATCAAGACCATTAAATGCCACTACCAATGATCAAAGATGATCTTAAAAAAAAGAAAAAAAAGCGTATGTACCTATTTCATGTTTTGGGGGCCAAAATTGGTGGAAATCATCAGAAATAGCTATTTCAATCATTCCACATGAAAGAAGCAATACATTTAACAGCCAACAAAAATCTCTAGAACTCCAATAGAATAATAAACCCATGTGACAAGGACTTTGCAGCGTTTTTCTTTTCCGTTTCAAGGATTCCAAAAAAGCAATGCCCTACGCCGTATCACGTGTACAGGCTTCATTTTCGGTCTAAAAAAATCGTTCTTTCGCACACATGCTCGATTTGGGCCCTAGTTGTGTCCCGCAACTTTTCAGCCCGATCGGAATATACCCAGGGGTGTTATGAGTGAAAATGTGTGTAAAAATAGGTACTTTTTGTGTTTTAGTAACATGTTGGTAACATGAGCTTTTAAGGTATCGTTTTTCATGTTTTTGGGGACGAGAAGACCGAATATGAAATCGATTTTGACCAAAGAGTAGAAAATTGAGGTTCTACCAGATGTTCAGCTCCCGAAATTGATTTTTTATGAGTCAAAAACCTGGGAAATCGCCTGAAATCACCATCAATTTGTAGATTAACACTGGAAAAAGTGTCAACAGGTGGATCAAGACGATTAAATGGCACTACCAATGATCAAAGATAATTTGAAAAAAAAAAAAAATTAAAAGGAGCGTACCTACCTACCTAATTTGAGTTTTGGGGGCCAAAATTGGTGGAAACCATCAGAAATAGCTATTTCCATTATTTCACATGACAGAAACAATAAATGAGCAGCCAATATTTCTGTAGGTATGTCCAATAGAATAATAAACCCATGTGACAAGGACTTTGCAGCGTTTTGGTTTATTATTCTGTGAATAATACACCTATGTATTCGCTCAGCAAAAAATTTTTATAACACCCCCTCAAACTTTTTCCTTTTCCGTTTCAAGGTGCGTAGATTCCAAAAATGCAATGTCCGTCCGCCGTCCGCCGTATCACGTGTACAGGCTTCATTTTCGGTCTAAAAAAATCATTCTTTCGCACACATGCTCCATTTTGGCCCTAGTTGTGTCCCGAAACTTTTCAGCCCGATCGGAATATACCCAGGGGTGTTATGAGTGAAATGTGTGTAAAAATAGGTACTTTTTGCGTTTTAGCAACATGTTGGTAACATGAGGTTTTGAGGTATCGTTTTTCATGTTTTTGGGGACGAGAAGACCGAATATGAAGTCTTTTTTAACTAAAGAATAGAAAATTGAGGTTCTACCAGATGTTCAGCTCCCGAAATTGATTTTTTATGAGTCAAAAACCTGGGAAATCGTCTGAAATCACCATCAATTTGTAGAATAACACTGGAAAAAGTGTCAACAGGTGGATCAAGACGATTAAATGGTACTATCAATGATCAGAGATAATTTATTTAAAAAAAAAAAGAGGAGCTCCTTATTCGTGTTTTGGGGGCCACAATTGGTGGAAACCAGTATTTCGATTATTTTATATGAAAGTAACAATAAATGAACAGCCAACATTTCTGTAGGTATGTCCAGTAGAATAATAAGCCCATGTGACAAGGACTTTGCAGGTTTTTTTTTTTCAATTTATCTTTGATCATTGGTAGTGCCGTTTAATCGTCTTGATCCACGTGTTGTCACTTTCGGTTTATTATTCTGTGAATAATACACCTATGTATTCGCTCAGCAAACAATTTTTATAACACCCCCTCAAAATTTTTTCTTTTCTGTTTCAAGGTTTGTAGATTGCAAAAACGCGATGTCCGTCCGCCGTACGCCGTCCGCCGTACGCCGTATCACGTGTACAGGCTTCATTTTCGGTCTAAAAAAGTCGTTCTTTCGCACACATGCTCCATTTGGGCCCTAGTTGTGTCCCGAAACTTTTCAGCCCGATCGGAATATACCCAGGGGTGTTATGAGTGAAAATGTGTATAAAAATAGGTACTTTTTGCGTTTTAACAACATGTTAGTAACATGAGCTTTTGAGGTATCTTTTTCCATGTGTTTGAGGACGAGAAGACCGAATATGAAGTCGATTTTGACCAAAGACGCGGAAATTGAGGTTTTACCAAAGGTTCAGCTCCCAAAATTGGTTTTTTATGAGTCAAAAACCTGGAAAACTGTCTGAAATCACCATCAATGTGTACAATAACATTGGAAAAAGTGTAAACAGGTGAATCAAGACCATTAAATGCCAGCAAATGTGCCTTTTTACGCATACCCCTAAAAACCACACTCCAGTCAATGAAATCGACCTCCAGGCGATTTGACACTTCTTTATCACTCTGGTTTATTGAAAATGAGTATTTTCAGGTATAGGTAAATTTAAAGGTTGAGGCTGTAATAAGGGGGGGGGGGGATCTAGGTAACTACCACCTACCAGATATCTTGAAAAATGAAAACGTAGAAAGAGTAGCGATCTTGATTAGTTGTGGAGATGAGGAACAGTTGATCGGAGTTCCTCAACTCGAAAATAGTACTGGACTCTTGCAAGCCCAGGCGGTATTTGAAGCCATTCAAGAGTGGGGTGCAGCAGACAAAATTCAAGCAATTTGCTTTGACACCACAGCTGCAAATACTGGTCGGGTTAGGGGGGCTTGTGTTTTGCTGGAGCAATTATTGCAAAAAGAACTTTTGTACTTAGCATGCCGTCATCATATTTTGGAAATTATTTTGAAAGCCGTGTTTGATAGCAAGATAGGCTCGACCACTGGTCCTGAACCTAGCGTTTTCAAAAAATTTCAAGTTGGGTGGCCTAAGTTCGACCAAACTAAATATAAAACTAGTCTACATGATGATAATACGTGTATTAGATGCAAAATTAGTAACATTAATCAAGTTTCACTTTTTTTAATGGAACATTTGGAAACCCTGCAGCCCAGAGAGGATTACAAAGAGTTTCTTCAACTTTGTTTAGTGTTTATAGGGCTTCCTCCCCAAAACTTTTCTTTTAAAGCACCTGGTGCAATTCATCACGCCAGGTGGATGTCCAAAGCAATTTACTGCCTCAAAATTTATCTTTTTAGAGATCAATAATTATATTGTTATTAACTCAAAAAGAAATGAAAGGAATAGTAGAAATTTGTGTTTTTATAATAAATATTTACGCCAAGGCATGGTTCAATGCCCCTAAACCTGCTTTGGCCCCCCAAAAAAGGTCTGAAAATGTTGAAAACATTAGTAGAGTATAGGAAAATTGACACAGAAATAGCAGATAAGGCTTTGTCAAAATTTGTAAACCATCAGCTCAGAGAAAATAGCTTTCTCGTTTTTCGACCACACTTTAGACTACTTATTAGAAATTGGTTCAAGTTCAAAACTTATTAGTATATCCCCGTTGGTTATCCCATATGATTACTGTGTGACGTATGTTTACGTTGAATAAAAAAAGTTTATTGCTTGTTCTGAAAAACTCTAACGAGGTGAAATTTCATTTCTCGATATAATTCATCTCGATGATGAGGATGTGGTAATTTTGACTGTCTACGTGGATGATCTTGTTCTGGCATCGAAGAACGTGACAAAATTAAACACATTGAAGGACAGGCTAATGAATGAGTTCAAGATGAAAGATATGGGGCGAATTCATACTGCCTTGGCCTAGAGTTTGACTATGAGCCTGAAAAAGGGGTGGTACACATTTCTCAAAAGAAATACACTCAGGAAATTCTGAAGAAATTCAAGATGGAATCCTGCAAGCCCTTGAGTACACCCCTGGACATATGAGGTTTGAAGAGCCAGCAAACCCGCCAACTTCTGAAGAGAGCAATCTACCATATCGAAATTTGATAGGTTCGCTTTTGTACCTGACAATGGGATCACGCGTTGACATAACGTATGCTGTTAATTTTCTCAGCCAGTTTAATTCAAAGTATACAGAGAAATGCAATGGAAGGCGGCGAAAGGGGTATTGCGCTATCTTCAAGGTACTCTTGAGTACAAACTCACTTACAAGAGGACGCGAGACCAGCTGACTGGGTACGCGGATGCGGACTGGGGTAACTGCAATATTGATCGAAGATCATATAGCGGATACATCTTTACCCTATCTGGTGCAGCAGTCACGTGAGCGTCGAAAAAACAAAGAACTATATAGCTCTCTCAAGTGTGGAAGCCGAATACCTGAGTCTATCGGAAGCTGCGAAAGAGGCGCTGTACATGAGAAGATTGCTAGACGACATGGGATTTCCAATAACTGGGCCGATGAATCTGTACAATGACAGCCAGGGGGCGCAAATGTTGATTGCCAACCCTGTCTACCATTCACGGACCAAACATATTGATATTCGGAACCAGTTCATTAAACATCAAGTGGATGAGGGACTCGTCGAAATCAAATACCTCAAGACAGAAGAGATGCCTGCTGATTTCTTAACGAAACCCCTGAACAGAAAGAAACAACTGCTATGTTCTCTGAAGTCTGGAGTGGGCCCCTGATAAGTTTTGTCTTGAGGGGGCGTATTAGAAATTGGTTCAAGTTCAAAACTTATTAGTATATCCCCGTTGGTTATCCCATATGATTACTGTGTGACGTATGTTTACGTTGAATAAAAAAAGTTCATTGCTTATTCTGAAAAACTCTAACGAGGTGAAATTTCATTTCTCGATATAATTATAATATAGACGACAACATTAAAAAAAGTATGGCCATGAAATTATTTTCCCTAGGTGAACCCGATAGTGAAATTGGTGGTAAGGATAGAAAAGCGATTTTAGATTTTGCACATGTAGAGCAAATTTTGGATAAGCAACTTGATTTTTTTGTCACCTCTCAAACCTTGAATTTTTTCAAGCGGTTTTCCATAGAGACAGATTTTTTAAACACCGATACACGCTTATGGAACAAAAATCCTCATTATTTGCATGCTAAAAACATAGTGAACGGTTTAAGGGTAGTCAACGACACTGCTGAAAGAGGAGTGAAATTGATACAAGACTTCAACTTTTGCTTGACAAAAGACGAAGAACAGCGCCAATTTTTATTACAAGTTGTGTCAGAATATAGGAAAATTTACCCTGATGTCGATAAAGCCTCACTATCTAAGCCATTAAATGGCACCACCAATGATCAAAGATAATTTGAAAAAACCACAGTCATGCAGCATGGCTATAAGAGCGAATTTTCGAAGAAATAACTGATTTTATGTAAAACTGTTTTATCTCAAGAAATAACCACGTTCCTTCATCTTCAAAGTGCTCCAGTTTGAGAACGGAATGAGATATCGCAATTCTGATTTCACCATCGTGTTCAGCGTACAAAAACCTTTAAAATGAGGTGTCACTTGTCAGACTGTTTCATTTTGGGAATTTTTGGGTAATTTTTTCCCCCTAAAACTCCCTAAAACTTCCCCTTAGAGTGACCCGATTCTGCCCATCCACGAACTTAGCCTGTCGATTGCCAAGACAGATTTTTCATGCAAATTTGAACTTTTTATCTCAATTCTGTCGAGAGTTATCGTCTGGAATGACACATACATATATAAATATATAAATATATAAATATATAAATATAAATATATAGTCTTTCGGCAGTGAATTCAGGATGGTCTGAAACGGATTTTGGTATAAAAATCTTTCGGAAATTCGAGTTTTAAAAATTTTGGACCGAGAACAATAGCTTCCTTTTCTTCGAAAATTCGCTAAAAAAAGGAGCGTACCTAATTCAAGTTTTGGGGGCCAAAATAGGTGGAAACTACCAAAATAGCTATTTCATATATGTGATGAATTTAAAATTCTCATCACGGTGGCGTGGAAGGTGAGTGAGTGAATTTAGGTAAGGAGAGAGAAGGAGAAAAAATCGCAGGCGGCTGTAGTCAACCGAACATCTACGACTTTTGGAGGAGAGAGAGGTGGTGTGGAAAGAAGGTGAGGAAAAGTCGCAGGCGGCTGTAGTCAACCGAACATCTACGACTTTGGAGGAGAGAGAGGTGGATGAGGGAATTTCACCTAGGCGGCTGTAGTCAACCGTTCATCTAGGTGAAGGAGAGGAAAGGAGAGGTCCCTTGTCTAGGCGGCTGTATTCAACCGATCATCTAGACAAGGAGGAGGAGAGAGGAGAGAGGAGGTGAAATTCCCAGGCGGCTGTATTCAACCGATCATCTGGGAGGTAAGGTAAGAGAGAGAAGAGAGAGCTGGTTAGAGGAAGTGTCGAATGAAGCTTGAGCGCCAGGATCCGGGGTTTTATAGTACTTGGGGGCCTCTCCCTCCAGCTCCTTGCTGGGAGCTGGTAGTGGGGCCCCAGGTTGAGTAACCCTGGGTTCTGTCGCCTGTCCCCACTCATATCTTTATTTACGGAGCTTTAGTTTGGCGTTTGGATATTGGTGAGAACTTAATATGATAGGAGTGTTCCCGGGAGGGACTCACGACAGAGGTCCCCCCAGTTTGAACCAATATTGGTGCTGAAGGCGCAAGATGACAGGAGCTGAGGGCTACGGCAAACAAGAGGTGGTCGCTGAAGGCGCAAAATGACAGGAGCTGAGGGCTACGGCAAACAAGAGGAGGAGCTGAAGGCGCAAAGTGACAGGGGCTGAGGGCCGATGCAAACAGAGGTTGAGCTGAAGGCGGTCCTTAAAAACTAGTAGTAACATGGTAGATTATAAGTAGGTAGATGATAAGTAGGTAGAACATAAGGTAGGTAACATAAGGTAGAATATAAGGTAGATGATAAGTAGGTAGAACATAAGGTAGGCAATATAAGGTAGAATATAGTAGGATGAGATGGCGAGAGTATGTACAGTATGATGGGAGCAGTGGTCAGGATCCCTAAACATGTGGCATTTAGGGAAGTGATCGGCAAGGGCGAGATGAGGAGGATGAACAATATTTACAATGATGAGGATGGAGTATGTACAGAGGATGAATGAGTATTTACAGTTGGCGGATGAGTATTTACAGATGATGGATGAGTACGTACAAAAGATGAAGTAGTATATACAGAAGATACAGAGGTATGTACAAAAGATGAAGTAGTATATACAGAAGATACAGAGGTATGTACAAACATTTGGTCACTTCGTGGGAGGCGGTTGCGAGAATCCGCCGGTTCCTGGGTGTGGTTAGTGTGTGGCGAGTGGTTGTGTGTGTGTGTGTGTGAGTGTAGTGTGTTGGGGGCAGTCGCCGGCGGCCGACGTGTCGAGGCGGCCACGGGGGGGCCTCGAGTTCCGGTACAGTGCGAGTGGGTTGATGAGACACCAGCACTGCCCCGGAATCTCAAGGCCCCGCCGTGATTGCTCATAGCGGGGCGGGGGACTTGGCCGCCGGGACGAGCGGGGTGTGGGGACGCTCCCTCCGTCCGTTCCGCCGCCCGGGCCGTTTCGTCCCGGCGGGAACTATTGGGGATATCCCCGACGATGGAGGGGAGGGAGGGGGATCGAAAATGGAAAATTGGGGGGGAATTAAAACGGGGGGCTTTGAAATTGGAGGTTGAGCGGGGGGTGGTGGGTTTGTGGGTGGTATGGGGGAGTTTTGAATTTGAATGGGTGGTATTGAAATTTGAACGGGGGGGGCTGAAATTTGAACGGGAGGCGGGGGAGGCATGAGTTCCGCAAGGCGGAACTCGTGAAGGATGGAATCCATCAGGGGGTCGGTTGGGGTGTAGGGAGGGTGTACCCCCGTGGCTTGTGCTACGCGAAATTCGCGTAGAATTCGCCACTGGGGGTACTTCCATCGTCGGGGCCGGGGAGGTAACCCGGAGATCCGTGGCGGAGAAAAATAAAGCGGTGTGGTAGGCCCGGGCGAAGGGGGTAGGGGGGAAAGTGGGTCCGGGACAAAAACGTCCCGGAGAATCGCCGCCATTTCCGGATCCGAGTCGAAGTCCGGAAACGACGGAGGTGACGGGTGTTGCGGGAAGAGGTGATGGTGCATCGTGAACGGACGGTGGGAGACTGATAGTGTTAGGTGTTGGGGTTAGCACAGGTGCGGGTTTGCACCTGGCTAACGGGACTGTATGTGGTTTGCCGTCAATTAACAGGGTTGCGGTTGTATGTGTTGTGCGGATGACTTGAAAGGGCCCGGCGTAAAGTGGTTGGAAAGTTTTATGGATGCCGGGCTCTTTCAGGTACATGTGTGTTGTGGTGAAAAATCGTTTGGGATAAGTGGTGTCGTTTGTCGGTGTTGTTGAGTGTAGAGGTTCCCTGTTAATTGACGGTGTGTGGTGTGGAGTGAAAATATCGGCCGGTAAGCGTAGTGGGTCTTTAAAGGCGTTTTGTGCGGGGCTAGTTTGGTCTGAAGGACGGGCGGATGTTCGAAGGCTGAGTAAAATGTAGGGGAGAGATTTTGTCCAGGAAGGGGAATTTGCCGATGTAGAAATGGCCTGTTTCAGGACCGAGTGCCACCGCTCTATTTTCCCGTTGGATTGGGGATGGTATGGGGTAGTGTGAATTTTGTGGATGCCGAGGGAACGTAGTAAATCGGAAAAGTGGGCGGACTCAAACTGCCTCCCTTGATCGACCGTGACTGTCCGCGGACAACCGTAACGGCTAACCCATTGAGAAAGGAAAGCCGTTGCGACGGTGTCCGCGGTGATATTTGAGAGTGGGATGCATTCCACCCAGTTGGTGGCACGGTCGATCATCGTGAGGCAGTATTTTTTCCCCTCGGATGGGGGAAGGGGGCCCACTAAATCCAGATGAACGTGTTCCCACGGCAGGGAGTCGGGAATGGTTTGAGGTGGGACATGGGGGTGGGCCGAGACCTTAAACCGCTGGCACTTCTGGCACCCCAGAACCCAGTTACGAATATCTGTGTTCATGTGGGGCCAGAAGTACCGCGTCTTGATAAGGTCCCGGCTAGCCCGAATGCCAGGATGGTGAAGGGAGTGATAGTGGAGGAACAACTGCCGCCTCAGCTCCGGTGGGACGTAAGGGCGCGGTGTATCGGCCGTTACGTCGCACCAGAGGTCGAGGGGCGGCAGCTGTTCCAATTTGGAGGCGGAAATGAGATTGGAGAGGGCGGGGTCGGAATGTGGAGTTTGCTTTGATTTTAGGATTTGTGGTGAAGGGAAGGGCAGTAACTCCGCCACCGGCGCGGGGGTAGGGGTGGGTCGGGATAGCGCGTCCGCCACGCAGTTGTCGGCCCCCGGCAAGTAGCGGATATCGGACGTAAATTGCCCGATAAACTCGAGTTGCCGGAGGCGACGCGGGGAGGCGGATTTGCGGTTCTGTAGGAGGGCGTGGGTCAGGGGCTTGTGGTCAGTGACGACAGAGAACTGCCTGCCCTCCACGAAGTCACGAAAGTGCTTTATGGCTTCGTGGATGGCGAGGAGTTCTCTGTCGAACGTGGAGTAATTTTTTTGGGTGGGGGATAGCGTTTTGGAAAAGAAGCCTAGGGGTTGGGGGGTGGCGCCGGTGTGCTGATGGAGCACTGCCCCGATGGCCCAGTCGGACGCATCGGTGGTGATGGATAAGGGGGCGTGAGGATCGGGATGGGCCAATAGAGCGGCGTCTACTAGGTCCTGTTTGCAAATTTTGAAGGAGGAGATGAGTTGGGGGGTCCAGGTAATGGGGCGGTTGTCATTTTTTTTGGAGGGTTGGGGAATGGCGTGTATGAGTGGTTGTTGATGTTGTGCTGCGTGTTTGATGTGTCTGCGGTAAAAGTTTAACATACCCAGGAAGCGGCGGAGTTCCGTCACGGTGCGGGGTTGCGGGAAGTCACTAATGGCGTGGACTTTGTCTGCGAGGGGTTTGATGCCCTCGGATGAAACGTGGTGGCCGAGGCAGCGGACGGAGGGTTGGCCGAGAACGCACTTGTCTGTGTTTACCAGGAGGCCTTCGGAGGAGAAGATGTCCAGGATCTGTTGAAGATGGCGGAGGTGTTCTTCCGGCGTCCTGGAGGCTACCAGGACGTCGTCGAGGAAGCAAAAGACGAACGGTAGGCCTCGCAGGATGCTGTCCATATAGCGCTGCCAAGTCTGTGCAGCGTTCCTCAACCCGAAGCCCATCTTAACATACTCGAAAAGTCCGAACGGGGTAATGATGGCGGTTTTCTGGACATCGGGGGGGTGAATGTTGATGTGGTGGAATGCCCGTGAAATGTCGAGGGTAGAGAAGATATTAGCGCCATGGAGGTGCGACGAGAAGTCCCGTAGGTGGGGAACATTATAAAGGTCCGGCGTGGTTTTTGAATTGAGTCGCCGGTAGTCCCCGCAGGGGCGGATATCCCCATTGGGCTTCTGCACGATGTGGAGTGGAGAAGCCCAAGGGGATTTTGAGGGGCGGACGATGCCGTCGGCTATGAGTTTATTAAAATGTTGTCGGGCTTTAGATAGTTGCAGGGGGTGGAGTCGTCGGGCTTTCGCTGTGATGGGGGGGCCGGAAGTCTCAATGTGGTGTTGAATGGTGGAGATGTGGGCAGAGGGGCGGCGCTGGGGGCGGTAGTTGAGGAGGAGGCGTTCAAATTGCGTAGGGGGGTGGTTGATGGCATGGATGAATCCGGGTATGGGTGTTTTTGTGGCGGGGTCGATCAGGCGCGCGTTCCGGACGTCGACCTGGAGACCGAAATAGGCAAGAAAATCGGCCCCCAGGATCGCCTTCTCCACGTCCGCCACGGTAAATTCCCACTCGTACGCGAGCCCGCTCATATGAACTGAGGAGCGGTACGTCCCGTACGAGGGGATGGTGGTACCGTTGGCGGCGTAGAGAAGCTGCCGGTAGCAGCGCGCCTGACGACGGAGGATGTTGTTGGGAAATATTGATAGCGCCGCCCCCGTGTCCACCAAGAAAGGTACATTGGTTTTCCTGCAGCGCAGGAAAAGTCGCTGGTGGGTCGGGAGGGCGTTGGGGATAATTGCGGAGGTAGGTACATGTGTCGGCGTTGGCTGGTCCGCCGCGAAGGAGACGCGAGGCGGTTTCTTGTCGTTCCGGAGGGGGGGAACGGTGGAGTCTGCAGGGGGGCTGGCCAGTTTGGTAGGAGGAGGCTTCGCCTTGTTCCGGGGAGGGGGAACGGTAGTGGCGGGCTGAGTGGTGGCCGGAGGGGGTTGTGCCCTGGAGGCGGGCGGGGAGGTTCCGTTCCGTGGTGGGGAAACGGACGCGGCGGCGTGAGTGGCGGCCGGGAGGTTGTCTGCCCTGTTGGCGGGCGTGGAGGGGCCGTTCCGGGGTGGGGGAATGGTAGCGGCGGCGTGAGTGGCGGCCGGAAGGTTGGTTGCCCTGGTGGCGGGCGTGGAGGGTCCGTTCCGGGGTGGGGGAACGGTAGCGGCGGCGTGAGTGGCGGCCGGAAGGTTGGCTGCCCTGGTGGCGGGCGGGGAGGGGTTGTTCCGTTTGTGGTGGGGTGAGGGGTTTGGCGGCGTTGCAGGTGCGGCCGGGAGGTTGGCAGCCGTGGCGGCGGCGTAGGAGGGGTAGCGTGGCTTGGCGGTGGTGGCTGTGTGAATGCGGGCGGGGGGGGTATGTGCATGGTCCCCCCCGTGTTGGCGAGGAGGGGGGCCCGCCGGATTTACCGGCGGGCGTCTGCGTTTCCCTGCTTAGGGGCGAAGGAGCAGGGGGGTTGGCACTTGCGGGCCTCCCCACCGAAGTTTACGTGATAGAAACAACGGTTGGGGTGGTCCGCAGGTAGGTAGGCGGAGTTGGTGGGGCGGGCTGAGTTTGATGCGCGCGCAGCTGCTGGGGATCGACCTCTGCGCTGGCGGGGAGGGGATGCGTTGCGGCGCTCGGGTGAGCGCTGGCGGCGGCGGTCGGCGGACGAGTCGCGTCGGCGATCCGCCGAAAGTGGTCGACGGCTGTCGAGGGAGGGTGCTCGGCCGCGGTCCCGGGATTTTGTGCGGTCCCGGAAAGGCGGGGGGTGGCGCGGCGTACGCACCTCACTGACGGCGGCCGCAGCGGCCAAGTCGTGCACCGTGTCCGCGAGGCGCAGGAGGGGCTCGTCGGGACCATCGAGATGGCTGGCCAGGGCCATCTGGATGGGGTGGGGAAGGGCACGTAACCAGAACGTGCGTGCGATGTCGGCTGTCATAATCCCCTGCAGCTGGTGTCGCAGCCGCCGGTAGAGGTGGGAGGGCTTCTGGTCGCCGAGGTGTTGAGGTTGGGAGAGGGCGGCGACTCGGGCGATTTTCGACGGCTGGTAGGTGTTGATGAGGCGGCTGCGGAGGTCGTCGTACGCAGCGGCGGCGTCGGGGGAGATATCAGAGGTCTGCAGCAGGATCTCGTAGGGCAGTAACGAAATGATCCGGGAATATCGAGTTTTCTGGCTGCGGATGTTGGCGGCCGAAAATGCTGCGTCTACTTGGAAAAACCAAAGCGCCGGGTCGTGCGTGTAGAAGGGGGGCAGCGACAGAGGGAACGCAGCGGACGCCGTCATGACGTTGGCGGCGGCTGCGGCCGTAGCGGCGGCGGCGGCGGCGGCGGTGTCCGATGACGCAGAGGTCGGTGGGGAGAGCGTGGAGAAAGGGTTGTCGGTCAATGCGTCGGATGTCGCAGCGGCGGGCGGCTGCAGTGTGGCTGGTCGCAGGAGCGGCGGCGTCGGTGAGTTCGGGTCCATTTCTGTAATTAAAATTCAAAAATTTGACGTGGTTTTGAATTTTGAAATTCGCAATCGGCGGGAGCGGTGGTGCGTTGAGTTGAGAGTTGAGCGGTGAGGGTTGGGCCAAGAATTGCGAATTTATACTGACTGGTTGAAATTTTGAATTTAAAATTTGGGACACCGAACTATTTGACTGGGGCGACACATGAGGTGGGAAGGTGGGAAGGAAGAAGGTTGAGTGAACGTCGGGTTCACCACTGTGATGAATTTAAAATTCTCATCACGGTGGCGTGGAAGGTGAGTGAGTGAATTTAGGTAAGGAGAGAGAAGGAGAAAAAATCGCAGGCGGCTGTAGTCAACCGAACATCTATGACTTTTGGAGGAGAGAGAGGTGGTGTGGAAAGAAGGTGAGGAAAAGTCGCAGGCGGCTGTAGTCAACCGAACATCTACGACTTTGGAGGAGAGAGAGGTGGATGAGGGAATTTCACCTAGGCGGCTGTAGTCAACCGTTCATCTAGGTGAAGGAGAGGAAAGGAGAGGTCCCTTGTCTAGGCGGCTGTATTCAACCGATCATCTAGACAAGGAGGAGGAGAGAGGAGAGAGGAGGTGAAATTCCCAGGCGGCTGTATTCAACCGATCATCTGGGAGGTAAGGTAAGAGAGAGAAGAGAGAGCTGGTTAGAGGAAGTGTCGAATGAAGCTTGAGCGCCAGGATCCGGGGTTTTATAGTACTTGGGGGCCTCTCCCTCCAGCTCCTTGCTGGGAGCTGGTAGTGGGGCCCCAGGTTGAGTAACCCTGGGTTCTGTCGCCTGTCCCCACTCATATCTTTATTTACGGAGCTTTAGTTTGGCGTTTGGATATTGGTGAGAACTTAATATGATAGGAGTGTTCCCGGGAGGGACTCACGACAATATATTTCACATGAAAGCAACAATAAATGAACAGCCAGCTTTCTGTATGTATGTCCAATAGAATAATGAACCCATGTGACAAGGACTTTGCAGCGTTATTGGTTTATTATTCTGTAAATAACACACATATGCATTTTTTCCCTCAGCAAAAAATTTTTTTCAACCCCCCCTTCAAAATTTTTTCTTTTACGTTTCAAGGTGCGTAGATTCCAAAAATGCTACAAAGCCCTTGTCACATGGATTTATTTATGGGCCAATCAAGACAATTAAATGCACTATCAACGATCAGAGAAAATTAAAAAAAAAACGCTGCAAAGTCCTTGTCACATGGGTTTATTCTTCTACTGGACACACCTACAGAAATGTTGGCTATTCATTTATTGTTTCTTTCAAGTGCAATAATTGAAATAGCCATTTATGATGGTTTCCACCAATGTTGGCCCCCCAAAACACCAATTACGCCGACCAAAGAGTGGAAAATAGAGGTTCTACCAAATGTTCAGCACCCTAAATTGATTTTTTATGGGTCAAAAACCTGGGAAATCGTCTGAAATCACCATCAATTTGTACAATTACACTAGAAAAACGCTGCAAAGTCCATCACATGGGTTTATTATTCTACTGGAGTTCTAGAGATTTTTGTGTGGCTGTTATATGTATTGTTTCTTTCATGTGGAATGATTGAAATAGCTATTTCTGATGATTTCCACCAATTTTGGCCCCCAAAACATGAAATAGGTACGCTTTTTTTTTTTTTTTTTTTAGGATCACATGCGTAAAAAGGCACATTTGCTGAAACGGACCACGTTTTGAGATGGGAAAAGCTGAATAACATAAAATCTACAGGATGTAGCGAAAAAATTATGGAAGTAAAAGTTGAAGAAGATAACATTCTAAAATAAAATGAGACCAATTTCAAGTCTCTAGGACAAATGGTTACTATGTTATGAGGAAAAAAAAGTATTTTTATGAAACAAAGTGAGTTTTTCTGATCTTCAACCTCAATGCAGCACGGGTTAACGTTATCCGATCGACCTAAAACTTTGGGAATCTCATTTTCTAGTCAAATGGCACCTTTTAGGGGGTTGCCAGAAGTGATTTTCTCAGAAAAAATTTTGCCTATTGCCTTGTGACCACCCTAATAGAGTGGTCACAAAAAGTCAACTTTCGAAATTCAATCGTGGCAACCCCCTAAAAGGTGTCATTTGACTAGAAAATGAGATTCCCAAAGTTTTAGGTCGATCGGATAACATTAACCCGTGCCGCATCGAGGTTGAAGTTGAGAAAAACTCACTTTTTTTCATATAAATATTATTTCTTTCCTCATAACATAGTAACCATTTGTCCTAGAGACTTGAAATTGGTCTTATTTTATTTGAAATGTCATCTTCTTCAACTTTTACTTCAATAATGTTTTCGCTAGATCCTATAGATTTTATGTTATTCAGCTTTTCCCATCTCAAAACGTGGTCCGTTTCAGCAAATGTGCCTTTTTACGCATACCCCTAAAAACCACACTCCAGTCAATGAAATCGACCTCTAGGCAATTTGATACTTCTTTATCACTCTGTTATATTGAAAATTGATACATTTGAATCTAATATATAATATATGGAGGGGGTAGGGGGGAGATGGGTGGGTGGTGGGTGCTATGAAAAGCACAAAAAACAATAAAAATTAGGGTAAAAAGTGTTTTAATAATACAAATTGAAAGTTTTTTGTATAGAAAATAATAGCCTGGAACTTATTTTACAACACAATATATCTATTCCAACACCACTGAATTTAGAACTACATTAATGGCTTAGATAGTGAGGCTTTATCGACATCAGGGTAAATTTTCCTACATTCTGACACAACTTGTAATAAAAATTGGCGCTGTTCTTCGTCTTTTGTCAAGCAAGAGTTGAAGTCTTGTATCAATTTCACTCCTCTTTCAGCAGTGTCGTTGACTACCCTTAAACCGTTCACTATGTTTTTAGCATGCAAATAATGAGGATTTTAGTTCCATAAGCGTGTACCGGTGTTTAAAAAATCTGTCTCTATGGAAAACCGCATGAAAAAATTCAAGGTTTGAGAGGTGACAAAAAATCGAGTTGCTTATTAAAAATTTACTCTACATGTGCAAAATCTAAAATCGATTTTCTATCCCTACCATCAATTTCACTATCGGGTTCACCTGGGGAAAATAATTTCATGGCCATACTTTTTTTAATGTTGTCGTCTAAAGCGTGGTCGAAAAACGAGAACGCTATTTTCTCTGAGCTGAGGTACCACAGATGGTTTACAAATTTTGACAAAGCCTTATCTGCTATTTCTGTGTCAATTTTCCTATACTCTACTAATGCTTTCAACATTTCCAGACCTTTTTTGGGGGGCCAAAGCAGGTTTGGGGGCATTGAACCATGCCTTGGCGTAAATATTTATTATAAAAACACAAATTTCTTCTATTCCTTTCATTTCTTTTTGAGTTAATAACAATATTGATCTCTAAAATGATAAATTTTGAGGCAGTAAATTGCTTTGGCCATCCACCTGGCGTGATGAATTGCACCAGGTGCTTTAAAAGAAAAGTTTTGGGGAGGAAGCCCTATAAACACTAAACAAAGTTGAAGAAACTCTTTGTAATCCTCTCTGGGCTGCAGGGTTTCCAAATGTTCCATTAAAAAAAGTGAAACTTGATTAATGTTACTAATTTTGCATCTAATACACGTATTATCATCATGTAGACTAGTTTTATATTTAGTTTGGTCGAACTTAGGCCACCCAACTCGAAATTTTTTGAAAACGCTAGGTTCAGGACCAGTGTTCGAGCCTATCTTGCTATCAAACACGGCTTTCAAAATAATTTCCAAAATATGATGACGGCATGCTAAGTACAAAAGTTCTTTTTGCAATAATATTGCTCCAGCAAAACACAAGCCCCCCTAACCCGACCAGTATTTGCAGCTGTGGTGTCAAAGCTAATTGCTTGAATTTTGTCTGCTGCACCCCACTCTTGAACGGCTTCAAATACCGCCTGGGCTTGCAAGAGTCCAGTACTATTTTCGAGTTGAGGAACTCCGATCAACTGTTCCTCATCTCCACAACTAATCAAGATCGCTACTCTTTCTACGTTTTCATTTTTTCAAGATATCTGGTAGCTGGTAGTTACCTAGATCCCCCCCCCCCCCTTATTACAGCCTCAACCTTTACATTTACCTATATGTACCTGAGACATACTCATTTTCAATAAACCAGAGTGATAAAGAAGTGTCAAATCGCCTGGAGGTCGATTTCATTGACTGGAGTGTGGTTTGTAGGGGTATGCGTAAAAAGGCACATTTGCTGAAACGGACCACGTTTTGAGATGGGAAAAGCTGAATAACATAAAATCTACAGGATGTAGCGAAAAAATTATGGAAGTAAAAGTTGAAGAAGATAACATTCTAAAATAAAATGAGACCAATTTCAAGTCTCTAGGACAAATGGTTACTATGTTATGAGGAAAAAAAAGTATTTTTATGAAACAAAGTGAGTTTTTCTGATCTTCAACCTCAATGCAGCACGGGTTAACGTTATCCGATCGACCTAAAACTTTGGGAATCTCATTTTCTAGTCAAATGGCACCTTTTAGGGGGTTGCCAGAAGTGATTTTCTCAGAAAAAATTTTGCCTATTGCCTTGTGACCACCCTAATAGAGTGGTCACAAAAAGTCAACTTTCGAAATTCAATCGTGGCAACCCCCTAAAAGGTGTCATTTGACTAGAAAATGAGATTCCCAAAGTTTTAGGTCGATCGGATAACATTAACCCGTGCCGCATCGAGGTTGAAGTTGAGAAAAACTCACTTTTTTTCATATAAATATTATTTCTTTCCTCATAACATAGTAACCATTTGTCCTAGAGACTTGAAATTGGTCTTATTTTATTTGAAATGTCATCTTCTTCAACTTTTACTTCAATAATGTTTTCGCTAGATCCTATAGATTTTATGTTATTCAGCTTTTCCCATCTCAAAACGTCGTCCGTTTCAGCAAATGTGCCTTTTTACGCATACCCCTAAAAACCACACTCCAGTCAATGAAATCGACCTCTAGGCAATTTGATACTTCTTTATCACTCTGTTATATTGAAAATTGATACATTTGAATCTAATATATAATATATGAAGGGGGTAGGGGGGAGATGGGTGGGTGGTGGGTGCTATGAAAAGCACAAAAAACAATAAAAATTAGGGTAAAAAGTGTTTTAATAATACAAATTGAAAGTTTTTTGTATAGAAAATAATAGCCTGGAACTTATTTTACAACACAATATATCTATTCCAACACCACTGAATTTAGAACTACATTAATGGCTTAGATAGTGAGGCTTTATCGACATCAGGGTAAATTTTCCTACATTCTGACACAACTTGTAATAAAAATTGGCGCTGTTCTTCGTCTTTTGTCAAGCAAGAGTTGAAGTCTTGTATCAATTTCACTCCTCTTTCAGCAGTGTCGTTGACTACCCTTAAACCGTTCACTATGTTTTTAGCATGCAAATAATGAGGATTTTAGTTCCATAAGCGTGTACCGGTGTTTAAAAAATCTGTCTCTATGGAAAACCGCATGAAAAAATTCAAGGTTTGAGAGGTGACAAAAAATCGAGTTGCTTATTCAAAATTTACTCTACATGTGCAAAATCTAAAATCGATTTTCTATCCCTACCATCAATTTCACTATCGGGTTCACCTGGGGAAAATAATTTCATGGCCATACTTTTTTTAATGTTGTCGTCTAAAGCGTGGTCGAAAAACGAGAACGCTATTTTCTCTGAGCTGAGGTACCACAGATGGTTTACAAATTTTGACAAAGCCTTATCTGCTATTTCTGTGTCAATTTTCCTATACTCTACTAATGCTTTCAACATTTCCAGACCTTTTTTGGGGGGCCAAAGCAGGTTTGGGGGCATTGAACCATGCCTTGGCGTAAATATTTATTATAAAAACACAAATTTCTTCTATTCCTTTCATTTCTTTTTGAGTTAATAACAATATTGATCTCTAAAATGATAAATTTTGAGGCAGTAAATTGCTTTGGCCATCCACCTGGCGTGATGAATTGCACCAGGTGCTTTAAAAGAAAAGTTTTGGGGAGGAAGCCCTATAAACACTAAACAAAGTTGAAGAAACTCTTTGTAATCCTCTCTGGGCTGCAGGGTTTCCAAATGTTCCATTAAAAAAAGTGAAACTTGATTAATGTTACTAATTTTGCATCTAATACACGTATTATCATCATGTAGACTAGTTTTATATTTAGTTTGGTCGAACTTAGGCCACCCAACTCGAAATTTTTTGAAAACGCTAGGTTCAGGACCAGTGTTCGAGCCTATCTTGCTATCAAACACGGCTTTCAAAATAATTTCCAAAATATGATGACGGCATGCTAAGTACAAAAGTTCTTTTTGCAATAATATTGCTCCAGCAAAACACAAGCCCCCCTAACCCGACCAGTATTTGCAGCTGTGGTGTCAAAGCTAATTGCTTGAATTTTGTCTGCTGCACCCCACTCTTGAACGGCTTCAAATACCGCCTGGGCTTGCAAGAGTCCAGTACTATTTTCGAGTTGAGGAACTCCGATCAACTGTTCCTCATCTCCACAACTAATCAAGATCGCTACTCTTTCTACGTTTTCATTTTTTCAAGATATCTGGTAGCTGGTAGTTACCTAGATCCCCCCCCCCCCCTATATTACAGCCTCAACCTTTACATTTACCTATATGTACCTGAGACATACTCATTTTCAATAAACCAGAGTGATAAAGAAGTGTCAAATCGCCTGGAGGTCGATTTCATTGACTGGAGTGTGGTTTGTAGGGGTATGCGTAAAAAGGCACATTTGCTGAAACGGACCACGTTTTGAGATGGGAAAAGCTGAATAACATAAAATCTACAGGATGTAGCGAAAAAATTATGGAAGTAAAAGTTGAAGAAGATAACATTCTAAAATAAAATGAGACCAATTTCAAGTCTCTAGGACAAATGGTTACTATGTTATGAGGAAAAAAAAGTATTTTTATGAAACAAAGTGAGTTTTTCTGATCTTCAACCTCAATGCAGCACGGGTTAACGTTATCCGATCGACCTAAAACTTTGGGAATCTCATTTTCTAGTCAAATGGCACCTTTTAGGGGGTTGCCAGAAGTGATTTTCTCAAAAAAAATTTTGCCTATTGCCTTGTGACCACCCTAATAGAGTGGTCACAAAAAGTCAACTTTCGAAATTCAATCGTGGCAACCCCCTAAAAGGTGTCATTTGACTAGAAAATGAGATTCCCAAAGTTTTAGGTCGATCGGATAACATTAACCCGTGCCGCATCGAGGTTGAAGTTGAGAAAAACTCACTTTTTTTCATATAAATATTATTTCTTTCCTCATAACATAGTAACCATTTGTCCTAGAGACTTGAAATTGGTCTCATTTTATTTTAGAATGTTATCTTCTTCAACTTTTACTTCCATAATTTTTTCGCTAGATCCTATAGATTTTATGTTATTCAGCTTTTCTCATCTCAAAACGTGGTCCGTTTCAGCAAATGTGCCTTTTTATGCATACCCCTAAAAACCACACTCCAGTCAATGAAATCGACCTCTAGGCAATTTGATACTTCTTTATCACTCTGGTATATTGAAAATTGATACATTTGAATCTGATATATATAATATATGGAGGGGGTAGGGGGGTGATGGGTGGGTGGTGGGTGCTATGAAATGCACAAAAAACAATAAAAATTATGTAAAAAGTGTTTTAATAATACAAATTGAAAGTTTTTTGTATAGAAAATAATAGCCTGGAACTTATTTTACAACACAATATATCTATTCCAACACCACTGAATTTAGAACTACATTAATGGCTTAGATAGTGAGGCTTTATCGACATCAGGGTAAATTTTCCTACATTCTGACACAACTTGTAATAAAAATTGGCGCTGTTCTTCGTCTTTTGTCAAGCAAGAGTTGAAGTCTTGTATCAATTTCACTCCTCTTTCAGCAGTGTCGTTGACTACCCTTAAACCGTTCACTATGTTTTTAGCATGCAAATAATGAGGATTTTAGTTCCATAAGCGTGTACCGGTGTTTAAAAAATCTGTCTCTATGGAAAACCGCATGAAAAAATTCAAGGTTTGAGAGGTGACAAAAAAATCGAGTTGCTTATCCAAAATTTACTCTACATGTGCAAAATCTAAAATCGATTTTCTATCCCTACCATCAATTTCACTATCGGGTTCACCTAGGGAAAATGATTTGATGGCCATACTTTTTTTAATGTTGTCATCTAAAGTGTGGTCGAAAAACGAGAACGCTATTTTCTCTGAGCTGAGGTACCACAGATGGTTTACAAATTCTGACAAAGCCTTATCTGCTATCTCTGTGTCAATTTTCCTATACTCTACTAATGCTTTCAACATTTCCAGATCTTGTTTAGGGGCCAAAGCAGGTTTGGGGGCATTGAACAATGCCATGGCGTAAATATTTATTATAAAAACACAAATTTCTTCTGTTCCTTTCATTTCTTTTTGAGTTAATAACGATTGATATCTAAAAAGATAAATTTTGAGGCAGTAAATTGCTTTGGCCATCCACCTGGCGTGATGAATTGCACCAGGTGCTTTAAAAGAAAAGTTTTGGGGAGGAAGCCCTATGAACACTAAACAAAGTTGAAGAAACTCTTTGTAATCCTCTCTGGGCTGCAGGGTTTCCATATGTTCCATTAAAAAAAGTGAAACTTGATTAATGTTACTAATTTTGCATCTAATACACGTATTATCATCATGTAGACTAGTTTTGTATTTAGTTTGGTCGAACTTAGGCCACCCAACTTGAAATTTTTTGAAAACGCTAGGTTCAGGACCAGTGGTCGAGCCTATCTTGCTATCAAACACGGCTTTCAAAATAATTACCAAAATATGATGACGGCATGCTAAGTACAAAAGTTCTTTTTGCAATAATTGCTCCAGCAAAACACAAGCCCCCCTAACCCGACCAGTATTTCCAGCTGTGGTGTCAAAGCACATTGCTTGAATTTTGTCTGCTGCACCCCACTCTTGAATGGCTTCAAATACCGCCTGGGCTTGCAAGAGTCCAGTACTATTTTCGAGTAGAGGAACTCCGATCAACTGTTCCTCATCTCCACAACTAATCAAGATCGCTACTCTTTCTACGTTTTCATTTTTTCAAGATATCTGGTAGCTGGTAGTTACCTAGATCCCCCCCCCCCCCCCCCCCTTGTTACAGCCTCAACCTCTACATTTATACCTGAAACATACTCATTTTCAATAAACCAGAGTGATAAAGAAGTGTCAAATCGCCTGGAGGTCGATTTCATTGACTGGAGTGTGGTTTTTAGGGGTATGCGTAAAAAGGCACATTTGCTGAAACGGACCACGTTTTGTGATGGGAAAAGCTGAATAACATAAAATCTACAGGATGTAGCGTAAAAATTATGCATGTAACAGTTGAAGAAGATAACATTTCAAATAAAATGAGACCAATTTCAAGTCTCTAGGACAATAGGTTACTATGTTATGAGGAAAAAAAAGTATTTTTATGAAACAAAGTGAGTTTTTCTGATCTTCAACCTCAATGCAGCACGGGTGAACGTTATCCGATCGACCTAAAACTTTGCGAATCTCCTTTTCTAGTCAAATGGCACCTTTTAGGGGGTTGCCAGAAGTGATTTTCTCAAAAAAAATTTTGCCTATTGCCTTGTGACCACCCTAATAGAGTGGTCACAAAAAGTCAACTTTCGAAATTCAATCGTGGCAACCCCCTAAAAGGTGTCATTTGACTAGAAAATGAGATTCCCAAAGTTTTAGGTCGATCGGATAACATTAACCCGTGCCGCATCGAGGTTGAAGTTTAGAAAAACTCACTTTTTTTCATATAAATATTATTTCTTTCCTCATAACATAGTAACCATTTTTCCTAGAGACTTGAAATTGGTCTTATTTTATTTGAAATGTTATCTTCTTCACCTTTACTCATATAATTTTTTCGCTAGATCCTATAGATTTTATGTTATTCAGCTTTTCTCATCTCAAAACGTGGTCCGTTTCAGCAAATGTGCCTTTTTATGCATACCCCTAAAAACCACACTCCAGTCAATGAAATCGACCTCTAGGCAATTTGATACTTCTTTATCACTCTGGTATATTGAAAATTGATACATTTGAATCTAATATATAATATATGGAGGGGGTAGGGGGGAGATGGGTGGGTGGTGGGTGCTATGAAATGCACAAAAAACAATAAAAATTATGTAAAAAGTGTTTTAATAATACAAATTGAAAGTTTTTTGTATAGAAAATAATAGCCTGGAACTTATTTTACAACACAATGTATCTATTCCAACACCACTGAATTTACAACTACATTAATGGCTTAGATAGGCTTTATCGACATCAGGGTAAATTTTCCTACATTCTGACACAACTTGTAATAAAAATTGGCGCTGTTCTTCGTCTTTTGTCAAGCAAGAGTTGAAGTCTTGTATCAATTTCACTCCTCTTTCAGCAGTGTCGTTGACTACCCTTAAACCGTTCACTATGTTTTTAGCATGCAAATAATGAGAACATGTTACTAATACACAAAAAGTACCTATTTTTACACACATTTTCACTCATAAAACCCCTGGGTATACTCCGATCGGGCTGAAAAGTTTCGGGACACAACTAGGGCCCAAATGGAGCATGCGTACGAAAGAACGAATTTTTTAGACCGAAAATGAGGGCGGTAAACGTGATACGGCGGACGGACATTGCATTTTTGGAATCTACACACCTTGAAACGGAAAAAAAAATTTTTTGAGGGGGTGTTATAAAAATTTTTTGCTGCGCGAATACATAGGTGTATTATTCACAGAGTAATAAACCAAAACGGGGTACAGAGAAGCTCACCTGTGCATTTCCATTGGACTACTGGAAGCTGAGGTGTCGGTCCAAGTGTATGAATAATTTATTGCCAAAATAATATAACATTCATGGGCTTCGAGTTGTCAGTTGCAGTCGCAGTCGAGGATTTACTTACTATGTTACCTTCGCGTTTGTACCTTGTTTTGTTCTCATGGGATGAATCAAAAGTTATTAGGAGCTCATATTAATATTAGGAATTAATAATTGGAATGATTCAGTAGGATGTAAAATGCGATGTAAACAGGTACCCTTCAGTAGAAGGGTGCGCACTTCTCCCCTCAAACATACGTTCTCTCACCTGTAAACAGACTGACATCCCTGTTATTACCCCGAAGTTGTAACAATGACACAGGGTTCGCCTGGTCATCTGTCTGAATTCACGTCCTTTTTTCCCGCGTTCGAAAATTGATATTTACTCTTTATTTGGGACGAGCCATTATTAATTTACACGACCCCCGAGCTTTGCCGCGTTCACCGGCTTCCGAAGTGTGGCACCGGAAAAAAAAGGGCCTTGGCAGGAAAACTTCTTTTTTATTTGGGAGACATATTGAGACGAAGACCTCCCTCGGGTGGGATTCCCGATTAGGAGGCGTCGTTAACGTGTGGATTTATGGTCGGAAACGAACAACTCTGTCTCACTCTGCTGCCTGTTTCAACTGCATTAGTGAAACAAGGGAACAGCGAAGCCCACCCCGGAAGGAGTGTTGTGTACCTAACAGCTCGAGTAAGCTACATTTCCCGATGCTTCGACTCACCAACAGGGCTACACTAGTAGAGTGGCAAAATACATACAACCCGGTATCATTGGACAAGGGGTATCACCACTACCTGATACAGCCCCGCATCAGTCCCAAACCATGGTTTTTCAACCTTCCCTTCGATCGAAACGATACTGTCCAAATGGTGAGATTACGGACAAACCATGTGTGAGCTCGGACATTGAAATAAGGAACAACAACAGGTGTGATCTGATAATAAAGCAGTGATGGTAACAACTAATTACCAAGTGTTTCGCGTCGTTCATTTCCCATTAATTACTACATTAATTTGGTGCAGTCTGATAGGACTCTAACTTCAACTTAACATGTCATTAAAACCGGAAGATCTCAGTCGCGTAATCGGGGATCCGATAAAACAAGCGATGCTTGCACAGGGACGAACGTTGGCTGACACGTTGTCGGCGTCAATAGAGAGTTATTAGAGAGTTTTTGCAACACACTAGAGAGTTTTTGCAACACACTCGTGACGAAACGAAACGGAAAACGACACCGAAACGGAAATGGCGGATAGGGCGACCGAAGTCAGATGCTAACCTTTTTCGGTTCAGTTTTCGTTCGGCTTTGGCGTCTACCGGCTGGTGGAGTCACGCTAACGGTATGTCAACCTCTCTTTCATCCATTTTACTCCATGGTTAATACAAATCTATGTCCACACATGGCGTCAAGTCTGCCAAGACGCCAAGAAGCAGCTGTGAATACGACGCTCAACATTTTTATTTTCCAAGAAAAACAGAAGAAGGTAGGTAGCGTTATACAGATGTAAGGTTAAATTACGTTTCGTCATATCAACATGACGAAAGCTGACACCGCGAGATCCCGGTATTTTTCGTCGTCATGGTTCGTCAAACTTTTCGGTGTCTTAAGTGCGCATGCGCAGCACTGCTTTCGTTTCGTTCGTTTCGTCGTGAGTGTGCTGCAAAAACTCTCTAATCACGACGAAACGATCGAAACGAAAGCAGTGCTGCGCATGCGCACTTAAGACACCGAAAAGTTTGACGAACCGTGACGACGAAAAATACCGGGATCTCGGGGTGTCAGCTTTCGTCGTGTTGAGATGACGAAACGTAATTCAACCTTACATCTGTATAACGCTACCTACCTTCTTCTGTTTTCCTTGGAAAATAAAAATGTCGAGCGTCGTATTCACAGCTGCTTCTTGGCGTCTTGGCAGACTTGACGCCATGTGTGGACATAGATTTGTATTAACCGTGGAGTAAAATGGATGAAAGAGAGGTTGACATAACGTTAGCGTGACTCCACCAGCCGGTAGACGCCAAAGCTGAACGAAAACTGAACCGAAAAAGGTTAGCATCTGACTTCAGTCGCCCTATCCGCCATTTCCGTTTCGGTGTCGTTTTCCGTTTCGTTTCGTCACGAGTGTGTTGCAGTTTTTTGCAAGTTTTGCAGGTTTTGCAAGTTCTAAACTTGTAACGAATAAAACTTCTATTTTCTAAAATTATCTTTGATCATTGAGTGCCATTTAATTGTCTTGATTCACCTGTTGATACTACTTCTAGTGCTACTATACAAATCTATGTTGACCTCAGACAATTTCCCAGGTTTTTGACCCATACAAAATGAATAGTGGAAGCTGAACCTTCGTTACAACCTCAATTCTTCACTCTCTGGTAAAATCAAGTTCATACGGTCTTCTTGCCCTACAAAACATGGAAAACGACACCTCACAAGCTGGTGTTCACTAAAACCTCAAAATACCTCGAAAACCCCATAACACCCCTGGGTGTATTCTGATCGGGCGGCCGAGCTTTGGAACACCAATAGGACCCAAATGTGTTCCAAAATTTGGACCCAAACTGTATGAGGAAGAGCGACGATTTTAGACCAAAATTTTACGTAAATTTAAGGCTGAAACTTCGTTAGAACCTCAATTTTCCACTCTTTGGTCAACATCGACATATTCGGTCTCCTCGTCCTAAAAAACGTGGAAAACGGTGCCTCACAAGCTCATGTTACTAAAACAACAACCAACAATTCCGATCGGGCTGCAAAGTTTCGGGACACAACTAGGGCCCAAATGGAGCCTGTGTGCGAAAGAACGAATTTTTTAGACCGAAAATGAAGCCTGTACACGTGATACGGCGGACGGACATTGGATTTTTGGAATCTACGCACCTTGAAACGTAAAAGAACAAATTTTGAAGGGGTGTTATAAAAAGTTTTTGCCGAGCGATTACATAGGTGTATTATTCACAGAATAATAAACCAAAATGCAATGTCCGTCGGCCGTATCATCCATATCTCCCTTTATATTCGCTATAAAAAATTCGTTCTTCTGCACACAGGCTCCATTTGGGCCCTAGTTGTGTCCCGAAACTTTGCAGCCCGATCGGAACATACCCAGGGGTGTTATGGGTGAAAAATGGGTGTAAAAATAGGGGTTAGCGATTTTTTCAGACAACCGAACATGCGCGACAGGCACAACGCCACCACCAAACAGATTTGAAAGGAATTACAAGGTTTAATAATAATAATAATAATATATTTATTGATGCATAGGACAATACAGTCCCACCTCGCGCATCAAACACACTTAGAACAAAGCAACCAATAGAGAAATAACATATATTATACATTAAAAAAAGGTTTGGGGGGAAGAAACAGTTTCCAATCCTCAAATGCAACGGAGGAGAAAGGAAACAAGTTTCTGTATGCACATCCAAGAGCGAGGTGCGAATCACCGAGGATACCACTTCGGCGGGCAAAACATGTGTTTCGAAAGCTCAATCGAAATTTTGGATTCTGAAGGATAGGGATGATTATTTCGGCTCATCGGGTGTAGTCGTGACGACAGCATCTTGCACCAATTTTGATTTATTATTTTCAATAATAAACCTTACGAATCGACCATGAAAAAAAAAAAAAATAATAATAAATTTCTAACCCCCCCCCTTTCTATCAAAGTTTGATGGTTTAAGTTTCCAGAGACGTATAATATGGATATCGAATAAAAAAGTTCCCGTCTGTCCACCGTACACCACCCGCGGCTTTTTCCTTAGTTCCAATGAATCAAAGGACTCATGGAGCTGCGATAAGTGCAGGAAGGTAGGGAGAAAGGAGGAGGAACGGGATAGTTCCAGTGATGAGGAAGAACCTGATACTGATATCGAAACAGCACTAGCCGCCATTAATACAAAAGTTAATGATTTAAAATCTATTCATAGTAAGGTTGATGAAATACTCTCGATGCAGAAGGACTTGAATGACTTGATAAAGTCAGTAGATTTCTTGAGCTCGCAGTTTGACGATATGGTTAATGATGCGGTGGAAAGTAAAGCTAAAATTGGCCTGCTGGAGAGTGAGAACGCGTCTTTGAAGACGGCTGTCAATACTTTGCAGTCGAGGGTTGACTTCCTCGATCAGGAATCCCGCAAGAAAAATATTGAAGTGCACGGCATACCAGCCACTCAAAATGAGAGCGTGGTTCAAATAGTTAAAGACCTCTCAACAAAACTGGGCATAAATTTAAATGTTAAAAATGCTTTTCGGGTTGGGCCCGTCATGCAGGATCGTCCACGGAAAATTATTGCGGTACTGGGATCTGAGGAGGAGAGTGCTGCAGCAGTGGATAGTTCCCGGAAAGATAAAAATCTGACGGCTGATCTTCTTGTCCCAACATGGCCTAAATCTCGGATTTTCATAACTGAGAACTTGACAGCACAGAGAGCGGATTTACTGAGGAAAACAAAGATGAAGGCTAAAGAATGTGGGACAAAATTTGTCTGGATTAAAAATTTTGCCGTGCATACTAGAAAAAGTGAGGAGGACAGGGCAGTCAAAATAATTCGCTCGTTGGCAGACCTCGATAAGTTGTAGTAACATTTTTAGTTGGATGAAGTGATTGTGGAATTATAATTCTGTGTAGCTATGACTGACATTCTGACTGATGACCTTGTCCTTGATGAAAATCTCATACATGAAATAATTTGTGAGGATATAAGCAGCCTAAATGAAATCTTAAATAAATCTGAGAGGAAGTTTGTAATAATGAACACGAACATAAGGAGTATCAATAAAAATTTCGATGAGTTTCTCATAAGCCTTTCAACTATGAGGGTAAAACCTGACTTCATCTGCCTCACCGAAACCTGGAACTGCAATGAAGATATTATACAGCAAATCCCGAACTACACTTGTGTTAGTAGTAAGAAATTTGTCAATCAAAATTGTGGATTGGTAGTTTATACAAAAAATGAAAGTTGTACTGATCTTGTTAGCTGTGAAATAGAAATGGCAAATGCGAACTGTCTAGAGCTCAAATTTACGTATAATAGTCAACAGAAATGCCGAGTTATCAGTGTATATAGGTCACCAAGTGAGAGCAATATTGATGGTTTTTTGGACGAATTGGCAAGCATTGTTATGAAAAATTCGGATAATAACTGCTGGGATATTCTTTTGGGAGACCTTAATATTGACATTGGGGAATATGCAAGTAACGAGAACAATAAATTTAAATATTTGAGCTTGTTGAGCGAATTGGGGTTTCACTCATGCATTAACGGCTCTACGAGGGTTCTAGATAATAGTTTTTCATGTCACATTTTCATGAGGGGTAGGAGGTATAAAACGTTTGAAGATGGGGCTATTATCTGGTACTCCTCCGTCACTGATCATTTTACTTCGCTCTTATGTATTAGCTCAATTTCACCAGGGAGGAATAATAGGAAACAGGATACCAAAAAAAATTAATCCGAATAGATCACAATAAGCTTATTAAATTGCTTAATGGGGAAACCTGGGAGGGTGTACTTGGCTGTAACGATGTCGATAAGGCGGCTATTGCTTTCCACGAAAAATTGAGTGGACTTATCAGTGCATGTGAATATACATGTAACATAGAACCACATAAGTTTACTGCGCTCAAACCGTGGATAACGGCGGGTTTACTGAGAAGTATTCGAAAAAAAGAAGGGTTATGTAAAAAACTACGGCGCAACCCTTTCAATACTAAGCTTCGAGCATATTGCAAGAAATATCGAAATAAATTAACCTTTTTACTAAAGTCAGCTAAGAATGACTACTACGCTCGGAGACTGAAGGAGGTACATGGCAATATCAGATCAACCTGGAGGGTTATAAAGGAATCTATTGGGAAGGATAAATCGACTGGAAAATTAAGCTCGATAGATATTGATGGGAATTGTGTGAGTGTGCAGAAGGATGGGAAAACTGTTGCAAATGCTTTCAACCAGTTTTTTTCGACCATTGGAGCCAACTTAGAGAAAGATTTGGGAAGTGTGGACGAATCGCCGATGACTAGAAACCCGGCTGGTTCGTTTTGGCAGGTTTCAGAGGAAATCGTGAGTAAAATAATAGGGGGGTTAAAAGGGGGATCCAGTCCGGGCTTTGATGGCATTACTGTCTTTACAATTAAAGCAATAAAAAAAGATATTATAAAACCTTTAACCTACTTGATTAATTTGAGTTTTGAACAGGGGATTTTCCCGCAAATTTACAAGACAGCCTATGTAACCCCTCTATTCAAGTCCGGCGATCCCCAGTTGCTGAACAATTATAGACCAATCTCCCTTCTCTCTAATATTTCAAAAATAATTGAAAAAGCTGCTAAACAATACTTGGCTGGAATTCTGGAAGAAAAGGGGCTATTGCACGACAATCAATTCGGTTTTCGAAGCGGAAAAAGCACACAAGATGCTATTGTTTATTTAACAGAAAAAATAGTACTTAATTTGGAACAGGGCCGAAAGGTATTAGTGGTGTTCAAGGATCTATCAAAGGCCTTCGATACTCTTTCCCATCATAAACTCCTGTCAGAAATGGAAAAGCTCAATCTGCATCCTACCGTTTTGAGGTGGATAGGGAGTTATCTTGAACAGAGAACTCAAAGAGTTAGGGTTGGTGACATATTGAGTGATACCTGCACCCTTTCCCATGGGGTTCCCCAGGGTACTGTCTTAAGTCCCCTACTATTCTTGGTATATGTCAACAGTATTTTTAATGCTGATATAGATGGGGAGTTGTTATCATTTGCAGATGATACGGCAATGGTGGTGACGGGGGACTCTTGGGATGACGTTCGTGATAGGACCGCTAAAAACCTCGAGGTAATGAATGAATGGTTCCGGGAAATGAGGCTAAAGTTGAATTTCAGCAAAACTAAATTTGTTTGCTTCTCCCCTAAACAATCAAATGTTCCCCTAATTGGACGGATAGTGTGTCACCAGGATGTCAACTGCATAGAGTGTAACTGCCCTTCGATTTCTCAAGTTCCATTTATAAAGTATCTGGGAGTGATTGTTGATCAAACTCTGTCTTGGGAGGAGCACATAAAAATGATAAATTCCAAGTTAAGAAAGCTAATCCCAGTTTGCTTTGAGGTTCGAAGTTTTATGGATTTGAAATTAAAAAGAGTATTTTACTATTCATTGGTTCACCATATCCCAATATGGTATAGCTGCTTGGGGCTCTACGTTCGGAACGAAGTTGAATCTCTTAGCTTTAACTCAAAAATGTCTAATTAAGATTTTACTCAAGAAACCTGTAAGATTCCCTTCTTCCGAGCTATTCAAGGAATTTGGCGTACTTGAATTAAACAAAGTTGCCGAGAAAATTACTCTGATTTTTACGTACAAAGAGTATTGTCGCGGTAAGATTAGAAGAAACCTCAATGTTACAAGGGCCGCTGATAAAATTACTCTATTGTCTCCGAGGATGAGCACTGCTATGGGAACAAAGACTGTATTTGTTCTGGGGAGTGTCCCGTTTTAATTCGCTTCCGACCTCATTGACGGGGAGACGGGTTTCCTTTTTGGAATTTAAAACAAAAATAAAAAAGTATTTTGGTTCTACGGTATAAGCAGGTTTTGGTTGTTGTTTCGTAGGATGATTGGTTCTCTATTTGTAATTTTTTCTATTGCAGTTTCTCTATTTCATAATCTAAGCGCAGTTGTGTGTCGATCTTTGTTCATATAAGCAGGCATCTTTCTTTTCGTATTATTCCTAAAATGTTCGAATGTAGTTTTTTCTTTTAGCAAGTATTTTGCTTCTAAGTCATTTGGAGGGTAAACACCTTGGACACTTGATTATAAATATTTCATTAATTTGTATCTTATGAGTATTATATAAATAGTAACTAAGCACTCCGACCCCAGCACAAGTTATCTTAAAGGGGGTCGTAGCATTGGCGACTTGCATCTTATAATTATGTACTTAACTTTCAAATAAATAAATGTGAATTAATAAAATAAAAAAAAAGTTCACGAAGTTACTGTCACTCAACTTTAAGGGTGAACAATACGGGATAAAATGTCCAGAGTATTCCTATCTAGTAAAATTGTATTTCGAGGTGTGAGTTTGTTCGCATTTTTAAATAGTTTGAATTTTTTCCTGAATTTTTGAGACCATCCTGAGCATTCTAAGATGTTGCCATAAAATATAATTTACCGTAAACACCAGGATGAATGCAGGCACATCACTGCACCAAGCTGCGCACGTCACTGGTATCTCAGCTAGCTGGGATCTATTATAGCACAGTGTTCTACCTGACGGACTGATACGCCAAAGTTCCGGAGATCGAAACCCTACCGGGAGTGAATATTTTTTCACTCCACATCAACAATTTCCCTCAGAACTTCATTCTTTGTGTTTCTTTTTGCCATTTTACCTACTGTTTGTCATCGTCAGAATTATTTTTGCCACATGTGGTGGTTTGAAGGTAGTGGTGAGGCTTGGATAGGTGAGGTTTAGATGGAGGTTAGAGTCGTTTGAAAGGTTAACACCTATGGCGAAGCCAGGAAGGTTACCACCACTAAAAACGTTGGAGGATATGCCCAGACGGTTCCACCAGGTTGGTTATCACCAGACCGGTTCCACCACTCCGAGTTCTTTTAGGTGAGAAAGTTAAGGAGGTATGAGGAGAGAGATAGAAGTCATTGACTTCAGGTTTGAGTGTAGAATGGAGAGTCGGGTGAGAAGAGCAGGGTTTATAGAAGCTCTTCCACCCTCCTCCAGTCATACGACAGAGGGACTGACAGAGGGAAAAGAGGCTTACCCTACTTTCTTCACGTAGACCCTCCATTCGTTCGGTATATTTGGACAATATTAATAGGTACATGGAGTGGTATTCCAGGAGGATATCACGACGCAACATTTAACTCGTGATTTAGGTAGGTACCTAGTAACGAGTAAAGGGTTAGGTACTAACCTACGGAGGGTCTGCGATCTACATAATATGTATAGGATAGTACATATTATATTATAGACGGGTTATCTAAACAGAGAGCTGTGATCAACAACAATTTACGTTCAGAACTACTTCTGAATTTCGCTGTTTTCCATACTGCTTTTTATGAAACTGTTATTCCCGGGCAGGCTCTAGTACTCCATTTAGGGCTTTCCTGGGGGGAGCTCGAGGCCACCCCCCCCAGGAAAGCCACTGACCACAGTGATCTACGCACGGATTTTTATTGAACAAACATTATGCTTCATGAATAACAGCAAATAATTATTAACGATAGAATTTTTGATTCCACTGCATATTAATTTATCAACTATGAGCTCCAGTACTCGATTTAGGGCTTTCCTGGGGGGAGCTCGAGGGCATTGACCACAGAAAACAGTGGTCTACGCAGAAGGGGCATCTATACAGGTAAATAATAAACTGCTGTGTAATAATTTGCAGCGTTTTCTTCTTCATCTTCTTCTTCTTGTGGCCTCTCGTTTCATATCTACAACTCTCCACCCCTCAGTCTCCCCCAAACTATTTTATTTGATTAAAACGACAGGGGGGAGCGAGATGAGGAGCTCTTTCTTTACTTTTCACCCTCGCCCTTACATCCTCTCCTCAAAACTCTTTTGATTGGTGGTAATGGCTCAACCATTACAACCTGGGTGTGGTCCCAATCTCTTAAGTAGCGCTCAGTTAGCGCTATCTTCCTTTTCAACACGTGAGCGTTTCTCTTTTATGGCTCCATTCTCCTGGTTCGTCCAATACAAAAGGCACATACAGCCCGTGCAAGGAGGCACGAGGGGAAAAAAGAAAATTCTCGGCAATAGGCCGCTTTGAGGAAGCCGCCAGTATATCACAGGCTCGTTCATTACACAATTTTCCCCGACAAATAGCTCGATGCACGTGAAGTAGCAGTAAACATCCTCCTTTCGTTATTTCTTCGGATTTTTTTCATTCCGAGAAAGGGAAATAGTTGATTGATTTCTAATGATTGCTTAATTTCATTAGTAGGCAACAGTTTGAAGCTATGAGATACCTTCTGGGGTATAACAGTATATTTGTGTTTATTAGTGGAAATGGACAACCTTTCAATAACTCTGATTTTGGTTTATTATTTTCAATAATGAACCACTGGAATCGAGCATGAAAAAAAAAAAAAATTCTAATCCCCCCTCAAAATTTGATGGTTTACGTTTCAAGGTACTTATGTAGAATCCGAAAATGCAATACAAATATTTCTGTCTGTGCGCCGTACGCCGTACTGGCCACTTTTCTTAGTTACCATGAAACAAAATTGATGAAATTTGGGTTAATTAATTCAGAGCGCCGTATCTCGAAAACTTTCATAGAAGGGTATGGTTTTTTTTACGTTATTAAATTTGTCTTGAGCTAAACAATTTTTTGAGACCACCCGGAGCATTGGACGTCCAGCCGTTCGTGTGCACCAAGAAGCTTCGTCAGCACGATCGTGAATCAAACGGTATAAATCCGGCCCGGATATCATCACTAGGGAGCACCTGATTATAATCAAGGATGGCTGTATGGAGTCGAGTTGGTTTTTCTGCAATATTATTTCATTTGGAAAGTGGTGGACTATTGGAGTTTGTTGGTAGGTACTTCTGAAACTTGAACCAACGTTGAAGTATTATTGATTGGTAAATTATTACACAATGGTAAATTATTACACAACGGCAAATTATTACACAACGGTAAATTATTACATAACGGTAAATTATTGCAGAACGGTAAATTATTACACAACGGTTCATCTACCAAGAAGGGGCTGGATTTTGTTGATCGGTACTTTTGCAACTTGAACAACCGTTGAAGTATTATTGATGGACAAGTTATTACACAACGGTTCACTATACTTGACCACGAAGGTAGGTATTGACCACAGAAAACAGTGAACTACGCAGAAGGGGCATCTATTTCACTCCACATCAACAATTTTCCTTCAGAACTTCATTATTTGCATTTCTTTTTGCCATTTTAGTTACTGTTTCTCATCGACAGAATTATTTTAGCAACATTTAACTCGTGATTTAGGTAGGTACCTAGCAACGAGTACGGGGTTAGGTACTAACCTACGGAGGATCTGCGATCTACATGATATGTATAGAGTAGTACATAATATTATGTAATATAGACGGGTTATCTATACAGAGAGCTGTGATCTGTAACAGAAGGGTATTCTATACAAAATAATAAACCGTTGTGCAGGGATTTGCAGCGTTTTTAGGATCGGCCCCACAGAAGTGGCCGAGGCCTTAATGTTTTCGAGTTTATACTTTTTAGACAATTTTCATAATTTTGAAGAGGAAAAAGCGGATTTCCCCATCTTCGACCAAGCTGAATACGAATCCATCGGGGAAATGGAAATTTTAGCTCCTTCAGGTAGCTGAGTGTGTTGTGTACGGATTTTTGCGAACCGCCACAACTCACGACCCAAAGGTTCGAATTGGCTCAAATTCTGACGGTGGTTCGGGGTTATGTCCTGGTTGGTCCTATAGGAATTTCTTTGCATTCGTACCAGTAGCGCAGACTGCGCATGTGGAAACGTGAAAAACTATATGACTCATGACCACTGATCCTAATTGGCTCAAAGGGGGTATGACCACTCGCACCCGTCGGGCCAAAACGGAGGTCTACCCAGTCGCACCCGAGAGAAAGTCATTTCGCGGAGACCCATCAGCACCCATAATTTCTAAGTATTATTCCTGATCGACCCTCCAAGTTTGAACTCATTTCAATGATGTTTAGGGTACTAATGGGCGTACCAACTATTTCACGTTTGCGCATGCGCAGACGAAAGTTACGGTACTTTTTCAGTGATTTTGGTATGGGTCCATCTGTGACTCAACCCGCACCTACCCTCGAAATTTCAGCCCACTTCGACCATTATTTCGGGTAGTTATGGGTGTTGCAAGGAATTACCACAGACAGACAGACGCGGAACCAAATATGTTCCTCGATGTCTGAAACGGAAAATGGTATTGGAAATTTTCATTTTGGAGGACATGAACTTTTTGACATTTTATGTCTTTACTTTGGCACATGGACCCGAAAAGCGTTATACGAAACCGTTATGCGATACCGGTAAACAAGCGTTACAGTTGATATTCTGATGATTTTCGCTTACAACCGATTCGTTTCTACGGAACTTCATGTTTGCCATTTTTCATCGTACAAAAACCGTTCACCACTCGTTGGAATCGTGTGATTTTATTGAACATTTTCTTGTTAACCGTACCCCTGTACCTGGCGCGGTAGCTGAGCTGAGCATGATGAAAAAAAGGCTGGTAAACAAGTTAGTCAGCAACAGACTAGTGAAGAAGTCATTACTTACTAGAATCGAATGTGGTAACCTTGCACCACCATGTAACACGGATCGTGGTAATCTTGCAACCCGTAAATGATACCGTCAATAAATTATCCCTAAATTCCCATTGGGACATGAAATGTCCCAATGTGTTGCAGACTCGTATGCAAGCGTTTAAATTATAATTTTTAATAGAAATTACCAAATATATAGGATTTTCTGATGTGATTGTGCCGAAATAACGAAATAATGTCATGCCTTGTCTTGTCAATAATTTTGAAAAACAAGCGCCCAAACAAAAAAAATGTTTCAAATTATCTTTGATCATTGGTAGTGCCATTTCTAACAAGCCAGTCGTCGTCGAGTTGTTGTCGTGTTGCCTTCAAGACATCCAAAATTTTTACCTAATCACGAATCCAAGGCTTCCCTGCCTGCGGTAGTGAGGAAGGAAAAAAACTTCGTGGGAGGCCAGTGACCTAACGCAATGTCATGTAACACACGTCCTCAGCTGCTTTTGGCGTTTTCTTGGTAGGTAGAACCCCCTCGGCAGTTTTCGTTTTCCTTGTTTTTTAGGACGAGGAGACCAAATTTGAAGTTGATTTTGACCACTGAGTGAAGTATTGAGGTTCCAACGATGTTTTAACTACTAATACTGAATATATACGGGTCAAAAACCTATGAAAATGGCTGTAATCACCAGAAATTTGTATAAAACAGGAAGTAGTATCGACAGGTAAATCAGGACATTTCAATGACAGGTTCAATGATCGAAGATAACTTGTCAGAAATAGGAGCCGAGTTTTTGGAGCCAAAATTGGGAAAATTTGGAGCGAATACATAGGTGCATTATTCACAGAATAATAAACCAAAAAATAATATTTTTTAGTATAAAAACTGTTTGGATGCGACACCTGCTGTGGAGATGGGACTTGAGGCCTCCAGCGTGAGCTCCACAGGGAGGAGTTGGGATGTCCGATACTTCAAAAGTATCGATACATCTAAAAGTATCAAAAAGTATCGCCCCCGATACTGGGAAAAAAGTATCGATACTGCGATATATATCATGAAAAAAAAGTATCGATACTTCCAAGTATCGATACTTTTGGGACATCCCTAGGGAGGAGAACATCGAGGGCGGGGAGTCGGCAGTCGGGGTTTTATCTCTCGCAATAAACCCGACAAATTCTAAACCAGGAAAAGTCTCTTTGATACCGGAAATCCCTTTGCTCGACGAGAAAGCATTATTTACCGGAGAGCGTAACTCGGGCTCCAATAACGTCTCTTCCAATAAGTTGGATGTTATTATCGTCCTTCCCCTTGTTCGAAGATCGTTGGTTTTCTCCGAGACGCCCGAAAAGAGAATTAAGAGGAGAAAAGTATACAAGGGGTCGTGGAGGGGGGTGGGAGGCTGGGAGGAGGTGTAGGGGAAAGAGAAAAGTCCTATTCCCCCGGACTCGGTGAGGCGAATAAACGAGTTTTCTCGGGTCATGTAGTTTGGGAGTAAGCTCTAAAATAACCGTCTAACTGCCGCAGGGGCTTGACAAGTTCCGTAATGCCGCTTCGGGGTGGAGGAACATGGCCGCGGCGGGAGGTGAGGACAAAAACTGTAAATTGTGAGTTCATCCGACCCCCCCACCGCACAGAGTAATCTCTGCGCGCGAGGGGGGCGGCACTGCCCCCCTGGGGGGCCTTCGCGTCCGGCCCAACCGCAGGCGATCTGTTACCGCTGAGAAATTTACAACCCGCCCCGTTTACTGCCGCCGTATCGGCTCGATTTCCGAGATACGTCGAGCCCTTTCCGCCTTATTTTCCTCTCTCTCTCTCTCTCCATTTATCCGTCTCCGCTTCTCCGCCTCTTCCCCCTTTTTTACTCCACCGTTTCTTATTGGACGGGAATCATTTTATAACCCGCTTTGACAACTCATACGGCACCGTCGCCTCCAAGATTTCTCCTCCCGACCCTTTTTTTCCCTTCCAGTGATGAACCAGAATCCAATAACTCGGGGTTTTCTCTCCCCCCTCCCCACCACCACCACAAAGCTTCGTGGATCCGCATTGTGCTTCTTTTGTCATCGCCTGTACCTGTCGCCTTCTGATTCCTTTTCCCATCAATCAGTTTGAAACGAGTTCTTTCAGGTCGGCACTGCGGCAACAGAAACATCCGCCTGCAGGCCGTACCGACGTGACGTCATGAACGTAGCGCCAAGGACACCGAGAGTTTGAGAAAACTTGGTGAGTGGCGGTGGGGGGGGGGGGGGGGGGGGGTTGCCCCATTTTGGTTTAACTTATTCGCTCAGCAAAAATTTTTTGAACACCCCCTCAAAATGTTTTTCTTTTACGTTTCGAGTGCGCAGATTCCAAAAATGCCTCAAAGTCCTTGTCACATGGGTTTATTATTCTACCGGACTTACCTACAGAAATTTTGGCCGCTCATTTATTGTTTCTTTCATGGGGAATAACTGAAATAGCTTTTTTTGGGCCAAAAACACAAATTAGGCTCCTATTTTTTTCACAAAAAAGTATCTTTGATCATTGATAGTGCCATTTAATTGTCTTGATTCACCTGCTGATACTACTTCTAGTGTTATTTTATACAATTTTATGGTGATTTCAGGTAATTTCCCAGATATTTGTCTCGTAGAAAATTAATTTCGGGAGCTGAACTTTCGCTACAACCTCATTTCTTCACTTTTTGGTCAAAACCGATATCTCACAAGCTCATGTTAACTAATACCTAAAAAACGCCCTCAAAAACCCCGATTTTTACACCCATTTTTCACCCATAAAACCTCTGGGTGTATTCCGATCGGGCTGCCTAGCTTCGGAGTACAACTAGGGCCCAAATGTGTTCCCAAATGGGGGCCCAAACTGTGTGCGGAAGAACGACGATTTTACACCAAAATTTAACGTAAATTTAAGGCTGAAACTTCGTTAAAATCTCAATTTTCCACTCTGTGGTCAAGTCGACTTCACATTCGGTCTCGTCCTAAAAAACATGGAAAACTATACCTCAAGCTCATGTTACTAAAACACCAAAAAACCCTACTTTTACACCCATTACACCCATGGGTATATTCCGATCGGGCTGCGAAAATTTGGGACACAACCAGGGCCCAAATGGAGCCTGTGTGTGAAAGATTGAATTTTTTAGACCGAAAATGAAGATGATTTGCAGCCGGATCGGAATGCACCCAAGGGTGTTATGGGTGAAAAATGGGTGTAAAAATAGAGTTTTTCGAGGGTTTTGAGGTTTTAGTGAACATGAGCTTGTGAGGTATCGTTTTCCATGTTTTTTAGGACGAGGAGACCGAATATGAAGTCGATTTTGAACAAACAGTGAAGAATTGGGGTTTTAACGGTTCAGCTCCCGAAATTCATTATTTACGAGTCAAAAACCTGGGAAATTATCTGAAATCACCATAAATTTGTATAATAACACTAGAAGTAGTATCAACAGGTTAATCAAGACAATTAAATGGCACTGTCAATGATCAAAGATGATATGTTAAAAATAGGAGCTTAATTCGTGTTTTTGGGGGCCAAAATTGGCGGAAACCATCAGAAATCGCTATTTAAATTATTGCACATAAAGAAACAATAAATGAACAGCCAACATTTCTGTAGGTAAGTCCAATAGAATAATAAACCCATGTGACAAGGACTTTGCAGCGTTTTTGGAATCTAAGCACCTTGAAACAAAAAATAAAAAATTGTGAGGGGATGTCATAAAAAATTTTGCTGAGCGAATACATAGGTAGTATTATTCAGAGAATAATAAACCAAAATAGGGGTTTTCGAGGTTTTTTTCAGGTTTTAGTGAACATGAGCTTGTGAGACATCGTTTTCCATGTTTTTTAGGGCGAGAAGACCGAATGTGAAGTTGATTTTGACCAAAGAGTGAAAAATTGAGGTTGTAACGAATGTTCAGCTCCCAAAATTAATTTTTTATGAGTAAAAAACCTTGGAAATTGTCTGAAATCACCATAAACTTGTATTATAACACTAGAAATTGTATTGAAATGTGAATCAAGACAATTAAATGGCACTATCAACGAACAAAGATTTAATTTGTAAAAAAATAGGAGCCTAATTCCAGTTGTTGGGGGGTCAAAATTGGTGGAAACCATCAAAAACAGCTATTTCAACAAATGTACACATGAAAGCAACAATAAATTAACAGCCAACATTTCTGTAGTTACGTCCAATAGAATAATAAACCCATGTGACAAGGACTTTGCAGCGTTTTTCGAAGTTTCAACTTCGAAGTGTCACCACAGATCTGCACCTGATCGTATCGACTCTGGGTGGTTCTCATTGTACAGAAAATTGATTTCATCTGGTTTTCAGAAACCTGGGAAACTGTCTGAAATCTCCATAAATTTGTATGATAACACTAGAAGTAGTATCAACAGGTGAATCAAGGCAATTAAATGGCACTATCAATTATCAAAGATACTTTTTTGTGAAAAAAATAGGAGCCTAATTTGTGTTTTTGACCCAAAAAAAGCTGTTTCAGTTATTCCCCATGAAAGAAACAATACAAGAACAGCCCAATACATTTCTGTAGGTAAGTCCAGTAGAATAATAAACCCATGTGACAAGGACCTTGCTGGGGCGTTTATATTTTGTTTTCGGTCTCCTTGTAAAATTTCATTTGTGGGACTCACGACCCTCTGGCTCTGGGCTACGGAGTTATCGATTTACATACCCTCCCTTCGCCTTCCGAGATATTTGGGGAAATTCTATTGTCACACACAGACGCCGCTGCTGACGGTATAACTGGCTCAAAATTCATTTTGCTCAAACATTATTTTGTAGTCAAGATTTTGGTCTCATTGCCATAGCAGCGTGTTTTCTTGTCAAAAATTCGCTTAAAAAAAAAAAAAAAAAAAATCGCTGGCAATTGTGTAGATGAAAGCCCGTATTGACGCATCGCCCGCCCGGGAAAAAATACTATTCCCCTTCAGCCCCCCCCCCCCTCCCCCTCCCCCCTCCCCCCACCCCCTCCAGAGACGACTACCAGGCGGAGTGGTGGGGGGGGGGGGGGGTTAAAAGAGATGGAAAAAAAAATTCGTGATAAATCTACGATCAGGGGCTATCCGTTATGTCCGTCAATAAGGACTATTTTTCCCTCGACCGAAAGGGGATTTTTTTTTTAAAACGAGTGCAGGGAGGAAGAGAACGTTGGCTTTTTTTTTAAAAAGGGCCATTTAGCCCCCCTCAAACCCCCCTTTATCCCCCCCCCCCCTCCATCACAACCTCTTCCATCAAACCGGACTGTATCGGTAATATACACATCTTCCGCCGCCCAGAATAAAAATGAATGTGTAGATTCCCCTCTCTGCCCCTCCCCACCACCGTACGATACTTTTTTTTAAACCTTCTACCCCCACTCTTTCTGGAATTCTCGATGTATTTTTTTTCCACCCCACTTTTTTCCCTCCCCTCCCCCGGAGCTGATAAAGGGTAAAGCAAAGCACAACCTTTTACTCCGTTTTCCCTTCAGCGGCGGCCCAGGCCCTCGTGGATGCCTTGCAAGAGTCGGCTGATTCTGCCTGCACCTCTCAAAAAAAAAAACTTCCCGGTTTTGTGTTTTTTTTTTTTTTTTTTGAATTTTGTTTCTCTCGCAGGGCTTCATACGGTTTTTTGAAGGCGCGTTGGGTTTAACTACTTAAAAGAAAACCAACAGCCGCTTAGTACCGGCTTTTATGTGCTTTGCCCCGCGGTAATTTCGGAGAGGATTCCTCTTCCCGTTGAATACCGAGCTTTTTCGTCTTTTTTTTTTTTTCTTTCTTCCAACCGTGAAAAATTATATACGAGAACGTATTCACGGAAATAATTCTCCTGTAGTGGGAGATATCACCTTATATTCCTTTTTCGGGCCTTTTTGTTTTTAACACCCTCAAACCGGTGAAAGAGGCGTTTTATGCTCGGGGATGCTCGCACGAGTGGCTGCGGTTTTTACGCGTTTCATATTTTTACTGCGCGCTTTTATTTCACTGTGTGCTAGGAACATTTCGCCTACGCGTTTATTGAGAGTCGTTAAGTGCGTATTATTATGGAGCATTTTTGATAGCTGCGTGTGGCGCAGGGGTTTCGGATGTACCTGTTCGCAGTACGGGAAATTAGTGGTGGGTAATAGTAGTTTATTAGAGGGACTCAAGTTCAGTTAGTTCACTTCTCGAAAGGAGCAGTTCTTTTGAGTTAGCTCAGTAGTTCGTTCTAGTTCCTTTTCGTTTCCAATCACAGGAGGCAAACACTGAACTAGAGCGAAGATGTATACAATACCAACTTATTTCCTTAACGATACCAACTTAATTTCTTATTCCTTTGCACGATCGATTGTGATATTATAAACTCCTTAAGTAGTATCCACCCCATCTGAACTACCTCCTTTAAATTAACTAACTCCTAATGAACTATTAAGGAACCATCCTTCAGTAGATACCTACTATAAACTCCTCATGTGTAGTAAAGGAACTGTTGTTCTGTGGATACAGTGACTCCTCAGTATTAATTCACCCCACCTGAACTAACTCCTATCTGAATAACTCCGAATGAACTAAGAAACTATCCTTCAGTAGATACCTGCTATCAACTCCTCATGTGGGCAATAGCCTGCCATCTTTAGGTTTATTATTCTGTGAATAATACACCTATGTATTCGCTCAGCAAAAAATTTTTGGAACACCCCTTCAGAATTTTGTCTTTTACGTTTCAAGGTGCGTAGATTCTAAATATGCAATGTCCTTCCGCCGTATCATGGCCTAAAAAATTTTCGGTCTAAAAATTCGCACACTGGACCAACTTGGGCCCTAGTTGTATCCCGAAACTTTGCAGCCCGATCGTAATATACCCAGGGGTGTTATGGATGAAAAATGAGTGTAAAAATAGGGTTTTTTTGGTGTTTTAGTTACATGAGCTTGTGAGGTATTGTTTTCCATGTTTTTTTAGGGCGAGGAGACCAAAGATGAAGTCAATTTTGACCAAAGTGTGGAAAATTGAGGTTCTAACGAAGTTTCAGCCCCCAAAACTCATTTTTTTGAGTAAAAAACCTGGGAAATTGTTTGAAATCACCATAATTTTGTATAATAACACTAGAAGTAGTATTAACAGGTGAATCAAGACTATTAAATGACACTATCAATGATAAAAGATAATTTGTCAAAATAGGAGCCTATATCGAGTTTTTGGGGGCCAAAATTGGTGGGAACCATCAAAAATAGCTATTTCAATTATTGCACATGAAAGAAACAATAAATGAACAGCCAACATTTCTGTAGGTAAGTCCAATAGAATAATAAACCCATGTGACAAGGACTTTGCAGCGTTTTTACATTCAAAGGCACCTGGTTCCATATCTGATTTTGGTAACAAATCTACATGCTTAGTTCTATTAGCAGTACCTGAAAGTACCTACCACATACCTCCCGGAAGAATTCGTTTCCTCTAGCAAGCAGCAAGGTAGCGAGACGGCAATGAGAAGGCAACACTATGTTTGAATGCTTATCGAAATCAAAATAACATGCACATTATTGCATAAATAGGTAATTGTGTTGTTTGTAGCGAGAGGCTGTGTTTAGACCATTAGGAAAAGAAGCCGTCATCAAAAGGTACACCACAACTTTTATTTTCATTCCACAGCGTTTGAATTGTTATTGCAATCGCTGATTGAGCTGCAAGTAATTTTAGGGTCATCAATTATTGTGCGAGTTGGGTATGAAATACGCAGTTTTTGTCACCATATTTGTATTAACAGTTATAATAGGTACATACTGTATAACTGTATATATGAGTAGTATCAGTACCTATGCTTCTGTAGTTGGAACGGGTGTGTTAGTTCCTCTTGTTTGAGAACGGTTCCCAATGCCCCACGACAGGGAAATTGGCGTTGCTGGCGATTGCGCATTGGTTGCCCTTGTTCCTGGACATTTTAATGTATCCATTGTCACCGAAACTCTCTCCGTACGAGTTTTTCACGAGCCAGTAATCCTTGTTATCCTCCGTACCGTAGCCGACCACAAGGACAGAATGATCCACTTCGGTAGGACACTTGGGGTTGTCGTAGACACCTGTCATGTGCAATTAGTACCACACTTCATCAATGTAACGAGGTGAACAGATGTTCCAATTGAATCTTAATTCCCTTATTCATATCACAATGCTTGGCGATTTGTGTAGGGATCGTTGAGAATCCTCTAGTAGGCGCAAGTATAACGAACCACCAAATACCTTTAGTGAAGAAGTTCCAACCGAAATCTTTGGATGATATGCACGCTGAAATTGGTCCAAAAAACGCAACTGCTTCTTGAAGAGATACTTCACTTCCGTTTTTGATTTCTCCGTAGTTGGATATGGAAGCGCCAATTTTGGATGAGTTGAATTTACATACGGATTGCTGGAAAGGGCCATCAAATTTATTTGAGTTTATTTTTTCAACTGACAGTGCAGCGACAGGCCATTGAGAGAGTGTAAACATAGATCGGATCAGCGCCACACTCCAAGTACACGAAGTAATATGAGATATTATTTCTAGGCAGTTTTGTATTGGGAAGTTTTGTATTGGGCAGTATTGGGGACTTGCTCCAATGTATTGCACTGTGTGAATACCTGCGCCTCGTAACAAATCGCCCTCAAAACCGTGTTAAAGATATCAAAGTTTGCGTGCACTGCTATAGCTGGCCGGCAGAACAAGGTCCCATAAACATTTCTAATGGCAAGTTTAGCTGCAGCGGCCCTTTCAGCAAAATGCCGTGTAAATGAGAGCCTCGGGGTCAGTGTTATGCCAAGGTACTTGTATGTACTTACTACCTTGACAGGGTTATCGTTGAAGGAAAATGATCCATACACTCCAAGCTTTCCACACCGACGGAAGGCCATGACCCCTGACTTCGCAAGATTCACCGTCATACTCCAGCCCCTGCAGTATTCCTTCAATCTAGTAATACTGTGCTAAAGATCAGCAGGCGACTGTGCCCGAATAACTTCCTCATCAGCATACAGTAAGGTACGTTTCGCGGTTCCACCAACATCTACTCCACAGGGCAATGCATCAACCAGGTCATTAATATAAAGAGCTGAGGACTGAGCAGACGGCCCTGCCAGACGCCGCAAACAGCCGGGAATGGCTGTGAGATGGCTCTTCACCAAACCATACCAGAACCACAGCTGTAAATAGACCTCACAGCCGAAATAAACCTCTGCCCAGCTCCTGCTCCTACTGAATATATCAGGACGTTATAAGTAGATAATAAAGACAACAGAGAAAATAATGTTGTGTAACTTTTGCACTCCTATTTCTAGTGCCTTAAAATGGCACTTAAATTAAATCCACTAGGAATTTGAAGATTTCAAGACAAGAAGAGATGAAGGACATGTAGGCTTCTACTTTATCGAGAATAAGCGATCATTTTATTCAACTCTTCCTAAGTTATTGGTAGGTATATTAAGAAATGGTTCAAACAAACGATTCAAAATTTGTGTTTCTGAAACAACCTAAATACCTACAGGATATCCTTATTTTTGAAGACATTTTCTTTTAACACAACCTACCTACCAAATTAGAAACTTGACTTACGGACTGGAGCTATTATAATATTTTTAAATTGTAGGACCCAGAACATAGACGACCTATGTGACATTTCGATTGTGTATTACTTGAGAATTTATTGATAGAGATATTTATACGGTTTCTATGTAACTTACCTTGACCTTGTACGGGTAGTCTTCATTATACTGAACACCTGTAACGCTCAAAATGTACTTGTACGTCCAGTCTACCATTCCTCCCTTGCATCCCAAATTTCCCTCTTGTGCAGAGCAGTCTATCAATTGTTGCTGGCTCAATGAAATGTGTTTACCATACTTCAAGGCGTACTGGCTCTCTATCGCATCCGTCTAGAAGGCCATCAAAATAAAATATAAGAAAATATGGACATATTTTAAACTACGGGTGAGCTGGAGCTCAGAAAATCCTGCAATATTAATTGTGACGATCCTTGATAACGTCTGGCTCCACGCATGTATCTACTCCAAGACAAAGGAAAATTCTATAATTGGTAGCAGCGACTTAAATTTGTAGGGAAGGACCAACACTTTCGCTATGAAATCACACTCACACTGCTTGTTTCCAGCTCACCAGTGAGTAAGGAATACAAAATTGTCATGACACCAAACATAATACTTGGCATACAATTCGTCACGTAACACCTACCGGTACTTATCGGTTAACGGGAGGCCACTCATCTATTCAGAAGTCCCAAACAACCTGCTCATTCACACGGGATAGTTTATCTTTTTTGAGATGCGAGCGCTAGCGAGCATCCAGATCGCTTGACAATGCATTCCACTAATCTATTCAGAAGTCCCAAACAACCTTCAGCTTTAGATAGTGGAATGCATAGATGCATGCATAGATAGTGGAATGCATAGATTAGTGGAATGCATTGTCAAGCGATCCGGATGCTCGCTAGCGCTCGCATCTCAAAAAAGATAAACAATCCCAGAAACTATCCCGTGAATGAGCAGGTTGTTTGGGACTTCTGAATAGATGAGTGGCCTCCCGTTAACCGATAAGTACCCAACTACCTACCTATTATTCATGGTTAAATTGATTCGCGAGCTTCTCGTTTCATTAAATTCGGCATGATTACCACATATCAACATTATAACCAACCTATTACTCACAAGTCACCCCTTCGATAGTCAACTGCACCATAGTCTGTTGTTGTTACCACTGTCGTTACATCGCTAAGGTTTTACTTTAAGGTATTTTTTTACTGTTTAATTGGACTATTAATCTGTACCTATGCGCATTCGCTGCATTCTCTACATACACTGCTGTACAGGTTCTGTTATATTGCAAACCTACGTATTATTATAAATAGGTACCTATATCATTATATATTTTGGGTATTTGATTTTTGTTGTAATTATTAAGGTTCATTTTAACGCAATAAGTATTTTGCTATACTTCTATTAATTATGAAAATTATTTCCTAATGTTTTCATTAATACGTACGAGCATATTTAGACTAAAGACTCATCATTCAATAATAAACTATATTGTAACTGGGCTTCCGCCCCGCTATAGAAAATAAACATAATACACGAATAAACTAACTACATGTCACCATCGCAGCAAATCTTGTACCACTACGTAGATAGATAGATAGATGAATATTTATTTTATCTCTACGACAAGGAAGACGATCTCTCGTCGGTGTTTTCTCGTCCAAAGTTGATAGGCGTACCTAGGCCTATCTTCCAGAAATACCGGACCATAATGCCTGTTTAGACTATATTGAGGAACTCCGCAAACTATTTTCTATAAAAAGCTTTCGATATCATTTTTTTGACCACAATATGCGGTTTAATATTTCGTAGTTATCAATTATGAACCTTAAATAGGGTAGAAAGTATACAGTTGGAGCTCTGCAACAAGATCTCTTGCGATCTCTACTGATTTAAAGGCTTCAAAGTAAATCAATGTAAATTAAAATTTATCGTTTTTACGTTATATTTATAGGGTTTCTTGCTACGAATTTAAACTTCTTGTTTCTTGGCATTCGAAGTGGATCGAGTCTTTATATCGAGTTTTTCAAAGGTTAGGCAGGAGACTGGTCGACAGTCGTTGGAGATATTTCGGGAATGTCCGTCGGGGGTGTGCTTAAACTTAGTGTCGATGAAGGCTGATGCATTTGACTGTGCAGAATTCATTTCCATTTACCAAGAGGTCGGATACTCACTACAACGAACGCGTAGCAGCCCAGACAGCTGTGTTGGTCTTTGACTGGCGGCACAATGCCTTTCTCTCTCCAGTCGACGTGGAGCGGGAGTTTAGCCCCCGTCGCCTCAAACTGTATAGGTTTGATATTGAAGCTTCTCGACCCTTTGTCAAGCGGGGAAGCGTTGTACTGCATCCTACCCATTTTCGGTAACTCGTGAGATTCCTGCAATTGGTACGACAGGCCATGAGCCCTGATGAGCACTGATATTTAAATACTTATGTGGTGGCTGTAGGTAAGAGGCGTGGTGAGGTGAGGCGAGGAGCGGTGAGTGAGAATAGAGGAGAGAAGGTTGCTGGTTGTAGCACCTAAAATGTTACACCTATAGCTGCCAGGGAGGTTACCACCACTAAAGGTACTAGAGGGAGTTTGCCCAGTGGTTCCACTGGTTATCACCAATGCTGGTTCCACCAATCTGGGATCTTTTGTGAGAAGAGGTAAGGAAGTATGAGAGGAGAGAGAGAGATAAGTCGGCGACTTAAGGAGAGCGTAGAATGAGGTGACAGGCATAGCCGGCGAGTTTATATAGTGCCCACTCCACTCTACTCTAGTCCGGAGGACTAGTGGGGAGTGAGTGAGCCTATGCGCCTATGGTCACGTACGCCACCTCACCCGTTGCATTTATTAGCTTGAACAATCTTAAGGTATACAACGTATGATGGTCTGGGAGGATCACGACAACTTAGTTGTTATTATCAGTTTCCACCTCATTACAGACTTAATTTGACGGACAGACGGATTTTGCCCAAAACAGAGGATTCCGTTTAAAAACAATGTAAGGACCTACATATCCCTGGAGGTCATTCAAAACGTGAATGATTTAGCGTTACCGGCGCTTTTTGATGTTTTTTACGTACAACCACTTCGTTGCTTGTTCGCCCAACAAAAAGATGAAAAGCCCTCAAAACTCATCTTGGTGCTCCACACTCAGAATCCACTGTCTACTCACTAGAACACAATCATAACAGGTACAATTGGCACCTCCCCCGCCTCAATGATTATTGCCTCGCTGTATTGGTAACAAGTCGATAGGTATTATTTATTATTTTTATTGAGTAGGTGGTTATTTATCCAGTAGGAAGGTAATTATCTGTATCAACTCAAGGTTATTCCGTGATTTTGAAGAGGGAAGCGTGGACCGGACAAACGAGTATAGTAATATGATCGATTCGTTCGGTAGAAGACCAGGAAATGCTTGATACCTGAGTACCCATATTACAACAGTAGTTTCCTTTATCTAGTTTAATAATTGTCGTGGTTCCCCTCGAACCTATTCGTGCTATACCACTCCTATATGATATAAGATTTTACCAAATAAACGGAGAGAACAACGGGTAAAGTGACGCCAGGGAGAAAGGGGCCCTTCCATCAACCGCCACCGCCTTCAACGGCTGTAAAGGCCGATTGTGGATGGGGGACGGGTGGAAAACTCCCTATATAATCAGCCCTTCTAGCCCAACTCGTCATTCGACAGATCTCCCTCTTACGTTCGACTTCTCTCTCTCATGCCCGACATTTCTCTCTCCCTCTCCTTGTGCTGCTGTGGTGAAAACCGCGGGGAGTTAGTAAAAAGACTCCTACGGAGTCCTCAACCTCAATCCCAACCCTACCTACCCAATCGGAGTCACAACAATAATTTAATTTTCCCAAATAATAGTTTTCAACAAATTGTTGTTGTTGATGACAAAATATCTGGGCCAGAAGATATATGTCTGATTGAACCCGTTGTGAAAATAATAAAAATGGTCTTTCAAGTTATGCTTGTGTTGTGAGAGTCGCAGGCAAATTTTAGTCAGTGATTGGGAATTATAGGATCCTTCAGACCAGGTGTGCATAGTTCTGCAATTTTCAAGTGACAGGCAAACGTAAAATGCCTATCTCAAGTCTAACGCTGTAAATTTATTTAATTTCATTTCTGCACCAGTAGCTTCTTTATAAGCAAGCACACGCATTATTGTCTCTAGAAGTGGAGTAATTCTGCAGATCTTCCACTGTTTCTCCCGATGATGGGTCCTATTGTAAACCTTGCGTGACTCTCCTCGTGCCCCGATAAAGGAGAAATGAAGACTTCAAAAGCTAAGAAGATGAGTCTAAGTCTAAGAACATAAGTCTAAGAAGATATTTCCGTGAAGATCCCACTTTTCCAACCACTGACCGCATTCAATTGTACTTTATTAGAGGTTATTTTATTAATCACCAAATCTGTGTATTGGTTGATTCCCAGTTTGAAACTTCGTTCTCCATTTTCGTAATGAGCGTTGTGCTGAGTGATTTTCTGGATATTGTCGAAAAATATCTGCTTCCGCTGGTCTTCCTCCTGAGGCGTCCGATATTTTTTCCCAAATCTCTCCTAGAAATTAGTTTTCCTGATTGTGAAAGGTCGTATGACATAGAAGTTTGATTCATGAAGTCGATTAAATAATAAGCCGTTGTGTTGAAATAACTGAAATAAAATTTGGATACAGATCATTTACCAACGACAGCTTATCTATATAAATATTGCTTAACGCCATTTACAAATAAATTTTAGGTACATTTACCATCAAGAAACCTTGTTCAATTCTACCCCTGTTTACTCTACATCGACTTGAATTTGAAACGTTCATAACTTGTTCTCCTATCTGTCACCGTCAATTTCAAGTTTTATGAAGCTTACTTTGAAAGCGTACCATGGATCCACAGCGTTCGCCTTTCCACATTTTACGTACATCAGAGCCAAGCTTAGCACGCGGATCATCACCATCACTTGTCCCTTAGGGCAGCATACAGTGTTATTAGTTATCGCAATTCTATGACCGACGAATTGAATTATAATGCAGACTTCCCACTTATGTGAAGGCTACAGGTTAACGAGTCCTACTCATACCGTTGTAGCAAAAGGTTGGATTGATCTCTGTTGTTGACCTCCGTCGTCTGATCTGGATGTCAACAACCTCCCACCTAGTCACCATCAACTTGCAGGGCCCTTCTCCATCAACTCAGTAAATCTCTGTCTCGCACCCCGAGTGGATTGTTCGCCATCTAATTTGCTATTACGACTCACACGTGATTGGTGTTGATCTTCGTGCTTCGAAGCCCATTCTGCCCGAGACGTATCGTCCACCATCGCGACATTTGGAAAGGTACTCGTAGCTACCTATGAAAAGCCCGTAGATGGAAACTAGTATTCACCAATTATCCCCATATTCATAGCTTCATCCTTTCTTCCACAGTCATTCTTGCTCCCACCTCGGCATTGAAGGATCGTTCCCCGCTCGAGGATAACTTCCCTGAGGTCGGACATCACCCCCTTTGCAAGACATCTTGAAGGTGATTTTATGAAACTATAACATATAGCTATGAAACTCGTACTTCCCCGCTGTAGACTAGTTTGTCCCATACGCAATCATGGGTCCTCTTTTCGAGCTGAGAGAGATTTTATTTCTGTTGTCTACAGCCTCCAGAACCATAGGCACTTGGAGGCAGCAAGTGTCGGCTGAACCTTTTCTGCTGTCGCCCTGGACGAACGACAGGGAACTTCCAACTTCCTGCTAGGCAGAGAATTAAAGTCTGTCCTTCTTTTAAATATTTATTATTCATTTTTTTGTAAGGGTGGCCACTCAGATCTAGGGGTTTTGTGTTTGGCATCAAGAAAAGGTTATTTTGTTTGTGAAGGTCAAAATATTATTTTCATTCCTGGTGGTATAAAATTTTGGTTTTACGTAAATGATCTTCCTCTCACAACATCTCTTGAAAAAACAGCACTCGTCAACTTCATTGAAAACCGATTTTGGACTTTGTTTTCTGCATGTATTGGTTGCATGAATCATGGATAAATTATAGTCTTGATGTATCCACTTACCGTCACTGCTTCCATTTTTAGAATGAGGGTTATTTCCCGTTTTCGTGTTGTTATAAACAGATTGTTAAAGTTGATTATTTTTTAAGGATTTAGAAGGCTGTGCATTAAAATAGAACGCGAAGATTTATTTTGTCAAAGGTGCTCCCTCTTGAAGATGTCTGCCTGTTTGGCCTGCGGAGATTAATAAGATTATACTAATTTTCAATCCTTTCGTTATCTTCCCTGTAATCTCGTTGGTATTTCAAACACCAATAAACATGAAGAATAATAAATAGACAACAGTTTTGTGAAACTCGTTAGGCATATCCCGGGAGGCATCAAATTTACATTCTGCCCCTCATTAGCACATCACCTGTGTAAAGTTACTATTAGAATAGCCTCCATGTTTAAAAGCAGAGATAGTTCTTAGTCTAGCTCAAATTCCTCTCCTGTAAAAGATCTAGTTTTACAGAATAGAGAAAGAATTGAAAAATGTTAAAAAAAAAGGTTATATTTTCTTGTACATATTATGAGTCGTCAAAACTATTTATTTTGTATTATTTATTGGTTTTCCCCTAGAGAAAATTGCATGTATAAATAATCAAACCTTTAGTTAGTAAACTAACTTTTCGTGAAATGGTGCTTTTATAGTACGCTTTGTGGAAAACCTTCTGTATTGTAGAAACTTCCTCGAGGTGCTAGGTGTTACAGGTGTGAAAGTGTGAAATTCATTCCCACCTGGGACTCAAGAACTTTTCATACAGTTGGTTCGGCTGCTTTAGCGCGAACTGAAAAATCGAACTGTTGTAAGCAAATGATTCGCTGAAATTCCTCCTGGCTATAAATCTACGAAAGAAGTACGTTCTTTTCATTTTTATTTAAATTTTCTTTTCGTTGGCAGGTTGTAATGTTTTATTTTCAATTTATCTCTTCATTTCACTCAAAATTTTATGTGCTTTTGCCAATCTTGCTTAGATTGTGCATATAAGCCGCGTATTTAGGTAGCACCACCTTGGATCACTGTATATACGAAGTACTGTACATAATGTTATTATTATCAAATGGTGTTTAATTCATTTTTAAATGTACAGGTTGATAGGCATTGAAAAATACCTCCTCCTTCCTCCATCTTTGATATTCTGTTCGCCGTTATTTGCTCACCCCGTGGAAGCTTCCGGAAAAGCTCCAGATCGTGAAACCGATCGAAGGATCCCTGACATTGCACCACTGGACGGAGCTCGCCACCCCCTCCATGGAAGGCCTCCTGGACGAGAAGCCTGGCAATCCAATCCATAAGATGATATACAATGGCAATCCATAAGCCTGAGTCCACCAGGATTGTAGGATCCTGGATCCACCATTCCTTCACAAACAAAATAACCTTTTCTTGATGTCAAACACAAAACCCCTAGATCTGAGTGGCCACCCTTACAAAAAAATGAATAATAAATATTTAAAAGAAGGACAGACTTTAATTCTCTGCCTAGCAGGAAGTTGGAAGTTCCCTGTTGTTCGTCCAGGGCGACAGCAGAAAAGGTTCAGCCGACACTTGCTGCCTCCAAGTGCCTATGGTTCTGGAGGCTGTAGACAGCAGAAATAAAATCTCTCTCAGCTCGAAAAGAGGACCCATGATTGCGTATGGGACAAACTAGTCTACAGCGGGGAAGTACGAGTTTCATAGCTATATGTTATAGTTTCATAAAATCACCTTCAAGATGTCTTGCAAAGGGGGTGATGTCCGACCTCAGGGAAGTTATCCTCGAGCGGGGAACGATCCTTCAATGCCGAGGTGGGAGCAAGAATGACTGTGGAAGAAAGGATGAAGCTATGAATATGGGGATAATTGGTGAATACTAGTTTCAATCTACGGGCTTTTCATAGGTAGCTACGAGTACCTTTCCAAATGTCGCGATGGTGGACGATACGTCTCGGGCAGAATGGGCTTCGAAGCACGAAGATCAACACCAATCACGTGTGAGTCGCAATAGCAAATTAGATGGCGAACAATCCACTCGGGGTGCGAGACAGAGATTTACTGAGTTGATGGAGAAGGGCCCTGCATGTTGATGGTGACTAGGTGGGAGGTTGTTGACATCCAGATCAGACGACGGAGGTCAACAACAGAGATCAATCCAACCTTTTGCTACACCGTCTTCCAAAACAACTGTACCGAACACCTTACAGCCATTCATTCAATATGATAAAGTGTACTTACTGATTTACAGATAATCATTTTGTCAAGAGGAAAAAGAGAAACGGGAATAAAGACAGTGCTAGACTGTCTCCAATGTTTCTCGAACTTGATATTGCATCGAATAAAAAAACCCAATAAACTATTAAAGATAAAGTTATTGGTATTTGCACGTAGTAGGTATTGTTCGGTTACAAGATTTTAGCGCAGCGTGTAATGATTGAAGTTTGAAATGATGTATAGCCTCACAACTATAAAAACGCTGCAAATTATTACACAACGGTTTATGATTGACCTGTATAGATGCCCCTTCTGTGTAGAAACTTTTTCTTTGGTCAATACCTACCCTCGTGCTCCCCCCGGGAAAGCCCTTAATCGAGTACTGGAGCAATTATATTTGATAAATTATGCAGTGAAATCACGAATTCTATAATTAATAATTATTTGCTGTTATTATGCCCCGGGTGGTCTCAAAAAAATTATCAAGTTTGAGATCAAATCAATTTAAAAATGTAAAAAAAAAATCGTATCATTCTATTGAAAGTTTTCGAGCTAAGAGGTTCGGGAAATTTCAGCCCCTATTTTCCCCCCTTAGTGATAAACTGATGACTGACAGTAGCAACGAGCTTCGCGGACCAACTAGACTCCAAATATTGTGACCTACAAAACCAAATTTCATTAATTTTGGATCACGGTGGGTAACTGGTTCATGAAAAGTGCGAAATACGGCGGGCGGACTTTTTTTAAATTGCTTTTTTCGATTCTACATACGTTGAATCGAAAACCAAATGGTTTTAAAAAAATGCAAATAATACAATTTTAAAAAATAATAAAAATTTAATATACCTACTTGGTGATTCAAGAGCAAGTTTTGGGGATTTTCGATGATTTTTCCTAACATTTTTTGAATCAAAAAATCAAATTGGAACCAAAATTACAGTTTATTATTCACACAAAAAATACAGTTTTGCACACAAAAAGTATTTTGTGGTGTATGTATCATGTGTTTTATGTTGGAATATGAGTCCAAAAACTTAAATTTTTGTGGAAAATCGCTTGGGTGACTCGCGTGCCCTACTAACTCCCGGGTGACTCCCACGTAACAGTACAAAAATGATACTACTACGATTCCCAGCAGATATTCAAAATGTATTTTATTTCCTACGACCTACCTAACATGCTCATAATAACTATGACAGACGATCAGGTTTGAATAAAATACGAATTAAATTTTTATATCTCTTTACTAAATGTCGCGTACCAATTCTTAATATCTTAACGAAACAGCCATAATTCCGAATCATCATCACCGCACAACCATAACCGTTACGATATTTACAAAAGGTTTCTCGAACGTCATGTGGTGATCTTTTGGAGTTGCCATCTATCGACGCGTCGCCTACGCTTTGGACGGAGGCGAAAAAGGTTTCCAATCTCCGACGACGGGGAAATTGGCGTAGCTAGCGATGGCGCACTGGTTGCCCTTGTTCCTGGCCATTTTGATGAACCCCTTGTCGCCGTAGGTCTCGCCGTACGAGTTTTTCACGAGCCAGTAATCAGTTCCGTTTTCAGTGCCGTAGCCAACAACGACAACAGCATGGTCCACGTCCGTCGTGCAGTAGGGATAATCGAAAATTCCTGCGGACCGTGCACAAAAATTTATAAATGGGAAATGAATTTACATGCAACGTGATATAACCATGCAATACTTGGATAGCATTTTTTTAAATACTGATTGGTGCATTCAGATTCCCTCTATACTCTAGCTCAGTGGTTCCCAACTCACTCCGGGCCGCGGACCACTTTACTTGACATTAATAGTAGCACGGACCACCATTGATATATATATAGTTTCAAAGGCAATAAAAAAAAAAAAATTAATCATAAGCAAATTGTTTATTTTTAGAACATTTTAGCAACAGTTACATTTTCATTAGAATACTAGTTGAAATAGAAATTAAATGTTCTCATTGCACATAAAATATTTTTTAGGAATTATTTTAGTGAGACTTCTGAGCTCGAATCTGTTTTACTAGTTCAGGAATTCTCGGTGAATGGTTCTTGCTCAGTGCTAGTCGCAGGTTGCTGCCTAAGCTCAGCCGGTTTCTTTGTTTATTTTTTATTAACAGCAAAGTTGAAAAACCTTGCTCGCACAGGTAGGTGGTTGAAAATAGCACAAGGTACCTAAGTGGGGTACAAGGTACTCCCACCAGTTTGGATCCCACTCCCACCACACCGGCCTTACGCCGGTCTACCTCTACCGGTCTACCGGTCTACCTTATTCCGTCTACCTCCGCCGTATCGAACTTGTTAACTTAATTTAGTTTTTTTTTTAAATTACATTTTACTCAATAATTATTTATTTCTTCTAAGTCCCTCGCGGACCACTTTCAAGGCTCTCGCGGACCACCTTTGGTCCGCGGACCACCTGTTGGGAACCAATGCTCTAGCTTATACAACCTTCTAAACAGCCTTCTAAACTGTGTCAAGTGCCCGGAATCAAGAAGAATAAACGGAATCTTCTGACACAAGAGATGAGAGCTCCCTCTGAAGATTTACTAGACCAATCGTATGCTGGAATCCCATGACATTATTCTCGAGATTTGTGAGGCAGTGTGGTATTTTCGACCAGCTGAATTCAATCACAATCAGTCGTCACTTGGCATGTTCTATGAGTATTATGTCAGCCAAACTAGTGGCAATTTAACTGGCTGTCGTCATAGCCCCTCAAATTCCTACATTTACTACTCCTATGTAATATAAATAAGATTTAAACAAATAACGAGGGGAACGACGAGCTGAGCGACGCCGTGGAGAAAGTAGGAGAAGGGTCCCATCCAACGAACTCCATCGCCCCCCCCCAACGGTTGTATCGGCCGTTGATGGACGGGGGACGAGTGGAAAGGGTCCTTTATAAGCAGCCCGGCCAGCCCAGCTCTTCATTCGACCGACCACTCTCAGACTTGCGACTTCTCTCTCTCTCTCTCTCTTTCTCTCTCTCTCTCTCTCTCTCTCTCTCTCTCTCTCTCTCTCTCTCTCTCTCTCTCTCTCTCTCTCTCTCTCTCTCTCTCTCTCTCTCTCTCTCCCTCTCTCTCTCCTACCCTTCTTCGGCGCCTGCTGTGGTGATAACCGCGGGGTATTCATCTTCTTCTTCCTGGCGTCTACTGTGGTGATAACCGCGGGACGCCTTCCTTCTGTAGCATACACTTGCTGTTGTGATAACCGCGGGGTATTAGTTTCCTTCCTCCTGGCGTTAGCAAAAGATTCCTCCTTCACTCATCCATCCAAACCAACCTCACACAAACCAACCTCATCCGAGCTCATCCAACTTTCCGTCCGACTGTCATACGCCCACACTCAGGCTTACGTCATTGGCAATAAGAACATTTCCAGTTTTTAGGAATAGACAATGGAATTATACTCACTGACTCAAAAAGCTCATGTGAAACCTTCAAACACACCGGGAAGTCAGAGTGCTGCAACTATTTATCAATCAAAGTTGATCGCGTGATGTTAGGCCCAGACAAACATGATATCGTGGTCCAATGGATTGCTAGCCATTGAGGCGAATATGGTAGTGAGTAGGCAGATCAGGCAGCTAAGAGAGCAATAATAGTTGACGAACCTAACTGCCACATTCTCCCCGTCCTTGCACCCAGCCCTGATGTTGCAAACTGTATATAGCAAAACCATTTAGAAGACTGGCAAAACCGGTAAAATGAAGTATCGCTACTGAAAGGTTTTTACCACTACAGTGTCCAGCCAAAAATCAGTCAACACACTTGGTTTTCTAGCTGGAAATTGTCAAAGAAATGCCTAATTTAGCTTATCAGGTTGCGAACAGGACGTGGGAACAATAGAAGATGCGAGACCTTGCGGAGGACCAATTATGCACTGACTTCAACGTTTTAGTGAATATGGAGCACTTCTACATTAATTCTCGGCACTCCTTTTCTATTGATATTCATCACCGTGAATTTTAGGCTTAGCTATTTTTATGTGATTGCAGTCGAGGGTACCGGTAGCAAACGGGAATAGTTTAGTTCTTTGGCATACCAAGTTGTCTTTCTTCCATTTCATGCTGGTTTGCATAGGAAATTTCATCGAAAAGCATCTTTCATCCTGAGGGCTTACCTTCTGTGTAGTAGTTCCATTGAAAACTGCTTGAATCAATGCAGACTGAAACCGGTCCGTAAAAGGCCACAGCTTCTTGGAGAGAAATCTCACTTCCGTTCTTGATCTCACCGTAGTTGGTGATGGACGCAGCGATTTTGGACGAGTTGAATGTGCATTTGTCATCCTGTGGAGAAAATCGTCGTTTATGTTCATAACTCAGCTTCTTAGTTGAATGGGAACATTATTGTCAAATTCCAGGCGCTGGACAAAGGATAACAGGTAGACCTACCGATTTCATATACCTGCACAGTGTACCGGCATTTTCTCTCAACTTGTTTTTATAGAATTTATTGTCTAATATTTAACACCTTACAATCCTAGAAGAATTATTTTGACAATTAAAATAATATATACCTACCCATATAAGTATATTATCATCAATTCAGTCAATTTGGCATTATAAAAATCCTACCCATGACGTTACCCTTATTTATCCTTACGTCACCAGTAGGTACCTATTTCACTATCCCACCACCTACCTATTAAATTTAGTGTCAAGTTTATCTGGTGTGGAATACTTACTTCGATTTGGTAAGGGTAGTCGGCATCTCGCTCAAGACCCCCAACTCTCATGATGTATTTGTAGGCCCAGTCGACCATACCACCCTGGCAACCGAGGTTACCCTCCTCTTGAGAGCAGTCGACCAGTTGCTGCTGACTGAGCAGAAGGTGTTTTCCATACTTCATAGCGTACTGACTCTCAATAGCATCCGTCTGAAATTGGAATGGAGGATGAAGTAGGATAGGAAACCTAAATATGGAATGGCATTATTATTATATCAGATGTATTAGGAGAAGTCTCAAATTTGATGATCCGATTTCGGGACATCTTCGTTTCTGCAATTCTATTGGAGATTTAACTGACGGTTGATTAGTAGGATGGTTTGAGTTTTCGAGCCTCGAGGGACAGCCAAGGCGAGGCTTTCTCCAGTGTGAATAATATGATGTTTGTTCCTAGTGACCATCTGACGGTTATCTGCCGTCAGAAATGCGTGTTTAGTAGTAATCCATGACCGGCTGTTCGCATTATTTTCCTGAATGCCCAAAGACAGTTTTCTGATCGTCATTCCAGTCCACAGAAAATAGGGCAGACGAGAACTGGCCATTATCAAACTCAAACCCTTCTCAGTCGCTTATCAAGATGGTGGTGGGTGGATCATGGATGGTTTCTTACGGTGTTCTAGGAGTTAGCTAACCGTCAGAAAAAGTCAGTGCAAACGAACCGATGATCTACTCGTACGGACTGAGCTATCGGCACCTAGTAGAACTCAGGGAAATTTCTGTATTTGACATGATTCTTCACATCTGTTGAATGTTCACGATGCCTGGAATGACACACAGCGTCTGACCTAAACACTAATAATGTAGGTTCTGCATTTCATGCAGATATACTTATGTATAATCGGCTTTACTTATGTAGATACCTGAAATGTGATGCTATATGATTATACTGAGACTCACAGCAGCGAAAGCCCAACAGGCGAGGCAGTTGTATTGGGCTTTGACAGGAGACAGAATGCCTTTCTCTCTCCAGTCGACTGTGTGTGGGAGTTCAGCGCCGGTGGCCTCAAATTGTATCGGCCCACCCTCTGTTGCGGAAGAGAAAAATGTCACTAGATCGTCACGTGGTTTGATACCCTTGTTTTTAATAACCTCGTTCAATGTCTGCAAATAATTTAAACAGTAAATCAACATAAATATATGTGATATGATGAAGGAGGACCTAGTCATAATAAAAAAGAGCAAAGCTTGGTTCGCAATCACTGACAATTTGTAAACCGTAAATTAGGTTGGGAATCATCGGAAGATTTCTAAGTTTCTGGGTGTCGCGAGTTGGTGTGTTGTGCTCACGACATGGCGGATGAGTTGGATGAAGGCGGGTGAGGACGCATTAGGATGAAGTTGAGAGGTTGGATGAAGGCGGATGAGGACGGATGCTCCGTAGGGGTCTTTTTACTAACGCCCCGCTGTTTTCACCAAAGCAGGCGTTAGTTGGAGGGAAGGTTATCTCTCCGCCGTTTTCAGCACAGCAGGCGCTTGAGGTAGTGGCTCCCGGTGGTTTTCACCACAACAGGCGCCTGGGATGTGGGAGCTAGTATCCCGCGGTTTTCACCACAGCAGGTGTCAGAGGAGAAGAAGGTATCACGCGGTTTTCACCACAGGGAGTGCAAGAGAAGGTAGAAGAGAGAGGGTCGAGAGAGAAGCCATAAGTCGAGGGTTGGTCGATCGAATGACGAGCTGGGCCAAAAGGTCTGCTTATATAGGGCCATTTCCACCTGTCCCCCGTCCACAATCGGCTGTTCCTTGAGGAGCGATGGCGGTTGATGTAAGGAACCCTTCTCCCTTGGCGCTACTCGGCTCGTCGTTCCCTTCGTTTATTTGGTAAAATCTTTCTTTATTACATAGGAGTGGTTAGAGAAGATTTGAGGGGTACCACGACACTGGGTTACACCTCACAATTTTTGACATGGTTTAATTTCCTGTGAATTACCGGTAGATAATGCTGTAGATAATCATGTTCGTTGAAGCACTATTAGATATTGGGTCACAAGTACGTGATATTCCGTCGGTAATTTGGATGTTTTAATTATATTTACAAAGGTACTTACGGTACGGTACATTGCACTGAATGATGATGTGATTTAATGGAATTTAGTTTATTTTAGCTTATTAATGGAATTATTATTATCTTTGTCTCGAGGGTACTTCAGAAAATGAGAGAAACCGATGTCACCTTGCCGAGGTATTGTAATAATCAATCGCGGAATCATGGTAGTCTAACGTAATTTCTAGTTAGCTGTTATCTCTTTGCTGACTCGATGTTTATTTTCCCTTTCATTGTGCATTTTATGTCATCTTCAGATGGCAGTTTTGATGAAATCTTTTAACAAGTGACATCAAAAATTGGGTATGCGCGTTTTTTAAATGGAAGTAGATTCTATCCTGAGAATTATTTTGACACCAATCGAATTTCCCTACGATAAGCAGTTATTTTTCTACGATTTTTCAAATTTTCCACCAATTCTGGCGTCATTGAAACCCTCTCGCTTGGGCGGGACCCCTCCTCCTGCCCACTGTGACGTCAAAATTGGATGAAAATTTGAAACGTAATAGAAAAATAACTACTTACCGTAGGGCAGTGACGTTGGTGTCAAAGTTCTCAGCACAGAATCTTGTGTCATTAAAAAACAATATTTTAAACTGCTTTTGTGACACATGCGCATACGCGATTGCCAAGCCCTATTAGAAATATTCCTCGTACCTATTCACAGATGTCCATTATTTGATGTAAAAGTCATCATCAGAGTTATATGCAGTAACTGTAATAATGTAGTGAAGGAATTAAAAGGAACCGTTTTTGCCAAAAGTCTCCAAACTAACACAAAGAGGCTGATAATTATTTCAGGGTTGTACAAACCGGACTGATGGATTTGGTTTGAAATTCATTCGGATTTGGAATCAAATCTACTAACATAGTCTCCACACTCGAATTTTACCCTACACCGATCACCAATCAACATGCCATACTTTTTATTTCAAAATAGTCTTGGTATTATAGGTAGGTGTCCTAAATCTATAATTAATTTTATTGAAAGAAACAGTTTCCGATGTGTTCTCTTATATCTTGCGATTCCAATCTGTCAATTTTAAGGTTCCTACATACATTTTTCATGGATGTCTGATAAATTTATGTGGATTTAGTTCACTCTACTCGTGTAATACGGTGATATTATAAATACAGGAGTTGAGTATATCGCCATTTTTCCGTCAGTGTTTCACGAGCCAGATCGATCGAGTGTTCGAGATTTATGTGGGAAAGAAGTCAATAGATTTATGTATGAATGATGTTCTTCAGGTTCGATATGGGTCAGCGCTATTCCTTCGTTTTCAAACACTTTCAAACTCAAACTCAAACATACGGGTTATTATCCACATAATATTTGGTACCTTAAGTCAACTTCCTCCAGATTTCTTCCTCCGTAATACAAAACGAGACTATGACATCTTGACGAAATGGAAATGGAATAGGATCCGTTTCGCCAGGACATTACAGTACGTTTCGACACACAGTCTCCGAGAAGGTAGGTAACGGGGCAGTTTGAGAACAACAAATGTATCATAAATATATTTTTCATTCATGTTTTGTATCTGTGGTGAGCTCGCGATGTTAGAGTCACCAATGTGGTGTAAGGTAAAATTTGGGATCACAGGTGCTGGTTAAATTTGCTCCTACTGTACGGTCGGGAGGAACCTACCGCTAATACCCCGCGAGAATGAACCACAGCGAGTACTAGTTGCTCCTTTGGAGTCTTTTGCGAGCATGAACCACAGCAGGTATTAGTTGCTCCTTGGGAGCCATTTGGAAAGAGTGGAGGAGAAAGGGGTAGGAGAGAGAGAAGTCGCAAGCCGAGGGTCGATCGGTCGAATGAAGAGCTGGGCCAGAACGGCTGCTTATAAAGGAACCTTTCCACCCGTCCCCCATCCAGAAACGGCCATTATGACCGTTGAGGAGCGATGGTGGTTAGATGGAAGGGACCCTTCTATTACTCCCTGGCGTTGCCCAGCTCGTCGTTCCCTTCGTTTTTTGGTTAAATCGCTAAATATTACATAGGAGTGGTTTATGTAGAGATTTGGGAGGAACCACGACAGTATCTTCAGCCTTTGACATAGTAACTCACTTGCTGCAATAATACAGCACTTCCCTCTTTAACTGAAATATTTGTTATAAATTTGTAAATCCATATTTCACGCACTTGAACGATAAATCAATGGGCCGATCACAACATACAAAACTTAGGCACAGTGGAGCCGAACAACCCAACCAAACTGAAAAAATGCAGCAGATAACTTTCGATGGTACCCACCACCTGTTTCATGTTTGCTCAGGCGTTTGCTAATCTAGTGGAAGATTTCTTGCTTTGTTGACGTTTAACTGGAAGCGAAATAATATGTTGTCGAAACGGGTTGTGCCTCTGTGGATCCAGCCTGTTCCGAAAAGGTCGTTTCGACAAATCATTAATTTGTACAACACTTGGCATTCCCAGTAACGCAGCCATCTTACATCCGATATTCATTTCCGTAATCAGTACCTATTTGTACTTACCACATCAGCCAACGGGTTGATCCCGAGTTTGTAGCTGATTTCTCCTCTTTCGTAGAGAGCGTTGTGTTCATCGATTCTTCTCTTGTTGTCAAAAAAGATCTTCTTCCTAGTCTCTTCGATTTCAGGGGTTTCGTACTGTTTGTCATGATCTCTCTGAAATTCAAAAATCGCAATTACTGAATGTAACCACTGTATTAGCACACAAACCACTGTACAAATGTATTGATTCATTTGTTGTCGGTTATTACTGGTACCTACCTAACTAATTATAAAGTATTCATCGCAACTTACTTTAAAATTCTCCCACAGTTCATCATTTTGTTCGTCGGGTTTTGGGTGACAGTTGCTCACAGCCAAGAGGCAAGGAATCAGTAACAGTGCCTTTGCTGTCAACTGGAATTGAAAGGCCTAGTTAGTTTTGTGCAATAAAATTCTAAATAAGTAGGCATTTTACATTATTTCTGATCGCTGAAATAAACATTAAAATTGTAACTAAAGTTCGAACTTTCATGGAGTTTAGAATGCATAACAAATAATGAACTTTTGAGGAAACATAAAAAGTTCAGACCAGATTGATTAAAATTGCTCTAGCGTTGCCGAAAGGCACCCCAGGTTATTTACTGAGGATGGAGACGGGTCGCGATAGACTTTGTGTTAACATTTTTGATAGAGTAATGAGATGGCTAATACAAATCTTGGAAACGCCCCTGAAGATGTACCCCCGAATTTGCTTACAGATCAGCTGATAGCCTCAGTGAGGGGAGGAGCCTACTTACAGAGGTTTCATTGGGCGGTGCAAATGAAGGTAATTATGCGTTGCATTGCGTTTGACGGGGTCTGGGAGAGGCTGGACGTCCACGAATTGCGTGCAAAACGGAATTCTATGTGTCGTGAGTGGTAGGTAGGGTAGGTTTGGGTAGTTAGTAGGAGAGAGGAGGATGTGCTCCATGGGAGTCTTTTCGGATAGCTAACACAGCGAGTGTTAGAGGAAGAGGCGTCCCGCGGTTACCACCATAGCAGATGCTAAAGGAAAGGGATGCTAACACCATGCGGTTATCACCACAGCGAGTGTTAGAGTGTGAAGCGTCCCGCGTTACCACCACAGCAAATGCTAAGGGAGATTGAAGGGAAGGCAAGAGAGAAGGTGCAAAGTGAGAGAGAGTGAGATGTCGCAGGTAGGAGTGAGGTCAGTCGAATGAAGAGCTGGGCGAGCTGGGCGAGCCAGGCGTCTTATAAAGGTGCCTCCATCCCGTCCCCTGTCTGTCAGTGGTCGTTAACGGCCGTTGAGAGTAGTTGGGAGTTCGATGAAGGGGAACCATTCTGGGCTTAACCCGTGGCGTCGCACATCTCGTCTTTCTCCTTATTTATTGGTTAAATCTATAAGTTACATGAGAATGGTATTTGTTACATTTGAGGGGCACCACGACACTACGGTTAGTTCTTTCAGGACTAAATCATGTTACGAGGACCTTGAAAGAGTGTATAACTCCGCCTAAAGCACATTATGTTATATATTAAGGTACACTACTTCTACCTGGGAAGGCTACCCGAACCCAGATGCCCTGCTAGAAATACGCATTCTTGCACATCTCAGGTTATCTAACGCTATTTACCTCACAAGAGGCAGGATTCGAGGGGGAAAATATGCAACTGACCACAAGAAAATATGCATTCCATGTAATTCTAAAAAATAGAAAACAATATTCCGTGTTTGTGTGTTTCCTGAACTGGCTCATCAAAGGCTCATGTTTTTAGGCTTTTAGGCTTCAGGATTAAGGAGCATGTATTAGTTAATTTACTGTCAGGCAGAAGTAGCTTCTTCCTATCGTACTACAAACCAGGTTGTTACAGGAGGCAAAACTAGGAATAATAGGTGACTAATACTCATGGATTCTATATTATGGTTCTTATACGGATATATATATATATATTTTTATATTTACACATAATATAAGTGTTAGCCATGTGAAAATTTTCCCGCTGGCGGCCTCGCTCATACGTCTAGTTCAACATCCTGAGAAGTGCAAAAATTTTATAAACTGGGCATACGCCCGTGCATTGAACAGGCATAAGCCTAGTCAATAAAGGGGTTTCTATTTCATTTTTTCATTCCATGTCAACAAATAACGACGATAAATTTTACCTGTCGTTTAAAATATGTAACGTAGCTGGTGGCTTTTCAGTAATTTGATGAATTCAAGGGGTTTGGCGATTGATTAATTAATCAGTTGGTAGATAGCGATAAAAAGGGTGAAACTGGAGAAAAACTTCTTTTTTTTCTTCGGATTTTTAGAAAAATATACATTTTTGTCAAATGTTGTGTACCTTCCTATTAACGAATGATATAAATTATGGGTATGAAGATAATTTAACCATCTAGGATTTCACGTGTTGCACTTTTGTTTTTTTGCCATACCAAAGACGCTATTAAAATAAATAAGGTAGGTACTCATGATTATTGAGATCAATAATATTATCATTGAAAAAATAATAAACCAAAAAAATAACAGGCACGAACTCAGCGTTCGATGTGAATTTCCACTGGAGCCCGGACAAGATAAATCCTACACCTACGTCGAAGTGTTGCGGTACTTACCATTGTCGTTCTAGTTTTCACAGTGGAATAGACTGCAATATGTCCAACATTTTCGTTCCAAAATATGGTGATTCCGATAAGAACGGGATGAGAACCACTTTGAGATATGGATAACCTAATTAAATTTTTATTAAAACATGTTCAAGTATCACGTTTATCAGCCCTCTGTTGTGAATCACTATACTGCAATATTTTCGTGCGTAGGTAAATGAGAGTCAATAAGTAGTGCTAGATGAATGTTACTTTATTAAATTTAAGAAACAAGGAGATATATTGAAAGTTGCCTATTTGCACTAAAAAACGATTGCACTGCTATATCGGTTTCGGTGATCAAAGATTCGGTAATTAACCAGCAATAACTTACGAGAGCTTACAATGTAAACCACAATGGTTAGTTTATCAAACGCCATTGTCTAAAACGCTACATAATATTATCGAAAAATACCAACATTTCTATTATACCGTCATATTCTCTGTACCTATCTACTATTCCAGTGGTGAATCATGAAATGTTGGCGCCTTGCTAAAACGGATCAATCGGAGTAAATTGAATCGGTTTGCTATGAAGAAAAAATTTTCACCAACTTAGTAAACGCATTACCAAAAATAATGATGCAGTAAGGACAAACCGAACCAAATTTCGCCTATCAACATCAGGTTTTATATTATTTAACATCAAACAATGTCATGTAGGCATTTTTATCACTTGCAAAACTTGTACCTAATGAATAGGTAACTAACTATTTCAAGTTGTCAGAAAATGTTTGTTGTGCCCCTAGGTCTTCTTTAAAAAATCAGTGATCGTGTAGTTACTGATAACTAAGTATAATTTAAGCTTCGAAGGCTCAACTTCTTTTGTCAAATAAAACACAGTAAATAATCCCAAGTAGTCCCCTTCAGTCAGAAACAACCAGGCAAACCCCCCCTGTTATCGCTGGCACGTAACAACCCTCCGATTTCTACCAGGTACAAAATACAATAAAAAAACGCTGCAAATCCCAGCACAACGGTTTATTATTTTGTACAGAATGCCCTTCTGTTACAGATCACAGCTCTCTGTATAGATAACCCGTCTACATAATATAACATGTACTATTCTATACATATTATGTAGATCGCAGATCCTCCGTAGGTTAGTGCCTAACCCCGTACTCGTTACTAGGTACCTACCTAAATCACGATTTAAATGTTGCTAAAATAATTCTGTCGATGACAAACAGTAACTAAAACGGCAAAAAGAAACGTAGATAATGAAGGTCTGAAGGGAAATTGTTGATGTGGAGTGAAAAAAGTTGCAAAATTACGAGTACCTACCAACAAACACCAGCCCCTTCTACGTAGATGGTATAATGAACCGTTGTGTAATAATTTACCCATCAATTAATACTTCAACGTTCGTTCAAGTTTCACTACCCCATCAACAAAATCCAAAAGAGCCATAATTTTTCAAATTAAATAATATCACAGAACAACCAACTCGACTTCATACTCCGTGAATATAATCATGTGCTCCCTAGCAATGATTATCTCGGGCCAATTCCCGATTGTTGCCGCGTCCCGAGTGATGATATTTGGGCTGAATGTATATAATTTCATTCACCCTCCTGTTGAAGAAGCCTGTCGGTGCAAACATCTCGGCCTTACTGTGAAACGAACGGCTGGACGTACAATTCTCTGGGTGGTCTAAAAAAAACTCGTAAGTTTGAGAACTATTTAAAACTGTAAGAAAATGCGAGAAAACGGCGTCCTGGAGGGTTCAACCTCTATTTTTCACCCCTTAGGGATGATTGAAATTAACGCCGAACTTCGAGAACCAACTAGACCCCAAAAGGGACCTATGAACCGAATTTCGTCAATTTTGGTTCACGGTAACTAAGAAAAGTGCGAAGTACGGAGAATGGCGTACGGCGGACGGACAGAAATTTTTTATTGCATTTTCGGATTCTGGATAGGTACGTTGAAACGGAAACCATTAAATTTTGAGGGCGGGTTAAAAATTGTTTTTTCATGCTCGATTCCAAAGGTTCATTATTGAATATAATAAACCAAAATTTGTCTGTCTGCCATACGCCGTACTTCGCAATTTCCTTAGTTACCATGAACCAAAATTGATGAAATTTGGATTGTAGGTCCCATTCGGGGTCTAGTTGGTCCGCGATGCTCGGCGTTAATGTCAGTCATCTCTAAGGGGTGAAAAATAGGGGTTGAAATCTCCAGGACTCCGTTATCTCGATTTTTTTAAAACGTTTTTAAATAGTTCTTGAACTTGGGAGTTTTTTGAACCCGCCCGGAGCATTGTACGCCCAGCCGTTCGTTCACAGTAAGGCCCTGAATTTTGCACAGACAGGCTTCTTCAACAGGAGGGTGAATCAAATTTTATACTTTCAGCCCAGATATCATTGCTAGGGACGCTGCAACAATCTTGCACCCAATATTGGGGGGTTGTTCATAGTTTTCTATGGTTTCCAATGGTTTTCAACGGATATTTCAATTGGAGTTGGATTTCAGTTCAATCAATCAATCAATTTATTCACAAATTTCCCTTGGGGATTGTTGTGCGGAATGATAGACTTGTTTTTGTGTATTTCTATTGGAATTGGAATTCACTCGGAATTGGATTTCAATCAATCAATCAATTTAATGGAATTCAGTTGGAATTCAATGGTTTTCAATGGGTTGCATGCAATTCAATGCAATAAATTGGCATACGATCATTGGAAGTAGATGGTCCGCAATGAATTTCAGTCAGTCAATTTATTCACAAACTTCCCAGCCCATTTTTATGAATCTATGATTCCCGGGCCGGCTCCACTTGTTTTATGGCTTTCCTGGGTGCGGGGAGGGGGGATTTCGAGGGTAGGTATCGACCACAGAAAACAGTGACCTACGCAGAAGGGGCATCTATACAGGTAAATTATTACACAACGGTTTCTTACACAACGTTTTATTACACGACGGTTTATTATTTACCTTATGTTTCATCAATAACTAAAAATAGTTAATGATTCGATTTGGAGCTTATCTGGGGGGGAGCTCGAGGGTTGGTACTGACCACAGAAAAAATTGACCTACGCAGAAGGGGCATCTATACGGGTAAATTATTACACAACGGTTTCTTACACAACGTTTTATTACACGACGGTTTATTATTTACCTTATGTTTCATCAATAACTAAAAATAGTTAATGATTCGATTTGGAGCTTTTCAGGGGGGAGCTCGAGGGTTGGTACTGACCACAGAAAACAGTGATCTACGCAGAAGGGGCATCTATACAGGTAAGCAATAAACCGTTGTGTAATAATTTGCAGCGTTTTTTTTTTTTTGCGTGAGGTTTAATTAAAAGCCAAATGCTTCAATTCAGTTGGCAAAACGTTAATCTCATTTGGCGAAATTCTCAATTTTTTGGCAAAAGGTTCTATTCATCTGGTAAAAGGTTTAATTAAAACGCTGCAAAGTCCTTGCCACATGGGTTTATTATTCTACTGGACATATCTACAGAAATGTTGGCTGTTCATTTATCGTTTCTTTCATGCGTAATAATCGAAATAGCTATTTGTGATGGTTTCCATTAATTTTGGCCCCTAAAACACAAATAAGGTAGGTACAGCTCCTTTTTTTTCTTTTTTTTTTAACTATCTTCGATCATTGGTAGTGCCATTTAATCGTCTTGATCCACGTGCTGACAATTTTTTCAGTGTTATTATACAAACTGATGGTGATTTCAGACGATTTCCCAGGTTTTTGACTCATAAAAAATCAATTTTGGGAGCTGAACATTTGGTAGAACTCAATTATCCACTCTTTGGTCAAGATCGACTTCATATTCGGTCTTCTCGTCCCCCAAAACATGGAAAACGATATCTCAGAAGCTCATGTTATTGACATGTTGCTAAAACGCAAAAAGTACCTACTTTTACACACATTTTCACTCATAACGCCCCTGGGTGTATTCCGATCGGGCTGAAAAGTTTCGGGACACAACTAGGGCCCAAATGGAGCATGTGTGCGAAAGAACGATTTTTTTATACCGAAAATGAAGCCTGTAGACGTGATACGGCGGACGGCGTACGGCGGACGGCGGACGGACATTGCATTTTTGGAATCTACGCACCTTGAAACGGAAAAAAAAAATTTTTGAGGGGGTGTTATAAAAATTTTTTGCTGAGCGAATACATAGGTGTATTATTCACAGAATAATAAACCAAAAAGGAGAAGCCTATATCACGATAATGAAATTATAGCTTAGTTTGAAGTAGGTAAGTAGGATTGAGGAAGTGATATTATTACCTTTCGTTGAGGAATATTTTTCGCTGTTTCTTCTTGAAAGTCCTGACCTACAGCCTCGTGTCCAACAACTAGCACAGGCAACAAGTAGGTGATGAATCCAGAAAAACTCAACATCCTCGCCCAACGACGGATGACGGTTGATTGTTAGAGCGATACAGAACATCAGGACGGAGTAGTCAAAGTGAATCGTCGAGTTGTCCGCTGAGAAGGGATCACATTGTAACGACCTAAATTTTCATGGCCGGTGGTCATGAAGAATGGACCTCCAAAGTATCGTCCAGTAAATTACTCATTGCGAGCTATTATAACAACTATGATAACAAGTCGTATTATGGCGTGCTGGGAATTACGAAGATTAGAGCCGCACGGTGGATCCGGCTTTTTTTGCAGAGCGTCCGCGTTATGCGGGTTAATCGAACTCAATTTCCTTAAGGCTCTATACCATAATAATTATTACATATTTGTAAGTCTGAAAATTCGCTCATGATATTTTATGGTCTTACGGTATTACTGTAACTTTTAATTTTATCTTATTAAATATAATTTGTAGCACTTCATGGCCCAAAGAAATCTAAAATTTGACCAACTTTGTATGCACCGAATTTCTTCGATCGGATGGAAGAAGGCAATGGAAACCCTAAAATGTCTGCTAAGGAGTGGCGCATAGCTTCCGCGTTACCATAGCTTAGTGTCAAGTTGGGCGTGCGAACACAAAAGTTACCGTCCGATTTTGATGAAATTTATATGGCGCCATCAACCGTCCCACCCGCACCAGCCCTCCTAATTCAAGCTAGTTACGGCCATTCTTTCAGGTTGTAATGATTTGACGCTGCGTATGCGCAGATAAAATTCACAGACCGATTTTGATGAAATTTATATGGCATCATCTACCGTCCATCCAGCACCTACCCTCAAAATTCCAGCTAATTACGGCCATTCATTCGGGTTGTAATGATTTGACGCATCGTAAACGCAGACAAAATTCACAGTCCGATTTTGATGAAATTTATATGGCATAATCTACCGTCCAACCCGCACCTGCCCTCAAAATTCCAGCTAACAACGGCTATTCTTTCGGGTTGTAATAATTTGACGTTGGGTGTGCGCAGACAGGATTATTTACTGTCCGATTTCGATGAAATTTATGTGATACCATCTACCGCCCAACCCGCACCTGCTCTCCAAAATTTCAGCTCAATACGACCATTCTTTAATATGTTAGTGCGTTGCATGTATTTGCGGACTAAAACGCAAAAATTTGTTGTCCTCCAAAATCGAAAGTACCTACTAGTATTTTGATTTTGGAGGACAAAGAATTTTTCCCCCATTTGTCATGGACAGGTGTCCCGTTGAGACATCTTATTTCAAAATTGTACTGCGAAATTCCTGAATATATTACGCCAATGGTAGATAGGGATTGAATGACCATAAGAGTGTTGAAAGCGATAAATACATGTTACGTAAATACCCATACCTAGATTTTGTAAAGGATAGGTTCAAAATGGAACGGAAAAGAACAAAAAAAGTGTTCAAAAATGCGCGCAGGTACCTACTTACCTAAAATTTTGAAAAAAAGTAAAGCATTTCATTTCGAAACCTTGTTGATAGAATCACAACTATTGCTTCCGAATAGACCGAGGTGTCGGTGTCACTTTTGGAAGGAAAACCAATATTGTTTTACGGCCCCACACGAAACCCCCACCATGTTCGAAATTCTGATGATCGCTGAACCTACGTAGGTCCCTCGACATAGTCCCAAATTTTCATCTAATTTGGTTGATTCGTTTAGCCGTGAACAACAAACGTGTAGCTATTTACAAATATGTGAAAAATTAGGTATTAACCAAATCCAAAAAACCAAATCCAAAATCGGCTCTGCACTAAGGACTTTAAACTACCAATAAAGATTTGGTGTCCTTATGTAGCACCCTGCATGTCCTGGCAAATATCTTGTGGACGAGCTTATTGAGTTTGCATGTAACCGATGATATTAATATCGTGCTATATCATTATCGTGGGTTCTGCGAACGATTAAACGGCCGAATTACTGGAAAATATATTTAATGGGCTCAAAACGACCCCAAGAGGATTAGAAGCGCCAGGGAAAGAGGGTTAATCATTTTAATGTCTTCAATTAAGAAAAGAGGAGAAAATCAGAAAACAAGGTGAAAACCCCGGGCGCCATAATAAGACTAATCCGTCCTTTGGGGTAAGAGGGCTCATCTCTGCTCAACCAACCGCCTCTCTAATCTGCTACCCTCCCTTCGGTGAAAAGCATAAAACGCCGCTCTTTGAAGGGCCGAGGGCTGAGGAGGTAATGCAAAAATAGGGTGAACGGAAGGATGAATCGGCGAGGAGGAGGGGGGGGGGGGATTAAGTAACACAATAAGGTTGTTTCTCTCCCTCTGTTTCCTTTTAAAATCTCCGCTTTTCGCTCACCTTTCTCTAATTAATTTATTATGGCTCGCCGTGGGAGGGGGCTTTGATGTTGAGGTGCACTTATTTGAGAGGACGATGTCACGGAGGCGTTTACTCGTACAGATTAACGGTTTCGTTATAATTGAACGCACGTCGGCTGCCAACCAGTTATCGGGTTACATGTTGCGCTGGCTGATCCTGCCGCTTCCAAATTGTTCGGGACATTTTATACGACGGGTCCCCACAATGGGCGCCTCCAGGGAGTTTTGAGATTCGAAAAGATGAGTTTTGAGATTCGAAAGCCGGTGTCGTCGGAAATTGATGAGTGAATTTTTCGCATTGTACCGTTTTCGGTGAGGTAGGTCTATCAGTTCCCAAGTTAAACACAGCCCTGTCCCCCTTCCATCCCGTATACAGGCTGGCTGGCCCATCCAAGGTGCACCATCCCAGTTTTCGCCTTCTTTCAAGCCAAATCAAAAAACGCTGCAAATTAATACACAGCGGTTTATTATTTACCTGTATAGATGCGTAGATCACTCTTTTCTGTAGTCAATACCCTCGAGCTCCATCCAGGAAAGCCTTAAATGGAGTACTGGAGCCGGCCCGGGAAATAAAGTTTCATAAAGTTTCATTCAGGGGTGAAAAATGGGGATTGAAATCTCCAGGACGCCGTTATCTCGAAATTTTTCACGGTTTTAAATATTTCTCGAACTTGGGAGTTTTTTAAGACCACCCGGAGCATTGTTTTTATCTTCACCTCCGAGCATTCAGACTCTTATTATCAGCCAAATGGTAAAATCGCTCGTAGAATCTCACAAATGCTTTGAAGGTAAGGTACAATCTGATTTTACTATTGAATCCAGCATCAGAAAACAGTTGAAGGTCGTGTGCCACACTTGATCTTGATAAAACTTCCGTTTTTTTAATGCATTTTTGGTTTTGGCGCATTTTAGAAGTGGCGTAAAAAATTGGCTGAGGGGTCAAATTATTCATAAAATTGTGCGTAGAAAACGAATCTAAATAAAAATGTGGGGTTCCCATTTGAAAAAAACAAAGTTAGTGCCAATTTGGCACATTTGGAGCGCGCCCGTGTCGTGGAGGGGGGGGGGGGGAGGGTATAACGGAAAATTACCAAAAATAAACCTCCATTATTAAATGAGCAATTGGAAAAAAAAATAAAATAAGGTCACTTCTGAATACTGAGAATGTGGTTGAAAATCCCGCACCTCCCCTCCTCAACACCAAGTTATCATTAAAAACTTTGTCTCGTTCATTCGTTTCTATCCTTCGGTATTTTCATTCAATTTTTATTTCCGGGGATGTGTGGTCCGAATACTATCGCAAATACTTCCCTGCTTTGAAATATTATACACACCGCGTCTCCCTCGGCTGAATAGCGGGAAAAAGAGAGAAGATTAAAGGAAAAGTCCCGGTTGAGACGAAATCGCTTCGCTAGGACAAAAACTAGGACATGTCTGGCTTCGCTGATGCGATTGCCGGCTCAGATAGGCCACCTTTTGTTTCCGAATCCCCACATCCCGTCTAGGGGCAGGACGTTTCAAAAGCTTTTATACCCTTGATGTCTCCGATGCCTCATCCAGAGGTATCTGGTAGTGGGCAATTAGCTTCCAGTATCGAATGACCGGAGTTTCAGGGGTGGGGGCGGTGATTGACGATCGTTCGGATTAGAATCATAGAAGAGTTCACAGTAATATGGACATCGGGGACATACGAGATGCTCGTATTTCTTCAATAGAAACGAAAATCGATAGACCACATGGCGCTTATCTTGATACTCTTCTCGACTGATGGTTAATTTCGGACTAACTGGGTGACCAGTTCGTTACTGTGGATATTAGTTTGGGCTTTATATGCTCAAAATTTGACCAAAATATGCACTCGAAATGGGCAAAATATGCACCCTAAGTAAAATTGCGTTTAAAAAAATTTTAAATATTTCTAAAGTGAACTAAATTTTGCTGTGAGACGTTCAGGTAGTCTATACATTATGTTCCACTTATTATCGCGTCCTTAAAAAATTATAGAAAAGGATCAAGGAAGAAAATGGAATGAAAATGTACACATCTTTTTTCTCGACTATACAATATTTACATTTATACAAAAGAAGTCACTCGCCATCACAATTTTGGGCACTGGATCACAATTGATTTTTCCAAATTGTCAACCGTAAATCTCCTACGGTTGTCGCTGAGGAGTTTAAGGCAAGAAACGACCTCTCGACATCACAGGACACGATGGGTAAACATTTCAATGCTGTGAGTTCACCTGGGATAAGGCCAGATGAGAGTTCAGAGTGCACCCCTCTCAAAATTTTTGATACCTCCAGTAAAAAAGGCCATCCGGGATTTCGCTGTAGGACAGAATCCAGCTTCTTCCTTGTAAGGGCGCGCCTAACCCCTAACAGGTACACAGATTAAACGGTGAATGGCCTAAGAATATCCGTGACCCCTTTTCAGAAACACACATCTCGGGGGATTTGGCGATTAGAATGTCGAAAAATAGGGAAATTCCCCAATTTTGATTAAAAATGCAGAAATATGCTGAAAGCGGCCAAAATATGCAAAAATCTCCGAAATCGAACAGATTATGAAAAATCTGCTATTTAAATTTCAATGTTACACACGCTAAACGCTTCAGATACCCTCAAAACGGAAAAGTAGAACGATAAACACGATAAAAACACACATATATATGCAAAATATGCAAATTCCAGTCCCTATTGATAACATAATATGAAAAATACGGATCAGATAATATATGAATCCTTTTAAAAATCCACACTGTCCCTAGTTTCACTTTAACCGAACCATCAATACTGAGGTAGCTGTGCCAAACCTGCCACGTTCCTTTAGGCAAGTTGTTTGTTATGTTCATTTCTTTGTTTCTGTTTCCTACAAGGAGTTCGGGAGCATAACCTACAATCTAGAGGAAACTACTATGATTTTTTCATGACATAGATATCATCCAAGGAGAACAACATTCTCAAAAATCGACTCAAAGGTTTTACGTGAGGAAGGCACCTAACGAAGGGCTGGACGTACAAAGCTTTGGTGGTCTCAAAAAATTCCCAATTCGAGATCTAAGAACATTGAAAAATTCAAGATAGGTAACGACCCGGAAATTTGATAGTTCCAAATGAATTTCATTGGAATCGTAATCCAACTTTCGTCTGCGCATGCGCGAACATGGAATGTTGACCTTTCCCTTGTAACGCTTCCTACTGCGCGAAAAATAGTCGTAGAGAGCTGAAATTTTGAGGGTACACGCGGGTTTGTTTGCAGATGGTCCCTTTTCAAAATCATGGACATCGTCTCGTTTGCGCATGCGCAAACGTGAAATACTTGAAACGCCCGTAGCTACCTTAAATATCGTTGAAATGAGTTCAGATTTGAGGGGTCCATCAAGAATAACACTTTGATAGTTGCGTATGATTTAAATTCGTCTGCGCATGCGCGACCTTGAAATGTTGACCATTTTCTTGTAACGCTTATAACTACTCGAAAAATAGTCGTAGAGAGCTGAAATGTTGAGGGTACACGCGTGTTGGATCGCAGATGGTCCGTATGAAAATGAACCTACCCAACTACTCAATACATTCGTGTGATTCAAGTGAGGAAGGCAGAATAGGCAGAATTTTTTTTTTGATAATTATTCTGTTGATACTTAGGTAGACGGTATATTTATACAGCCATCGGAAAAAGTATTTTATCGAGGAGAAGATGAACGAAAAACAGTTTCATCAGACAAACGTCTCTATCGATCGCGGGGCTGAGTCGCGAACGGGAGAAAGGCGGTGGAATGGAAGGAAGACGATTGCAATGACAGTTTAATCCGGCGATCTTCTCCCAAGTTTCTTGACAGAGCGATGTTCCGTCACCCAGCTGTGTACTTTTCGCCAAAAGAGCTTCGTCGAGAGGATGAAAATTTGATTACAACTTTCGAGGACAAGCGTTCGGGTTCCTCCGCCAACGCGAAGTTCATTGTTAACTTTGAACGGCCCCCTCAGGGCGGCTCGTTGTTTTGTTCAAGAGGATTCCAGTGGGGGTCGAGGAAACGTTGTCATTTCGTTTTGCATTGTCGTAACTACACCTTTGAACGCTGAGATTGTTTTCGCTGCCTCCAAGCGTTAAGTGTGGATCTAAGTGACTCCTTTGTCTCCGTACTTTTATAAAACTCAGTCCAAGTTGACAGCAAGTACGTGTACACGCTTTTAGTTTGAGCTCCTCTTGGGGATGTCGAGAAATTAATAAACTTTATGCGCTGTCTTTTAACGTTATTGGATAACTAAGTTCCGCTCGCATCGAACGTTCCTCCTAAGGGTTCATTATTACAGCTCAATGGGTGCGAAGTCACAGGAGCACCGCGGGGGGTTTGCATGAAATCTACAAATTCAGCACGACATACTGTCACAAGACATGCGAATACCTTAGTCGCTATGGAACTTGTCGCAATGGGACAGGCTGTAAAAAGTATCAGAGTAGACGAGCATTTGACTGTGCGATTTATACAGGTATATCTTTTTGGTTTATTATTCTGTGAATAATACACCTATGTAATCGCTCAGCAAAAAATTTTTATAACACCCCCTCAAAATTTTTTCTTTTACGTTTCAAGGTGCATAGATTCCAAAAATGCAATGTCCGTCCGCCGTCCGCCGTCCGCCGTACGCCTTATCACGTGTACCGGCCTCATTTTCGGTCTAAAAAATTCGTTCTTTCGCACACATGCTCCATTTGGGTCCTAGTTGTGTCCCGAAAAGTTTGCAGCCCGATCGGAATATACCCAGGGGTGTTATGAGTGAAAATGTGTATGAAAAGAGGTACTTTTTGTGTTTTAGTAACATATTAGTAACATGAGCTTTTGAGGTATCGTTTTCCATGTTTTTGGGACGAGAAGACCGAATATGAAGTATATTTTGACCAAAGAGTGGAAAATTGAGGTTCTAACGAAGTGTTAGCCTTAAATTTACGTTAAAATTTGGTCTAAAATTGTCGTTCTTCCGCACACAGTTCGGGTCCCCATTTGGGAGCACATTTGGGTCCTAGTTGTGCTCCGAAGCGCGGCAGCCCGATCGGCATACACCCAGGGGGGATATGGGAGAAAAACAAGTGTAAAAACAAAGTCCTGGTCACATGGGTTTATTATTCTACTGGACATACCTACAGAAATGTTGGCTGTTCATTTATTGTTTATTTCATGTGAAATAATTAAATAACTATTTCTGATGGTTTCCACCATTTTTGGCCCCTAAAACACGAATTAGGTACGCTCATTTTTTTTTTCAATTTATATTTGATCATTGGAACTGCCATTTCATCGTCTTGATCCACGTGTTGATACTACTTCCAGTGTTATTATACAAATTGATGGTGATTTCACACGATTTCGCAGGTTTTTGACTCATAAAAAATCAATTGGGAGCTGAACATCTGGTACAACCTCAACTTTTCCACTCCTTGGTCAAGATCGACTTCATATTCGGTCTTGTCGTCCCCAAAAACATGGAAGACGATACCTCAAAAGCTCATGTTACTAACATGTTACTAAAACACAAAAAGTACCTATTTTTACCCCCTTTTTTACTCATAACACCCCTGGGTATATTACGATCGGGCTGAAAAGTTTCGGGACACAACTAGGGCCCATGTGTGCGAAAGAACGACTTTTTTAGACCGGAAATGTCGGACTGCGTACCGCGGACGGCGTACGGCGGACGGACATTGCATGCTCTTGTTGATAATGACTATGAACAAACGTTATACTTCATGAATAACAACAAATAATAGTAATAATTAATTATTGAGTTATTGAATCCCGCGCATTGCTATGAAACAGCACGCGCCCGGGCCGGCTCCAGTACACGATTTAAGGCTTTCCTGGGGGGAGCTCGAGGGTAGGTACTGACCACAGAAAACAGTGACCTACGCAGAATGGGGTACCAATACAGGTAAATTAAAAACCGCTGTGTAATAATTTGCAGCGTTTTGTTAGTTGGTTAATTAAGTTCAATTAGGTACCCACGAATTAGGCATTCTTTCGAAGTGTAAACTCGAAGGGACAGTGAATACTGCAATTGTTCTTACTTGTTCTTAGCATTCGAAAAACTGACTTGTAAAATTATTTGAAACTGCCCAATTCGCAGCTAACTTTGTACCGTGCCTACCTGTAACTGCCTACTTGAAACGACAACGGATATGCCACCAAAGGCCGATTGGTCGGCATAACGATGTCCATGACAGTCTGGGTGGTACTCGCATTTACGATGTGTGCGATTGTGAAATGAGCCATGCGACATCGAAAACGTTTCATCCGGAAAGTGCTCTCCAGTGTTACGGGGAGAGCTACAGATGATAGTCGCCCGTAGCCACCATCCACCGGCCCTTACCCCATCAAGTAACATGTGTCACTCTTTCAACCGCATATGTAATGGTAAAGGATTAAGACCGATCATTCAAAACCCCGTAGGAAATGAAGCGGGACCACGGACATGTTTTCTGGTCCACAAATTGACTTTGGAAAGGCACATGCCATCGTTCCGCCTTCCCCCCCCCCCCCCCCTTATTTCGAAAGTCTTCTTTGTGTACAGTTAATAGAGCTTGTATCGGGCGAGTCCATCTGCGCCGCCCCCGAGTTCCTCTGTTCAATCCTCAGCCCCGAGCCAGATGGTGCACAAACCCAAACTAAACCTTCTTTGCTTTCGTACCCCTCTCTTGATGAAAACCCCACCCAATCACTTAAACATCGCCCCCGAAACCCCTTTCAAGCGCTAATCTTCGCTCTTTAAATTCAAACACTCCCGGAGCTTCGGATTACTTTTTTTTTTTGTTGGCGCGGAATGAGCACTTGACTTGGCGAGGGAGGTTCCTCGGGGAATACTGCAGGTCTATTAATCGAATCCGATTCTCTTGTCTGAAGAACAATGAGAGCGTTTTATCTCCTTCCACTTCAGTTTCTAGCAGATTAAGATTGGATTTCAGTTGGTGAGTGTTTTATCGAAATAAGATTAAATCTTCGGTGAAAACTGCGTTAGCCAAGAATTATTGTGCTAGTTAAATACACACCTAAATTTATCTGAGTCACTAATTTGAATTTTCCATGTTGATTCTTCACTGAAGTCTTACTTGATTTTTCGCATGATGCAATACTTAATACTTGATGCAAATACTTAATAATCTCTCCAGAGTAATACAAAATTAGGTATGTTTATGTATGATAGATATCAACCATACCAGCCCTCTATAGTTTTTCCCATAAATACCATTTCGAATACTGCTGGTTAACACCTACACCACTTGTTTACACATATCAATAGAGATCGAGGATATAGAAGGTTCCCAGTACCTACGAAGAAACAAACATGAATTATTCACCGCACATCTTATCTATCACCGTTTTATGTCCAAAATTAATTGCAAATTTTTCCTCATTCCAAAGTTGGCTAGAAATGGGTGGCTCACGAATTTAGAAGGCCATAATTTTTATCCAGAAAATGGGGTTTGTGCATGAGTCACAAAATCGGTTTATATTATTTTTTAATGAAACTAGATTCAGTTTTGAGAACTTTGACACCCTGCACTGTCCTAAGATAAGTACTTCTTTTTCTATTAATTTTCGAAAGTTTCAACCAATTCTGACGTTCAACAACATCAGAATTGGTATACAACTTGAAAAACCATAGAAAAATAACTATTTATCGTAGGTCAGTGCGGTTGGTGTCAAAACTCTTAGGATGGAACCTACTTACACGTTTAAAAAAAAGTTAAAAAATAAAGAAAAAATATAATAAAACAAACAGGTGCACACACCCAATGGGGTAGGTATGTTACTTTTGACCTTTACAGGTGTAGGTTCATACTGAACAGCAAATGTAAAAAAAAAATTAAAATTCACTGAAAGAAGAAAACAACAGAGAGCAAACACAGGAAAGGACTATAGCGAACCACATGATAATGTTAGTGGAATAATATTATTATTATGATGGATAGGTTTAGGCAGATACTTTGGTGTATAGTCAACACAAATTCTGAAACTTGTCCGCTTTTGTTCTCAGAAAATAGGTGTCAGTATGGATTTCCAACGCCAACGTTTTGATTTATTTGAAAATCGTTTTCAGGGCTATAGTTACGTAATATTACAGAGGGCAAAAGAATTTTAATGATGGACATAACATCAAATTAACGTAGGCGATCATACTGGGAACAGCTGAACGGCTCAAAATGAATAGGATTTTAAATGACGCCGGATGAATTATAATGAACTGCAGTGTTGATGCAATATTAATATTGGAATGCAAACGAGAGCTTGCTTGCGTAGAGACACATAAGCTCTGACAGAGGGGCAGAAATGCAGGAAGAAATACCTAATCATAATGGGAAAACCGTTTGAAAATAATTTACAATCGAAAATCTCCGGTTTCGCTGAACCACAATATTATACAAGGTACGCATGCAACGCGAGGATTTCTGTCATTCAAGGCTGTGGGCTGATGTTGAGTTTCGACTCACTTTGAAGAGGGTTTATTTAGTCAATAGGCAGTTTTTTTCCGGTCTATTTTATCTGAAGCCAGATGAAAAGGTCGAATTGATACTAGAAAACTCTAGGGCTGCCCCTCGTTTTTTCCCTGGAGGCGCGGTCATAAAGGACGGGATGAAGAGGTGTTATGTACACATTATAATAGGAAGAGGGGAGCGACCCTTCTGGTGGTCGATGCGACAGTTCATCGGCCATATGGGATCCATGAAGGGTCTGTTTATATCTCATCAGACCTCGGAGTATAAAACAGACTTGCTCTCATCTATTCCTTCTACCTACTAAATCGCGCAAGGGCAGTTGGAAGTTTTTTCACGGTGATGAATTCCCCTTATAAAAGTAGTCAACTTAGTGTACTTATCTCAGGCTCCACTCAACCTATCACATTAATTTTCTTTGTGTCCAGGATATTGTGCTGTATAATCCGTGCCAGCAGATGACTGGGGGAAAAGTGAGAGGTTAAAGAAAAACGCTGCAAAGTCCTTGTCACATGGGTTTATTATTCTACTGGACATAGTAGAGAAATTTTGGCTGTTCACTTAGTGTTACTTCTTTCATGTGCAATGATTACAATGGCTATTTTTGATGGTTTCCATCAATTTTTGGCCCCCAAAAACACGAATTAGGCTCGGCTTAAAAAAAAAAAAAGATTATCTTTGATCATTGATAGTACCATTTAATTGTCTTGATTCACCAGTTGATACTACTTCTAGTATTATTATACAAATGTATGGTGATTTCAGACAATTTCCCATGTTTTTGACTTATAAAAAATGAATTTTGGGAGCTTAACCTTCGTTACAACCTCAATTCTTAACTCTTCGGTCGAAATCAACTTAATATTCGGTCTTCTCGCCCTAAAAAACATAGAAAACGATACCTCACAAGCTCATGTTCACGAAAACCTCAAAAATCCCGCCAAAACCCCAATTTTTACACCCCTTTTTCTCCCATGACACCCCTGGGTGTATGCCGATCTGGCTGCCGAGTTTTGGAGCACTACTAGGCCCAAATTTTTTTATTGCATTTTTGGATTCTACATAGGAACCTTGAAACGTAAACCATCAAATTTTGAGGGGGGTTAAAATTTTTTTTTTCATGCTCGATTCCAATGGTTCATCATTGAAAATAATAAACCAAAATTTCTGTCTGTCCGCCGTACGCCGTACTGAGCACTTTCCTTAGTTACCATGAAAAAAAAAAAATTGATGAAATTCGGGTTATAGGTTCCGTTCGGGGTCTAGTTGGTCCTCGAAGCTCGGAGTTACTGTCAGTCATCTCTAAGAAGTTAAAAATAGGAGTTGAAATTTTCAGAACGCCGTAGCTCGAGAACTTTCGATAGAAGGGTATGGTTTTTTTACGTTATTAAATTTGTCTTCAGCAAAACAATTTTTTGAGACACCCGGAGCATTGTACGTCCAGCCGTTCGTGTGCACCAAAAAGCTTCGTCAACACGATCGTGAATCAAACGGTATAGATCCGGCCCGGATATCATCACTAGCGAGCACCTGATTATAATCAAGGATGACTGTATGAAGTCGAGTTGATTGTTCTGCGATATTATTTCATTTGATAAGTGATGGACTATTGGATTTTGTTGGCAGGTACGTCTGAAACTTGAACAAACGTTGAAGTATGATTGATGGGCAAATATTATTACACAGTTGTCTTGTGGATTTACGAAATTTAAGGAGTGGTTAACCGTCAGATGTCTGTAGTGCGGGTCTGCGGCCAGTGCTAGGTAAGCCCTCCATCCACCTGATATGAGGACTGAAGGAAATTAACTCGAAATTAACAGCAAGACAATCAAGCAATTAAGCAGCAAAGACCCGAATAATAAACCCATGTGACAAGGACTTCTGGACAAGGCAGCGCTTTTGGAATCAACGCGAAACGTAAAAGGAAAAAATTTTGAGGGGTGTTATAAAAATTGTGTGTCGAGCGAATACATGGGTGTATTATTCACAGAATAATAAACCAAAACGGGTCTATAGCAGATGGGCGACAGGGCGAATAAGCGACAATCGTCTGTCGATACAATGAAACCTTACTATTTCAAATAGTCGACAACTCCCGATTCGCAAATAGGCGACTTTGTCTGTTACGGGCGATTTCAAGAAGTGTATTGCAGAGCGTCGACACCTACGGGGTCTTCTACCTGCTTCCTTTCGAGCATAATTCAGGCAATGCTTTCCTCAGGTAAAGGCCTAGGTACACCTCAGTCTTGTTTAGTGACGTCACGCTAACGGCCTGTTCATTGGACAGTAATTATACGGTATTCGCCTGTCATGACCTCTATTCTGTGACTTTTAATTTCCTGGTTTATGACGCATATTCTGGGTATTTTCCGTCTGTCTGTCTGTCCGTCTGTGGTAAATTCCTTGTCACGGGCAGAACTCCGAAACTATTCGTCCGATGTTGATGAAATTTGAAGGAATTGCGCGGGTTACCCCCTAGACGGTCCCCTGTGAATTTCATCGCCATCGTACAAATGTTAGCGTCTACGCATGCGCAAACGTAAAAGTCTGTGAACAGCCATAGCTCACTCAGGCTCAATAGGCAGATTGTGCTCAAATTTGTACGGTGTCCTAGGACTAGCCTAGTCTGCAGAGATTCCCTTATGAATTTCATAGGGATCGGATTAGTGGCACGCCTGCGCAAATCTTGGACGCACCAGCTATTTATTACACACATCCATGTTACGATGTGAGGAAGCTATGCTGCCCACCCGGGAAGAAAATCCCTCGAAAAAAAAAAATCCCAGGAAAAAAAATTCCCAAACTGACCCCACCGGGAAAAAAATCCCCGGCCTGTTATAAGAGGGAAAAAAAATCCCCGACGCGAAAAACAGAAGTTCAGCGTTTCTTTCCGTAATCGTACCTACCTAGGTAGGTACTGTTAGAAATAGGTGTAGGTAGCTGGATTTAATTAAAACAATTTTCGACTTTGTCCCATATTCGTCCTATCGTTTTGAAATGTACCAGGCATTTGGAAAATTATTTGCCATTCTATTTCCTTGATATAACTTTTTCAACAAACATCTGTGACAACTTTATTCACAATCAGTGGATCGGAATCATGAAATGAAGAAGTCCAAAATTCTTGGGTATTGGGTATGTACTGAATAATAATCCAAGGTATGTACTGAATAACAACTCCTGCGTTTCCTAAGTTTTATTTATATTTTTTAAACTCTTTTTTTTCGTTGACTGAGATAGATCAGAGTTAGTTATGCAAAATCGTACACTTTTACATAATTTTGTGAATTAGCTACTCTCTACTATTTTGTAGAACTGGGAGGACGGAGAAGGGTCGCTGAAGTCACAGGACTGAGGCCGGATGGCGCTGCCTTGTTATTTGTGGGTTGTGGCTCAACCTTCTCCACAACCAGGTATACCTGGAGGGATGTCGCCGTCGCCTATTCGCAATGCTGGGTTTTTTCTCATAGTCGTCAAGGGAGCCGTCCGCTTTTCGTGTCGACTATTTGCAATATGTGCTGTTGTTTAGTGTCAACAAGGTTGTCGACGGTTTGCAGTGTCGCCCACTAGAAAGATTCCCACCAAAACGACGAGAACATAGGATCCATTGGCATTTGGATTGTAATTTAATAAAACCAGTTTCACTTGTAGGTACAGTTTAGTGTGAGGGGATGAACCAAAACATTTCTTTACAAAATTAGTACCTACGTCCCAGCCCTGGGTTATCAACTCATACTACTGTAATCGAAAAAGTTGTGTTGTTTGTGGGCCCTAGTTGACAGTCCTTGCTTAGGAGACCCTTCTTGGAAACCCCTGTGGATGTGTGTGTTGTGTGCGTTTGGATGTGTGCATCTTTGGTCGAGCAGGGCCAGTGTTTTTACATTTCCAAGTAGCCAAAGGTCACTCAGGTAGGTGTGTGAAGCTGCTCTCCAGCCAGCTAGCCAGACCCTTCTTCTGAAGTCAGTTACTCAGTTTCCGTCCCGCGTCAGGGTTGGTAGGTCTGATGCAGTGCTAAAAAATTATTCCTTCAGGACTGAATCGCTGGGGTTGTTTTTTGAGTTCCAGTGGAGTTTCTTCTCGAATCGCCTCAGACACGAAAAAACGCGAAAAATACACTGTTATACCGTTTTCGGTGATCAGACCATCGTCAATAACAAACAATTACTCACTTTCGCGTTTTTTCGTGTATTAGCGGAAATAGACAACTTTTAAATAACACCGTTTTTCTTTTTTCTTTGAAATGGGTTTCCACGATTTCTTCGCGAGTGATTTAGTTCGTGTTATAGGTCATCCTAAGCCTTCTTTCACACGGGGAGCCGCACGGCTCGTGGCTCGCAGTCAAGAGCCTTTTTCGCTCTTGACTCCCACCTTTCACACGGGCCTCATTTGAGAGCTTTTTTGGCTCTCGAGCGCTCAGTCGCTAGTTCTGCCCAGTATGGATCGCATGCGTGCTTTGTCCGTTTACATGCTTCATCGTCGCCACCGTCTTCGACGCCAAAACCGCCGAAGTACCAGACGGTGTTGGGTACATCCGATAAACCAACAGCGGGATGAAGCAGGAGTTTTCACCATGCTTTACCAGCAACTTCGGCAGGATGGCAACAAATTTTTTAACTATTTCCGGATGTCGGTGGCTTCACTTGATGAGCTTCTCAGCAAGGTGAAGCGTCGTATTCAACTCGAAGATACAAACATGCGGAATTGCATTAAGCCTGAACTGAGGCTGGGTGTAACGTTGAGGTATATTCAAATCTAAATTCGCCACAACAGGTAGCAATAAACTGAGGAGCGAGAGCCGTTTTCGCTCTTCGTGTGAATACCGGCACCCCTCCTTTGCATTTCGTGGAAGAGCCGTAGACGCCTGGCTCGAGGTGCAGAGCCGTGATCACTCGCGGCTCGCGAGCCCTAAAAGCTCTCGAAGAGCTCTCGCTCCATTGCACTCAATGCATTTCAGTCTCACGCGCCGTCCGCCTGTTCGCGAGCGAGAGCCGTGCGGCTCCCCGTGTGAAAGGAGCCTTACAGTTGATGACAACTATCATGTATATGCTGGTGTTCTGTGAGTTGATTCAGCCAATATTTCACCTCCCCTATTCTCCGATCACCGATCTTCCAGTACTGAAAGGTAACAACTAACATATACATAAGTATACATATTTTGAGAATTGTGCTGATGATGAGGTACCCAACTCAACAAAAAATCTCGGCGTCCTTACTTAAGGACCTTGTTAAATGGTCCTCAATCAATGAATCAATCTCGTCAATCTTGTAGTCCTTAATTAGGGTTCTTGTTAAATTTCGGTCTTATGCCATTTCATGGAAGTCGAAATACAATTATGAGGCAACTTGATTAATCAAACCATAGGTTACTCTTGCCACCATCAACCACGAAGTATCAAACTGTAAGATGTAAGTGAATGTAAATGTCCGCACCCTTTCGACCGAGGACATTTACTCCCCAGAACAGTGCGGATAGTTAGGTATCCTAAACCATTATGGCGGAACCAGGGTGACACTGACTTTAGTGAACAAAGGAAAAATGTGGGCGTTTTGCCATAATTTCAAAGCTAAATATCGGCTGTTTTGACCAAAAGAGAGACGGATTGAACGATAGTGCAGAAAACATAATTACAAAAATATAGTAACAAGGAAACGAACACGGGAAACCTGAAATTTGTTGCTAGGAAGAGCCATTCTCAAATTTCTGGTAAATTCGGGAAGTACCGGAAATGCCATCGGGACCTACTGTAAATGACAAATTTATACGTCAATTTGTAACTTCACTTCTTAGCGAAAGCACTCAATCATATAATTAATTCAATCATCTACCTCTTTGAATGGAGTAATATCACTATCTCGCTAGGAAGCGCCGTTTTTAGTATATTATTTTCAATAATGAACCTTTGGAATCGAGCATGAACACTTTTTAACCCCCTCTCCTCCCCGCCCCAAATTTGATCGTATCCGTTTCAAGGTAGGTACGGTAGAATCCAAAAAAAATTCTGTCTGTCGGCCGGGCACCGTACTTCGCACTTTTCTCAGTTACCATGACAAAAGTGAATGAAATTTAGTTTGTATGTCCGTTTGGGGTTTAGTTGGTCCGCAAACCTCGGCGTTACTGTTAGTCATCTCGAAGGGGTGAACAATAGGGGTCGGAATTTCCGGGGCACCGTTATGCTGATTTTTTTTAAACATTTTGGTTTATTATTCTGTGAATAATACACCTATGTATTGGCTCAGCAAAAAATTTTTATAACACCCCCTCAAACTTTTTTCTTTTCCGTTTCAAGGTGCGTAGATTCCAAAAATGCAATGTCCGTCCGCTGTACGCCGTCCGCCGTACGCCGTCCGCCGTATCACGTCTACAGGCTTCATTTTCGGTCTAAAAAATCGTTCTTTCGCACACATGCTCCATTTGGGCCCTAGTTGTGTCCCGAAACTTTTCAGCCCGATCGGAATATACCCAGGGGTGTTATGAGTGAAAATGTGTGTAAAAATAGGTACTTTTTGCGTTTTAGCAACATGTTGGTAACATGAGCTTCTGAGATATCGTTTTCCATGTTTTTGGGGACGAGAAAACCGAATATTAAGTCTATTTTGGCCAAAGACTGGAAAATTGAGTTCTACCTAATGTTCAGCTCCCAAAATTGATTTTTTATTAGTGAAAAACCAGGGAAATCGTCTGAAATCACCATCAGTTTGGACAATAACACTGGAAAAAGTGTCAACACGTAGATCAAGACGATTAAATGGCACTACCAATGATCAAAGATAGTTAAGAAAAAAAAAAGAAAAAAAAGAGCGTACCTAATTTGTGTTTCAAGAGCCAAAATTAATGGAAACCATCAGAAATAGCTATTTCGATTACTACGCACGAAAGAAACAATAAATGAACAGCCAGCATTTCTATAGGTATGTCCAATAGAATAATAAACCCATGTGACAAGGACTTTGCAGCGTTTTTAAATTGGTCTCGAACTGAGGAATTTTTTGAGACCACCCGGAGCATTGTCCGCCCAGCCGTTCGTTCATAGTAAGGCTCTGAGATTTGCACCTAAAAGCTTCGTCAACATTATCGTGAATGAAACGTTATAAATCCGGCCCAGATATCATTGCTAGGGAACACCTGATTATAATCACGCATGGCAGCATCAAATCGAGTTGGGTGTTCCGTGATATTATTTCATTTGAAAAATGATTGTTATTTTGGATTTTGTTGACAGATACCTACTTATGTCACTTGAAAAAGGAACGCTATGCTTCATGATTAACGAGAAATAATTCATTATAGAATTCTTGAATCTACCGCGTACGAGTTATGAAAATGTAATTGCCGGCTCCAGTACTCGATTTAGGGCTTTCCTGGGTGGAAGGGGTGGTGGGGGTGGGGGGGAGGAAGTACCTACTGATACAGAAAATATTGATCTACGCATAAAGGGCACCTATGCATGTAAATAATAAACCATTGTGTAATAACTTGCAGCGTTTTTTCAAGTTGGACGGAAATTTTCTCAAAAAATGAAACGTCAAATAGTGTAGAGATTTACGAGTTATGTTGGACACGAGTTTCCCCTCTGCATAATTTTTTATTTTATCAAAGAAAAATCGCGAAAGGGAAAACTTTTGATCAAGCAGTTTCATATGAGGTTAAGCTATGATCCGGAGATTTCATGAATGAAAAGCGCGAGCCGGAAAAAAGTGAAGAAAGTAATGAAAGGAGATGAGAATCACTCTCCCTTCAATCAGGAGGACTCGCGTTAAACATGTGGCAAAATCCTCCAATCAGGGTTTCTCCCTCCAATCTTCCTTTACCAACTCCCGTAATTGGACAAGTAAATGGACCCCCAGCCCCGGGCCCGTCCCCCTCAGTCTTGCTTACTTCAGCAGCGATGGCCTGAAGAGTGCTTTGAGGCTTTCTCCCTCCCCGCTGCGGCAACCTAGTTCATCCAAAGTTAATCCCAGCTTGAGTAGTCTCTTTGAACTTTTATTTTTTTTTTAGCCACGTATTAATATACCCCTGGAGATCCTACTTTGTGAGGAGGGGCAGAAACCTGGTCGGAGGGGTATGGAGGTTGCTAGGAATTTTTTTTAAAGAGACGATGGTGGGGGGGGGGGGTCCGTGATTAATTTTGATAGGGGCGGAGCGCGAAAAGAGGACGCCGTAATCCACCTCGTAATCAGCGAATCGCTCTCGTCATTTTCCCAACGCTGGGCGAAAATTACACTTTTGTATCGCCTCGCTGCTCTTTGCCACTCATTGTCACCTTTTTTATATTCCGAAAATCCCACTACCCTATCTTCAACAGTATCCGACGCCTGTAAAAAGCGTGATTAAAAAAAAAAAAAAAAAAAAAAAAATTGAAAGTAGGGACCTATTTCACGGGGCAGCGAATAAAATATCACGTCCTCCCTATTCAGCGTTGGGGCCTTTTTTTTCATCCCCGATTACCCAGAAGGCTTTGGTGCAACGGGTTTAATCAAGATGGGGTAGTACTTCATTGTTAAGTACTTTCGTCATTTCTGAGGTTGAAATTTCCCCCTTTTATTGCGTTCATCTGACCTGAGAGAGTGCGGGAGTGTTGAAATAAAATATGAACTGCACGGAACTTGGTTGAGCGGGTTCCTCGCCCGACAAAGGAAAATGCATTTTTGTTCTTTTATTGTATCGTTCGTTTCTTTGCTTGGGACGAAGTGTGGTGATCATCAAAATCTCAACCAGCAACTACATACGTAGGTATTGCTCTTTAAATGCAAAATTCCTCTTCTTTTAAACATAAAAATCCAAACTGGAATAATTATATTGCTTTCCAACTATTTGTCGTCCTTATTTATCTAGCTTTTGAAATGGGATCAAAATCTTTGAATGTTTGATACATGAATGTTAGATGATCCATCGCACATGTTTAAAATATTTTCAATTCACTTCCTTTTCAAAGCGCTCTGAATTGAATCCTATAGATTGATGTGACGGTGTATGGAAATCCCGTCCAATTTTATATTGGATCCAGGCTCTTTCCCGATCTTTTGGACACGCGGCTGATGGGGCGGTCGATTCGCGGAAACGATAATTAATTAATTAATTAATTACTCCTTTCCATGGCAAGCCCATGGCGGCTTGCTTTTTGGCTCCGAAACTGAATCAACACGCTAAGGAAGAACCTCGATTTTGTCTTGTCTGTGATTTCTGCCCGTTGAATAAGGCCCTTGTTGTGCTACTCCTCAAAATTCTATATTTACCACTCCCATGCAATATGGTAAATATTTAAACAAATAAACAAAGGCCGTTGGTTGACGGGTGACGGGTGGAAAGGGGCCTTTATAAGCAGCCCTGCTAGCCCAGCTCCTCGTTCGACCGACCACTCTCTGACTTGCGACTTCTCGCTCAACCTCCTTACACTCTCTCGATCGCTCTTTCTCACCCTCTCTTTCTCTCTCTCTCTCTTACCCTTCTCCTGCACCTGCTGTGGTGATAACCGCGGGACGCCTCCTTCTCTTCTAGTACCCGCTGTGGTGATAACCGCGGGGTGCTAGCCTCCTTCTTCCCCGCGCCTGCTGCGGTGATAACCGCGAGGCACCATTACCTCAAGCACCTGCTGTGGTGATAACCGCGGGGTGCTAGCCTCCTTCTTCCCGCCGCCTGCTGTGGTGATAACCGCGGAGCGCCCTATCTTCTAGCACTTGCTGTGGTGATAACCGCGGGGCGTTAGCAAAAGACTCCTACTGAGCACATCCTTCACTCCAAACCACCCCTACCTTCCGCCCGCCATGTCATAAGCCTACGCACAGGCTTACGACAGTCCTTAATCATTTTTCCTTTCCCATTTCGATCATTACGAGTTTGCTGGCACATTCCCATAAAGCACGTTTCTATACCTCATAGATATGAAAACATGATAATAAAATTTGTTGATGATCAAATAAGTACCTATGCTTTTAAGGGGAGGAGTGTGACGGTATATGGAAATCCCGTCCAATTTCATGCTTGATCCGGGCTGTTTCCCGATCTTTTGGACTCGCGGCTGATGGGGCGGTCGATTCGTGAAAACGAATCGTCAACTTCTGGAAGCACTGCGTAGTAATCAAACCAATGTCTCTCGGGGCAGCTGTCACAGTGCCTCCCTACCTCTCTGGAGTGGTGACGGGGAAACTACGCTGTATGGGGCCATGTCAACCAGTACATAGATTTCAAATATGTAGATGTTTTTGAGTACGAAAGTCGCCAAAATTCTATATAAATTCACCAAAAGCGGTACAATCAATTTGAAAATAACGAACTTGTGAAGTTCATTTATAATATTACATGTACCTATCCGAAGGGGCGCTTGAGGGCGTTTACCCGCTTACCCTGTTGTGCGGCAGAGTTATGTGGCTCTTGCATGGCTTAACGAACCGCTTCCCTCCATAGACTCCGATTTTGTGCTGCATCTCGCCAGTTTCCAACTCCCGATCGGCGAGCGTCTTTGTTCACCTCTTCAGACCACCGGCTTCTCTGTCTTCTCTTTCTCCTCATCCTTGCTGTCACTGCCATACGTGTTACTCTTCCTTCTGGCATCATATCCTCTGGACATGCGTCCCGTAGTCTTCCAGCTTTGATGAAGCTGACAATATTATTATAGAACCGTCTCAATCTCAGCGTTGTTACGGATACGCCATCTTCCTGCATCTCATTCGCCACGTATTCGCCAAATCGCTTTTCGCTCAAAAATGTGCGAATTACAATGTATTCCAATCTTTTTTTGGTGTTTTAGCAATTTTTAAGGATATTCCAATGACCCGCTCTGCAGGAACTACCTTGGGATGCGGGCTTCTTACCCCTTCCTTCTCAGTTAGTCCTCAATTTGTATGGGAGGGGATGGCTTACATTCAAACGCGTTTCGTACGATTCATAAACCAAATACGTGAAAACCCTTTAGGTGCGTTTGTCTGCTTGTGCCCACGTGAGTTTTGTGACGTACTTCGTGTGCGATGCCTAGGCGAGCTCTCCAGGTAATATCACTAATGTATATCTGTCTACGATATACATAAATTATAGATTTACATAAAATATCCAGATTAATTTACCGTAGTGCATGATGAAAAAAAAAATAGAAAAACATATGGACGAGTAATCCATAGATTACATGTGCGTTAATAATAGGAACATAGTACTTTGTAGGAAATTTTCTAGGATAGTTCGAAACAGAGGATTATTTCAATCGAAAATCCGGGCCATTGGGGAAATTAAGAAGCGATATTCCCCGTATTAACAAGGTTTGAACAACGATCTAAATATATGGAACACTGGAGACTATATTGGACCAGATTGAAGAAAGATGGTTTCTTTGGACAATTGGGTTGAGGGTTTTGGCGGTTTAACGGTTTGCACGTTAGCGCATTCGCGCTTTGTGTCGCTGCTACTGCTACGAATGCGACGAAATTCTTAGGGGTCCAACTAGGACCTAACCCTGACTAACATCAACATTTGAGCCAACTTGGACCATTGGGTAGTGAGTAACGTGGGTTCAACGTTTTTCGCGTTCGCATATGCGCAGTGTGTACGAAGTGTAAAAAGGAGAACACATTAAGGCCTCTTCCTAAAAACGTGGTGCACACGCTTACTGTTTACCTTTTCCACGCCAAAAAATAAAGGAATTTCCACGACCTAAATGACCGTTGATATTATTGACTCCGAAAACACAGACCTGTCTCTAAAATGAAAAATGAGGTCACAAGGTATTATTCCTGATTTGAGAACCAATTATCATACCGTCCCCCCCTTTCACTTTCATGTGACCACCTAACAAACTAGAAGCCATAAACATGTCACAATTCCTACGCTCAAAGCCGCAACGAAGAAGCGCTACAGATAAGCCGTTCCGACCACACCCATATGTGGGCTAACTCATAAACCAACTACAATTAAATAATTACTGTGGTAACTCGAGGGAAGTGGAATGCGTTGCCGTAAAGCGTTAATAATTTGGCGAGCCGTTACTTAATGGTATTAAACTTCTGGGAGACCGCATCGCATGCCGCGGTATTATTTTCACAAAGGACAATTGACCTGTTGAGTATGCATAATTTCAGGCCATCATTCGGTTATAACCTGAGCAATTACGGTCAAACCCTTTTCGGTTTCCCGCCTCTGTAATTTTTTGTTCTTTTCGTCAAATCGATAACCCATTTTTGTTGTCACATGTGCCTGCCAGTAGGTACGTCCCTTCATTATTTGTAAGTTACAATATGGCCTTTGTATCAATTCGAGTTGTGCCTGTCACTGACATAAAATATACAACATCAGAAACCCTTGATTAAGAGTATTATTAAAACGCTGCAAATCCGTGCACAACAATTTATTACTTTGTACAGAATACCCTTCTGTTATAGATCACAGCTCTCTGTATAGATAAACCGTCTATATAATATAATATGTACTACTGTAAACATATTATGTGAATCGCAGGTAGGTTAGTACCTAACCCCGTATTCGTTACTAGGTACCTACCTAAATCACGAGTTATATGTTGCTAAAATAATTCTGTCGATGACAAACAGTAGGTAGCTAAAACGGCAAAAAGAAACGCAAATAATGAAGTTCTGAAGGAAAATTGTTGATGAGGAGTGAAATAGATGCCTCTTCTACGTAGATCACTGTTTTCTGTGGTCAATACCTATAATTAACCGTTGTGTAATAACTTGCCCATCAATAATACTTCAACGGTTGTTCAAGTTGCAAAAGTGCCGATCAACACAATCCAGTCCCTTCTTGGTAGATGAACAGTTGTGTAATAATTTGCTGTTGTGTAATAATTTACAGTTATGTAATAATTTACCATTGCGTAATAATTTGCCGTTGTGTAATAATTTACCCACCAATAATACTTCAACGTTTGTTCAAGTTTCACAAGTACCTACCAACGAAATCCAATAGTCCATCACTTATCAAATTAAATAATATCACATAACAACCAACTCGACTTCATACAGCCATCCTTGATTATAATCAGGTGCTCCCTAGTGATGATATCCCGGCCGGATCTATACCGTTTGATTCACGATCGTGTTGACGAAGCTTTATGGTGCACACGAACGGCTGGACGTACAATGCTCCGGGTGGCCTCTAAAAATTATTTAGCTCAAGACAAATTTAATAACGTAAAAAAAACCATACCCTTCTATCGAAAGTTTTCGAGATACGGCGTTCTGAAAATTTCAACCCCTCTTTTGAACCCCTTCAGAGTTGACTGGAAGTAACGTCGAGCTTCGGGGACCAACACTAGACCCCGAACGGAACCTATAACCCGAATTTCATCAATTTTGTATCATGGTAACTAAGAAAAGTGGCCAGTACAGCGTATGGCGTACGGGGCGGACAGACAGAAATATTTTTATTGCATTTTCGGATTCTACATACTACCTTGAAACGTAAGCCATCAAATTTTTAGGGGGGGGGGGGGGGGGGTTAGCATTTTTTTTTTCCATGCTCGATTCCAATGGTTCATTATTGAAAATAATAAACCAAAAAGAGTAGAGCAGGCGTTAAAGGAAAAAAAATTGTGTGATTAAAATAATGAATAATGTATAACTATACATATATAATTTACCAGGAGAGAATAAATAATTTATGTAGCCGTGGAAGAAACAAAATTTACAAAACCAAAAAATTCATCGACTGAGTAGAGTTTCCTGCTGATCTTGATCTTGATCTTGTTGATCTTGAAGTAGTAATGTCGCAGTATTTTCTTGAATATGTAGCGCAAGAGTGTCGTAGGAACAAATCATTGGTTGAAGGTGCTGGAGGGAAAAGTTGAAGAACCGGGTGTAGATTGTTATATGCAAGGCTTTTCTTTGAAAACTCGAGCTTATATATTTAGGAACTCAGATCAGCACAGTACCGTAACGATTGTGGTGATTGAGGGCCATATTTTCGAGCATAAAAGCATCTCGATTTTTGAGAAACAAAGCAAAACACCTAGAAAGTGAATGAGGAATTTATGTACGTCTTGCTATCAACAAATCACACATATTGGTCGTATGAGTTCACTCACTGCCTTACAATAAAATGCTCGTACCTGACCAGATTCGAACGGGCTCTATAATCGAAATGGTATAGGTATACTGGAATATCCACGATCTTGGAACCTTCATTCTCACAGTTTCATTCAAACAGGACAGATAAAATAAAGAATATGAAGTACCTACCTACTCGTAGGTATTAGCAACATTAAGGTAGCTACATTCAAGAACTCGAATTGAACTTGTCCACTAGGAACTTGTCTTGTAATCAACCCAGATAATAATTTATGATTGACTGACTAATATTGAGATTTATGGATAGGTATCGATGGATGGATATAAAATGCGTTTGAAAATTGAGGGGTGTTTCCCTCGTTTGTGTTTGATCGCATCGAAAGCTTTCCACAAAGTCGCTATAGGTATGTCGGGTTTCCGAGAATAGACGAAAAGTAGGAATTACAAACGCAAGCTAATTTTTTCCAAAATCTACGTCACTTGCAATTTTTCACATGTTTTATTCGGAAAATTGTGATACCGGCATTTCCAAATTGGCCGCCGAGCACGGCGACAAAAATTGAATCATTGGCATTTTGGACCACTTGATTGCACCTGTTGTGTTTTAATTCGAAACAGAGCCACCCACCGGACCTTCCAGAATGTTCCTGTACTTAGTCAGTTATGGTTCACTAACTACTAACGACAGAATACCTGTATCAGTGCACCTCTTGAGTATAAAGATTTCAACAATATGGAAAGGCTGGATGGAGGTACTCAGCTTGGTCCTTGGGTTGGGTTTGGTGACGAGGTTCCTCCGGTGGGGCTAACGTTATCCCGATTATCGTGATGGCAATGTATTCTCCGAGCTGTAGTAGCTAACGACCAGATTTTCTTGAGTTTTTTTTTTGCGTAGGGCGGTGAGGAAATCTCGGAGGTCCATAGGTGGGATTTGGACCTCGTAAGGTACCTGAAGGGGACCGCACCTCCAGGTTATGTGGGACTCAAACCGCACTAAAACCTCACCTACCTTCTCCCACGTTGGAACTCAACCAGGAACTGTTTAACACATTACTTCAGGCTGAGTCCTAAGGAGATCTCTTCAGTCCTCGTTCTGTAGTTCCGCACTCTCCGTTCTTTGCCGCTCTCGTTCGAGCTGCATCTTCTTCTTCAGGATCTTTTCTACATATTCTGCCACTTGATTCCAATGCTGCTCGCTTTGCAGCATCCTGGCGACCACCGTTTCTGGTGTCAAGCTGGCTGCTGAAACTCCCAGTTCTTCCTGCATGTAAGTCCGTTCTACTGTCCACTGTGTACACCTGAAGAATGTAGTGTGGGAGTAACCCCCACACAAATTAGGAGTTGTTGTTATGTTGTGGGGATCGGAAAATGTTGTTGTTATGTGAAGTTCGAACTTGTGAAATACACTGTTCCGTCTCTTCTAAAAGAAATCTTATTACATTTGGGGGCCCGTCCTAATTTTCATTTTCTGAGGGGGCGAGGTTCCTTATGGCACCTCCTCGTCGTGGTACATCCGGGACTAGGCGAACGGTGTCTACGCGTCAACGTGCTGCGGACCCGGAGCCTAATGTGCCTCAGCCTCTGAACATTGACGCACTGGAGGCCGCCGCTTCCCAGCAATCACCAACATCCATGCGAGCTACCGTCCCTTCTGTGTCCTATTTTGAGTCTTTGGAGCCAGGTTTGGTAGAACTCCGCCATTCCTTAGCCACTCTACAACAACAGCAATTGGACCAAGCGGCCAGAACCACTCAGTTGGAACAGGAGAATCGGGAACTCCGAATGCTTACGATCCATACTCCCTATTCCAACCCAACTTTGGTCTCTCATGAGAGTAGTCTGATGAATTATGATGGAAAGACACCTTGGGAGGAATACGTGGGACATCTGGAGGTTATTGCGCTCGCGAATGGGTGGACGGAAGCGAGGAAGGGTCAGCGTTTAGCTAGCGCTCTTCGAGGTGCAGCTATGAGCGTTATGAATATGCTGCCGGTAGAGAAAAGAGTGGACTACGCTAGTTTGTCTTCTGCGCTTGGGCAGCGGTTTGGACAGTCACACTGGGCGCTCAGGGGGCAACGTGAACTAGAAATGCGCCGGCAACGGCCTGGGGAACCTCTCGTTGATTTGGCCATAGACATTGAACGTCTTGTCAGACAATCAATGCCAGATTGTCCTGACAAGTATCGGAGCCCACTTGCACTGCAAGCCTTCCTTCGGGCGCATCATCTTCCTTCTGACAGATGTGGCATGTAGGAACACTCACCTTTCCCATCCTGTGCAGGTAGCTATAGAATAGCCGATGCCCTGAAAAGAACTGAGTTAGGAAGTAGTTCACTTCTCCATGTTTCCGCTCAAGCCATACTCGGATGTCAGGGACCAGCCGTGCAGTCCACTTTCCTCTCAGCTCGCCTGCCCACATCTCCTGCCAACTTGCCATCGCTCGTTTCTTGAGTTGGCCTTCCCTCAGTTAGTGGATGCCTGCGAGAAGGCACTGATACCTCTGAACAGATAAAGTTATAAAAATCCACAAGGATTTAGAGTGCTCATTCAAACTAAAATCGCACATCATTCTTGAAAAACGCTTCAAAAACGCTCAGTGATCAGTACTAGGATGCATTTTAACTAATTTAATTCCGAAATTAAATGAATTGCATGGGGATTGTCCTAAACCTTCGTATCTGAGTCAAAGAGGAAACCACTTATCTGATTTTTGAAGAGCCCTCCAGACCCGAAGAGCCCAATTCGGCTGAAGATCCATTAAGTCACGACTAGGTATAACCAATTAGTTGAATGAACCAGAGTAAAAAGGCAGCGGCACGCGCTAGCCACCAAGGGAGAGAATACATTCGCCTGGGGCGCCGGTAATTGAACGACTCGGCACAAAAAAAAAAAATATCTTCTGCCCGAGCCGAATGCGGGGGTGTGACAGATGCCTACGACCCTCCTGAAAATAAACCCTTAAAAACACCATACATAAAAAAAAAACCCACCCGAAAAACACCCTCCACCGATCCATCGGACCGATTAGCCGCCCATTTACTCGGTCCTATTTCTAATGATCTTTTCCCCATTCCGGAGGCTATTTTAATGTAAATACCGAGTCCTACGGAGGCAACAGATGCATCGCTGCTTCGTTTTTGTTTGGGCGGCCTTTAGCGCCTAATTATGTCACCTATACATTAACTGGAGTGACGTCAGTACAAATGCCCCCTTATCATGCTATACTAATGAATTGTAAATTATACTATCGTGATGGTAACGTCGCGTAACGGGGATTTTGTTGTAACTGTGTTACGGTCCAGACTCCCAGGATGTCTTTGCATCAAACCTTTGAACCATAGGTAACTTACATTACCTATCATTGGATAATATCTGCCGTGTGAAGGAAAAACGCCTCAACTCGAAATTATTGAATTTTCAGAAATCAGCATTGAAGTTTTACAACAAAAACTCACCATAGGTTCACTCTAAATCATACCTGCATCCCCATTTTGGTTTATTGTTTTCGATAATGAACCTCTGGAATCGAGCATGGAAAAAAAAATAAAAAAATAAAAAATAACCCCACATCAAAATGGTTTCCGTTTCAAGGTAGGTATGTACAAACCGAAAATGCAATAAAAAAATTTCTGTCCGCCCGCCGTACTTCGCACTTTTCTTGGTTACCATGAACCAAAATTAATGAAATTTGGTTTGCAGGTCCCGTTTGGGGCCTAGTTGGTCCTCGAAGCTCGGCGTTACTGTCAGTCATCTCAAGGGGTGAAAAATAGGTTGAAATTTTCAGAACGCCGTAGCTTGAAACTTTCAATAGAACGGTATAATTTTTTCAAATTTTTAAATTGATCTTGAACTAAACAATTTTTTGAGACCACCTGGAGCACTGTGCGACTAATCGTTCGTTTACACCGAAAAAATTATCAACATGGTCGTGATTCAAACGGTATAAATCCGGCCCAGATATCATCGCTAGGGAGCACCTGCTTATAATCGCGGATGTCTGTATGACGATCGAGTCGGTTGTTCTGTGATACTGTTGATAGGTACTTTTGCAACTCGAACAAACGTTGAATTATTATTGAGTAAATTATTACACAACGGTTTATTATACTATCTGTACGCACAAGGGGCATCTATTATACTGGTAAATAATAAACCGTTCTGTAATAATTTGCAGCATTTTTTGGCTAGACGTTGGTTTATATTCATTCAGCTCGATGGATATGATAAATCCTCCAAATACCAGGTTTTTTAATCGATTCATGGCACTTGAGGTGTTTACTTATTTCTTGCCGGTTTTTGAAACGTTTTTGGAGAAAAACGCCTCAAATCCCTTTTGAGGCATTTAGCCTTTACACTAGCGTGAAACGTAACGTGAAAATCCCATTTTTGGAAATTTTGGAGTTGAGGCGCTTTTCCTTCACACGCAGGTATAGGGTAGGGAGATAGTTGAGGGCGTCAAAAGACCTAGACGACTAGTTTTGTTTCCTTTCTTCAGGGCATAATCTTCGGTAAACAAAAGGAAAATCTTGGTAGATGAGCCGTTGTGTAATAATTTACCGTTGTGTAATAATTTACCGAGGTGTAATAATTTACCGTTGTGTAATGATTTACCGTTGTGTAACAATTTGCGGTTGTGTAATAATTTGCCATTGTGAAATAATTTACCCATCAATAATTTTTCATGGTAACTAAGAAAAGTGGCCCGTACGGCGTACGGTGGACAGACAGAAATATTTTTATTGCAGTTTTGGATTCTACATACCTTGAAACGTAAACCATCAAATTTTGAGGGGGAGTAAGCATTTTTTTTTCATGCTCGATTCCAATGGTTCATTATTGAAAATAATAAACCAAAACGTTGTTGCTGCGACTCAAAGTTGGAAGACGCCAATTTGTGTAATACAGATTATGATTCGTTCAAATTGCACGACGAGGTTGTTGACCGACATATTGTTGAATGAAGTTGAAGAAACCGGGGATGTGCGATGGTGTAAGACAACAGAAAAGGAAGATAATGCTCTGAAGATGAAATCAAAAACTTCACTACACGATGTCAAGTCGTCTCATCCGACCGTCTGACCGATCCTCAGCTATCTCCCTACATTATTATTTCATCTTCATTGTCAACACAACACATTATCCTTAGATGGTAATGAAGATAAATACTATGCAAGATAACAATAGTTTGAGAAAATCGATTTGTTTCAAGGATGCATATTAACTAATAGGTACATTACTAACTATTAAGCATAATAGCCAGCGAGGATCTCTGCCAAAAACGAAATATCAAGTGAGGTAGGTGCTAACGTTTATCATCGTCCAAACAACAAACTTCAAGAGAAAGTATCCGTGAGCTCCAGAAAAATCCCAGATGTATAATTGAGTAGGCGCACGTCATGTTTGCTAATATTCTGAAGCCACTATGATATTGACAGTTGTTTTTGGGTAAACAATAATTCTGCGCTAAGATGGCAAAATGTGAGACCTATTATTTGTCACTTCTTTTACGACATTGGGATTTTCGTTCAGTTGGTTATAGTTGTATAGTCATTCGCTATTGACTATTGGCACTTTATTATAATAATTACGTCAAGAAACAGAAAACAGAACTATATCAGACGACAATGATAAATAGACAGCAGACCAGAGACGAATTTTATGTTCCTATGGATCAAAATCATGTCCCTATGTTTCAAAAGTATTCATTTCAATTCAAAAAATAAATGAAATAAATATAAATAAATAAATAAATAAATTAATTAAGAATAGGTATAAGACGTCTTCTCATCCATAGTTTTTCACCTAAAACCATGATCCTACGAAAAATTTCATTTCCAAATTCATTCACCTGTATTAATGAACCAAGTGACCTGAAATAATTAATACGCGCATAAGCCCACATTGGAAGACGACAGAATAACATATGTCAGGATTGTACCTAGGAATTCTGATATACAGTGCTCAATTTCGAAGTTTGGAAGGGGAAACTACACATTTCTCAAAACAATAAATTAGTTACTGTAAAACATTGAGGGGGGGGGGGGTTGAAGTATCGTTAGATTTTTCTGGGCAAGTAAAAATTTAAAGTTGCCCTCCTGAAATGTTGGAGGAGGGCAAACACATTGCCATAGGTTTGAAACGAACGTTTGAAAACATTAGTTGATTTTTCGATGAGTTCACAAAAAGATTCACCACTATTTGGGAACATAATAGTTTCACCGGAATTATGTTCATGGTAACTCGGAAATTATTTAGAACATTAATTTTAAATTGGAGAAGGAAAGGTTCAGGTGCTGGAGTTCGTGTTAATCTTCAACAGTTATTATTCAATAGTTTTTCTTCAGATGAAACGTCCTGGGGAAGTTCAATCGATTTCTTTCGAAGAAAACTTTGAAATCAATAACTTGCTCATTCGCAATGTATGTAGCTGTAGGCACTCGTAACACGAAAATGTGGTGGGTGCACGTGAAGCGTCAGACTTCCATAATCTCACTGGTTGCTCCAACTCCCATTTCTGGAATTCCTAACTTTGATTGATAGAACTTTAACTGAATTACGAAATGGAGGGGCGAAGAACGTCTAAGTAGGGAGGGATCTGCTTCCTCAATCATTTCCCGTACGGTTGGCGTGCGCCGAACCAGTGTAACAGGAACATTAGCGGATCCTTCGGAATTTCTCAGCACATACCTTGAATCATGAATCCATCGAGCTCGTGTTCTTTCAATGATTGAAGATCCCTTACTGGGATAAATTGATGTGGTGGTTTGATGGAGACAGTGGTAGTGGTGAGGTGAGGTAAGGTGAGTGAGAGTGATGGAGGAGAAGGTTGCTGGATCTAAGCCGAAGTAGGAGAGGAAGTCGGCCCCCAGGATGGGCTTCTCTACGTCCACCACGGTAAAAATCCACTCATAGGTGTTACCGTTTAGGTGGACGGTTGAGTGGTGAGTGCCGTAGGATGGGATGGTCGTACTGTTGGCGGCTTAGAGAAGTTGTTAGTTGCAGCGGGCCTGACGACGGAGCACCGAGTTCGGTATAATAGAGAGGGCAGCGCCTGTGTCTACGAGGAAGGGGAGGTTAGTCCTCTTGCATCTGATAAATAGGCGGGGGTGGACAGGGGCGGCGTGGTGGAGAACGGCGTTGGCGTCGACTGGTTTGGGCGGTGGCGGCGTAGGACAGAGGAGGCGTGTGCGTGGAATGTTCGTCGAAGAAGACGTGCTTGGGCGCAGCTGCGGCGATGATGGCGGGGGGGGGGGGGGGGGTAGCAGGTTGGGAGACTCCATCAGAAAGTTGCGTGTCCATGTCGGGTTCACCACTGTGGTGGTTTAATAGAGAGAGAGAGGTAGTGGTGAGGTGAGGTAAGTTGAGTGAGAGTGATGGAGGAGAAGGTTGCTGGATCTAGCGTCTAAAAGGTTAACACCTATGGCAAAGCCAGGAAGGTTACCACCACTAAAGACGCTAGAGGGTTTTGCCCAGTGGTTGCCACTCGAGGCTGGTTATCACCAAGGCCGGTTCCACCAATCTGAGTTCTTTTGGGTTATAGGTAAGGAGGCATGAGAGGAGAGAGAGAGAGAGATAATTCATCGACTTGAGGAGAGCGTAGAATGAGGTGACAGGCGCAGACGGCGAGTTTTTATATGTACCTGTCTACTCTCCCCCAGTCCATCAACTACCCTTGGGGACTGGTGGGGGAGCTGCAGGTCTCTCTGATTCTGGTCACGTACACCACCTCACTCGTTGCGTTTATTATTTGTACAATCTAATAGGTACAATAGGTAAGCGATGTTCTTGGAGGGTCACGACAATTGAGATATCCATTTAGAGCGGTTATCAGCAGTTCAAAGGTGAAACGATTCCAAAATAAAAATAAAAATATAATACCCATGAATGGCATGGGATAGTTACAGATTTTCATCATGAACGTATTCGTATTTTGCCCAGCAATCTGTGGCACCTTGGCACCTTCCTGGCACCAGAACTTCTCAGCAAATTCTGATAGTTCATCCAGTAGACCCTCGAAATATCAAGTCGTGTGATCCGAATAATTTGCTGTACCTATTTTTAATTTGCGCCACCAGTTGCTTTTTCGGGAATTGTTTTTTGTCATCTGGTCGGACCTGTACTGCTGTCCAAAGAAGGAAAGCCGTAGAACAAGGAAATCTAGTCTTGAGAAAAACGCATGTTAGTTTTTAGGCTGTAAAATGGGCATTCTTCAATATTTTCCAATGATTTTGTTGTTGTTGTTGCAATTGGTTCAAATTCAGTTTCTACGTCTGTAGCAGCAAGGTGCATCAATTTTGGAAGAATACACATAAATTTATGTAAGCAACTGTTTTTCTCCGTTGTAAAAGATGAGGTAAATTTTGCTTCAAAAAACGGTAGAGGATCTGCTACTGCTTTTCTTCGTTAGACGCTCATGCTACGGCTGTTTCCCATTGTACATAGTTGCTGACGTTTTTTCACACTTTTCCCAAAGAGAAAATCAGTACCTTCATTTTTCCTTGTAAAATACGACTTACCCCGATGTGGAAGCCACCTACGGTCGATCGCTCGAAGCTTTTGGCGCTGATCACAAAATTGAAAAACGGTACCGACTGACGAATTCAGACAACTTTGAGGGGGATACAACAAAGAACAAAGAAAAACAGCACTATCCTGATGACCATTAAATTAAATTCACTGTTCCAATCAATTAACACCGTAGGTCTGGGATCTGCTGTTTTTATTTGTTGGAAGAACTAGTACTGCGTTTCATTGCTGGTTTCGTTTTTTAGGGAAATTTTCCCAACTTTTACAACTAGATATTTACAACTAGATACCAAAATAGTTCTTCAAGGTACGAATCCAGCCATACCAAAATCTCTCAAGTCGAAAAAATCGAGTCTACGGCTTTTTTACTTTGGAGGGCAGTATAGAGCTAGTAGGTATATTTTTGAAGACATACATCAAGAAAAGCGCATAACAGAAGTGGAGTATCCTCACAGAACCTAAAGAACAAAGGCCTCCATGTCGAAAGAAATTTCCTACAAATGAAGACAAGTTGCGTTTTTCCTTTGGATCCGTGTGACACGTCTCAACATTGCCATTTCCTATTCCGTGTAATCTCTTAGCCTAATGCCCTCGCGTACAATTTAGCTTTCCCCTCCTTTGTCCAGGAGCGACAAAGGGTTTCATCACCATATGGGGTCAACCTTTGTGGCTGAACAACAATAACGGTGCTGTTTTGGAGGCGCAATAGGGTCGAAAATGTGATACCGCCACCTAAAGCCCTTGCACTCCCTTTTCATCAGAAGATGGCATCAGGAAATCAAACCGAGGTAAAGTACGTGGGGGGAACAAACGAAGAGGGGAGTAAGAAGGTACTCAGATGATTTTCCACATTTTCTCGCTGTCAAACCCTTTGATGAGAAAAATGGAGGAGGGAACAAGGATGCTTATCCTGCAGGTGGCTGATGGCTGTTAGCTAAATATACCATGGTAAAAATTACTATGAGCCGGATACCGATTCCCAAGTTAAACAGGCGGATATCTAGACCATGTTATTATTAACTCTCGCATACCTAGCGATTATACCTGCTGGATACTGCTAGGCTTTATTTTACCCCCGTGCACTGGGAACGCGAAGGGCCTGTGACCTGGCGATTCGTCGCTTAGTCCGTCGGTTCGAATCCTAACGCCCCTCGTCATAACCTAGGTCGGATCAAATTCTGATCATCCTCGACGCCCTCAGGCAGTTTTGTTTGTTTTTTGTTTTGGGGCCCAGGCCAAAAATAAAGCTGATATTGTTTGTATACTGGAAAAAAATTGATTAATTATTATTTCAATCAACTCAAATAATGGGTAGGTAATACAAAAAGCAACTTTCAGTTTCAGCTGGTTACAAGTAATTTTTGAAGGGTTGTAGCGAAAGATGTGGTATGGGAGATGAGGTGGTAAGCACAAATATGTGTGAAACCTTATTTTTATATCCAACTTCTATTCTGGTGCTTAAGAATTTGAGTAGGTTGGTAGAGACATTTTGCAGTGAAAGAGGGCAGAGAAATTTGAGTAGGCTATATTTGTACACGTGATTCTTTCGTAGTTTTAGGTCTGAGATTCGTTTCAGTTTGAGTATAGATTTGAAATAGAAAGTGGCCGTTGAGGCCTAACTGGTTATCCAGCCTGACTGTGTAAAAAAAAGTATGGAAGGACATTAATTAATTAAACGGACTCACCTGACGACCTGAATACAATACTCATTCATACCTGTACAAGACAGCACCAACTGGTAACTCTAAATTGTAAGAGCTGTGCTTAACTATAGAAATAAAGTAAGAGAAAAAGGAAGGTGGAGATTTCGGATGGGTTGTACCGAATGGCACAAAAATGCGCGCATATTCAGTTTTTCTTCCTTCTCGCGCTAACTGTACAAATTCCTGTTTCAATTATTGATTTTTCACGGATTTGTTTTCTGCTGTATGAGGCTTGTAAAACAATGTTGAAATGGTGACAGCAATGTAAATGCAAAATTTATGTTCCATTTGGAAAAGCAGTCATCTTAAAATGTTCGTAACGAGAATCAGTTCACAGGACATGTGAATACTGTGCCACCCCGAGGTCCACAGCTGAAGCCCATCGGTACCCTAAGTGATATCCCAAAAGAACTGTGGGAATTAATCATGATTTCTTACTGGTCAATGCACCGTCGTCATTCATGTCACAAATCATTCACTTCATCACGGGAAATTATTAGATATCAGATCCACCACTTCAAGAATCGTCGTTAAGTATTTTCACTATTGCAGTAATCAGCGACGGTCCAACGGTGGTTCAGGTCAGGGGGTATTTTGAATGGTGATTTTAGTTTCCGAATCACCTAGCTTCTATCCGGACGCGGTTTCAAATCTTTTTCTGGTCACTTGAAGTTAAAAGCGATGTTTTAGAGCGTCCGATTCCTGAATAAAAAGAAATTAAATGTTTCAAATTTTAGAACCGCGTTCTGAGAACAATCACGGGCGACCCACGGAACGCCCGTAATTCTACACGGCATCGAGACCGGTCCATCCTGAAAGTGCAAGATTTAGTCGAAATAAGGTGAAAATCACTTCAAACTTATCGACTACCCACACCCAGTCATTGCACACTTACCCGACTACACCCCGTTGAACGTCCCTTAAGAAGACTAAAGCTTAACAGACACGCGCCCCCTCCAGCTAAATAAGATAACTTTTTACGTAAAGCAGGTGTGCGGAAGAAATACGCTTGAGCTTTATAACAGTATTGGCTGTTCTCGATACATTTTTTCTTCCGGTGGAGACGGGATCGGTTTGGGGAAGCCTAATCGATATCCCTTCTTAACCGGTGATAATCTAGCTGGTCTAGGAGGGGGACTCTCGAGGGTCCACCCCCACTGTTACACTCTGTCACAGCTTACTCCACCTTAAGTTTCGAGCCACTATTTTCCATTCACTATAATAATCATAGTGATTATTAGTAATATTATTACTGACACATGTGACGATGTGGCTGTTCTCGAGCCGTTTTTCGGGGCCGTTAGGGGAGGCCTAATCGATATCCCTTCTTAACCGGTGATAATCTCGCTGGTATAGAGGAGGGGGACTCTCGAGGGTCCACTGTCACACTCTGTCACAGGGAAGCAGATCGTGGTTTGGTAGTATGCGCTGAGTAATTCACCATACTCCATCCACTTTTTGTGGGCTCACCAGAAGGATAAGCCCAAAGGTTTCCCAGAAGGATTCCTTTACTAACAACCTGTCCCTTTGATAATACATACATCTATTGGCTTCCCCACCCCCTTTCCCCTTTTTAGAGTGCCAATATAATTAAAATATACTGAGCTCATTTGAAGGCAATTAGTGCCGCGTTCCAATTTACAAGTCCCAATAGTTGTTCCATCCCAACGATGGAAGTGAATCGGGCCCAGATGAGCACAATTCAATGGACAACAACCTCTGACAACATTTTTTCTCCGCCAATACTCGTATGAGCTTTGTTCTCCACCACTAAAGAATATTGAGGTAGTACCATTACGATGGAGGTTAGTCACCTTGAAGCTGTTCCAGACCGTCATACCACTTTTCTTTCCCCCTTTTCCCTCTCATACTTCTGCTACTCAGAAGTATGTCATGTGGGGAGGAGTGTGACGATGTGGCTGTTCTCGAGCCGTTTTTTGGTCCGGTGGAGACGGGGCCGTTTGGGGAAGCCTAATCTATATCCCTTCTTAACCGGTGATAATCTCGCTGGTCTAGGAGGAGGGGGACTCTCGAGGGTCCACTGTCACTCTCCTCTCACTCTGTCTCACACACAACTGTAATGCATTATTGCAATAAAGTTTCTTATTTTTGTGAGGGGAAACATCGATAATGATGAGTCGATAATGGATGAATAGTTCAGGAAATTTTACCTTTTAAAAGTCGGACATTTTGGAAATGGTGTTTATTGTTTGTTGAGTAGGGGACTTCGGTGGTACTACAAAGAATTGAGGGTATTCTTATTCTTGCGAGGCTTTTCTGTGTCCCCACTAAAAACGTTACCACTTGACGGCGAATTCGAAGGTTCCGAACGTGAACTTGGAAACCGCAACTCCTAGCAGCCGGTCTTCTACACCTGCACGGCCCGCCGCTAATGGAACTCCTGTCCTATCCTCGAGACGTCCACCTAACCTTAATTTGCTGCCAATTTGTTGATTACAGGGAGACAGGAGAGACGCCGAACTCGGAAATTCGGGTCTACATTTTTTTTTCCGGGGTCAAACCCACCACTTTTCCTTGTCAACTCCTAACTTTTATTGTCGTTTAAAAGATATCCCCGGATCCATTTTAGTGGAACAACAAATAGTAATTTACACTAATTTACTGATAAGGATATAATTTTGGGTCCTCCTTTGTAGATTTCAGCTGTTCCTCATTATGGCCATGTGTAGGTACCTACTTACACTGTCAATTGGCGTATCTCGATTTTGGAGCTCTCACTGAATTTGTATTGTTTTGGTTGAGCGTTTTCCACTGTCTGGGTTCAAGGTTTATGTTCCACATCAACGACATAGGCCAAAAACTTATTTTTGTGGTTGTTATTGTGCGTTCATCACCACTGTGGATGCATGCATTACTCTATTTGATCTGAGTGCATGCATTACTCTAGTTGATCTGGGTGCATGCATTACTCTACGGGATGTTTATTTTATATTATTTAGACCATTGGCGAGGTGGTTCCCAACAATCAACTCAGGGGTTGGAAATTAATGACGATATTTTCCCTAATTTTAAGTTTTCCTTACTCCGCCTCACTGGTGTACGACAGCACCAAGGAAGTTTCAGTGAGATTTTCATGTGATCAATACCTACCTTCACACGTCTCCGAATTTCTGCACATCGTTCAATTTAGGCAAAAATCAATGCTGATGAGTGCAGTAAAAAAAAAAAAAAAAAAAGTTGACGCATCAACATTTGTGAAGGTCAGTTGAAAATGGTGTTTTGACAAATTTTGAACTCCTTATAAAGCCTGAAGGTCTTTAAACAAAAATATTTAATTCATATTTGAACAAAACGATTCGGCATGCGTGAACTTCTCAGAACCCTCAAGTTACAGACATGAGGCACTCCAACATTATTGAAGATCACGTGGTGTATGTATAAACATAAGGTTTAATTTATGTAAATATCTCGGTAGTACTAAATCAAACACCACTCAAGAACACATAATGATGCTTGATTATTTCCGAAAATGTTGAATTAGTGGGGTCGTCCACTGGAAGCGTACTCGAGCGGCGCGGCACTTTGCGCTACACAAGCGGCAACGAGCGACAAGCGCTACAGATCCAACTACATTGAGTTATATGGGGTATCGTCCACTGGAAGCGTGTTCGAGCGGGCGGCTACGGGCGTACACCAGCGGCAACGCGCTACGAGCGGCAGATCCAAAAAAAGTTGGATCTGACGCTCGTACCTGCTCGTAGCTCGTTCAATATCATTGTTGTCCCTACTTTCCTACCAGTTTTGGTAGGAATTCCACGTAAATAAACATCGGAATCGCTAACGGACGGTTCATCGGAACACCTACCTACGATTTCACTCGTATCACTGGTCGTTTCGAGTCAGTTCACGCGCAGGCCCCGTTTTGAGTAGGTTAGAATTACTCTCTGGGCAGAAAATGGATCATAGCACTAATAAAACGGATAATAATTGAACATTTTGTTAGGGTCAGCCTCAAGTTAATGGTGAAGGTGGTGAAAATCCCCGAAAGATTCCGTTTTGGAAAGGAATTGGTCCGCCCAACATGCACTTTGATCTAACATCCGTCTTCGCGAATGGTTGCTGCTTTCATGGAAATAAAATTCCTCTGGGTCCATGACGAATTAAAAGGAACAGTCCCCAATTTTCTCGAATACACTTGAAAAAAAAACTGAAGCCCGACGCGCGAAGGCGCTTGCAGTGGACGACCCCTGTCGCTCGTAGCCGCTTGTTAGGCCCGGTTCACACAGAACGGACGTCGGGCAGAGACGTGGCGTGGACGTGGCAGAGACGTGGCAGAGAAGCGGCGTGTGCAATGCACACAAAAGGGGCGGGACAGTGGCGAGAGAGGACGTCAGTTACCTTTTGATTTTGTGGAGTGCAACTCAACATGGTTTTTTTCTAGCAGTGACGAAGATGAAGATATGTTGGATTTGGTGTACTTGGCGAATGTGAATAAACAAAATAGGAGGTATTGGGTTCATCCACTGCGGTTGAATAAGAGGAAACCCGGTGGAACATTCGAAGTTATGCGTGAATTGAATATGTACCCTGAACGGTTTCAGAATTTTTATAAAATGTCTCGTGATTGCTTCCATAAAGAATTTTCTGCTAGGCCTGGTCTTGGGCATTCCTATTGCAGTAATCCGCACGATTGTAATCAAATAAACATGGGTATTTTCCAATTTCCTCACAAAATTCTATGTTGAACTCAATATCATCCCGCATTTTGAATCGGACAACGCGTGGCGAGGAACTGGCGTGTCCCTTCTTCTACGCCACAAGAGACGGCAAAGAGACGTGGCACGGGCGAGAGGGCAAATGCCCGCGCCACGTCACTTCTGTGTACATTGGACCATTTGTTTACATAGGAGAGACGCAGAACGGACAAAGGTCCGCGCCACGTCTCTGCCCGACGGCAGTGTAGCGCCGCGCCGCGTAAATTATACGCTTCCAGTGGACGACCACCCTTAGGCATTGAAAAACATGAATATAATCATGTTCCGTATTATTATATTCATGGTCGGTTCTTATTTTTTATGTTCCAAATTTTGAAATTCTATCTTCATTGCCCATTAAATACTACCAACCTTTTGTACACTTATTAAATGTATACAAATATAATTATCTACATAATCGTTTGTTCTTAATAGTTAATGTATAATGTTGCCTTGGATGTGTTCATGCACCTAACTTCAATTTCGCAAAGGGGCACAGGGTTCATTCGTAGACAGTACTTGTGCAGCTCACTGACGTCTTCATTGAAGTAGCAGCACAAAAATAAGTAGGTAGTAGGGATGGCAAAATTTTTAAGTAAATCGATATATCGGTTTTCCGATATATCGCAAGCAACATATCGATGGTACAACAATTTCGGGTGAAAAATATCGATACCTATATACGATATATCGGAATTTCGATACATCGCTGAATATAAGTCAAAACTGAGGGTTAAATGAGTGATAGAAATATCGTACAATAAACATAATACATTCAATAACACATAAGTAGGTATTTAGTAAAAGTATCAAAATAAGCCTATTACGTCTTTCACTTTCTTATTTTTACGTTACTTTAGTGCAACATGATAGTACAAACTGACTATAGGCCTACACCCGCTACAATAACTGTAAAATAAAATAAAAATGAATGAAAGTTAGTCATAATAAAGTTAGTAAAATATCGGTACCTATACGCCAATCAAATCATAAGTTAAAACTAAGTGTTGAATCAGTGATCAGAACCACGAAACCCCACTTTTTAGAGTCGAGTGAATGTAGAATGTGGATGTGAGTTTTTGTACATCACTGACGACATCTACTTGGCCGATATCTTGGTTAAAAAATATCGATATTCCCGATACTATCGAAGGTCAAAAACCGATACCAATATATCGATATATCGGAACCTAAATATCGATATTTCCGATATATCGATATTTTGTTGCCATCCCTAGTAGGTAGAACTATATTAGTGATGGGATATTTTGTAGGTAACAATATAATTCGAAAGCCCATATCAAAAATAGTGTTTGTTATCGCGATAGTACGGAGGCTCAACTTTTGAGGAGAATCCCATTAAACTAACGAGTTCCCTGCCACAACAATCCTCCCTTATCCTCTCCACGATCGTAGATAATACTCACCCCCGTTTCGGAAAAGGTAGAGAAGAAAAAAACCCAGCAATGTCCGTAATTGAATCGGATAACCCCACTTACGACGGTAAAGGGCCGCCTAAATTGATTCTTAATTACACGGAATGAGATAGAAAATCGACGAAATTTTGTTGACTCTATAAATTAACGGGTCGAAAGCAGTTTTTCATTATTAATGCTTTATCTGAAGGAGCCGTACACATGCTCTTCTTCGAAAAACAAGGCAGGATGGGGTGTTGGGGAGTGGAGCGTTTATCATGCATTATCAGCCCGATTACATATTCATAGGGGTACAAGGACTGGGCCCGCTGGTAAATAGGGGTGCGCTCGCTCCGTATTATGAAGAATGGTTTGTTGTTCTGTTCTTGTTAGGGGATGAAGGGGCTCATTTTAGTCGTCCATCTGTTTGAAGATTAGTTGGTGCCCGCCAACGGCGAGACAATACTTTGCGCTGACGTTTCTAGAAGTCATCAATAAACATCGAAAGGCTGCGATCGTAGGAAAAGGGTAGGACGGAAGGTTGTGGTTCCCATCATATTATTTAGGCCCAAAAGCCGAATTTTTTAAAGGCACGGCCAATATTTTCGAACAATGCCAATTAGATGTATACATATACCAATTAATATAAATTAAAATAGTAGTATAGTAGTATTAGTATGAAAGAAAAATAATTCTCGGTCCCTTCAATTTCAGGCTTTCTGGCCTCCTTGTAAGGAAATTTTCTACCTCTATACATGTAAGGAATTTTCGGCACCGGAACAGGGTTTTACCTCCATGTTAGGAAAATGCTCGAGCGAGAAACTTCAACTCAGGAAGGTTGCCTAGATATAAGGAAGACAGGCCAGCTTGGACCTCTATGTAAGGAAGATGGGAGTTGGGGTCCTAACACACACGCACACAAAAGAGTGCGTATCTATGTATTTACACAGCACAACAGAAAAAGAAAGAAAGCCATGGATTGGTCGGTACACGATTCAGATTTCATTTCAGTCTCTACTTAATCAAGTAACTCCCAAGATGCCTAAAGAGAAAGTTTCTCGGAGTGAAAAATTAATAATAATTCAGTAATCACGTTTAATTGATGCACATAGAATCAGCACAAACTCCAAAAATTTCCATTCTGCAAGCCATGCGATTCGCGAAGAAGGTTTGGTTCGCAATCTCAACGTCTACCAACCATTTCCAACTGTTTCACGATATCAGGATTCGACTTGGGCACAGATGAAGTAAGAAACTGAGAACGCAAACAACTATAAGCAACTTCCTCCTAGAAAATCACTGGAGAACCTCAGGAGAGTCAGCACCTACTTTTGAGGGCTACGTCGATGTTGACTGCGAACCACTGGTTACTTGTTTGAAGACGGACGGCGAAATTGTCGAGCAGTTCTTACAGCCCGAACTCCTGGACTCAGAAGAAGACGAGACTGACGAAATCAACCCAGTGACAAAAAGAAGGACGCACTTAATGCAGTGGCAACTCTTCAGAGTTTTCAAAACTACTGAGAGTGCAGACCAGTCATTCGACAAAATCTGTGAACTGGAGTGGCTCGTTAGGCTCTCCCAGTCAGAGAAGCAGACCGACTACCGACTACTTCCAGCTCAAGGAGGGATTTTTTCCCCTATGTTTGACCACAATTTATGTATACGTCTAACAAAAATAATTTATGTTTCTATTTCTGAAAAATTTTCTATTTTTTTTCAAATCCCCAAAACATCTTTTTCTAAGGAATACGGAGGCCGAGAAATCTTCATACTTGAAGAAACCTTCGGGTCGGAGGAAAACCTGGGTTTAAGGAAAAAAGTCCGTCCCCTTGAACTTCCTTATATCCAGGTTTGACCTAATAATCGTGTTTTATAATAATATCTATTTATCATCTACACCAGCGGTTCCCAACCTTTTTTCTCATTCGCACCCCCCAGCAACTCAGTTTCAGCCGGCGCACCCCCGACTTACGTAAATACCAAATAGATAGGTATAGTAAAGGCGCTGTGTCAGAAGTTGATTTATAACAGACTTGAACAAAACAAACAAGTACCTATACACACATTTTATTTTATAAGTATATATATAAAAGTATAAAATATAGTGTATAAGTATGCACACAGATTTAAAATAAAGTTTGTAGTAAAAACAATGCACATGAGCATCAAGGTAAAAGTAACACAGGTAGGTAGGTAGGTAACTAAAGAGATCGAAAGAGTAGGAGTTACATAATATGTAACTATAATAATATAATGTTTTAATATTGCAAAATTACATTATTGACAAGAAGACAGGAATGAGACTAAATTAGACTAGCCCGTAAATTTATAAATGAATAAATAAACGAGTAATTTTGGGGCAAATTAATGAGATCCTTGAGGCTGTATCGTGGTACACATTTTTTTTGAAATCTGGTTCAATTGTGGACAAGTATACCCTCAAATCTATGCTTCTCTTCCTCCCCTTCTCGGCGCGTCACTACATCCCTCGCACAAAAACGATGTAGGTCCTGTCTTTTCTCAACATCTACTTTCAAGATAAAAAATATTAAAAATGTGTGGGTACACCCCATTCACAATTGAGTAGATCAGTTCACAGTTGGTTGTGGTAGCGGCGGTGTGGCAAAAGAACGAAAAATATTAATCAAATTTTTTCCCAAAAATGTCCGCCATTACTCTATTTTTTCCACGCACCCCCGGGGGGTGCGCGCACCCCAGGTTGGGAATCGCTGATCTACACCAAGAACCCGCGTGTGGCCAATGAATAGAAACCGTGGAAAACTTCCTTTCCTTCTATTCATCTACTTAACATTCACCGAACCATTTATGACATTATTTTTTCCCACTTAGGCACAGCTGCTTTACTAAATTCTTCCGTATGAGACCCTCACAAATAAAATACTTCATGATGGACAATAATGTTAGGTACCTATGGGTGATGTCACTGACTGAGTTACGTTAATGACATCAAAAACTCAAGACGCGATTGGTATCAAGGCAGATATTCGAAACAGGTTCTTGTAAAATATCCTTATTATTGTTTTTAATTTTGCGCTAAATATGGTGTAAGATTTCATGGATGTTCCTTCTGATGCAATCTTTCTATATACCACATCTTTTTCTATCGTGTCTCAGTGCAAAAGTGACTGATCGCATTCGTGAGGATCTTGCGGCACGCTAAACACTGCATTCCCCACTTCAAGATGTGGTAGGTTGGTGGGTAGTTCATTATTCCGCCAAAACTACCTACTTGACAGGCGAATAAGAATGATAACTTGAATATTGTTCTTCTTCGTCCAAAGGCCTCCAGGCACACCCAGATGGTTCCGAGTTTCCAATTTCAATCTCGGAGCAAACGATCCGCGTGCGTGCGTGTGTGTGTTTGTTTACGCGTGCGTGTATGCGTGTGCGCGTTGCTTGGGTAGTTGCGTAACCTATGCTAAGAGCGACCCTACTAAATCAGGGTCTTACGCTTAGGAATTTAGTGATCTACGCAGAACGGGTCTATACAGGAAAATAGTTGGTACTTAAACCTTTGTGATAATTTACAGCCTTTTTAACTATATTTTGCTAAATACCTAAATACCATCTTTGTAGCTTTGTAGCTATACAGCAATAGTAACATTGTAGCTATATGAATCATAGTCACCTAAGTTCTCCAATTAATTTGACTTTCAAATGTGAGGGAGACCACTCAGCTTTGTCATTGTTTTTCATTTGAACAGATTCCCTTTGTAAAGTAATATAAAATATGTATAATTATTCTATTTGAAAGAGGGATAATTTATTGAGAGGGATTGCATCAATACTATTGGGTAATACAAATTTCATTGACTGTCTGTGAAAATAATTTATTCAATGGTACATAATTTATTCAGCCACGTGGTTATTGGTGCCCTTGGAAGACTTACAGTTTTAATTAATTTTATTATTAATAAATGTTTTCTCTCTCTCGTTAACCCATTAAAGCTCATCCCAGATAACCCTTTTGACCTGGTATACATTCATCAGTCGTCTCATTGCAATATATTTTCATTGAGATTACGATGATAGGTTTGGTCTCCGGTCTCACGATCCTCAACCACAACGAGCTGTTCGTATCGATTGGGAAGCTGACTCCTTTGACGTGTCCAGTAAAACAAGAGGTGAAAATGTAGAACCAATAGGCATTACGTAAGATGGTAAGTTGGATGGTTTAAAATCCCACTTTGTCTAAGTAGGGGGCAGCTGACAGCGACAAATCGTGTGGGTCTTCTCCGCAGGGGGTTAATTGAGTTGTGGGGATTCCTGAACGAATAAAATGCAAACAATCGACCTAGGCTATTTGTGCAGCCTTACACAGTCAGTGGGGCTAGTGCTGAGTGATCTGTTACTCTACACCTCTCGCATATTGGTGAACGCCAACCAGCTTTCGGCTATCGATTTTTCCGTCCGATGTGGAACATTTAGACCTACAGGCTTGTTCTATCTCAGTTACCTTTATACAAACAATGGGGCCAGGAAAAAGCAGTGAATTGTGACGGGAAATTTGCACGATGATCGTGATTATTATTATCCGACTAGGTATATTATTATTACGGTTACCTAATAATATTTCCGAAGCGTTCCCGTCCGTACGCATGAGTCACCTTAGTCTAATATACCCTAATAAAATATCAAGTTAGGCTGTCTACTGTTCGGATCTAGGGATATTCAGAAAGCCTGGAATTTGAAAATCTGCTTAGGTAGGTACGTGTAAACCTCCAACAGCTTTAATTTTATTTATTTGCATATGTTTTCTTTTTTCGAAAATTGAAAAAATAAAAAATTGAAAATTGAAAAATAAAAATTCTTTTGATCAAACATTAAGTTTATCCACATTCACAGTTGCTCAAACTCCGAATAAATTCCCTAAAATCAACGAAAAAATTGGGGAAAAAGATAATTTTGTACACTACAACAATTATTTTCGAGCATTGTAGAATTTGATTTTTCATAGTTACAAACTGTAAACAATAATATAATGTTGTAAATTGAGATGGTACATTATTTGGAAAATTCGCTCAACATGGTCATGCTGCATAACTGGAACTTGTCGTTTGATTAATCGTAGTATTAATATTTCACATATTACCTATCTCTTTTCTTGTAGGTATCAAGACATTTCTTATCAAAGTGATTGTAGGAAACCTCAATATCCTTTCCTTTTTAAAAAGTACTTTAAGCGTATGTTAGTTAGTATAGCAAGTTTTCGGGGAGAATATATCCAGTTTACCTTTTCATGTTCTCTTCTTCAGAGATACTGAAAATGAAATTGTTCAGCTTCCGATATTATGTGCTTGGAAGGTTCATTACCTTGAACGTCGTTATAATCAGGTTATTCATTAGGTTGAACGTGGTTATCATTATTAAAATAGGTATATTTCGTTATGTGAAAGTTAATTTTTCAAAATCCCACCTCGGTCTTGTAAGCCTTCCGGTATGGGATTTGGATTTCACATTCACATTTGGCAGTATGGTCAATTTCACATTCGCGTATAAATTCAATATAATCACACGAATTTTCGAACACCATCACTGCACCTATTTTCCGTAGAGTGTGAGCAGGGCACAGTAGCAACAATGTAATTTGGTTGTAAATATTTATTGAATATTTAAAATATGGCGGTTGGGAATAAGTACATTCGTACAGTGCCTTTATGTATCAACAGGTTGGGTCGATTATACTCTTACCTATTAAATCAAAATAAGCGGGGAGAGATGGGATAGATGCAACCTACCCCATATTCTAATGTCGGGATATCTCGTTATTAGAATCCTGTTCTTCTGTTGGTTCCTCTTTGAGCGCGAGAGTGGGGCAGCATTTGGGATACTGAAGTTCCCGTCGCTCCACAATCACGAAATCTGGGGAATCGGTCCTCGGAGCTGGAGGGCACCTTAATCAATCAAAGTCCAATAAATTAATACAGTATTAGTTGGGTACCGATAAAAGCTTGACATAAATATTCAAATAACGGCATGGGTCAAGATTCTCTGCAAATTTGAAATCGAAATTGAAATAGACGAAATCTGAGATAATTTAGTTCTTCTTGAAAATCTGGTTCCTCTGTGTCCAATCATTGGTTAGAAGGAAGGCAAATACGTGCATGATTAGCCACGTGAGTTCCTGTACCTATAATAGGAATGGACTATTGTGAGATCAAGTAACTGGTATCTACCTACTAAATACTAAATTTTGGTTTATTTGAATGATGAAACTTTGGAGTCGAGCATACAATTTATTTTAAACCCCCTTCCCTCAAAATTTGATGTTTACGTTTCAAAAGGTAAGCAGAATCCGAAAATGGAATAAAAAAACTGATGGCTTTCCGCAGCACTTTCCCTAACATGAACCAAAATTGATGAAATCGGTATTTAGGTCCCTTTAGTGGTTGAAATTTTCAAAACGCCGTAGCTTGAAAACATTGGATAGAAGGGCATGGTTTTCATTACTTTTTTAATTGATTACGAAGTTTAGGATTTTTTGAAACCACCCGGAGTAAGTATGTACGTCCAGCAGAAAGGCCGTGAGAATTTTTAACCGAAAAGCTTCATCAACACGAGTGTGAATCATACTGTAGGTATACATAGGTAAATCATTGAAAGAGAAAATTGTTGATTATAATCTAATCACGCATGGCTTTACGAAATCAAGTTGGTTGTTCCGTGATATTAATTCCATCTGGAGAAAGTTCATTATTTTGAATTTTGCTAATGTTGACAGTTTTCAGCCTATTTGTTGATAGGTAGAAGTTTGTTGTTCACGGCCAAAAGAATCATACAAATTAGGTCAACATTTAGGAATCAAGTAAGTAAAATAAAATCCGTTGTCTAATAATTTGCAGCGTTTTCCTTTTAAATTAAATTACGATATATGCAAGACTGTCATAGATCGAAATATCGTGGCAGAACACCAAATTCCTGAGATGATCATTTTGTTATCCTACAACAGCTCTGACCTCGCTCGAATCAACTAATGGTTGGAAACGGTCCACTTACGTCAGATAATTTGCTTGTCTCGCTTTGCCGTTTAATCCTTCACACGATATTTCCATGCATTCTCCCGGTGGATAGTATTTTTCACCAACGTTGATCAACTGCTTTTGGTACTGACAGTACTTGCCTGGAATGTAAAAAATTGCATTCTTTGCAAACTTATAGGATTTGTATCCTTCATTAATAAATGCATCAGAACCGACCGTTTCTTTAAAAACTTAAAATATTTGTGGCCGTATTTCTAGTGGTGCAATTCAGCTGACCCGAAGACCAGCTACTGGAAGCCAAGTTCATCAATCCTATAACCTACCATCTGAACCAGTATATTCCAATGTTAGGAGGTAGACGTACCTATATACCTATCCAAAATTTCGAACACTTATATATATTATAATCTTTCTCGGTCGATTCCAAAGTAATAACTACTCTGCAACTCTGTTCTGCTGATAGAAGGACATTTAATATGGTAAATAATGGTAAATAACCTACACTTATAATGGTATAGTCTTAGGAAAATTATTATTGGGCTGTCCTCTGAGGTCTTCATGAAATGGCAGAGTTTGCAAAATATCAGTATCAGTATTGTGCTTTATATACAGCATATCGATGCTGTATATATGGTACATATGGTATATATTGTATACCTATATTGTATATAATATATACAATATACTGTATATATTGTAGCAACAAACAAATATAAATATATAATTGTGTAGAATGAAATAATATAAAAAACAAAGTTGGCTCAACTCATCCTACGGCTCGTAGGATGAGAATTAATAATCAAACCTTAATTATAAACAGCAGACTGAAAGGGTCCAGTTCGGACCCAACGACTATCTGATAAAGCCTACTGTACATACAATTCAAGGCAGCAGAAGGTAACGCTTATTAATGTCGATATCGCTGATACTACTTTTGCTAAAAATACGTTGTAAATCATAAAATTCCTGTACTTGTACGATTTAAACTCTTACCGCTTGCTGGGGCGTACGCAGTGGCAGATAGCGTAACTCCTACAACGGCCGATAGAACCAGCAAGATCTTCATGGCTGCCTTTATGCGGTTCCCACAAACGAACTGACCAGTCGCAAAAATACTACTGAGAGTTATATCGAGCTGTGACCTGGAAACCTCCACCTATCAGTTCCGTAATTGTTTGGAACCGGAGAGCGAGGAATTCCCATTTAATGGAAGAAAAGATTTGTGGGTTATTTATAAATTAGTTCGACGTATTTGTAGGAGCAGGAGGTATAGAATTAACAAAAAAATGCATCCGCTTTGCCTCATGAGAGTAGATTTCTAGGAGGTAATTAACCACCAATCAAATGAGTAATGGTGCATATAGATTGGTCCTCTAAGTTTCTCTCTGTAGCCAAATTAGGGAATTCAAATATGATGAATATTTTTGTGTGGATCTATAGAATTTGGATTGATCCTGCTGATTGACCGGATTTTGTTGTGAGGTAATTTGTGATTGATTTGTTTACGATGTTTTTGTGAAAGGTGGTTTCATTCCAGGCAGTCTGTTTGGAAACTCTCCAAGGTTGCTGGGAAAATTAATTGGTATCAACCTGCGTATTAACATGTATCATGTTTTAGCCCTGGGGTACTAGCATTTTTTGCAAGTTGATTTTGCGCGTCAATTTTGAGCGTCAAATTTGAGCGTCAATTTTAAGCGTCAAATTTTTTCGCGCACAATGGATAGTGGTTTTCACGTACAACCGAGTAGTTGCTAGGGAAATGAAACTTCTTTCATTTTCATCGGACAAAAATCGTTTTCCATTCGTTGGAAAGCTCTTGATTTATCACGAATTTATTTTGTATTTGTTCTTGGTATTTATTTCCTAGTTTCATACTATAACTATATAAATGAATGTTATAAATGGATAGTAAACAATGACGCTTGTTTGGTTGTCACGTTTTAACATGTGTATCATCTATGGTGCTCAAGAAATGTAGACAAGCATCGTCAGAAGAAACGAGCACATACGTTTCAAGTAGTAGATTTCTACCTAGCCTTCACTTTTCGAGTTAATAACATGATACATGGTTGCAATTTTTGGTTCTTAAACATAAATAAATTTCAGGTTTTATAATCAGTGAATATATGCTGAAATTTTGTTTTTTCAAAAGTATTTAAAAAAGCTGAAAATTATTCCACGATGGTTTTCTGTGTATAATTTCCGTCACTCAGTCATAACAAAGTGTCCATAAACGTACGACAGAGCCAAATGTTTTAGGAGCCGAAATAGTTGGAGTATGTACTATTTGTTCACAAAAGATCCACTTTCCATAAAATTCGGGGTACAAGGTTTGTCTGCAATATTTACCTCCATCGTCTGTTTCTATCAAGAATGTGGAACCTAGGCCTAGGTCATGACAATAAATTATGAGTATCACTATAAAAACAGGGCTGACGTTCGTGGCCGTACGATCGTACAATTGCTCCAAGTCGTACCGAAAACCCTAAAAGTAGGATCCCTTCAGATTTGTAAAGGACCGACGCCCTTCTTTCGAAGTTTTTGAGAGAGTAATGAACTTTTTCAGTTAGCCACCGAATTCATTTGTTATAAAAATATAGTACCTAAACTAAAATATAACAAATATAGTACCTACTGGAATGGAGAATCCATTGGCTTGAAGCTAGGTAGTTATCTGTGTGTTAGGACACCGATCAATCCACAAGACCACAAACATCAAACAGGACCAAATGCGCGTATTTACCACGAATACAAATCTGTCATCAGAACCGGACCGAACGCAAACCGCGCACAATTTGACGCAAAAAATTAAAAACTGACAACTGAATCAACAGAAAAAGCTAATATAATTCAGGAGACAACAAAAACAAATCAGAAGACCAAGAAGCATCTCCTATCGAGATGACAAACTGAACCGAATGCACAAGAAGAAAAAACGCCACCTTTAAACACCACTGTCGGCATGAAGTGTTCCATCGTGGCACCCTCAAGAAAAACAACAACAACAACAACGACAAATTGAATCGAAGGGATCGAATCGATTGTGAAAACGAACGATTTTGGAGTAGAAATCAGACTTTTGGGACTTGGCCCAAAGTGGGTGTGGCGAACAACATTTTTACTCGACTGAGCATGCGCGGATGGGCCACTTTTCTCAGTTGCCATGGTGACACTGGGGGTTTGTTCGCAGTAGAAATCGCGACTCTGTTCCGAACTCGAGGAGTTCTGGAAAATGGCCACCGCAAGTCCTGAACGGGGTTCCGAATTCCGCAACACGGCGAACGCTCAGTGAATCTGGAACTGTCAACGTTGCTAGAGGATAACCTGCGTCTTTCGTGGATGAAAGACAAAAAACGCTGCTAAGTCCTTGTCCCATGGGTTTATTATTCTACTGGACTTCTGCAGAAATGTTGGCTGTTCATTTATTGTTTCTTTCATGTGATATAATTGAAATAGCTATTTCTGGTGGTTTCCACTAATTTTGGCCCCCAAAAACACGAATTAGGTACCTACGCTCCTTTTTTTTTCAAGTTATCTTTGATCATTGATAGTGCCATTTAATCGTCTTGATTCACGTGTTGACACTTTTTCTAGTGTTATTATACTAATTGATGGTGATTTCAGACGATTTCCCAGGTTTTTGACTCATATAAAATCAATTTTGGGAGCTGAACCTTTGGTAGAACCTCAATTTTCCACTCTTTGGTCAAAATCGACTTCATATTCGGTCTTCTCGTCCCAAAAAAACATGGAAAACGATACCTCAAAAGCTCATGTTACTAAAACTCAAAAAATACCCATTTTTATTTATAGCGATTTTCACTCATAACACCCCTGGGTATATTCGGAACGGGATGCAAAGTTTCGGGACACAACTAAGACCCAAGTGGAGCCTATGTACAAAAGAACGAATTTTTTAGACCGAAAATGAAATGATTGCATTTTCTGAATCTACCCACCTTGAAATGTAAAAGAAAAAATTGTGAGGGGGTGTTATAAAATTTGTTTGATGAGCGAATACATAGGTGTATTATAGTCCCAGAATAATAAACCAAAAATCTGGAGGGGGGGGGGGGGGGGTGTTAGCTATGATAACCATTTACCTCCTTCTCACCTGAGCGCTCTTGCGGAGCTGCCCCCACAGTTTGAGAAAAAAAACCCGAACTCCAGAACTGCGTTCGGAACGTGTTCGGGACTTTGAGAAAAAATTACTGCGAACAGCGAACTCAAAACTAGAACTCCGAACGCCTGTTCTGCAAACGCTGTAAACACTAGGGCGCCTGCGCGGAACTTGTTAGAACTGTCTGGAACTTACGGAACTCCACTGCGAATGAAGCTTGGGTCCCAGGACCTAGAAGCTACCTGCCAGTTTCAGGAGCCTAGGTTTCGATTTCGACTGCAGGGCATCGATTACTGTCGCTTTATTCCGATAAAATGCTTGGTGTATGGAGCACACCATGGATGCTCTACTATAATACTGAATATCCATAGAATTTCCATTCCATAGCCAGAGAAATCTGGCGAGTCGCTGTCGAACTTTGTGAAAAATGCTAGATACAGTGTACGGAGGGAAATTAAATGCCGACTGAACAATGGAGTTTTGGTTTATTATTCTGTGAATAATACACCTATGTAATCGCTCAGCAAAAAATTTTTATAACACCCCCTCAACATTTTTTCTTTTCCGTTTCAAGGTACGTAGATTCCAAAAATGCAATGTCCGTCCGCCGTATCACGTGTACAGGCTTCATTTTCGGTCTAAAAAATTCGTTCTTTCGCACACATGCTCCATTTGGGCCCTAGTTGTGTCCCGAAACTTTTCAGCCCGATCGGAATATACCCAGGGGTGTTATGAGTGAAAATGTGTATAATAATAGGTACTTTTTGCGTTTTAGCAACATGTTGGTAACATGAGCTTTTAAGGTATCGTTTTTCATGTTTTTGGGGACGAGAAGACCGAATATGAAGTCGATTTTGACCAAAGAATAGAAAATTGAGGTTCTACCAGATGTTCAGCTCCCGAAATTGATTTTTTATGAGTCAAAAACCTGGGAAATCGTTTGAAATCACCATCAATTTGTATAATAACACTGGAAAAAGTGTCAACAGGTGGATCAAGACGATTAAATGGTACTATCAATTATTAGAGATAATTTATTTTTAAAAAAAGGAGCGTAGTTTATTCGAGTTTTGGGGGCCAAAATTGGTGGAAACCACCAGAGATAGCTATTTCAATTATTTTATATGAAAGAAACAATAAATAAACAGCCAACATCTCTGTAGGTAGGTATGTCCAATGGAATAATAAACCCATGTGACAAGGACTTTTCAGCGTTTTTTTTACTCCTAGTGCTTTTGGATGGCCTTATGAACGCAACGCCCCTGCATATCGGAATAACGAAACATCGAAAAGAAAAGAATCTCGTTGACTGATCTCCTCCCCTATACAAAACAGACGGACTAAACACCCAACAATGTAAATTTGTTTTTGTACTCTTAATATACGTCCCACGTTCTTACTGCAAAAACTACAGCGGTAAAGGTCTGCAAGTGTAACGAGACCGCTCTATTGAAGGACCGGTCATTTATGAAGGAGGAGAAAAGCTAGAGTGATAAAAGGGAAGTTGACAGATTCACGCAGGATACTCGTGTTGCTCTCGCCGGATGTAGGAGCGACCCCGCTGTCACAATCCAAACATCTCAATCACCCCGCTATCGGGTACCCAGTGGATCTTGGGTGCGAAGAGCGGTATCATTTTAAATCGAATCACACCTACTCTTTTCACTCCCCGACAGGGAGTTGGTCTTTGGGTGTCAGAAGCAGCAAACGCTTGTTGTTCCTCGAATAAAAGAAGCGAAAAAAAAACTATAGTAAAAACTTCCGAGGGAAGATCGTCGTGGAAGCGTCGTTTTTCTTTTGACACCTCCAAACCCAGTCCGATTTTTTACCGGAGGGGCAGCACAGTCGGTATCCCGTTTCAGCCTTTCGATCATTTTCTATCTTGTTATTCCACGCTCTCGGGACGTCACGGAACTCCGCACCTTGGAGTGCTACACAATAACACGACAAGCTTTGTGGAGCTTGTTGGGGAGGTACCTACGAATAGCGCGTTGTTCGAATGACACTAGAGCATAGCGATATTGCAACATGGTGTACCTACTTTTAGTAAAAGATTCTATGTTGGTGAAAAACTGTTCATTCGGGCTCACGTGGAACAGTTTGATCTACTTGTGTCAGTAATAATATATATTAGTCCCCGTTTTGGTCACATTATAAAAACCCTGCAAATTATTACACAAATGTTTGTTATTTACCTAGTATAGATGCCCCTTCTGCGTAGAACACTGTTTTCTATACTCACTACCCTAGAGCTCTCTCCCCCCCCCCCCCCCCCCCCCAGGAAAGCCTTAATCGAGTACCTACTGGATCCGGCTCCGTTAAAGTTTCCTTCAAATGCGCTGGATTCAATAATTCAATAATTAATTATATGTTGTAGTCATTCATGAAGCATAAGGCAAATAATAAATCGTTGTGTAATAATTTACCTGTATAGGCGCCCCTTCTACGTAGATAGTATAATGAACTTTTGTGTGATAATTTACCGTTGTGTAATAACTTGCCCATCAATAATACTTCAACGGTTGTTGAAGTTGCACAAGTACCTATCAACCAAATCCACCCCCTTCTACGTTGATGGTATAATGAACTGTTGTGTAATAATTTACCGTTGTGTAATAATTTACCATTGTGTAATAATTTACCCACCAATAATACTTCAGCGTTTAGTCAAGTTTCAAAAGTGCCTATCAACAACATCCAAAAGTGCCATCATTTTTCAAATGAAATAATATCACAGAACAACCAACTCGACTTCATACAGCCATCCTTGATTATAATCAGGTGCTCCCTAGTGATGATATCTAGGCCTGATTTATACCGTTTGATTCACGATCATGTTGACGAAGCTTTTTGTTGCAAACGAACGGCTGGTCGTACAATGCTCCAGGTGGTCTCAAAAAATGCTTTAGTTAAAGATCAATTTAAAAACGAAAAAAAAACATACCCTTTTATCAAACGTTTTCGAGCTACGGCGTTCTGAAAATTTTCAACCCCTATTTTTAACCCCTTAGAGATGACTGACAGTATCGCCGAGCTTCGAGGAGCAACTAGACCCCGAACGGAACCTATAACCCGAATTATTATATTGGGAATTATATTGGGTTAACACCCCTGGGCATAATACGATCGGGCTGCAAAGTTTCGGGACACAACTAGGGCCCAAATGGAGCTTATATGTGCGAAAGAACGAGTTTTTATACCGAAAATAAAGTGGACATGGATGATACGGCGGACGGATATTGCATTTTAGTTTATTATTCTGTGAATAATACACCTATGTATTCGCCCAGCAAACATTTTATTACACCCCTTCAAATTTTTTTCTTTTACGTTTCAAGGTGCCCAGATTCCAAAAGTTGCGTCTTTCGTGTCATCCATATCTACTTTATTTTCGGTATAAAAACTCGTTCTTTCGCACACATGCTCCATTTGGGCCCTAGTTGTGTCCCGAAACTTTGCAGCCCGATCGTAATATACCCAAATGTGTAATGGGGGAAACATTTGTGTGAAAATAGGTTTTTTTGGTGTTTTGACCGAAGAGTGGAAAAGTGAGGTTCTAACGAAATTTCAGCTCCCACAATTCATTGTTTATAAGTCAAAACCTGAGAAATGGTCTGTAACCACCATACATTTCTATGATAGCACTAGAAGTAGTGTCAGCTGGTTAATCAAGATAATTAAATGGAACTGTCAATGATCAAAGATAATCTGTCAGTCAAAAATAGGAGATTAATTCGAGTTTTTGGGGACCAACTTGGTGGAAACCATCAAAAATAGCTAGGTATTTTAATTGTTGCACATGAAAGAAACAAAAATGAACAGCCAACATTTCTGTAGGTATGTCCAATAGAATAATAATCACATGTGACAAGAACTTTGTGTTTTTGAGATCTATGTAAATCGAAACGTAAAAGAAAAAATTTTGAGGGGGTGTTATAACAATTTTTCGCTGAGCGAATACATGAACATAGGTGTATTATCCACACAAAAAAAACACTGTTTTGTGAAAATTTTCAGCGTTTTTTAACTGATCCCCAGCCTGTGGGCAGGTCAGTAACCTTGCTGTTCAATAAAATATTATTCTGGATCGGGTGAGTCATCATCCAGAGGTTCTTTTGGTTGAATACCGGGAAATGCGAGTGATTTCTTTTTACCGTCAGTTTAGATTTTAGATCGACTGTCATCAACGAACTATTGGTAATGAAACCTCCCTCCAATCCGCATTGAAAGGCCTTGTCCTCCCCATCAACTATTCTGAAAACACTCAACAATGGGAAGGCAAGCGGAATGCATTCGAGAGATTTCCCGTCCCTTCGCGATCCTTCCCTTCCCAATCCAACGCTTCATCTCGGGTTCCTAAGCCGAAAATTAGTCGACACATGAGCGTTCTGTTTGGCGAGGGACGGGGATATTGTTGTATTGTGAGACGGCGGAGATTGACGGAGTAAAAAGTTGTAAGTTCGGTGGGGCGGACGCCAGAGGGTTTGGGGAACGGGTGATTGCTTCCTCTTCCTTCCACCATTCTCTGGATTGCCGGCGATTTGAAAGCTGATGCTTGAAATATTACGGCTTCGACCTCCGCGCTCATGTGGATCTCTCGGGCAGTTGGAAACTTTTACGTCGAGGCCACTAATAATCGCAAAGCAATCGAAAGTTGGGGTGAATTCCGTTGTACGGAGAGAAGTGGTGAAGTCCGAGGGTTACAGTTCATTCAGGGTTTGTACCATCAGCTTATGGCAGAGCATCGACGCATCCAAACTCGAAACATACCTACCTCGAAAAAAACCAGTCATGCAGCATGACTTAATGAGCGAATTTTCAAAGAAATATTCGAATTAATGGCTATGGTTTTGAATAAAGGAAAACTTCGGTCTAAAATTTGGTTTTCTATGTATATTCTCTTCGTATCTATTTTAATTTGTACGTTTTGTCCATCCTGATTCTACCGTTTGTTTATTACGTAATTGTACTAAGTGCTTATTTATTTGATCGCTGTGGGTAAATTCAAGGAGTTGTACTAATCGTTTGCCTCCCCCTTTTTTGCTTCGAACTCTCGTCTTCAATTAATACTTCTCACATATTTCAATCTGACCACTCTAAGGGGGTAGGGGGGGGGGGGGGGGTAAGAGTTTAAAGATTATCCTAGTTTTGGGTAATTTTTGCGCACTTTAAATGCTCTAATTTAAGAACGGATTTAGATATCTAAAATCCGATTTCACTATCGTGTTCAGCGTGCAAAAACCTTTAAAATGAGGGGTCACTTGTTAGAAAATAACATTTTGGGGATTTTTGGGTAATTTTTGCGCACTTTAAATGCTCTAATTTGAGAACGGATCAAGATATCTAAAATCCGATTCCACCATCGTGTTCAGCGTGCAAAAACCTTTAAAATGAGGGGTCACTTGTTGGAAAATAACATTTTGGGGATTTTTGGGTAATTTTTGCGCACTTTAAATGCTCTAATTTGAGAACGGATCAAGATATCTAAAATCCGATTCCACCATCGTGTTCAGCGTGCAAAAACCTTTAAAATGAGGGGTCACTTGTTAGAAAATAACATTTTGGGGATTTTTGGGTAATTATTGCGCACTTTAAATGCTCTAATTTGAGAACGGATCAAGATATCTAAAATCCGATTCCACCATCGTGTTCAGCGTGCAAAAACCTTTTACAATGAGGGGTCACTTGTTGGAAAATAACATTTTGGGGATTTTTGGGTAATTTTTGCGCACTTTAAATGCGCCAAACCCCTCCTTAGAGTAGGCCAATTTCGCCCATCTTCGAACTTAGCCTTTCGATTGCCAAGATAGATTTTTTGTGCAAATTTGAGCTGTTTATCTCAATTCTATCGAGAGTTATCGTCTGGAGTGACACATATATAAATAAATATATATATATATACATATAAAAAAGTGTTAAATTTCAGGAATCGTTTTAGAATGGTCTGAAACGGATTTCTATGAAGAAAATTTCCAAAAATTTATATTATTTAAATTTCGAAGCCATTGCAATAGCTTCATTTTCTTTGAAAATTCGCTAAAACGACTCGGAATTCCTACCTCGGAATTAGAGCGACGTTAACGTCTGAAAAAAAAGATAATAATGATAAAATATATAATAAGGGTGGATTTATCGACTGCAAATTGTTGAATACAAAGTGTGAAAAAAAAATAAATAAATAAAAAACGCTGCAGTCCTTGTCACATGGGTTTATTAATCTATTGGACATATACGTACAGAATTTTTGGCTGTTCATTTATTGTTTCTTTCATGTGGAATGATTGGAATAGCTATTTCTGATGGTTTCCACCAATTTTGGCCCCCAAAACACGATTGAGGTACGCTCCTTTTTTTTCAAATTATCTTTGATCACTGGTAGTGCCATTTGATTGTCTTGATTCACCTGTTTACATTTTTCCAGTTTTATTATACAAATTGATGGTGATTTCAGACAATTTTCCAGGTTTTCGACTCATAAAAAATGAATTTTGGGAGCTGAACCTTTGGTAAAACCTCAATTTCCGCCTCTTTGATCAAAATCGACATCGTATTCGGTCATCTCGTCCCAAAAACCGTGGAAAACGATATCTCAAAAGCTCACCCCCATAACACCCGTGGGTGTATTCCGATCGGGCTGCAAAGTTTCGGGACACAACTAGGGCCCAAATGGAGCATGTGTGCGAAAGAACGACTTTTTTAGACCGAAAATGAAGCCTGTACACGTGATACGGCGTACGGCGGACGGACATTGCATTTTCTGAACTACGCACCTTGAAACGCAAAAGAAAACATTTTGAGGGGGCGTTATAAATTTTTTTTGCTGAGCGAATACATAGGTGTATTATTCACAGAATAATAAACCAAAAACGCTGCAGTCCTTGTCACATGGGTTTATTATTCCTTTGGACACACCTACAGAAATGTTGGCTGTTCATTTATTGTTTCTTTAATGTGAAATAATTGAAATAGCTATTTATGATGGTTTCCACCATTTTTGGCCCCCAAAACACAAATTAGGTACGCTCCATTTTTTTGTTCAAATTACATTTGATCATTGCTAGTGTCATTTAATCATCTTGATCCACTTATTCTAGTGTTATTACAAATTTATGGTGATTTCAGACGATTTCCCAGGTTTTTGACTCATAAAAAATCAATTTTTGGAGCTGAACATTCGGTAGAACCTCAATTTTCCACTCTTTGGTCAAAATCGACTTCATATTCGGTCTTCTCGTCGCAAAAAACTTGGAAAACGATACCTCAAAACCTCATGTTACTAACACGTTACTGCAACACAAAAAGTACCTATTTTTACACACATTTTCACTCATAACACCCCTGGGTATATTCCGATCTGGCTGCAAAGTGCCGGGACACAACTAGAACCCAAATGGAGCATGTGTGCGAAAGAACAAATTTCTTAGACCGAAAATGAAGCCGGTGCACGTGATATGGCGGACGGCGTACGGCGGACGGACATTGCATTTTTGGAATTTACGCGCCTTGAAACGGAAAAGAAACATTCTGAGGGGGTGTTATAACAATTTTTTGCTGAGCGAATACATAGGTGTATTATTCACATAATAATAAACCAAAACGCTGCGAAGTCCTTGTCACATGGGTTTATTATTCTATTGGACATTCCTAAAGAAATGTTGGCTGTTCATTTATTGTTTATTTAATGTAAAATAATTGAAATAGCTATTTTTGATGGTTTCCGCCAATTTTGGCCCCCCAAAAAGTACGAATATTACTTTCCTTTTGGTTCGTTATTCTGAGAATAATACACCTATGTATTCGCTCAGCAAAAATTTTTGTAATACCCCCTCAAAATTTTTCCTTCTACGTTTCAAGGTGCGTAGATTCCAAAAATGCAATGTCCGTCTGCCGTATGCCGTACGCCTTACGACGTCCGCCGTACGCCCTATCATGCATATCTTCTTTATTTTTGTTCTAAAAAATTCGTTCTTTCGCACCCATTATCCATTTGGGCCCTAGTTGTGTCCCTAAACTTTGTAGCCCGATCGGAATATACCCAGGGGTGTTAAGGGTGTAAAATGGGTGTAAAAATAGGGTTTCGGTAAAAATGGGGACCCGGTATTCATAACATTCAATGATGAATATCTTAGAATATTCTACTAGATACCACAACAATCACTGTAGTTGAATGATGGATAGCGCTGTAGGTACGTATCTTCAGGTTTTGCAAGGGTCCATTATGTCTATTCTCCGTCTTGATGGACCTACTTATCTACTTGACCTAAATGATTTTCTGAAAAATATAGGTATACAAACCACTGACCTTCGTTTTGGTTCCCAATTAGTGCGGGGAATCGCACGAATCCACTTCTTCTCTTCATCCTTGAGAACGCGAAACGAAGTCACATTTTCTTTTGTACTTCCTTAATTACTATTGCACCCTGGCACTACACAATTTTTCCGGCAATTTTGTTGTCATTAAAAACAATAAGTTTTGTTAACTATAATAATATATTATTATTGTTAAAAATAATTTTCGCGAGAAGATAATTATATAAGGTAAACCACCGAAACCCGGAAATAAACAAGCCTGGGCTTATTGGTGGGTGAGCGGTTGTCGCGGCCGCCCTGAAGTGCGACGCGACGTCGCCAATTCCTGCCGCGGCCTTCTCTGAAGCTGGCCATGGTCCCTGCCGTGATCAGCTGAGTGAGCTCTGAGGCTGATTTGTCTCCTGTTCATCACCTAACGAGGCTCAATTTCGGAGCTTCTGTGGGACTTCTGGGCAAAAATGACAAAGAGGGACCCCGCCCTGATCAGCTTAGTGAGCTCTGGGAGCAATATTTCTTTCCTATTCAACTTGCGAGGCTCAAATTTGGAATGAAGCTTCTGTGTGACTGCTGGGTAAGAACACAATATTTTTTCGGTTGGCATTGCAACGCATGCTGGGTACAGCTCGTATACAATTTTATATATTAAATATATAAAAAAATTTTAAAATTTTATTTTTTTAATAGATAATCAACAATCTCTGAGAAGTATAAAATTAAACTCACATCAGAAGAAGGAGTGGAAATAGAAACCAGAACACTGATAACCATTATTGTCGTGATATCCTCCCAGAAATATCACTCTCTTTATACCTATTGTAGATTGCACAAATAAACCAAACGAATGGAGGGCCTACGTGACCAACACAGGGTAGACCTTCCTTCCCTCCAGCAGTCTCTCAATGGCTTGTAACGACCGTCAAGGGACTGGGAGAGGGTGGAAAGGTTTCTATAAAACCCGCCGTTTTCACCCGTTTCTCCATTCTAAGCTCAAACCTCAATCGATGACCTCTCTCTCTCTCTCCTCACACCTCCTAGTGATGGGCTAAAGCGTTAAATTTTCAGATAACGCGTTATTCACTAACAGTTATCGGTCAGTAACCGGTTCCAATAACCAGTTATTCTGATAACACAGTTACCAATTTAGGGATGGGGTAGAGAGACAAACATGAATGATCACATGAGATCGATGACGAAAAGTTTGTCTTATGATACCTCCTACCTGTTGCTTCATTTTGTGAATCTGTCACTTAAACTGATGGGGCTTACATACAAAAATGCTGACTGTGATGAATTTAGAATTTTCATCACGGCGGTGTGGAAATAAGGAGAGTGAGTGAATTTAGGTGAGGAAGGAAAAGTCGCAGGCGGCTGTAGTCAACCGAACATCTACGACTTTAGGAGGAGAGAGAGGTGGATGAGGGAATTTCACCTAGGCGGCTGTAGTCAACCGTTCATCTAGGTGAAGGAGAGGAAAGGAGAGGTCCCTTGTCTAGGCGGCTGTATTCAACCGATCATCTAGACAAGGAGGAAGAGGAGAGGAGGTGAAATTCCCAGGCGGCTGTAGTCAACCGATCATCTGGGAGGTAAGGTAAGAGAGAGAAGAGAGAGCTGGTTAGAGGAAGTGTCGAATGAAGCTTGAGCGCCAGGATCCGGGGTTTTATAGTACTTGGGGGCCTCTCCCTCCAGCTCCTTGCAGGGAGCTGGTAGTGGGGCCCCAGGTTGAGTAACCCTGGGTTCTGTCGCCTGTCCCCACTCATATCTTTATTTACGGAGCTTTAGTTTGGCGTTTGAATGTTGGTGAGAACTTAATAATATAGGAGTGTTCCCGGGAGGGACTCACGACAGAGGTCCCCCCAGTTTGAACCAAGATTTATGGAGCTGAAGGCGCAAGGTGACAGGAGCTGAGGGCTACGGCAAACAAAAGGTGGAGCTGAAGGCGCAAGGTGACAGGAGCTGAGGGCGACGGCAAACAAAGGTGGTGCTGAAGGCGCAAGGTGACAGGGGCTGAAGGCCGATGCAAACAGGTGGTTGGGCTGAAGGCCAGTCTTAAAAGCTAGGAGGCTTAAGCGTATGTAAGTAGATGGGAAGGGTAGCATATATAATATAAGTACATGGGAAGAAAAACATAGAGTAAGTAGATGGTAAGTAGAATATAAGGTAGAGTACGTACATAAGGCAGATGAAGTAGAGTATAAGACATGGTAAGTAGAGGATAAGATAGAGTAAGTACATAAGGCATAATGATTGGGTGATGATGAGTCGACAGATATAAACATTTCGCATTTATAAATGTGATCAATGTGTGTTTTCGTATTTACAATGATGAGGATGGAGTATGTACAGAGGATGAATGAGTATTTACAGTTGGTGGATGAGTATTTACAGATGATGGATGAGTATGTACAAAAGATGAAGTAGTATATACAGAAGATACAGAGGTATGTACAAAAATTTGGTCACTTCGTGGGAGGCGGTTGCGAGAATCCGCCGGTTCCTGGGTGTGGTTAGTGTGTGGCGAGTGGTTGTGTGTGTGTGTGTGTGAGTGTAGTGTGTTGGGGGCAGTCGCCGGCGGCCGACGTGTTGAGGCGGCCACGGGGGGGCCTCGAGTTCCGGTACAGTGCGAGTGGGTTGATGAGACACCAGCACTGTCCCGGAATCTCAAGGCCCCGCCGTGATTGCTCATAGCGGGGCGGGGGATTTGGCCGCCGGGACGAGGGGGGTGTGGGGACGCTCCCTCCGTCCGTTCCGCCGCCCGGGCCGTTTCGTCCCGGCGGGAACTATTGGGGATATCCCCGACGATGGAGGGGAGGGAGGGGGGTCGAAGATGGAAAATTGGGGGGGAATTAAAACGGGGGGCTTTGAAGTTGGAGGTTGAGCGGGGGGTGGTGGGTTTTTGGATGGTATGGGGGGGTTTTGAATTTGAATGGGTGGTATTGAAATTTGAACGGGGGGGGGGTTGAAATTTGAACGGGGGGCGGGGGAGGCATGAGTTCCGCAAGGCGGAACTCGTGAAGGATGGAATCCATCAGGGGGTCGGTTGGGGTGTACCCCCGTGGCTTGTGCTACGCGAAATTCGCGTAGAATTCGCCACTGGGGGTACTTCCATCGTCGGGGCCGGGGAGGTAACCCGGAGATCCGTGGCGGAGAAAAATAAAGCGGTGTGGTAGGCCCGGGCGAAGGGGGTAGGGGGGAAAGTGGGTCCGGGACAAAAACGTCCCGGAGAATCGCCGCCATTTCCGGATCCGAGTCGAAGTCCGGAAACGACGGAGGTGACGGGTGTTGCGGGAAGAGGTGATGGTGCATCGTGAACGGACGGTGGGAGACTGATAGTGTTAGGTGTTGGGGTTAGCACAGGTGCGGGTTTGCACCTGGCTAACGGGACTGTATGTGGTTTGCCGTCAATTAACAGGGTTGCGGTTGTATGTGTTGTGCGGATGACTTGAAAGGGCCCGGCGTAAAGTGGTTGGAAAGTTTTATGGATGCCGGGCTCTTTCAGGTACATGTGTGTTGTGGTGAAAAATCGTTTGGGATAAGTGGTGTCGTTTGTCGGTGTTGTTGAGTGTAGTGGTTCCCTGTTAATTGACGGTGTGTGGTGTGGAGTGAAAATGTCGGCCGGTAAACGTAGTGGGTCTTTAAAGGCGTTTTGTGCGGGGCTAGTTTGGTCTGAAGGACGGGCGGATGTTCGAAGGCTGAGTAAAATGTAGGGGAGAGATTTTGTCCAGGAAGGGGAATTTGCCGATGTAGAAATGGCTTGCTTCAGGACCGAGTGCCACCGCTCTATTTTCCCGTTGGATTGGGGATGGTAAGGGGTAGTGTGGATTTTTTGGATCCCGAGGGAGCGTAACAATTCGGAGAAGTGGGCCGATTCAAACTGCCTCCCTTGATCGACCGTGACTGTCCGCGGACAACCGTAACGGCTAACCCATTGAGAGAGGAAAGCCGTTGCGACGGTGTCCGCGGTGATGGTGGAGAGGGGAATGCACTCCACCCAGTTGGTGGCACGATCGATCATCGTGAGGCAGTATTTCTTCCCCTCGGACGGGGGAAGGGGGCCCACTAGATCCAAATGTATATGCTCCCACGGGAGGGAGTCGGGGATTGGTTGAGGAGGGACATGCGGGTGGGCCGAGACTTTGAAACGCTGGCACTTCTGGCACCCTAGAACCCAGTTACGAATATCTGTATTCATATGGGGCCAGAAGTACCGCGTTTTGATGAGGTCCCGGCTCGCCCGAATGCCAGGGTGGTGAAGGGAATGGTAGTGGAGGAACAACTGCCTCCTCAACCCCGGTGGGACGTAAGGGCGCGGTGAATCGGCCGTTACGTCGCACCAGAGGTCGAGGGGAGGCAGCTGTTCCAACTTGGATGCGGAAATAAGGTTGGAGAGGGCGGGGTCAGAGGTTGGATCTTGTTTTGACTTGATGGATTGAGGGGAAGGGAATGGCAGCAACTCCGCCACCGGCGCGGGGATAGGGGTGGGTCGGGAGAGCGCGTCCGCCACGCAGTTGTCGGCCCCCGGCAAATATCGTATATCGGACGTGAACTGTCCGATAAACTCGAGCTGCCGGAGGCGACGCGGGGAGGCGGACTTGCGATTTTGAAGGAGGGCGTGGGTCAGGGGCTTGTGGTCTGTAATGACAGAGAACTGCCTGCCCTCCACGAAGTCACGAAAGTGCTTTATGGCTTCGTGGATGGCGAGGAGTTCCCTGTCGAAGGTAGAGTAATTTTTCTGGGTGGGGGATAAGGTTTTAGAAAAGAAGCCAATGGGTTGGGGGGTGGCGCCGGTGTGCTGTTGGAGCACTGCCCCGATGGCCCAATCGGACGCATCGGTAGTGATGGAAAGGGGAGCGTGAGGGTCGGGGTGGGCTAATAGAGCGGCGTCTACTAGGTCCTGTTTGCAAATTTTGAAGGAGGCGGAAAGTTGGGGGGTCCAGGTGATGGGGCGGTTATCATTTTTTTTGGAGGGTTGGGGAATGGCGTGTATGAGTGGTTGTTGATGTTGAGCGGCGTGTTTTATGTGTCTACGGTAAAAATTGAGCATACCCAGGAAGCGGCGGAGCTCGGTGACTGTGCGGGGTTGCGGGAAGTCAATAATCGCGTGGACCTTGTCCGGGAGGGGTGTGATGCCGTCCGAGGATACTTGGTGGCCGAGGCAGCGGACGGAGGGTTGGCCGAGGACACATTTGTCTGTGTTGACTAGGAGGCCTTCGGTGGAAAAGATGTCGAGGACTTGCTGTAGGTGGGCGAGGTGTTCTTCCTGTGTCTTGGAGGCGATCAGGATATCGTCGAGGAAGCAAAATACGAAAGGCAGGCCTCGCAAGATACTGTCCATATACCGCTGCCAAGTTTGCGCCGCGTTCCTTAATCCGAAGCCCATCTTCACATATTCAAATAACCCGAACGGGGTAATTATAGCGGTTTTCGGGACGTCGGGGGGGTGGATGTTGATGTGATGGAACGCTCGCGAAATATCAAGGGTGGAAAAGATAGTGGCGCCATGGAGATGTGACGAAAAGTCACGCAGGTGGGGGACATTATAGAGGTCCGGTGTGGTTTTTGAGTTCAGCCGCCGGTAGTCCCCGCAGGGGCGGATATCCCCATTGGGCTTCTGTACGATGTGGAGCGGAGAAGCCCAAGGGGATTTTGAGGGGCGTACGATACCGTCGGCGATGAGTTTGTCGAAGTGTTGGCGGGTCTTTGACAACTGAAGGGGATGTAGGCGGCGGGCTTTTGCGGTGATGGGTGGTCCTGTGGTCTCTATGTGGTGCTGGATAGTGGAGATGTGTGCAGAGGGGCGGCGCTGGGGACGGTAGTTGAGGAGGAGGCGTTCAAACTGTGTTGGGGGGTGGTTGATGGCGTGTATGAATCCGGGTATGGGTGTTTTGGTGGCGGGGTCAATCAGGCGCGCGTTCCGGACGTCGACCTGGAGACCGAAATAGGCAAGAAAATCGGCCCCCAGGATCGCCTTCTCCACGTCCGCCACGGTAAATTCCCACTCGTACGCGAGCCCGCTCATATGAACTGAGGAGCGGTACGTCCCGTACGAGGGGATGGTGGTACCGTTGGCGGCGTAGAGAAGCTGCCGGTAGCAGCGCGCCTGACGACGGAGGATGTTGTTGGGAAATATCGACAGCGCCGCCCCCGTGTCCACCAGGAAAGGAACATTAGTTTTCCTGCAGCGCAGGAAAAGTCGTTGGTGGGTCGGTAGGGCGTTGTGTTTGATGGCGGAGGTAGGGACGTGTGTTGGCGTTGGCTGGTCCGCCGCGAAGGAGACGCGGGGCGGTTTGTTGCCGTTCCGGAGGGGGGGAACGGTGGGGTGTGTAGGGGGTTTGGCCGGTTTGGTAGGAGGTGGCTTCGCTCCGGTCCGGGGAGGGGGAACGGTAGCGGCCGGTTGAGTGGTGGCCGGAGGGGGTTGCGCCCTGGAGGCGGGCTTGGAGGGTCCGTTCCGAGGTGGGGGAACGGTAGCGGCAGCGTGAGTGGCGGCCGGAAGGTTGGTTGCCCTGGTGGCGGGCGGGGAGGTTCCGTTCCGAGGTGGGGGAACGGTAGCGGCGGCGTGAGTGGCGGCCGGAAGGTTGGTAGCCCTGGTGGCGGGCGGGGAGGTTCCGTTGCGGTGGTGGTGGGGTGAGGGGTTCGGCGGCGCTGTAGGCGCGGCCGGGAGGTTGGCAGCCGTGGCGGCGGCGTAGGAGGGGTAGCGTGGCTTGGTGGTGGTGGCTGTGTGAATGCGGGCGGGGGGGGTATGTCCATGGTCCCCCCCGTGTTGGCGAGGAGGGGGGCCCGCCGGATTTACCGGCGGGCGGCTGCGTTTCCCTGCTTAGGGGCGAAGGAGCAGGGGGGTTGGCACTTGCGGGCCTCCCCACCGAAGTTTACATGATAGAAACAACGGTGGGGGGGGTCCGCAGGGAGGTAGTCGGTTGTGGTGGGGCGGGCCGAGTTGGATGCGCGCGCAGCTGCTGGGGATCGTCCTCTGCGCTGGCGGGGAGGGGATGCGTTGTGGCGCTCGGGTGAGCGCTGGCGGCGGCGGTCGGCGGATGAGTCGCGTCGGCGATCCGCCGAAAGGGGTCGACGTCCGTCGAGGGAGGGTGCCCGGCCGCGGTCCCGGGATTTTGTGCGGTCCCGGAAAGGCGGGGGGTGGCGCGGCGTACGCACCTCACCGACGGCGGCCGCAGCGGCCAAGTCGTGCACGGTGTCCGCGAGCCGCAGGAGGGGCTCGTCGGGACCGTCGAGATGGCTGGCCAGGGCCATCTGGATGGGGTGGGGAAGGGCACGTAACCAGAACGTGCGTGCGATGTCGGCGGTCATAATCCCCTGCAGCTGGTGTCGCAGCCGTCGGTAGAGGTGGGAGGGCTTCTGGTCGCCGAGGTGTTGAGGTTGGGAGAGGGCGGCGACTCGGGCGATTTTCGACGGCTGGTAGGTGTTGATGAGGCGGCTGCGGAGGTCGTCGTACGCAGCGGCGGCGTCGGGGGAGATATCAGAGGTCTGCAGCAGGATCTCGTAGGGCAGTAGCGAAATGATCCGGGAATATCGGGTTTTCTGGCTGCGGATGTTGGCGGCCGAAAACGCTGCGTCCACTTGGAAAAACCAAAGTGCCGGGTCGTGCGTGTAGAAGGGGGGCAGCGACAGAGGGAACGCAGCGGACGCCGTCATGACGTTGGCGGCGGCTGCGGCCGTAGCGGCGGCGGCGGTGTCAGATGTTGCGGAGGTCGGCGGGGAGAGTGTGGAGAAAGGGTTGTCGGCCAATGCGTCGGATGTCGCAGCGGCGGGCGGCTGCAGTGTGGCTGGTCGCAGGAGCGGCGGCGTCGGTGAGTTCGGGTCCATTTCTGTAACTAAAATTCAAAAATTTGACGTGGTTTTGAATTTTGAAATTCGCAATCGGCGGGAGCGGTGGTGCGTTGAGTTGAGAGGTGAGCGGTGAGGTTTGGGCCAAGAATTGCGAATTTACACTGACTGGTTGAAGTTTTGAATTTAAAATTGGGGACACCGAACTATTTGACTGGGGCGACACATGAGGTGGGAAGGTGGGAAGGAAGAAGGTGGAGTGAACGTTGGGTTCACCACTGTGATGAATTTAGAATTTTCATCACGGCGGTGTGGAAATAAGGAGAGTGAGTGAATTTAGGTGAGGAAGGAAAAGTCGCAGGCGGCTGTAGTCAACCGAACATCTACGACTTTAGGAGGAGAGAGAGGTGGATGAGGGAATTTCACCTAGGCGGCTGTAGTCAACCGTTCATCTAGGTGAAGGAGAGGAAAGGAGAGGTCCCTTGTCTAGGCGGCTGTATTCAACCGATCATCTAGACAAGGAGGAAGAGGAGAGGAGGTGAAATTCCCAGGCGGCTGTAGTCAACCGATCATCTGGGAGGTAAGGTAAGAGAGAGAAGAGAGAGCTGGTTAGAGGAAGTGTCGAATGAAGCTTGAGCGCCAGGATCCGGGGTTTTATAGTACTTGGGGGCCTCTCCCTCCAGCTCCTTGCAGGGAGCTGGTAGTGGGGCCCCAGGTTGAGTAACCCTGGGTTCTGTCGCCTGTCCCCACTCATATCTTTATTTACGGAGCTTTAGTTTGGCGTTTGAATGTTGGTGAGAACTTAATAATATAGGAGTGTTCCCGGGAGGGACTCACGACACTGACCATAAATGTAATATAAATAATTTGTTGATAGAGGAAAGTAGTATCGGAATACCAATCCTGGGCCACTGCCTTAGATCTCTGATAAAAAGTTTTAACATAAAAGATCAGAACATATATTTTCACTTGAATCCTTGATGTTTTTTATTTTCACTTGAATCCTTGATGTTTTTTATTTTCACTTGAATCTCTGATAAAACTTTTTTACCACAAAACATCAGAACCAGTGACTTTTTTAAAAAAAATATTTTTTTTATCAGAAACTCTAGTGAACTCTAAAAAAATTTTCAATCGTAAATAAAAAAAATGCAAATTTAGGGGTCGATATTTTCGAAATTTAGCTCCCTCTGATGTTTTCACTAGAAAAAATAAAAAAAATTAAAATGACGTCACGCTAAAAATATTTTTGAATCGTCTTAAATTAAAATGACGAGACGCTCTTCTGAATTTGGGAATCCCAAACCATTAAAGGTGGACCCGTCGAATCGACGGGTCCTATGTATTTAAATATTTTTTCAAATCTACAGGTCCCATTAATAGAGGGGGTCTCGATTTGATACCACCTTTAAGAATTCAATTCAGACAGGATAAATAGTATCCATACAAGAATAGACAAAAGAAAAAAGTGGGTGGATAAAAAAAAATGAGGGGTAAGTTAAAAAAAAGAAAATAGTAATAAAATATAAGATGAGCAATAAAATTATATTACCAACTGAAATTTACATGGAGATCCGAGACAAGATCACAGATGCTTATGACCATTTCATTTTTTGCAAAGCTGTGAATATTCCAATAGATAAAAAGAGGAGTATATTCTTAAATGTAAATCCACAAACTCTCATATTAAATTTTGATTCAATCAAACATAAACAGTTTATTAGAGATTTTGTTGAAGAGTCTGGTTATTTTGTACCTTGGAATGAGATTTCATTGTATCCAAATCTACCAGAAAATTTCATTCGAGAGTTCAAGGATAAAGTATGTTGGTATGAAATATCATCTGAGCAAAAACTATCTGAGAAATTTATTCGAGAGTTCAAGGATAAAGTATGTTGGTATGAAATATCATCTGAGCAAAAACTATCTGAGAAATTTATTCGGGAATTCAAAGATAAAGTACAATGGGAACGTATTTCATCTAGGCAAAAACTATCTGAGAAATTTATTCGGGAATTCAAAGATAAAGTACATTGGAGACGGATTTCATCTAGGCAAAAACTATCTGAAGAATTCATTCGAGAGTTCCAGAATGAAGTAGACTGGAATGAGATTTCATCTGAGCAAAAACTATCTGAGAAATTTATTCGGGAATTCAAAGATAAAGTACATTGGGAACATATTTCATCTAGGCAAAAACTATCTGAAGAATTCATTCGAGAGTTCCAGGATAAAGTATATTGGGAATATATTTCATTTCACCAAACACTATCTGAAGAATTCATTCGAGAGTATGCGAATTTTATTGACTGGTATTGGATTTCTGGACAGCAAAAACTATCTGAGAATTTCATCAGAGAGTTCAAGGATGTTTTAAATTGGAGATGGATTTCATCTAGGCAAAATTTAAGTGAAGATTTCATTAGAGAGTTCCAAGATAGAGTGGTTTTGGATCAGTAAAAAAAATAATAGTTTAAAAGTGTTCGTTTTAATGGGGGTTCCCCATTAAAACATATTGAACAAGATGCAAGGTTGTTCTGTAGGCCAGCAAGCGCTATCTACCGACGAATCTGTGAACAGGTTGCATAACCAGGAAGAGGTGGCCGTCTCGCGGGAGGTAGGGCGTTTGACCTCATTCGGCCTTGAAATCCACTACTCAAGATTATAGAACGCCTCTCAGTTCACAACTGGAGTCTTGGCCCATTGCCTACGTATCGGCTTTATAAGAGAGAGATCGGCGGATCGCTGCACGGACAAAACCTCAAGATTTTTTTGCCCTATAATAATGAGGATACACTTCCCTCGAGGTATTAGAAGCGTTACTAGCTGATGGGCCCTTAAGCTAATAATTAATCTAATTCCACCTCGATGGAAGTGAGAGTCGACCTTATCATCAAAATTTCCTTTCTTAACTGTTCTGCTCTCAACATCTACTTAAAATACAGCAAAAACCGAAACTTCAACGTAACTGAAAAGCCAAGTTGAAATGACTCACGGAATTAAAACTCCGTTGTAAGTAGTGAAGGTTGTGCCATTCAAAGATCCCCTCCTATAAAGGGAGGTAGAGATCGTTCAGGAATGGATGCTGTGTGTAGAAGTTGAGCAGCCACAGAATGTGCGGTTAAGTTGGGACATTTTGCTGAAATTTCCTTTGATTTTTTTATGAGAATTGCACCTATAAGTGTAATTCATTTAAAATTTCGTGAGTTGTAATTCCTCAGGATAAAAATTTCCTTGGATTTCCTCTCCGCTTAAATCTTTTATTTTATAAGTAACTGGACTCGTTTCTAAAATCTCAGCTATTTCAAAAATCTCTTTCGTCCAATTTGCTTCATATTTGTTTGCAAAAGTTTTCTTTGATTTCGTAATTCTCACACGATTTCCAATTTTAAATTTCTTTTTTACATTTTTTCCACTCTTTTTAAATAAATATCTCAGAATTTCATTTTCGTTTCTCGCATCAACTTGAGCAGGTGTCATTCCAATGGATCGATGAACGTCTTGTTTGTTGTACTCATTAACTAATTCCTGTAAAATATCGACCCAATTTTGATTTCCATTCACCTCGAAACGAATTTTAATTTTTTTATTCAAAGTTCTGTTAAATCTTTCGATGATTGCAGATTTTTCTAAATTTTCCGTGTGATACATTTTAATTTTATACTCGTCTAAAAGTTCTTTGAAAAGTCTATTTTCAAATTCTAAACCTTTGTCCGTGTGAAGGAGTTTAGGAGTAGAATGATTATGAGATTTTACATTTTCCAAAACTCCTTTGAAAGCTTTTGAAACTACCATTCCGTTTTTCTTTTTCACTGGAACTGACCAAACGTACTTTGAAAAAGTATCAATGATATTCAACATGTAACCGAACCCCTTGTTTTCATTCTCGTATTGTTTCATTATAATCAAGTCCGCAGCCCAAAGATCATCTTTTCCATGAGTAACAATTTTCCTTTTCTGAAATTTCTTTCTAACGGGTTTATGTAATTCTTTCGCAAAATCCAATTTTTCGTTTTCTGATAAATTTAAAATTTCAGTTTCAGGAATTACGTTAGTTTCCTCATTCGGATTTTTTATGAATTTACTTTTATTAGTTTTACATTTCAGACATTTAGCTGCAATTCTCCACCTTCCGTTCGCAGTTTGTACAATTTCCGCGTTTATATTTTTCGTTCGTTTTTTACATTTATGACAATAAATTTCATCCTCCATGTTTTATTAAAGGCTACCGAAAGATTTTTTTAAATTCTTAAAGAGGGGGAGCGAATCGCTACCCCTAATTAAAGCAAACACAAGCAAGTAGATTTTTTAATGGAGTGAACTCCATTAAAAATAAACCTTAGTATCTAATATTTAAGCTACTTCTTGCCTGATCATATTTTTAGTTGGATCATAAATTAAATTTGTTCTACTTACAATGATGACGTAACAAGTAGTACCTTCTGTGCTACCTGATGCAGATGCTACAGTTTTATTGAATTCTACATGAAGTATCAAATTACTTTTACTTTGAGATACGTTTTGAGGTTGATCCGACAAATCAATGCTATAAATTGGATAATCCCTTTTGTAAAATTCTGGTTCGATGTATGGAATTGATGGCTTGGAACTCATTGATTTTTTGAAGTCTAAAAATGCGTTGTACGCCAGAGAATAATCATTTTCATCGAAATCCAAATCTTGATTTTCCTCCGGGTATCTTCTACCACCTAATTCGATCCAATAATTTCTTACGTCTTTATGATTGAATCTAGAATTGTCCTTTTTCTGGTCGTTCGACGCGTCAGTTTGAAAAACTACGAAGCACCATAACGGATTATGCACGTTTCTGTAAATATTTGTAATATCGAACATTAAGGTTTTTCCTGTAACGTTTTTATGTTCTATGCACTGCCAACTTTTGAATTGAAATTGGTACGGCACGCTTCTAAGTTCTGCGATCAAATTAACTTTAGATTCGTTTTTATATTCAATCACTGGAACTCTCAAAACAAAAGATTTTATCTCCACAACTCCATCACTAGGTATAATCGAGGTTGCATCCTTTTTCCAAACTTGAATAACGTTATTATCGCTGTTTCGAATAAAAATTATTTCAAAACCTCCCTTGAAAATTGGAATGGTTATATCTTTGAAAAACCCCAAACCTAAATCACCGAGATAACCAACTGCACTGAAATTACCACCTCCTATTGCTTTCGAATTAAAACCTGAATTTAAAACTTCCCCATTATAATTCTTAGGGCCTGCAAAAGTGACAAGGCCCTGTACCAAGCCAGAAATGCCCGGATTCTCAATTTCATCTACTACAACATTGTGTTTTTTCACTTCTATACTCGAAAACATTTGACCCACAAAATTATCTACCAACATGACTGAATCTGAACCTGAATACACCTTGGTTGGATCTTTCGACTTTAAAACTCCCTTTACGTAATACTGAATGTTTTTAGACAGAAATTCGTCTTCTAGATCAATTTTGAAAGTTGTCCTTTTGTTTTCAGCATTCAAATTTAAAGTTGAAGTCGGATTTATTGTACGAAACTGCTTTCGCACAATATCGTCTTGATATTTATCAAAAATCTTTTTAGTTTGATACATACTTTATTAGAAAAGAGATTCTTTTAACTTACCCCTCATTTTTTTAGATTTTTTATTTAGGTACTATGAATAAATCTTTAAATACTTGACTTGTATTCGACTTTAACGTTAAGGAGGGGGGGGGGGGGGGGCGAATCGCCTCCCCTCTTTAAGGAATTGTGTTTTAAAAGAAATTTTTAAGTGTTCTCGACTTGTATTTGCCTTTAATATTTAGGTACTATGAAAAAAATTTTTTATGAGATTTTCTCATAAAAAACACAACTCACTGTAATAACTAAATTTAAACATTTTTTCTAATCGCGTTTATAATTTCCACTTTCCCCAGTTCTTTTCCCTTTTCTAAAAGTTTCGCTTTTTCCGTATCATTATTTTTATAACCGTTCAAAATGTTGGTTTTCATCTCGTCGTAATTTTTAATTTCTTGTTCAATATTGTTGAATTCCTCATCCGAAATTTTACCATCTTTCAAAGCATTCGTGATTTTTTCCTCTATGGAATTTAATTTTGTTCTCGCCAAAAGTGCGATATCCGAATGTTTATTAATTTTGTTTCCTACATAACTGCCCGAAGTTCTCAGGATTGCAGAAAATGTTGTTAATACGACTGAAAGTGGAACTCCAAAAGGGATTGCCACAGGGAGAGTGATACAAACACCAATCATCCCCAGTTCGGTTAACGTAGTGAAACACTCTATTCCGAAAAACGTTTTCGATAATTTGCAGTATTTTTTTCTCAAATTTCCCCTCATTTTCATTTCGTTTTTTAAAAATTCATATTGTTTTATAATGCGATTTATTCTATAATTGTTGGAATTAAATTCCGGAACTGGAATCTGAGGGTAAATGTTTTTGTAAAACGGAGTAAATTGTATGTCATTTTCAACTGCAGGAGCAGACGGTTTTTGGTTTTCATCAATGTTGTTCATCTTATTTATTATACAAATTATTTACTTTTCAGCAACAAGTAAGCTTTAATATCGTCGAATTGAATCTGTTCGTTATTTCCCGTGGTTGTTGACAATTTTATCATTTTTATTTCTTTCAGTCCTTTTCTTAGTGGAATGAAAACTACTTTCTTTGGTTTTTCCGTGTAAATAGTATTAGGTGGCATTGGTTTCTCTATGAAAGAAACGTGTAATAACTCGTTTTCAACGTGCAAATGGGGATGTTCATCATGATTTGTAAAGCTATATTCCGTAATGTTACAATGCCATTCGACTATATTATCAGAAAGAACGAGTTGTTTCGGATTATTCTCTGATACGTAGTTGGTATTCTTTTTAAACAAATTATTGGAACCTAAACAATGTTTCAACTGAAATATATCGCAAAAATTCCCCTCATCCACAATCTTCATGTCCATGGGAAAGTATGCAGCAATTCTGTAAGAATCGTCTTTTAAATACTCGAGATCGAATTTCAAACTATTCGGAGTAACTTGTTGTATTTCTTTCATTTGAGCTTCAGAATACTTTTTCATAGTTTCTTTTTTCTCTAACAAACTAGTTTGAAAATTGGATAAAAAACTAATCAACTTGGCTTTGAATGAACTCACATTGAACGTTCCATCGATTTTATATTTTAGATCATATTTTCCATCAGTAAAAGTATATCTGTAAGCGAACACGAAGTTTTTTATCTCAAACGTTTTCCTAGTTGTAAACAACAAAGCTGACATACCCAACTGATACTCTTTATTCGGATCGAGTGGAATTGGACTCTCAAACCTTAGTGTATCTCCTGAAATTTTTATAAACATTATTTATTTATATATAATAAATATAATAAATAAAATGAGTCAAAAATATAACATAGAGCTTTTTTCATTTGAAGAAAAGACAGCTTCTCACGATTTACTACCTCTGCCCCTACGCTGCCTAGTGGTAGGGCCATCCGGATGTGGAAAAACCAATCTATTGTGCAACCTGATTGTACAACCATGGGGAATTCCGTTTGGAAATCTTTACATATTTTCCAAATCTTTAGAGCAAAAAGTTTATAAAGATTTGAGAAAAGTTTACGAAAAAATAGCGGCTAAAGTTGGAACGGAAATAGCTCATTTTTACAATAATTGTGACGAACTAATTGTACTAGATGATTGTCAGTCGAACAGTTTGATAGTTTTTGATGATTGCGTTAATGTTCAACAACAACAGATTATAAAAGATTATTACATGAGAGGACGTCATAAGAATATTTCTTGCATTTATCTAACTCAATCATTCACTAAAGTTGATACACAGTTGATTAGGGAAAATCTGAATTTTCTGTGTATTTTCAAGCAACGCCTAGTTTACATGAAAGCGATTTACGATGAGTATGTTGGAACAGATTTTACTTTTGATCGATTCAAAGAAATAGGCAACGAATGTTGGTACGATAATCATGGATTTCTGACGATAAACCTCGAGAAAAAATTAAAAGATGGCCGATACATGAAAAAGTTTGAGAAAACGTTTCTTGAATAAACGATCAAAAACACCGTTAGACGATCAAAAACACCGTTAAATCACCGTTAGACGATCAAAATAACCGTTAAACCATCGTTGAAACGTTTTTTAAATATACGATCAAAATAACCGTTAAACCATCGTTGAAACGTTTTAAAAATATACAATCAAAAAAAATTTTTTGTTTACTATAATAAATAACTATGCCTACTGTTAAGCATTTAGAAAAAAATTTGTTGAAAAAATATAACGAACATAAAAAATATAACGAACATAAAAAAAAGATTGAAACTGATGATTCAGAAACTCGTGATCAAACTGATGATCAAACTGATGATTCAGAATTAGAACCAGAAAATCGAATTTTAATGAGAAAACCCAAAAAAGAAATGACTGTCAAGGAAGCTAACAAAATTCGAAAACTAGAACAAGAGTTAAGAAGTGCTTTCAGAGAAGCAAGAGTGGATATGCTGAATGATAAAGAAACCAAAGAAAGAATGTTTGCTCCCATCACGGAAAAATTAGTTGAAGTGAAAAATGCTGTGAAACAAGCTGACGAGGACTTCAAGAAGTTGGAAATTGTTCCTTACATGCAAGCTCCTATGGCGAGTAGTTCTCCTGTCAAGAAAAGAAAACTGGTGACTTTCGGGCCTACTAATACTCTTGAAATTAAACCAACAGAAGGAGCTTCTGCACTAGTTGATACGACATCAGATGAGACCGTAGTAAACACAAGAAATAGTTTATCAAACATCATGGATATGGTAGATCAGAATCAATCCCCATCGAATAGTGTTGGTCCGAAAGGAATTGGTCCGATTGCTAGACTTTACATCAGACAGGATGATAAACAATTTGGTATATGGGGAGAAGAGGACAAAATTTTCATCGGAGACCAACAAATTCAAGTAAACGGAGATGCAATCGTTATTCAAAAAGAAACGTACAAAGGAACGCACGGATTATGGCGTTTGTTAACTGATCCTCTAGGGCCTGATCCTGATAAATACACTCAAGAGGATTTGAAAGTTTACAAGAAAATTCTCATTCAAACTAATTCTTTATACCAAAAGAATGATCCAACTACTAATAAAGTAAAGTCCAGTACGGGGAAAAAATGGAAAGATTTGATCGCACCTATTTGGAAAGAAATCAAAGCAAGTAAAGTTGGTTCGGGCTTGATAGAATATTCTGAAAATCCAGTGGAATTTAAATACATCGACAACCTCCAACAGCTGCAACAGCGTTTGTTCTATTTGTACGCACAAGAACGAGCTGGTAATAACAATTTTCACAATGAAAAATTAGGAATTGTAAAGTTTATAACCGATCAGTTGGAAAAAAACATAGATAATCCCAAAGGAATAGAATATCTGTTGAGAGTTGTAAACAGTTTACCGAAAGGTATAATTAAAAATGGTTCCGGAGTTTTAAATACTTTGCTGAACAAACTTGATGGTTTCGTACCTGAAATGCATTTGTCGGGTGGATACAACTATTGTGGTCCATTTACAAAACTAGATAAACGATTGAAAAGAGGAGATCTGGGAATTAATAAATTGGATGAAGGCTGTAAGGAACATGATAAATTTTACAGGGATCACACAGACACGAAAGAAAGACATGTAGCAGATAAAGCACTGGAGGAATTAGCAAAAGAAAGAATGTACGCGAGTGATGCAAGTTGGAAAGAAAAAACTGATGCAGCTAAAGTGAGTGCTTTAATGAAAAGTAAACAATATTTCGGTATGAAAATTCATTATTAAAAAAATTTACTATAATAAATAACTATGATCACGAAAAAAATAGATTTAACCGAAAATCAATTAACCAAATTGCGAACCGCTTACAAAAAGCGTAGATCTGTTACAGTTCGTTTGACAGCGAAACAAATTTCAGGAAATGGAAAACATAAAATCAGTCTGTGGGAAACTCAATCAAAAGCATTTGAAAAAGCGAGAGGAGAAAAGAAAGGAATTACGTTAACTTTGGATTATGAACAACTACATTTGAATCACACGGGTGGATTCCTACCACTGTTATTTGCAGGAATAGGAGCACTTGGTGCGTTATTAGGTGGGGGTGCAGCAGTAGCAAATTCAGTAATAGACTCTAAACATAAAGCTGCTGAAGAAGCGGAAATAAAACGTCATAATCTCGAGATGGAAAAACTAGCTCAAAATGCAAAAAGTTTAAGTATTGGGGCCGGTTTAAAAAAACGAAAAAAACGGAAAATTACCAACCTCTGAGTAATTTAGATTTAAATCGTTATGCGAAAAAGTTTAAAATAAAACATTTCCGAGGTGTTTTCATGAAGGATGAACTTCCTAATCGGTCTAAACCCGTTGAATGCGGAATTATTAATTTAGAAAATTCTAATCAAAATGGTAGTCACTGGACTTGTTATTTTAAAAAATCCGAAAAAGAAAAATATTATTTCGATTCCTATGGAAACGCATCACCGCCTAAGGAGTTGGTAAAATACTTGGAAAATAAAAATATTTTTTACAATTCCGAACAAATTCAAAAAAATAACGATCCTCCAATTTGTGGTCATCTGTCTTTGATAGTGTTAAAAGAACTTTCAAACGGAAAAGATTATGAAACTGTTTTAAAAACATGCAGAGGGAAATTGAATTCTGAAAAAACTTGGTCTCTGTAGGAGACAACTCTTAGTATAATATTGTTGTTTTAATGGAAATTTTCCATTAAAAACGTTTTTTTATTAAAATCTAAAAAAATGAGAGGTAAGTTAAAAGGATCTCACCAATAATAGACAAAAGAAAAAGGTGGGTGTGTACCATACACCCACCTTTAAGAATTCAAAAAAAATGAGGGGTTAATTAAAAGAATCTCTTTTCTAATAAAAAAATGAATGATTCGAAAAATTATATATCCTATAATAAAATGTATGATACGAGAAGGCATTGTGAAAAGTGCAATGTTAGCACTACTTATAAAAATTGGGCTAGGCACCTAAAGTCTAAGAGTCATGGAAAAAACGACCCGGACCGGACAATGACTATCAGAAAACCTAGAAAAGCAAAACCTGTATTTGTAAATCCGAGGAAATTGCACAAAGTATTTAATTTTAGTGAAAAAGTATTTGAAAAAAACAGAGAAGCTAGAAAAGCGAAATCTGTATATGTAATACCGAGGAAATTGCACAAAGTATTTAATTTTAGTGAAAAAGTATTTGAAAAAAGCAAAGAACCGAAAACGGAAGTTGTTGAAAAGGAAACTGCATTTGAATCTAGATTAGTGACTTACAACATTAAAAATACGAAAGGATTTAAAGATGCTTCCAAATTTCTGAACAGTATTGAAAGAACCGCAACAGGTTTAATCAAATGGAAACTTAGAGAAATGAAACTAAAAGTTAATGTAGTTTTAATCGCAGAATTTAAAAAAGGAACTAACAAAAATAACATGGAGTATCAGGAACTCAATTTCAAAACTAAAAACGTAATAATATTGCATTCAGCAGAAGTTGCAAACTGTTACGATGAAATGAAACAGAAAATTCTAAATGAAATGGAAACGTTCGAAATTAAAGGATCTAATTGGCAACTTCATAAGATCAAGCATTTGGAACTGAACGTTAACAAGTACGTTCCTTTGAAAGGATCGTCTTACATTGAACTCCCAGCTTTTCTGCAAAATAGGAAAGCAATTATAAATGTGAAAAATGACGATAATAAATGTTTCCTTTGGTCTGTTCTTTCAGCTTTACATCCAGCTGACCAACATTCGTATAGAATAGGAAAGTACATTAGTTGGGAACATGAGTTTGACGAAGCGTTGAAAGATATCAGTTTTCCTATGAAACTTACAGACGTAAAAAAGTTTGAGAAAAGAACTGGGATTTCCATTAATGTTTACTGTCTGAATGAAAAAAATACTATAGTACCCTTGGAAATAACGAAAGATGAAAAGGAAAGGCACATTGACTTGTTGTACTTGAAAAACGAGAAAACTGAACATTACTGCTGGATCAAAGATCTATGGAAACTGGTTGGTCATAGTCAGCTAACAAAGGATGGTCACAAACGATTTTTATGTAAAATGTGTTTAAATAGCTTTGGAACTCAGGTTAAACTAAACGAACATAAAGTATATTGCGGTGTTCATAAAGCTGTTAAGGCGGAATTACCAGAACCTTATGATAACATCTTACAATTTGAAAATTATAGACACTCTTTAAAAGTACCTTTTACAATTTATGCAGATTTTGAATGTATGTTACAAAAGATTGATACCTGCAAACCAAATCCCGATGAATGCTATACAAATGACATTCAAAAACATGAACCGTACAGTTTTGTTTACTTCATGAAAAATGCCGAAGACGAAAGTAGGAAAAACTATGTAGGTGATTATAAACTTGTACAATATTCTGGACAGGATGTGGTAAAAGTATTTTACGAAAAAATAAAAAAAGATGCCTTAATGGTGGCGAGAAAATACTATGACGTTAATATTCCCATGAAAGATTTAACCGAAGAACAACAAAGAGAATACGATAGTGCTGAGAGTTGCCACATTTGTGAAAGAAAATTTAATGAACTCCCACCTATAATTGAAAATAAACTTGATGTACTGAGAAAAACAATTCAACACTTTATTGATAAAAAAGATGACAATCAAGCAGATATATATAATGAAGAATTAGAAGTTTTGAAGTCAAATATACCTGATAATTGTATAAAAGTACGGGATCACTCACATTTGACTGGAATGTACAGAGGAGCAGCTCATTCGATTTGTAATTTAGAATATAAAAATCCTAAGTTTATTCCAGTATTTTTCCACAATCTTTCTGGCTACGATGCACATCTATTTATTAAAGAATTTGAAAAAGATAATTACGATATTAAACTTTTACCGCAAAGTGAAGAGAAGTACATTTCCTTTTCTAAAATGATAGCTTATGAAATTGATGAACTCGATAAAAATGGTAACAAAAAGAAAAAGACTATAGAATTGAGATTCATAGATTCTTTTAAATTTCTTTCTGCTTCTTTAGATTCTTTAGCTAAAACTTTAACTAAAAATCAATTTAAGGAAATAAAAAAGTATTTCCCAAAAGAACATCTCGAACTAATTACTAGAAAATTAGCTTATCCATATGAGTATATGGACTCTGTTGAAAAATATCGAGAAACTAACCTTCCACCTATAGAGAAATTCTACAGTAAACTCACTGGAGAAAATGTTAAAGAAAATGATTATAAAAATGCTCTAGAAATTTGGTCTACATTCAAAATTAAAAATTTGGGAGAATTTACAGAACTTTACAATAAAATTGATGTTCTTTTGTTAGCAGATATCATGGAAAACTTTAGAAATATATCTTTAGAAAAATATAAATTAGACCCCGCTTGGTACTATACAACACCAGGTTTCGCTTGGGACTGTATGTTGAGAATGACCAAACAAAAGATAGAATTGTTAACAGATTATGATAAGATTTTACTCGTAGAAAAAGGAATAAGAGGCGGAATTTCTCAATGTTCAAAACGATACGCGAAAGCTAATAATAAATATATGGGAGACCAATTCATCAAAGAAAAAGAAACTGTTTTCATTGAATACTTGGATGCAAATAATCTTTACGGTTGGGCGATGAGTAAATTTTTACCTTATGGAAATTTTGAATGGAAAATGGATCTAGATAATTTCGATATACAATCCATTCCTGATGATTCACCCAAGGGTTATATTTTAGAAGTTGATTTAAAATATCCTCAAGAACTCCACGATTTACACTCTGATTTTCCTTTAGCTCCTGAAAATAACTATGGTGATGAAAAACTATCAAAACTTTTATGCACGTTGTATGATAAGAAAAAATACGTTATCCATTACATTACGTTAAAACAGTATTTACAACTAGGAATGAAATTAGAAAAAATTCATAAGGTTTTAGAATTTGACCAAAGTGCTTGGTTAAAAATCTATATTGATTACAATACAAATCTTAGAGCAAAAGCCAAAACAAAATTCGAAGAAAATTTTTTTAAATATATGGTTAATAGTGTATTTGGGAGGACAATGATGAATGTACGTAAACATGTGGATATTAGGCTTTGTTCTGATGGTTTTAAATTGGAAAAACTAATTTCAAAACCAAACTTTAAAGGTAGAACTATTTTTTCCGAAAACTTAGCGGCTGTACACATGGAAAAAGTAAATATCACATTTAAACAGCCAATTTTCATTGGTATGAGTATACTAGACATTTCCAAAACTTGTATGTATGATTTTTATTACAACACGGTTAAAAAACAATATAAAAGTGATGTAAATTTATTATACGGAGATACAGATAGTTTAATAATGGAAATAAAAACGGATGATTTTTATAATGATATGAAAAATATGTTGGATCATTTTGATACTTCTGACTATCCAAAAAATAATGTTTACAATATTCCACAAGTTAATAAAAAAGTGTATGGGAAATTTAAAGATGAGTTACAAGGTAAGATTATAGATGAGTTTATTGGACTTCGCCCAAAGTGCTACGCTTTTAAAATATTCGAAACTAATGATGTTACGAAAAAATCTAAAGGAGTAAAGAAAAATGTCGTTAATAAGGGTTTAAGTATAGAGGATTATAAAAGATGCTTATTCTTTAAAGAACCAAACTATCAGAAACAGATATTATTCAAATCGAAAAAACACGATGTGACCACAGTACAACAGAATAAGAAAGCTCTTTCCGCTCATGATGATAAAAGATTTATAATGAAAAATGGCATAGATACTTTGGCTTGGGGTCACTATGAAATAAACATAAGTAGAGACAATTTTAAAACTCGCCTTGAAGAAATAATAAAAGAAAATAATAAAAAAGAAATGGAATTATAGGTAGGATTAAAGTAAATACTAAATTATAATTTTTATAAGGGATCCCTTATAAAAACCTAATGGGACCTCCTCTTACAAATATTCTGTGCACAAAGTTTAGCATAATTTGATTATCCTCTTCGATGCATTCAAAACAAATATTACCATTTCGTACTCTAACCCTAGAATTTCTGAAAGGAGTAAAATTTAGAATGTTTTCAGTTAGTTTATTTTTTCCGGTAAAAAAGTTACGTTTCACAGTTGGTAAATCCAAAAACTTATGATACTTCCTCACGAAATAATCAGTCAGTTCTCCAGATTCAGATACTTCCCACCACTCACTCTTGGAAAGACAATTTCCATCTTCTAGTTCTCTTAACGATTTAAAGTGTTCCATTTTTATTTTATTGGAGAGATCCTTTTAACTTACCCCTCATCTGAATTGAATACTTAAAGGTGGGTCCGTAGATTAAAAAAAATATTTTCTATAATAAATAAAGAGATATGGGTTTAAATGATGAAGCATTAGATTTATGTGAAGAACATGGAGGTTTCTGGAAGTTTGTAAAGACACCTGAATTTCAATTTTTTGAAAAAAACTGTTACGCACTAGATAACATTTTACGTGAATTGAAGGAGTATAGATTTTGTAAAGGGTTGTGCAGAGAACGTTTATTTGGTGTCGATGGTAAATCACCACTCCGAACAAAGGAGCAAGTAAAGGCATACCTTAAAGAAAAAAAGATTAAGGTTCCTAAAAATGCTACTGAACATCAACTCAGAAAATTGCTTTATAATGAGGATAAAGCCGAACTGAAAAAGCATTTTGAGGATTATTTTACATGTTGCTAAAGCTCAGAATGCTTGGGGTATGAAGGAGATTTTATTTTTAATGAGCTGTGTTCATTAAAAGTTCTTATGCTACTAACTAGCAGGTTATTTTATATTGTATTGTTGTACACTTTTCCTGTCTGAATTGAATTCTTAAAGGTGGTATCAAATCGAGACCCCCTCTATTAAAGGTGGGGTCGATTCGACGGGTCCACCTTTAATGGTTTGGGATTCCCAAATTCAGAAGAGCGTCTCGTCATTTTAATTTAAGACGATTCAAAAATATTTTTAGCGTGACGTCATTTTAATTTTTTTTATTTTTTCTAGTGAAAACATCAGAGGGAGCTAAATTTCGAAAATATCGACCCCTAAATTTGCATTTTTTTTATTTACGATTGAAAATTTTTTTAGAGTTCACTAGAGTTTCTGATAAAAAAAATATTTTTTTTAAAAAAGTCACTGGTTCTGATGTTTTGTGGTAAAAAAGTTTTATCAGAGATTCAAGTGAAAATAAAAAACATCAAGGATTCAAGTGAAAATAAAAAACATCAAGGATTCAAGTGAAAATATATGTTCTGATCTTTTATGTTAAAACTTTTTATCAGAGATCTAAGGCAGTGGCCCAGGATTGGTATTCCGATACTACTGAGGAATACATATATTACAATTTCCTAATCTCAAAAAAAAAAAAATCCGTCTGTCCTCCCTGGGACCCCATAAAATTGAGCTTAGCAGGTCGGTAACTATGGGTAGGTACCTATCAATCTACAGTTTAATGTGATAGGTAGATAAAATCTTAAATTAATTATCGCCAATATGTTTTTGAACTTCCTACATCATAACTAACTGGAATGGAAACATTGTGGGACTAGTTTTTAGACCCTTCAACATTTTTAACGTTATTACTCGATAACTTGTACTGGGAATGAGGATAACCCTTAATTTTTTGAAGGGCACTAAGCTGAGGGATACCATCCTAAAATAGGTAGGTAACCTGTTACATACAGAGTGAAAGGTAAAGAGTGATCGCTTTAGGTACGTTGTGTCCTATAGTGTACAATACCATCTCACGTTAAAGGGAAGCGAAAGGTCCTAAGCTGATGGATAACTGTCAGGAAGTTGGTAACTGGTTGCGAGGTAAAGTGTTATCAGCGGCAGGTAGTTACTCAATACCATCCCAACATCAAAGGGTGCGAGAGCGAGACAGTTACCTGTGTGTGGTCGTTCACACAATAGGTATTGGATAGTGAAGGCAACCACCTCCCTTGCCACAGGAGAAGGGAAGTAGTTATTCCAATAACAGGTTTTCTCGTAACCGGTTATCGCAATAACCAGTTCATGGTAGATAACCAGTTATTCTAAGCGGTTCCGTTATTCAACGCCCACCACTAACCTCCTTACCTTTACAACCTAAAAGAACTAGGAGTGGTGGAACCGGTCCGGTGATAACCGACCAGGTGGTAACCTCCTGGGCAAATCCTCTGGCGTTTTTAGTGGTGGTAACCTTCCTGGCTTCGCCATAGGTGTTAAACTTTTAAAGCTAGCTCCATCACCTTCTCTTCCATCTAACAACCTCACCTATCCAAGCCTCACTTCAAACCTTTCAAACCACCACAATTATGATTTTCGGATCCTGTTTGCAGCATTTGGTTTACCACCCACAGGAAAATGGTGGTGGCAGTCAGTAACATGTTGGCACTTGTACAGCGATCCAGAAACCCCTAAAGACGACCGACATTCCTTACCATCGGAACAATAAGCTGAAACTTGATATATCTTGGTGTTGAATTCAAATTTGAATACAATTTTTGTCAAACAGCAGTACCTTCAGCCCACAACCTATTTTGGTTTATTATCCCCCCCCCCCCCCCCACTTTAAAAATTTGATGGTTTCCGTTTCAAGGTACCTAGCATCCGAAAATTGAATAAAAAACGCTGCAAACTATTACACAACTACGTAGATAACTATTTTCTGTGGTCATTACCTACCCTCAATCCCCTCCCCCTCCCTGGAAAGTCCCAAATAGGGTACTGGAGCCAGCCCGGGAATTACACTTTTGTAAAAATGCGCAAGATTCGTTAATTAAATCATTCATTATTTTGTTGTTAAATCATGAAGCATAAGGTCTGTTCATGCTACAAAAGTATCTATCAACAAAATCCAAAAGAGCCATCATTCTTCAAACGAAATAATATCACAGAACAACCAGCTCGACATCATACGGCCATCCGTGATTATAATCAGGTGTTCGTTAGCAATAATATCTGGGGCGGATTTATACCGTTTCGTTCACGATCATATTGACGGAGCTTTTCGGTGAAAACGAACGGTTGGACGTACAATGCCGGGAGGTTTTCCAGGAAACCATCAAATTTTGAGAGGGGGTTAACATTGTTTTTTCATGCTCGATTCCAAAGGTTCATTATTGTGACGGTGGCAGTTCTCGAGTCGTTTGTTTTTCCGGTGAAGATGGAGGCGGTCAGGCTGAAACCTAAACTCTATCCCTTCTTAGCTGGTGATATTATCACTAGTCTAGGATGGGGGACTCTCGGGGACTTCACCGTCACTCTCCTCACACTCTATCACGTTATTGAAAATAATAAAAATACAAAAAAAATTGAAAAATTGAAAAGTGACAAAGAAAAATTCTTTTGATCAAAAATTGCGTTTATCCACATTCACAATTCCTCAAACTCCGAATAAATTCCTTAATATCAACAAAACAAGTGGGGAAAAGAATAATTTAGTACAATAAACAATTATTTTTGAGCACTGTTTAATTTTTCATGGTTACAAACTGTGAGCAATGTTTGATAATGTTGTAAATTGAGTTCGTACATTACATGCCAAATTCGCTCACCATGGTCATGCTACATAACTGGAACTTGTCGTTTGATTAATCGTAGTATTATTATTCCACATAATTATTATCTCTTTTCTTGTAGGTACCAAGTCACTTCTTATCAAAGTGTTTGTATGATAATTACAACAACACGGTAGGAAACCACAACATCGTTTCCTTTAAAAAAAAGTACTTTAAGCGTATGTTGGTATAGCAAGTTCTCGGGGAAAATACATCCAGTTTACCTTTTCATGTTCTCTTCTTTAGAGATACTGAAAATCAAATTGTTCAGCTTCCGATATTACATTTTAGGACGGTTCATTATCTTAGTTGAACGTGGTTATCATTATTAAAATATGTATGTTTCATTATATCAAAGTTAATTTTTTCAAAACGCCACCTCGGTCTTGTAAGCATTCCTGTATGAGATTTTGATATTTCACATTCACATTTGGCAGTATGGTCAATTTCACATTCGCGTATAAATTCAATATAATCACACGAATTTTCGAACACCATCACTGCACCTATTTTCCGTAGAGTGTGAGGGCACAGTAGCAACAATGGTAATTTGGTTGTAAACATTTTATTGAACATTTTAAGTATGGCTGTTGGGAGAAGTCACTTTCCTACGGTGCCTTTATGTATACACAGGTTGGGTCGATTTATACTCACCTATTAAATAAAAATAAGTGAAAATACCCGGGGAGAGATGTCACTGTTTCAATGTTGTACATAGATGCAACCTATCCCATATTCTAATGTCTGGATATCTCGTTACTGGAATCCTATTCTTCTTTTGGTTCCTCTTTGATCGCGAGAGTGGGGCAGCATTTGGGATACTGAAGTTCCCGTCGCTTCACAATCACGAAATCTGGGGAATCGGTCCTCGGAGCTGGAGGGCACCTTAATCAATCAAAGTCCAATAAATTAATACAGTATTAGTTGGGTACCGATAAAAGCTTGACATAAATATTCAAATAACGGTATGGGTGGGATTCTCTGCAAATTTGAAATCGAAATTGAAATGGACGATATGTGGGATAATTTAGTTGTTCTTGAAAATCTGGTTCCTCCGTGTCAACTTTGCTCAATCGTTAGTTGGAACGATGTCAGATACGTGCATGATTATCCACGTGAGTTTCTGTACCTGTAATAGGTTAGGTATGGACTATTGTGAGATCACGTTACTGGTATCTACCTACTAAATACTAAACTACCTAATTTTGGTTTATTTGAATAATAAATCTTTGGAATCGAACATACAATTTATTTTAAGCCCCCTTCCCTCAAAGTTTGACGGTTTGCGTTCCAGGGTACGTAGAATTCGAAAATGGAATAAAAAACGCTGCAAAGTCCTTGTCACATGGGTTTATTATTCTATTATTTTATTGGTCTAAAGAAATGCTGGCTGTTTATTTATTGTTTCTTTCATGTAAAATAATTGAAATAGCTATTTCTGGTGGTTTCCACAAATTTTGGCCCCCAAAACTTGAATTAGGTACTACGCTCCTTTTTTTTTTCAAATTACCTTTGATCATTGATAGTACCATTTAATCGTCTTGATCCACGTGTTGACACTTTTTCTAGAGTTATTATACAAATTGATGGTGATTTCAGACGATTTCGCAGGTTTTTGACTCATAAAAAATCAATTTTGGGAGCTGAACATCTGGTACATCCTCAATTTTCCACTCCTTGGTCAAAATCGACTTCATATTCGGTCTTCTCGTCCCCAAAAACATGGAAAACGATACCTCGAAAGCTTATTTTACTAATATGTTACTAAAACACAAAACGCTGCAAAGTCCTTGTCACATGGGTTTATTATTCTATTGGAGTTCTAGAGATTCTTGTTGGCAGTTAAATTTATTGTTTCTTTCATGTGGAATGATTGAATTAGCTATTCCTGATGATTTCCACCAATTTTGGCCCCCAAAACATGAAATAGGTACACTTTTTTTTCCCCCAGATCATCTTTGATCATTGGTTGTGCGATTTAATGGTCTTGATTCAGCTGTTTACACTTTTTCTAATGTTAGTATACACATTGATGGTGATTTCAGACAGTTTTCCAGGTTTTGACTTAAAAAAAAAACAATTTTGGGAGCTGAACAAATGGGAAAACGTCAATTTCCGCGTCTTTGGTCAAAATCGACTTCATATTCGGTATTCTCGTCCCCAAAAACATGGAAAACGATACCTCAAAAGCTAATTTTACTAACATGTTGCTAAAACGCAAAAGTACCTATTTTTATACACATTTTCACTCATAACACCCCTGGGTATATTCCGATCGGGCTGAAAAGTTTCGGGACACAACTAGGGCCCAAATGAAGCATGTGTGCAAAAGAACGACTTTTTTATATCTAAACAGTCATGCAGCATGACTTAATGAGCGAATTTTCAAAGAAATATTCGAATTAATGGCTATGGTTTTGAATAAAGGAAAACTTCGGTCTAAAATTTGGTTTTCTATGTATATTCTCTTCGTATTTATTTTAATTTGTACGTTTTGTCCATCCTGATTCTACCGTTTGTTATGAGTAGATTCCTTGTTCCTTCTGAATGGCCTTTCCTCTTGACTACGATTTCAGGCCTGGTATCTAAAACCAGTTCAAGATTTGCTCTACTAGGTAGGTAGATCCTTCCTTCTTCATTGATATTATTTTTATCATGTTAAGTACCTACCTACCTTTGAATATCAAATATTCGTATGATACTGATAATAAATTGATAAGATACCTACCTAACCTTCTTCCTCCTACTGTTAGTACCTAAATTGAATAATTTGAAATAGATTTTTTCTTTCGTCTTCCTTCTAGTAATACGTGGGCCGGTACTTGTCTATCTATGAAGGTATCATAACAATTATATGTCAAATGGGAAATTCAAGGAGTTGTACTAATCGTTTGCCTCCCCCTTTTTTGCTTCGAACTCTCGTCTTCAATTAATACTTCTCACATTTTTCAATCTGACCACTCTAAGGCGGTGGGGGGGGGGGGGGGGGGTAAGAGTTTAAAGATTATCCTAGTTTTGGGTAATTTTTGCGCACTTTAAATGCTCTAATTTAAGAACGGATTTAGATATCTAAAATCCGATTTCACCATCGTGTTCAGCGTGCAAAAACCTTTAAAATGAGGGGTCACTTGTTAGAAAATAACATTTTGGGGATTTTTGGGTAATTTTTGCGCACTTTAAATGCTATAATTTGAGAACGGATCAAGATATCTAAAATCCGATTCCACCATCGTGTTCAGCGTGCAAAAACCTTTAAAATGAGGGGTCACTTGTTGGAAAATAACATTTTGGGGATTTTTGGGTAATTTTTGCGCACTTTAAATGCGCCAAAACCCTCCTTAGAGTAGGCCAATTTCGCCCATCTTCGAACTTAGCCTTTTGATTGCCAAGATAGATTTTTTGTGCAAATTTGAGCTGTTTATCTCAATTCTATCGAGAGTTATCGTCTGGAGTGACACATATATAAATATATATATACATATAAAAAAGTGTTAAATTTCAGGAATCGTTTTAGAATGGTCTGAAACGGATTTCTATGAAGAAAATTTCCAAAAATTTATATTATTTAAATTTCGAAGCCATTGCAATAGCTTCATTTTCTTTGAAAATTCGCTAAATGAAGCCTGTACACGTGATACGGCGGACGGCGCCGGCGGACGGACATTGCATTTTTGGAATCTACGCACCTTGAAACGGAAAAGAAAAAAGTTTGAGGGGGTGTTATAAAAATTTTTTGCTGAGCGAATACATAGGTGTATTATTCACAGAATAATAAACCAAAAGTACTTATTTTTATACACATTTTCACTCATAACTCCCCTGGATATATTCCGATCGGGCTGAAAAGTTACGGGACACAACTAGGACCCAAATGGAGCATGTGTGCGAAAGAACGAATTTTTTAGACCGAAAATGAAGCCTGTACACGTGATACGGCGTACGGCGGACGGCGTACGGCGAACGGCGGACGGACATTGCATTTTTGGAATCTACGCACCTGAAACGGAAAAGAAAAAATTTTGAGGGGGTGTTATAAAATTTTTTTGCTGAACGAATACATAGGTGTATTCACAGAATAATAAACCAAAATTGCTGACTTTCCGCAGCACTTTCCCTAACATGAACCAAAATTAATGAAATTGGTTTTTAGGACCCATTAGCGGTTGAAATTTTCAAAATGCCGTAGCTTGAAAACGTTCAGTAGAACGGTATGGTTTTCATTACTTTTTAAATTGATAACAAAGTTCATGATTTTTTGAAATCAGCCGGAACATGTACTGGACGCACTTGTTGACTAGGATTACCTAATCACGAATGACTTTACAAAATCGAGTTGGTGGTTCCGTGACATTATTTCTTCCGGAGAAAGATGATTATTTTGGAATTTGTTGATGTTGATAGTTTTCAGCCTTTTGTTGACAGATATACAAGTTTGTTGTTCACGGCCAAAAGAATCGTCCAAATTAGGTCAACATTTAGGAATCAAGTAAAATAAAATCCGTTGTCTAATAATTTGCAGCGTTTTCCTTTTAAATTAAATTACGATATATGCAAGACTGTCATAGATCGAAATATCGTGGCAGAACACCAAATTCCTGAGATGATCATTTCGTTATCCTACAACAGCTCTGACCTGCTCGAATCAACTAATGGTTGGAAACGGTCCACTTACGTCAGATAATTTGCTTGTCTCGCTTTGCCGTGGAAACCTTGACAAGATATTTCCATGCATTCTCCCGGTGGATAGTATTTTTCTCGAACGTTGATTAACTGCTTTTGGTACTGACAGTACTTGCCTAAAATGTAAAAAATCGCAATCGTTGCTAACTTATAGGATTTGTATCCTTCATTAATAAATGCATTAGAACCGACCGTTTCTTTAAAAACTTAAAATATTTGTGGCCGTATTTCTAGTGGTGCAATTCAGCTGACCCGAAGAGATTCTTCGCATTGGAAGCCAAGTACGTCAATATAATATTATGTGCCTACCAACTGAACCAGCATATTCCAATGTTGGGAGGTAGACGTAATTTTTATTTCTATATTATATTCTTTCTCGGTCGATTCCAAAGTAATAACTACTCAGCAACTCAGTTCTGATAACAGAAGACATTTAAGAGGGTAAATAATGATAGGTTCCTACACTTCTTACGGTACAGTCGTAGCAAAATTTTATTGGACCGTCCTCTGATGTCTTCATGAAATGGCGGAGTTTGCAAAATATAAGTATGAGGAGTTTACTATACAGCATATCGATAAATATTACTACAAACAAACATAAATATATAACTGTGTAGAATGAAATTATATGAAAAACTAAGTTGAGCCGTAGGATAAGAATTAATAATAAAATCTTAATTATAAACAGCATACAGAAAGGGTCCAGTTCGGACCCAACGACTATCTGATAAATCCTACTGTACATACAATTCAAGGCAGCAGAAGGTAACGCTTCTTAATGTCGATATCGCTGATACTACTTTTGCTAAAAATACGTTGTAAATCATAAAATTCCTGTACTTGTACGATTTAAACTCTTACCGCTTGCTGGGGCGTAAGCAGTGGCAGATAGCGTAACTCCTACAACGGCCGATAGAACCAACAAGATCTTCATGGCTGCCTTTGTACGGTTCCCACAAACGAACTGACCAGTCGCAAGAATACTACTGAGAGTTATATCGAGCTGTGACCTGGAAACCTCCACCTATCAGTTCCGTAATTGTTTGGAACCGGGAAGCGAGGAATTGCCATTTACTGGAAGAAAAGATTTGTGAAGATGCGGTTTTTTACGACGTGTTTGTGATTGATGGGTGATTTCGTTCCAGGAAGTAAGACAGGAAACTTTCCAAGGTTACTGGGAAAATTAATTGATATCTATCAGCTATTTTCTAAGGTAGGATTGAAAATTTTTCCTCAATGGTTTTCTGTGTATGAATTCTGTCGCTCAATCATGTCAAAGTGTCCGTAAACGTACGACAGAGCCAAATGTTTTAGGAGCCGAAATATTATAACTACTGCTATTCTAAAAGTGAGTAATATTTGTTTGAACTTGACCATTTCGGGGATTCGGCCAGCCTGGTCCACCATACGTCGTGTCATCTCGATGGACATCTGCAGAAGCCAGTCGTCAATAATTGTGCTTCTTGTACTACATCTTGGACGCCCGAAGCTTTTTGGTTTATTATTCTGTGAATAATACACCTATGTATTCGCTCAGCAAATAATTTTTATAGCACCCCCTGAAAAATTTATCTTTTCCATTTCAAGGTGCGTAGATTCCAAAACGCTGCAAAGTCCTTGTCACATGGGTTTATCATTCTATTCGAGTTCTAGAGATTCTTGTTGGCTGTTAAATTTATTGTTTCTTTCATGTGGAATGATTGCAATAGCTATTTCTGATGATTTCCACCAATTTTGGCCCCCAAAACATGAAATAGGTACGCTTTTTTTTTTTCAAATCATCTTTGATCACTGGTAGTGCCATTTAATGGTCTTGATTCACATGTTTACACTTTTTCTAATGTTATTGTACACATTGATGGTGATTTCAGACGGTTTCCCAGGTTTTTGACTCATAAAAAATCAATTTTGGGAGCTGAACCTTCGGTGAAACCTCAATTTCCGCGTCTTTGGTCAAAATCGACTTCATATTCGGTCTTCTCGTCCCCAAAAACATGGAAAAAGATACCTCAAAAGCTCATGTTACTACGTAACATGTTGCTAAAACGCAAAAAGTACCTATTTTTATACATATTTTCACTCATAACATCCCTGGGTATATTCCGATCGGGCTGAAAAGTTTCAGGACACAACTAGGGCCCAAATGGAGCATGTGTGCGAAAGAACGAATTTTGGTTTATTATTTTCAATAATGAACCATTGGAATCGAGCATGAAAAAAAAAATTCTTACCCCCCCTCAAAATTTGATGGTTTACGTTTCAAGGTATGTAGAATCCAAAACTGCAATAAAAATATTTCTGTCTGTCCGCCGTACGCCGTACGCCGTACGCCGTACACCGTACGCCGTACGCCGTACGCCGTACGCCGTACGGGCCACTTTTCTTAGTTACCATGAAAAAAAATTGATGAAATTCGGGTTATAGGTTCCGTTCGGCGTCTAGTTGGTCCTCGAAGCTCGACGTTACTGTGAGTCATCTCTAAGGGGTTCAAAATAGGGGTTGAAATTTTCAAAACGCCTATACCATTTTTTTACGTAAATATTTTTACGGTTTTAAATAGTTCTTGAACTTGCGAGTTTTTTAAGACCATCCGGAGCATCGTACGTCCAGCCGTTCGTTCACAGTAAGGCCCCGAAGTTTGCACCGACAGGCATTTTCGACTCCAGTGTGAATGAAATTGTATACAATTCAAACCAAATCTCGTAACCAGAGACGCGCCCACAATAGGAATTTGTGAATACGGCCAATCATTGGTAGGGATCACCTGATTATATTGGCGGAGTATGAAGTCGAGTTGGTTGTTCTGTGATATTATTTAATTTGAAAAATGATGGCTCTTTTGGAGTTTGTTGGTAGGTAGTGAAACTTGAACAACGTTGAAGTATTATTGATGGGTAAATTATTACTACGGTAAATAATTACTCAACGGTAAATTATTACACAACGGTTCATTATACCATCTACGTAGAAAGGGCTGGAGTTTGTTGGTAGGTACTTTTGCAACTTTTTTCACTCCTCATCAACAATTTCTTTTCAGAACTTCATTATGTGTGTTTCTTTTTGTTAGGTACTGTTTGTCATCGGCAGAATTATTTTAGCAACATTTAACTCGTGATTTAGGTAGGTACCTAGTAACGAGTACGGGGTTAGGTACTAACCTACGGAGGGTCTGCGATCTACATAATATGTATAGAATAGTACATATCATATTATATAGACGGGTTATCTATACATAGAGCTGTGATCTGTAATAGAAGGGTATTCTATACAAAATAATAAACCGTTGTGCAGGGATTTGCAGCGTTTTTTAGACCGAAAATGAAGCCGGTACACGTGATACGGCATACGGCGTACGGCGGACGGACATTGCATTTTTGGAATCTATGCACCTTGAAACGGAAAAGAAAAATTTTAAGGGAGCCTTATGACAATTTTTTGCTGAGCGAATACATAGGTGTATTATTCACAGAATAATAAACAAAATGCAATGTCCGTCCGCCGTACGCCGTATCACGTGTACCGGCTTCATTTTCCGTCTAAAAAGGTCGTTCTTTCGCACACATGCTCCACTTGGGTCCTAGTTGTGTCCCGAAATTTTGCAGCCCGATCGGAATATACCCAGGGGTGTTATGAGTGAAAATGTGTATAAAAATAAGTACTTTTGGTTTATTATTCTGTGAATAATACACCTATGTATTCGCTCAGCAAAAAATTTTTATAACACCCCCTCACACTTTTTTCTTTTCCGTTTCAAGGTGCGTAGATTCCAAAAATGCAATGTCCGTCCGCCGTCCGCCGTATCACGTGTACAGGCTTCATTTTAGATATAAAAAAGTCGTTCTTTCGCACACATGCTCCACTTGGGCCCTAGTTGTGTCCCGAAACTTTTCAGCCCGATCGGAATATACCCAGGGGTGTTATGAGTGAAAATGTGTGTAAAAATAGGTACTTTTTACGTTTTAGCAACATATTGGTAACATGAGCTTCTGAGATATCGTTTGCCGTGTTTTTTGGGACGAGAAGACCGAATATGAAGTCGATTTTGACCAAAGTGTGGAAAAGTGACTTCTACCAAATGTTCAGCTCCAGAAATTGATTTTTTATGAGTCAAAAACCTGGGTAATCGTCTGAAATCACCATCAGTTTGTATAATAAAACTGGAAAAAGTGTCAACACGTGGATCAAGGCGATTAAATGGCACTACCAATGATCAAAGATAGTAAAAAAAAGGAGCATACCTAATTTGTGTTTTAGGGGCCAAAACTAATGGAAACCATCAGAAATAGCTATTTCGATTATGGCGCATGAAAGAAACAATAAATGAACAGCCAAAATTTCAGTAGGTTTGTCCAAAAGTCCAAAAGAATAATAAACCCATGTGACAAGGACTTTGCAGCGTTTTTACGTTTTAGCAACATGTTAGTAACATGAGCTTTTGAGGTATCGTTTTCCATGTTTTTGGGACGAGAAGACCGAATATGAAGTCGATTTTGACCAAAGAGTGGAAAATTGAGGTTCTACCAACTGTTCAGCTCCCAAAATTGATTTTTCGTGAGTCAAAAACCTGGGAAATCGTCTGAAATCACAATCAGTTTGTATAATAACACTAGAAAAAGTTTCAGCATGTGGATCAAGACGATGAAATCGCACTCACAATGGTCAAAGATAATTTGGAAAAAAAAGGAGCCTACCTAATTCGTGTTTTGGGGGCCAAAATTGGTGGAAACCATCAGAAATAGCTATTCGAATTATTTCACGTGAAAGAAACAATAAATGAACAGCCAACATTTCTGTAGGTTTGTCCAATAGAATAATAAAGCCATGTCACAAGGACTTTGCAGCGTTTTTATGTTTTAGTAACATGGTAGTAAGATGAGCTTTTGAGGTATCTTTTTTCCATGTTTTTGGGGACGAGAAGACAGAATATGAAGTCGATTTTGACCGATCAGTGGAAAATTGAGGTTCTACCAAAGGTTCTGACTCAAATTTACGTTAAATTTTGGTCTAAAATCGTCGTTCTTCCGCACAAAGTTTGGGTCCCCATTTGGGAACAAATTTTGGTCCTAGTTGTGCTCCGAAACTCGGTAGCCCGATCGGCATACACCCAGGGGAGAAAAATGGGTGTAAAAATAGGGTTTTTCGAAGTTTTTTTGAGGTTGTGTGAACATGGGCTTGTGAGGTATCGTTTTCCATGTTTTTTTAGGGCGAGAAGACCGAATATTAGGTTGATTTTGACCGAAGAGTGAAGAAGTGAGGTTGTAACGAAGGTTAAGCTCCCGAAATTAATTTTTTATTAGTCAAAAACATGGGAAATTGTGTGAAATCACCATACATTTGTATAATAACACTAGAAGTAGTATCAACTGGTGAATCAAGACAATTAAATGGTACTATCAATTATAAAAATAATCAGTTAAAAAAAGAGCCTAATTCGTGTTTTTGGGCGCCAAAATTTATGGAAACCATCAATAATAGCCATTTCAATCATTGCACATGAAAGAAATAATAAATGAACAGCCAAAATTTCTATGCGTATGTCCAGTAGAATAATAAACCCATGTGACAAGGACTTTGCAGCTTTTTGGTTTATTATTCTGTGAATAATACACCTATGTATTCGCTCAGCAAAAAATTTTTATAACACCCCCTCAAACTTTTTTCTTTTCCGTTTCAAGGTGCGTAGATTCCAAAAATGCAATGTCCGTCCGCCGTCCGCCGTATCACGTGTACAGGCTTCATTTTCGGTCTAAAAAAATCGTTCTTTCGCACACATGCTCCATTTGGGCCCTAGTTGTGTCCCGAAACTTTTCAGCCCGATCGGAATATACCCAGGGGTGTTATGAGTGAAAATGTGTGTAAAAATAGGTACTTTTTACGTTTTAGCAACATATTGGTAACATGAGCTTCTGAGATATCGTTTTCTATGTTTTTGGGGACGAGAAGACCGAATATGAAGACGATTTTGACCAAAGAGTGGAAAATTGAGTTCTACCAAATGTTCAGCTCCCAGAATTGATTTTTTATGAGCGAAAAACCTGGGAAATCGTCTGAAATCACCATCAGTTTGTATAATAACACTGGAAAAAGTGTCAAGACGTGGTTCAGGACGATTAAATGGCACTACCAATGATCAAAGATAGTTAAAAAAAAAAGAAAAAAAAGAGCGTACCTAATTTGTGTTTTGGGGGCCAAAATTAATGGAAACCATCAGAAGTAGCTATTTCGATTATTACGCATGAAATAAACAATTAATGAACAGCCAACATCTCTGTAGGTAGGTATGTCCAATAGAATAATAAACCCATGTGACAAGGACTTTGCAGCGTTTTTTTTCCTCCTGCAGTTTTGTTTCTTTCTACTTGGTGCTCTACCAGTACCTTTCCAGGAAGTTGTATACAACGTGGAAATACACAAATTAATAAGAATTTGAAAAGCTGCGGGTTTAGTAGGACACAATGTCAAAGAAGTTGAAAACAGATATACGTGGTGCCAATTAACTGTATGATACAGCTGTCACGAGATCACAAGGAGGAGGAAATACCGTGTTGATTTCCCTTTCCTGATGGAAACGGATTCCCCGGTGATTGAACAAGGATTTTACGCGTATGAGACAGACAAGATGATTTCAAAGCAACCCAAAAAAAGTTGGATTCCGGTGATCGACTAAAAAAGTTTCCTCATCACTAAAAACGAGGTATGTCGAATTCTCCGTAACATCAAATGACATTAAAGGGCGTTAGGAGTAAAAGGAGGGACAGCGGGTGCCATTTTCCAAACGGTAGATGAAGAGAGCGGAGGAAAAAAAAAACAGAGTAGTCTGCTGAAAATTAATCACTGAGCGAGGTGTAACAGAGAAAGCTCGAAAAAAAAAGGTTGGCACGTACAAGGGAGATGGCGGGGTGAAAAGGAGCGCCTTTGTGGCCAGACTCATTGTCAGCAATAATCAAGGGCAGAGAGTTAATGGGTGAGATATTGTCACGGGGAGGGTAGCGATGGTTGGGGGCCCGCAGGATCAAAGGCCTCGCTCAGGTCGCTATCAACAACAGCCGCGAGCGAAATCGTTGAGGTGAAGCTCCCGAAAAGGCTAAGGGAGTGCTCTTCGCGAGATGAAGTCATTTGGGAGATTAGAAAGGTCACGAGGACTTCTTTTTTCTATTGTGGCCGGTTTTTTTTTAAACCCTTTTTTTTCCCGACGACTTAAAACGGGTTGCGAGGGCGGGTAAGGAGCATTTTTTAATTGTTCGCGGTCCCCCGTCAAAGTCTTGGCCCTTTTTTTTCTTGCGATGCCGATTTTGCGCCCTACGACCTCCCTCTAACCCATCTTCACTTGAAAGCCCAGTAATTAAAAGTTTTCATCCTTAAAACACTTCGGCCACCCTTCACCGCCGTCGCCACTCAGTTTCAATATCGCGGCTATTGCTGCACCTTTTAAGAAGGACTCCGCAGCCTCAGTCTTTGCCCACGGCTTTCCTTTTGTAGAATTTCATCCATTTTGTTCAGCGCACGATAACATTTGCTATTATACAGACCTGTTGGGGGGGGGGGGGGGGGGGGGGGCTATTCTCTAAGCCAAAGAAACATCCCTTTTCGGTCCAACTCTCTCTTTTGGCAGAAGAGATTTTTATAGTATCCATGCAGGGTTATTCAGTAACTTCTAAAAGAGAGAGTTGGCGGCCATCTTGGCATTTTCGATTTCTTTCAGAGAGACAGCTAATTAGGTGTCTTTCCTCGAAAGAGAGTCTATTTCTCGTTTGCCTGACAGTGATAAATCATGTAAATATCCTCGTTCATCCGCAACCACATCGGTAATTTTGTTCGTGTGTTTCTTTCATTCCATAAACGTGAGTCAATTTTCATTAAAAATATATATACATATTATTGATTCATGAGTAAAAACGCTGCAATGCCCTTGCCACATGGGTTTATTATTCTACTAGCTGTGTACCCGCGCTTCGCAACGGTAGAACAGACACCCCCTGTATCCCCCCCCTCCACAACTGATCAGAAACCTTCCCCAATGCCAACCCTAACTGCCTTTAACCCCCCCCCCACCACCCCCCCCCCCGTATCCTATGAACCCTCCCTACCTGGTTAGAAACATTCCTCAATGTTCACACAACAAATTCCCAAAGTTGCACTCCAATTGGTCAAGTAGTTTTGAAATTTCTGTAGACCCCCCCCCCCCCTCTCGTAACCTGTACCCCCCTCCCACTAACATCCTGATTGAAGTACCACTTGAATGTACTCGTCGAGCTGAATCCAGAATCTAATTACAATCGGATTTACGTCCAACCGTTCAAAGTTATTATAAGCATAAACGTCCTCATAGAAGTGATTATAACACGTTTTTTAGTAGTATTTCATTCATAGCGTTTCAACGGATGGACAGATTCAAATGCGGATTTTTCATAAACCTTCCCAGATAACTTCTGCGTCAAATGGTACCAGCCGCAACTTTCTACGTTCAGCCGTTCTCAATTGATGCCGAGACAAACAAACAAACAGACAAACAAACAAACAGACACTGTTTTATTATATGTATAGATTGGACATACGTACAGAAAGGATGGCTGTTCATTTATTGTTTCTTTCATGCGTAATAATCGAAATAGCTATTTCTGATGGTTTCCATTAATTTTTGCCCCTAAAATACAAATTAGGTACGCTCTTTTTTTTTTTAAATATAATATATATAACTATCTTTGATCATTGGTAGTGCCATTTAATCGTCTTTATCCACGTGTTGACACTTTTCCAGTATTATTATACAAACTGATGGTGATTTCAGACGATTTCCCAGGTTTTTCACTCATAAAAAATCAATTTTGGGAGCTGAACATTTGGTAGAACTCAATTTTCCACTGCTTGGTCAAAATTGACTTCATATTCGGTCTTCTCGTCCCAAAAAACATGGAAAACGATATCTCAGAAGCTCATGTTACCAACATGTTGCTAAAACGCAAAAAGTACCTATTTTTACACACGTTTTCACTCATAACACCCCTGGGTATATCCCGATCGGGCTGAAAAGTTTCGGGACACAACTAGGGCCCAAATGGAGCATGTGTGCGAAAGAACGATTTTTTTAGACCGAAAATGAAGCCTGTACACGTGATACGGCGTAGGGCATTGCTTTTTTGGAATCCTTGAAACGGAAAAGAAAAAAGTTTGAGGAGGTGTTATAAAAATTTTTTGCTGAGCGAATACATAGGTGTATTATTCGCAGAATAATAAACCAAAACGTCCAAGTACGGGTTGAGGTAGGTTGAGTGGCCGTTCATTAGGTGTAGATGTTATACAAGATTAAGCCCCCTAATTCGACTTTTTCTGTTTATAATTAAGACTTTTTAAAATTTCATTTAAGCATTTATCCGATTCATGAGTAAAAACGTCCAAGTATGGATTGCGGTAGGTAGGTACCCATTGAATAGGTATTACTAATGCGTTCATTATTAAGGAATTGAACTCCCGGGGGCACAAACATCTCGCACTACATGGATACTATGGGATTTTCATGCATTAGGATCCATATCTCTTTCTCAAGGTCACTGGAGCTATTCTGTAGAATATACGAATCCCAGAGACATTGAAAGAGACTGCCTCCTGAGGGAGACTCTCTCTCTCAATTTTCAAAATAGATAACTATCTATTTTAGTGAATAGGCTTTCTGTACCTGCTGCACACCTTCATATATTTCTACTGGATATCTCGCACGCACAGAATGTGTATGTAATGTACACATATAGAATCGGAGGTCTGTGTGATGGGGGACAATAGTTTTCGTACTTCCCGTCATCTTCACAGGTTCAACTGTGGAAGCGCTGATACGGGGAGACGAACCAATGAGCTTGAAGCATTCTCTTCCCCTAACGTTTAGTTCTTCGCGTACACGGGAAGAACTACGCGTATACGTTTAGAGAATGCTTGAAGCTCATTGGTTCGTCCTCCCGTATCATCTTGGCGTATCAATCCCACGGATGAACGTCTAAAGATCACGGGAAGAACAAAAACATTCTAATGATGCAGACCAGTTGACGAGAGAAGATCCTTTCAACCCTCTGCACAATGACAGTCAACGGATTGCTACCGCTTAGGACTTCACCGTTTCTGTCATGATCTTGTTCCATTACCTTCCGATGTATTTTAATTATGAATTCTTCTATCGAGCTCAGGCCGCCTCTTTGAGTATGAATTAGGAGGCCACGTGTTTCTCTGGCTGCTTATCATAAGCACAAATCCATCCATAATGACTTTCAATCACCGCAAAACTCACATTTTGTAAGCACAATCTTTTGAAAGCACAAATGGACGGAGAACTGCTCAGAGCGGCAAAACTGTTGCGTTGATAGATAGCAAAAGCACACATTCTCACCTGTCATTCTCGGTACAAGTTGTAGCCTTATATTGTTTAAATCACCATGAACCACAGAAGTGTCTTCGATTGCTTCCATTTCCCGTCTTATTACCTTAGATGTTGTCGTGGTACCCCTCAAAAAGTACACTCCCATGTAATATAAGATTTAACCAGATAAACGAGGAGAAGGACGAGATGGGATGACGCCTCGGGAAAGCGACTAGAAGGGTTCCTCCATCGAGCTCCCCAACGATCCTCAGCCATAACGGCCAATGATGGACAGGGGGCGAGGAAGAAGGTCCTTATAATGACGACCGGCACACCCAGCTCTTCATTCGACTGATCTCACTCTTTCCCACTCGACCTACACCTCCTCTCTCTTTTGCCCTTCCTTGCGCCTGCTGTGATGGTAACCGTGGGGTGCTCCCTCTTGAATACTCGCTGTGGTGATAACCGCGGGGTATTCGTCTTCCTGTGCCAGGCGTCTGCTGTGGTGATAACCACGTGACGCCTACTTCTCCTCTAGCACCTTCTGTGGTGATAACCGTGGGGTGTGTCTCTCTCCTCTAGCACTCGTGGTGATAACTGCTGTGCTAGCCTCCTTCTTCCCGGCGTCAGCTGTGGTGATAACCGGGGGACGCCTCCCTTTCCTCTAGCGCTCGCTGTGGTGATAACCGCGGGGCATTAGCCTCCTCTCCAACTGATGCCTGCTGTGGTGATAACCGCGGGGCGTAAGCGACCCGAAAAGACTCCCAAGGAGCACATCTCTCCTATGTTCCACCTTACCCAAACGTAACCTACCATTAGGGATCATCACAGATGGTTTCACGGATATGTCATATTTGGTCTTCCTTTTGCATGAAGATCGCATCATACAAATTTGAATTCACTGTTCAGTCAGAGAGGATCATGAGCTGTGCACCTACTGATATAACTCTCCTTAGTGCTGGATTGGTCGCAATCGTAGTGTACACCACCGCAAAACTGCTTCACTTGCCCTTTCCCTCTGAACACTGAATTCGTAACTTTTGTATGTGATGCAAGGGAATCCTTTATTGGTATAACACTCGCGGAATTCCATTTTAAAGGTGACATCAACTACAACTATGCAAATTGGAAGTAAACTGCTCGATCCATGGGATTAGAGTTCTGAGATGCAAACGATAAAGATTGACGGTAATGTATAGGTACATTAACGATAATGTATACACTGACATTTTTTGTTGGCATCTGCAAGTCATCTTTTTGTTCGCATTCTCGCGTACCACCGCCAACTCACGCTCACAGCGGGTGGGTTAAAAAATTGAGTGCGACGTTGTCATTTAGGACAGAGACTCCTCGCAGGTACCTCATAGTTACCTTTCGAAAGCACAAAAAATTTGTGCTTCTATAACTGGGGGTTAGGAAGAAGATTTGTGCTTCTGCAAACCTCCCATTTCTCCTGAGCTGCACGGTACTGGGGGAGTAGGAAGACATCACACAAATCCCAGAACAGCCGTAATGATTGTAAGGTCTTCCTGATATGTGCGATTTAAAATTCCTTGCTTGCACTATACTTCTGCGATTCAGATCTTTCTGAACAATTTTATAGTTCCGTGTCTCTCGGTCAGTAAGTATGTCTGTAATTCCTTGCCTCCCAAAACATCATAAACCGCAAAAATTGTAATAATTAGCTTAAATTTGGAGGTTAGGAGTCGGACTATAACTTTTGTTTATATAACGAAAGTAGTAATGACAGGCAGTGATGATTGTAAATGCCTGTGTATCGATAAATTACGAATAATCAAGTCCTGTATTGGTTGATGGTCGTAATGAGATTAAATTTGGAGTGCGGGCCTCGTAATTTGGTTGATCAGAGTCGTTTTATATACTTTTGTTCATGTATCGGCAAACCTGAAACTCTTGCTACATGATTAAATCTGCCTGCATTTCGATTATGTAGTTAGGTAATGGTTAGGAGTAAGATATGAACCACAGTTATCTTGTCGGAAGTTTTTTATTTTTTTTTTCTCCGTGCTCTGCGGTTTTGGTTTATTATTCTGTGAATAATACACCTATGTATTCGCTCAGCAAAAAATTTTTATAACACCCCCTCAAAATTTTTTCTTTTCCGTTTCAAGGTGCGTAGATTCCAAAAATGCAATGTCCGTCCGCCGTCCGCCGTACGCCGTACGCCGTATCACGTGTACAGGCTTCATTTTCGGTCTAAAAAAGTCGTTCTTTCGCACACATGCTCCATTTGGGCCCTAGTTGTGTCCCGAAACTTTTCAGCCCGATCGGAATATACCCAGGGGTGTTATGAGTGAAAATGTGTATAAAAATAGGTACTTTTTGCGTTTTAACAACATGTTAGTAACATGAGCTTTTGAGGTATCTTTTTCCATGTTTTTGAGGACGAGAAGGCCGAATATGAAGTCGATTTTGACCAAAGACGCGGAAATTGAGGTTTTACCAAAGGTTCAGCTCCGAAAATTGGTTTTTTATGAGTCAAAAACCTGGAAAACTGTCTGAAATCACCATCAATGTGTACAATAACATTTGAAAAAGTGTAAACAGGTGAATCAAGACCATTAAATGCCACTACCAATGATCAAAGATGATCTTAAAAAAAAAAAAAAAAAAAAAGCGTACCTATTTCATGTTTTGGGGGCCAAAATTGGTGGAAATCATCAGAAATAGCTATTTCAATCATTCCACATGAATGAAACAATACATTTAACAGCCAACAAAAATCTCTAGAACTCCAATAGAATAATAAACCCATGTGACAAGGACTTTGCAGCGTTTTTCCTTTCGTTCAATAGGTTGGCTATTCAGAATGCATCTAGAAGCATCGAGCTTTGCATTGTTTCATAAAGACAACTTTCATAAAGATGTAAGTTGTCTTACCTAGTCATGAAGACAACCCTGCCCGCCCCTCGGGCGGAAATATCTATCTAATTGAAATTGTTAAAACGTAAATAAGGCAGATAATGAGTAAGAAGTATCTAGAAATTTTTTTAAATTTTTATTACCTTCCATTTTTAAGTTGAATGAGGGCGTAAGAAAATGAAAGGAGTAGTAGTGGGTAGGTATGTATACCTAATTTCACAATAGCAATTATAATAATATTGTTGTCTAAGTTCTACCAACAGCGCCAAGTTCTATACCAAGAACGTAAACACATCGCAACGTGAAAGAAACCTTTCAGTTTACAAAACTCAACGGCAAAATGAGATTCTGAACGTTGCTAATTATATTAACAGCTTGCTAAGAACTTAAAAATTTCGCAGGATAAACAAAAATTAACCCGAACGTCGCTGGGGATGACCAATTTGACGAATAAGGAGGAATTCAGGAGGTGAAACGAATATCAATTAACCTTCACCGGGCGATACTGAGTACTTTGCAAAAAATCCTGTGAAATTCCGTTCAGCCGTTTTGCGATCAAATATTCGCAATCGTACGCGTTATTTGTTGCATAATTAACTCCCATTATTACTATTTAAAGCTTTCGGACAACAGTGTAATTATATTGTTATTTGCCGAATCCAAGGCAAAAATTATTTTCTTTTTCAACGAACGGCAAGTTCGTGAAATGGTGCCGCTTTTGGGCTTTCGTAAATAACCATCTATATCTTGTCTATCACCAAAAGGCCAGACGTTGTGAACCCCCGTAATTAAAAAGATAGTGATCTGGGGTTATGACAGGAGGTAAGAGGGGGAAGCCCGGGGTCGTATATTATCAATTATGAGGGGCCAGGAAAGAGAACGAACGAGGAAGAATCTAAAATGATGCCTTCTGACTCCGGAGGAAGTGAATGGTTCAGTGAACTTGTTGCCATTTTGAATATGAAACGGACGATTTCCCAACAACTTCGCCATACGCCTTCTGAAAGCTACTGTACTGAATAATACTGTTCTGCCGTCCAAAGGAAGAAAGCCGTAGAACACGGAAATATAGTGAGAAAAACGCAGTAAAGTTTTTAGGCTGTAAAACGGGCATTCTTCCATATTTTCCAATGATTTTTTTTTGCAATTGATCCATATTTAGTTTCTACGTCTGTAGCAGCAAGGCGCATCAATTTTGGAACAGTGCAAATAAATTTATGAAAGCAACTGTTTTCTCCGTTGTAGAAGATGAAGTAAAAACGGTAGAGGGTCTGCCACTGTTTTCTTCGTTGGACGGTTATGCTACAGTTCTGTCCCACTGTAATTGCTGGAGTTTTTTCACACCTTTCCCAAAGAGAACAACAGTACCTTTATACCTTTATTTTCCCTTGTAAAATACGACTTACCCCGATGTGGAAGCCACCTACGGTCGATCGCTCGAAGCTTTTGGCGCTGATCACAAAATTGAAAACGCTGCAAATCCCTCCACAACGGTTTATTATTTTGTATAGAATACCCTTTCGTTACAGATCACAGCTCTATGTATAGATAACCCGTCTATATAATATAATATGTACTATTCTATACATATTATTTAGATCGCAGACCCTCCTTAGGTTAGTACCTAACCCCGTACTCGTTACTAGGTACCTACCTAAATCACGAGTTAAATGTTGCTAAAATAATTCTGCCGATGACAAACAGTACCTAACAAAAGAAACACACATAATGAAGTTCTGAAAAGAAATTGTTGATGAGTGAAAAAAGTTGCGAAAGTACCTACCAACAAACTCCAGCCCCTTCTACGTAGATGGTATAATGAACCGTTGTGTAATAATTTACCGTTGAGTAATGATTTACCGTAGTAATAATTTACCCATCAATAATACTTCAACGTTTGTTCAAGTTTCACTACCTACCAACAAACTCCAAAAGAGCCATCATTTTTCAAATGAAATAATATCACAAAACAACCAACTCGACTTCATACTCCGCCAATATAATCAGGTGATCCCTAGCAAAGATTTCATCTCCGCCAAATTTCCTATTGTGGGCGCGTCTCTGGTTACGAGATTTGGTTTGAATTGTATACAATTTCATTCACACTGGAGTCGAAAATGCCTGTCGGTTCAAACTTCGGGGCCTTACTGTGAACGAACGGCTGGACGTACGATGCTCCGGATGGTCTTAAAAAACTCGCAAGTTCAAGAACTATTTAAAACCGTAAAAATATTCGCGTAAAAAAATGGTATAGGCGTTTTGAAAATTTCAACCCCTATTTTGAACCCCTTAGAGATGACTGACAGTAACGTCGAGCTTCGAGGACCAACTAGACCCCGAACGGAACCTATAACCCGAATTTCATCAATTTTGTTTCATGGTAACTACGAAAAGTGGCCCGTACGGCGTACGGCGGACAGACAGAAATATTTTTATTGCAGTTTTGGATTCTACATACCTTGAAACGTAAACCATCAAATTTTGAGGGGGGGTAAGAATTTTTTTTTTCATGCTCGATTCCAATGGTTCATTATTGAAAATAATAAACCAAAACGGTACCGCCTGACGAATTCAGACAACTGTGAGAGGGATACAACAAAGAACAAAGAAAAACAGCACTGTCCTGATGACCATTAAATTAAATTTACTGTTCCAATTAATTTTAACACCTTAGGTCTGGGATCTACTGTTTTTATTTGTTGGAAGAACTACCTACTACCTACTGCATTTCATCGTTGGAAAACCATCAAAAACTCGAAAAGCCTTAGATATTTTCCTTGAATAACTTTTTTAGGGAAATTTTCCCAACTTTTATTAATAGATACCAAAATAGGTCTATACGATACGAATCCCATACCAATGACGAGAAAGACGAAATAAATCAGTCGCGATGAAATCACGGAAAAGAATTTCAAAGAAATCCCTGAGTTATTGAAAGGTTGTCTATTTCCACTAATACACGAGCAATACACTGTTATACCGGTTCCTATGATCAGACAAACATGAGCTTGTTTGTTACTGAAGATGGTTTGATCACCGAAACCGGTAAAACATTGTATTTTTCGTGTATGAAGTAGTGGAAATATACAAACTTTCAATAAATCCATTTTTTCTTTGACGAGAGAGGTTGCCAATGAAGTTTACTTTACTTACGTATACACTGTATTTGTCGGTTGTAAGCTACATCCATCCTTCCAGGAACAAATAATTTGTACTTCAATAAATTTAAGCTTGCCTGTTTATTTGCCTTAGCAGGCTCATAATGTTGTGCTTTTTGGTGAACATCAGCAGTTGGTTTGATCGGTGACCTTGAAACTGTCGTAGTCCAGACCAATAGTTGACAACTAGAAAATATTTTTCAGAAAGTTAGTTCATTGTGGATATTCTCAGGACACTACTCAACCCCACAATAGAAAATACAAGATTTTGGTAACCACTGTTCTGCTTCTGTGAACTAGATTCAGTCTGATGAAGTAAGTAGGTAATTATAGTTGAGGTACGAAAATGATACCTATGTACAAAGTACAAAAACTAGATTTGTTACCTCTTTCTTAATTTTCTCGTCAAAAGATGTATCTCCTTGTTTAGCGGTGAACACCAAAACTGTCTCTGTAATAGGAGATTTGATTAATATATAATACCTAGTTTCTATAAACTTATAAGTATAGGTATGGACATAATAATTATTATAGTAGATATATTTTAGTTCAAGGAAAAAACGAAAATTTGTCAGACATTCGTCGTCATTCATTCATTGTTCGTGAAAAGAAATTTTGAGTTTCTTTTCCGTTATTTATGCGACTCGAAAACGTTTGGTAGGTAAATTTTTTCTGGCTGGAGTTAATTTCAGAAATGTGACCGTGCAAAAATTTCGTAATTTTACCAAACTGTTTCGATGCGAGTGGATATGATAAGGTATTCACAAATTATTGTAGATATTCCGTCTGAACCAACGCGACAGAAAATTGGATTATGTGTAGGTAATAATGGCGGAGTGGATCGTGAAGTGTGTTTACATCGTTTCGCGTAAGGCAATGAACCAAAAATCCGTACATTTATTATCTTTGATAGGTTATGAGCTAGTTAAGAGCGTTCGATAATCAATAACCGTAAAATAACCTATCAAATTGGCACTGAATAACAAGAGTAACAACACTCAGCAACCAAGTTTTTACTCACATCACAACCAACTTACAGAACACATACGTCCATCAGTAAAGTTACCGCTATTTAAAACCATTTCCCATAGATCTGGGCCACAGTATAAATCACCGATTGGTTTTATGACTAACCCATTTTCCTAGGCTTCGTGTGGACATCCAGTGATCTGTCCAAGATTGATCTGCACGAGTACAGTACACCGTAGTTCTTCTGGTCAGTGGCCACTAACATTGTTGCTATACTAAGTGGTGCCGGGGCTGGAATGGGAAGTACAATAAAATGTTTATTATTATAATGACCTGCCTACGAAATTATGGCCTATCTGTGGATTTCGAGTGGTAAACAGACTTGGGCAGACCTGATCTGTCCGCTGTTTGAACCTATCCTTGATTAATTTGAAAAAATGATGTACCTACCTAACTTGAAGAAAATCAATTAATTTTGGAACCTGTATTCGATGACAATGAAGACTTCACGACTCTGGCTCATTTCGACTTTTCCTCCGGTCCACCTTGACTTTAAATTATCGAAAGGCAACGCTTTACTTAAATGAAACTGGAAAGTGTGAGGTTTGGATCCGACTACTATCTCTTTGCTGCTGAGAAAACTCTAACTTCCTCTACAGATCCATAAAGGTGACAAAAGAGAATGAAATAATCATCTATTGCTGACGCTTGTTAAGTTTAAAATGGACCTTACCGTCACTTCGCATGAACTTGATGTTGAAAATGTGGGAGGTAAGGTAATCTTTATCGCTCTGGACTTCTGCGTAGGCGATTGCGGATTCGATTTTACCATCCTTGCTACGGAAATCAAAGAACTAAGTAACTTGATCATCGTATGACTTATGTTGGTAGACTGTGTTAGTATGTTATATTTATTTTAGTCGCCGTTCGTGTCCGACCACTAATATTTGGAAGAAGAAAACATAATCCAGAAAAATCGATCAGATTAATGGAAGTTGATGAAATTAGGAGCCTACCAGGTCCTCAGTAGCCGATAAGTTAAGACGCTGACCTGGGAATTCAAGGTGGTGGGTTCGATTCCCATCTGAGGACAATTCTATTCAAATTTTTCTAGTCCAGTTCCCAATATTTTTCAAAGAAGCATATACTAGGGTTCATACATACTGTCCATCAAGTACGAGCCATGGTAGATATACCATCACGTACTTCTGATTCCTTTCTGTTGATGATTTACTACAGAAACTATTTAGATTGTTTGGAATGTTGCAGTACCTTTTTTGTTCAAAAGTCGACAACAGGACTCCATGTTCTGCACTGTTGTATAACTTTCCGCACTTCCCTTCTTCTTCGAATAAGTAGTTGTTGAGAGATCGGTGCTGGTACAAGTACTTGTAGAAAAGCTGAGGGAATATCGTAAGGCCATTATAGATATTTCGTGCAGTAGTTAGGTGTTCTGTAGTGATATGTACGTCGATCTGACAGCTTAAATGCCAGTTCCAGCGTTCCCGATATTCATTATCGCATCGAGTACTGCTAAGTAATTACCAAGGGACCCCCCCCCCCCAACTAGTTACGAACTAAAATTACTAATTTTCAGTATTATTTAAAAATATATTACACATCCATAATATTAAATACACCTAAATAATATAACAATATAATACTTATATATAATAATTATAGACAATATAATAATTGTATTTCGAATTCGGTAGTATGTAGGTATTCGTTATCGTAACGTCGGAGGTCCGAAATCGTCATTATGCGAGTAATAGCGAAGTGATTTGAATGTCGAGGACAACTCCATCTTATCGAAACTTGTGGTGATTAATACAATACCTAATTAATAGTCTAATAATAAATTAGATGATATTCATTCTAAGGATTTATCTGAATCATAAAAGCATTCAGTAATGATATGGGTACATTCTAATATCAGTGATGTGATATCATAAATGAATTTACCTTACTTAATTTTGATTTGCATGAGAGTTTTGAATTGCAGAACTAGGATCGTGTTGTTTAGGAAAATTACTAGACAGGTTATTTTTAGAGAAATTTGTTTATTTCGCCTATGGCAGATAGCAGACAAATCTTGACATTTTATTTAACCTCCAAATTTCGTTATTTGTGATTGATAAAGTAGTTGCGAACTGATTCGGAACTTACCCCTCCTTCAGGAACGTATCTTGGCAGAGTTTGCCATTTAGGGCAGGTTCCGTTTACCCATTTCGCATCTTTGGTCGATCCCAATGAGGCGACTGCCAGAAGAAGAACGCTAAAAATTGATACCTAATTGAATAATTTAAATATCACCTGGAACTTGTGTGTTTCTAATGTCAATAATGCCTGATTAGTTCAATAATTGTGACTATAGGTGATTAGTATATTAGCAGCTTCATCTGTTTGCATAGGTGTACAATCTACAGTAGGTAGGTATCTACAAAAACGAAAATGTTCTTATTACTATATTACAATAAGTGTTGTGAATGAAGTAGATAAGCAGTGCAACTTACAGTGCGAACATTTTGAGATCGGTTATAGAAAAGAAGTTAAAGATTTCAGTTTCCCGTTTTATAGTCGCGAAATGTAAATCTAATATCCATATAGGATTGAACCCTATTCATTCAAGTCCCATGTTCGACTGTTGATACAGGTGTTTCAAATTTGCTTTGTCCCACCATGTTTGTTCCGTTATATAGCTCATTCAATTTGTCGGTCCTCATGAGAAATTGCGAAGAATCTCCATCATTCTGATCTTACTGAATATTCATTGAGTATCCTGTAATGGAAGGAATTGGAATTGGAAAATTTTTGAAACGATGTAGGAAGGTACCTAAGTGTGAATTCAATTTCATTTTATATCACTTTGGTCAAACGGTTTGAAACGGGAGGGGGAGGTGGTTGAGAGAGGACTCGGAGAAAAACACGCTGCAAATTATTACAAAACGGTTTATTATTTACCTGTAAAGATTCTGCGTAGTTCACTGTTTTCTGTGGTCAGTACCTACCTACCTACCATCGAGCTCCCCCTAGGAAAGTCCTTAATGGAGTACTGGAGGAATTGCAGTTACCCTGGAACTGCATTTTCATAAAAATGCGCGGGATTCAATAATTCATTCAGTAATTATTTGTTTTTATTCATGAAGCATAACGTTTGTTCAAATTAACAGAATTACCTGTCAACATGAGCCAAAAGAGCCGTCATTCTTCAAATGAAATAATATCACGGAACAACCAACTCTATTTCATACATCCATCCGTGATTATAATCAGGTGCTACATAGCAATGATATCTGGGCCGGATTTATACCGTTTCATTCTCGATCATGTTGACGAACCTTTTCGATGCAAAGAATGGCTGGACGTACAATGCTCCGGGTAGTCTAAAAAAAGTCTTTATTTCGAGATCAATTTAAAAACATTTAAAAAACCTACCCTTCTATATTGAACGTTTTCGAGCTACGGTTCTGAAAAATTCAACCTCTATTTTTTACCCCTTAGAGATGACTGATTTTAACGCCGAGCTTCGCGGACCAACTTGACCCCAAATGGGACCTACAAACCAAATTTAATTAATTTTGTTTCATGGTAACTAAGAAAAATGGGAAGTGCGTACGGCGTACGGTGGACAGACAGAAAATTTGTATTCCATTTTCGGATTCTTTGTACCTTGAAGCGGAAACAATAAAATTTTGAGGGGGGGGGGGGGGGGGGTTCATTTTCTGGTTTATTATTTTCAATGATGAACCTTTGGAATCGAGCATGAAAAAAAAATACAATTTTTAACCCCCCCCCCCCCCCCCTCAAAATTTGATGGTTTACGTTTAAAGGTATGTACAATCCGAAAAGGCAATAAAAAAATGTCTCTGCCTGCCGTAAGCCGTACTTAGCACTTTTCTTAGTTACCGTGAACCAAAATGAATGAAATTGGTTTGTCGGTCCCACTTAAGGTCTGGTTGGTCCTCGAAGCTACTGTCAGTCATCTCTAAGGGGTGAGAAATAGGGGTTGACATTTTCAGAACGCCGTAGCTCGAAAACTGTCAATAGAAGGGTATGGTTTTTGGTTTATTAATTTCAATTATGAACCATTGGAATCGAGCATGAAAAAATTGCTAACCCCCCCTCAAAATTTGATGGTTTACGTTTCAAGGTATTTTTAAACGTTTTTAAACTGATCTTGAACTAAAGAATTTGTTGAAACCACCCGGAGGATTGTACGTTTTGATGCTCGATTCCAAAGGTTTTATATTGAAAATAATAAACCAATAGAAGATTCTGTGACCTGAAGCTATGAGTGTAGGCGTCTTCTACACCTGACACAGCAATGGGTAGGTAGGCAGTACCGATCCAGCTTGAGTTTTCAAGTGGTCCACTCGGCCTTTGGTTTTTCGCGCTAAACCGGGTATGTGCCTTTTTGGTGAAATTTCGACCGACCCCATTTCCTGTCATTTTTCGTTTTGCCACATTTGGCAAGAAATCTTTTTCATTTTAAATTAGTTTCCATTTTGACATCCTCAAAGTATGATCTTAGTTTCTTCCTGCATTACGGGTGAAACAAGACAGGACGGTTGGGTACTGTTTTGTCGTGATGAATAATATCCTATTTGATATGTTTGCACTCGTAATATTGGCGCACCTCATCCGTAATTGAACAGCTGACCATGTCGCTCTACCCGGACCCTGGTGAGCTGCGCCATCTTCACTTCTTCCCTCTTAACGTGTATGTCTATGTCCTGGAGTTGTTCGACTCGGCAATTTGTACCTATTTATTTTGGCAAGTATTACCTACCTTTAAATTTATTTCTATGAACTCTCGAGTTACTTGCAGGTGTCACGAACGTAATTCTGATGTTCGTGGCACCGACCCCATTGGCTTGTAGGTACCATCCTCCGCTGCACGAAGCGTGAGCTAAGAACTGGGTGGTAAATAGCACAAAATCAATTTGGGATCTCCCTCGGCTATTCAACTATAATTTTACCATGCACTGTAATTTGTAATTTTCTCAAATAGTGGAACTCCATGAGATCTTCCCAAAACGTTGCTGCTTGAGAGGCCTGCAATGCGCAGAAAACAGAAGAAATTAATAACTTATGACGTCACCGGGTCTTTTTTATATGTAATAAATTTAGAGGGGTCTTTTTTTTCTTTTTTTTGTCCGGTGATGGCGTCAGTCAAACAATGCGTGTTTGGTGTCGTCTATTCTGGATTTAAAAATCCTGATTTTCATTTTTATTTTTTTATCTCATGTACTAACGTCGAGTTAGTTAACGGAACCAATATTTACAATTGATACTTGCGCCAGTAAAATAACTTCCTCACGCGTTGGGTATCGTCGTTTGCTAGACCAGCCGACCTGCATAGTTGAATTACAATACTTAAACATCAGGTACAATTACGATTCGCCGTGAATCATTAAAAAACATATTTGTTATGGTAAAATCTAATGTGTTCTCATCAGAATCACGACATTTTCCTTGTCATTCACTTTTCATGAGATCTGCTGCTCTTATAAACTAATACCTACATGACCTCATCGATTCCCATTTGTCATTTGTGTATGCAGGTAAAGCGGATGGAAATTAGATGGTGGAAAAAGATGCGAATTCTTTTAGAACAGCACTTTGTAACTTATGGATATCGGTGTTATGCAAATGGGTTACCTGCCTACCTCCTAAGCTTCCAGATTTTCAATTTCGAGCTGTTGGTACCATTGGATCATCTGGTCGTGTAGAACCGATTTCTTCATGTGCTATTTATAGTCCTATTTCGATTATTGAATGAACTACTTCGGTATAAACTAAACGACTTTCCCTAAAAAAGTACAACCTGATACGAACTAAATCACTCGCGAAGAAATCGTGGAAATCCATTTTAAAGAAAAACGGAGTTATTGAAAAAATAGTCTATTTCCACTAATACACGAAAAAACGCGAAAAACACTTACACAAGTCTCGGTGATCAAACCATCGTCAGTAACAAACAATAACTGAAGGCACATTGGAGAGAGGTGACCTTATAAGTAGTCAAAAAGTGAAATGTGGTCGATTGGGATTGGCTGCGAAGAAGAATGGTGAAGGGAACAAAGGAAGGGGGGTCGATTCTGATTGGCCCAGGAAGAGAATGCCAAAAAGTGAAAGGAACGAACTAAATCACTCGCGACGAAATCGTGGAAACCCATTTCAAAGAAAAACGGAGTTATTGAAAAATAGTCTATTTCCACTAATACACAAAAAACGCAAAAAACACTGTTATACCGGTTTCGGTTTGCGTTTTTTGTGTATTAGTGGAAATAGACTATTTTTCAATAACTCCGTTTTTCTTTGAAAGGAACATAAGATAAAAGGAGGTGCGGGGGAGGAGCCAAACTGTTACAGAAATGAACGCAATAATGGAGAAAAACTTAAAGGAATTACATCATTCAAAGATTTACCCAACCTATCACTCTTAATAATTTCGAATTTTTCATCTTCATCTTCATTTCTCATCTTATTTCTGCCCAAAAGGGAGCATGTTGGATGTACTTGAAAAATTCGAAATTATTAAGAGTGATAGGTTGGGTAAATCTTTGAATGATGTAATTCCTTCAAGTTTTTCTCCATTATCACGTTCATTTCTGTAACAGTTTGGTTCCTCCCCCGCACCTCCTTTTATCTTATGTTCCTTTCACTTTTTGGCATTCTCTTCCTGGGCCAATCAGAATCGACCCCCCTTCCTTTGTTCCCTTCACCATTCTTCTTCGCAGCCAATCCCAATCGACCACATTTCACTTTTTGGCTACTTATAAGGTCACCTCTCCAATGTGCCTTCAGTTATTGTTTGTTACTGACGATGACCGAAACTTGTGTAACAGTGTTTTTAGCGTTTTGTCGTATATTAGTGGAAATAGATTATTTCTTCAATAACTCCGTTTTTCTTTGGACAACCTGAATTTCACAATTCCCTACACTAAGCTTCACATCACAATAAAACTTAACCCAATAGCCAAATGAGCGACACCAGAAATGGGAGTTAATATACCTTTGCATAAGTAACTGTTTTCTGGAACAGCTGTGGGCTCTGAACTTTACTGCCGCCTAATAAATAATATAATATGTATTATTTGCGTATTTATTTTGTTGATGATGTGATGGTAATGAATGGCGCTTAGACGTATTGGTTTTTCACTTGTTAGCCATATGTAAATATTATGCAATAACCTGATAAGTGACAAATTGGCGGTTGGTTGGATTTTCATAACTGGCTCGCAGCATTTTCTACATTAATCAATGAATTTCTACTACCTGTAAGATATCGTATGTGTCTTTTATCTCGTACGTATACGTTTTTCTTGGTACTGGTCAGTGAAAACCCAGTGAGTACCAACCTACATCTCTACTAATGAATGGTAACCCAGCACAGGAAATCCGCTGTCACAAAACTAGTTATACAATTGATGAATTATTACTACCTATGAATAAGGTGGTACCCAACTATGAGAACTGAGATGAATTCATGTCGATGATCCCATTCTTGTTGAAACTGTTCCATACCGAGATTGGTCAGTTCAAAAATCTCTGTAATTGACATACCACTACTCGTTGACTCTCACGCAATATAATATTACACCAGTCGCAGGTACCGATGGAGTCTTGAGAGATATGTCCGGTCGAGAGAAGATAAATTCTACGGTAGCAAAGAAGAACTAGGGGCAGGTATAAGAACTACGCTTTTCATAGTTTTATATTGTTTGTTTACACCCTAAGTACATGTATCACATATAAGACGAATATTATACAATAAGGAAAATCTGACTACTTTTTGGTAACTTTCATATTATACATGTACAAGCCGTGTTCCCATTATTGTAAATCTTTTCCATTGTTCGTTCTTTCCGTTAAGAAATAATGCTGATATGTTTCCCTTAAGAACTAATATTTTACAGTCGTCTCATTGTAATTCATAAATGAAAACATCGAATATTTACAAGCAGCACTTTATGTACGAAGGGAATATGTAAAGTAATTTTTCATCGTTGCTGTACATCATACCGTTAGATTTCTTCAATACAATAGCCACTAAAGTTGTCAGAAATAAAGTAAGCAATATATACAAGGTGTGTTCAGAAATCGGCCTAAAATTTACGTTTGCTAGCTAGTATACAATTTTAAAATGCAAATGCAGATCTCTTAACATTTTTAGGAGCGCAGTAAAAAGATTTTTATTCCTTTTCCAGTAGCTAACAGCATGCATGTTTTATACGCGCTTTCAAATTTAACTACTAAAAAGAGTAACTGAAAATAAAAATGTAACTAGATGACAATTAGTAATTTTGAACAGAAAAGTAACAAATCCTAATCACAGTCCAAGCAACTTGACAAATATTAGAGTAGGTATAACCAATTTGAACGAATACAAATTTTATGTGCAATATGATTATTTGAACTAAATAAATCAGATGATTACGGAGAATTTACAAATAGGAATTTATTAGACATCATTTCTTCATCGTTTTGACATTGTTGTTTGGCCTAATTCTCATCTACCTATCTTAGATAATACTATAACGATTTCTTGTCTCCGATCATTTTTAAGGATGTAACGTGGCTTACTAGCTAAAAACTAATGGTTTTCAATAAATAATAAATTTGTGCCATATTATTTACAATTGGGTACATGACTAGAAGGAAGTACACGACTTCTACTCGTGAAGCATAGGGCAGCAACGATCTTCGAATGGTGAGCTCATTTAATTAGGTAGGTAGGAGTAGCCGGTTGTTTCGTGTCGTACGTGATGTAAATAATATTTCAGATCAACACGATGTAATTTTCGAGATAACAATGCGTGTGATGTGAAAGGTATGTTGGTATGAATAAGGAATACGATGTCTGAGTTTATAGTTGAAATGAATTTGTGCAACGTTTAAGGTACTGTTTTATTCTGGGCTGGCTAATGTGCTTGATTGGTGCGACACACGGTGACGTCATATAGGTACTCTTCCCGTCGAAGTACGTACGTACTGCAAATAGGTACACGAATGGTAAGGCTCTGTATGAAAACTCTATAAGTATAGCAGCCGGGTGATTTTGTTTTCTCTGTTATGCGTATATAAGGCCCAATGTGATTGGAGAGGAAGAGGTATTCTCGCGAGGAGTAAAACGCGCGTCGTTTTTTATTGAACCAGTTTTACAGAACATTTCATAGGCTGAAGTAACCTACAGGCAGCTCGAAGATGTTAGAAAAGCAAAACAGTGGATTCTGACAGGCTCCTTCGAAAAACAAAAGCTGGAAAACAGCCTAATCGCCTAAAATCTATTTTCACATCAAACCCAGAATTAATATTCGATGTAGGTAACATTGCCTGTTTTATCTAAATCAACGATACAAGGTCATTCACCTATCATACGAAATCAAAATATCCTAATGGCGGACTTTTTGGGGCTTCTTACTCGTACCTGATGTAGCGCTTTGCCTCCTCATTTTTATCTATTCTAACATCTTCGCCTCAGTTCTTTCCTGGATCATCACCAACCAGTATCGATTCTTTCTTGGATATCTGTGTTTTATAACCCCACCTTAACTTCTAAGTGCTTCCTGAAATGCTATTCGGCTAAGCTTTCCTGAATATATCTGTTATTTTAAATAACATGGTTGATTAGTTCTTTCTTGCTGATGCCTGTATCCAAAAACTGATAAATTAATATAGAATATTGGAGCGTACGGGCAATGTATCCTAGGTGGGCATTGTGCATACTGACCGGCATATTCTGTAGAATGTCCAACTTTTTGGGCAATTTATACGCAAGTATTTCACACATCGTTGGGCAATGTGTTCAATTTTGAGTGTGCATCATCTTGAATAGGTTCAACGGAGCTCCAAAGCAATTCAATGGACGTAGATCGGTAAGAGGTAGGAGATATCTTCAATAAAAGTTGTTGTCAATAAAATATTAGAAAATATAAAATATCATCTTCCCTTTGTTATTATTACCTTGTTCCAATAAGTAAGTTCCATTGTTCTTTGTTATATTTTGACTATGTGATCATTTGTCATGAAATACTGTGATATCGCTTCATGAATTTCAACAATAAAAACTACTTCTCAATACACTTTCAGAGATATTCAAAACATTGACCATCAACCTGTGGAAATTCTACAGAATGACCGGGAATTCTACAGAAATATTCATGGGCATTCTGTACAATACCCTGTTGAAGGGTCATTCTGTAAAATCCCCGGTCATTCTGCAGAATGCCCACCTTGGATACGTTGCCCGTAACATATGCACTATCCATGAGTGGTCTGTATGGTTTTCGATCATGCAAAGAAACTGATGGTATCAGGGCACTCAAATTAAAGACATAGGCTTGATCAATTTTCAAAAGCATTTCGATGACGAGGAGAGGGGCAACTCTACGTGGCGACCATTTCTGGATGGTCCTCCAGAGTTTCTGTTTGTGGTGTAGTTTACTGTGCTGGAAGATTACCATTTCCCCTACTACGTGATGTCCTCAGACATCACTCTCTCTGTGGCTTTAGCTGATGAGACTACTGGTCCCACGCGTCAGGTGTAACAAATTACTCCGTACGTGCCCTTATTTTGAAACATCGCGAATGAATGAGCTCGCAATTTTGTAAACTGAGCCGTAAAACGTTCTGATCGTGCCCTACAGCTCCGACCGAGGAGATGACAATGCGTCTCACACAAGTCCTGGCAGCGGCGCTCTTGAGACGACCGGACTTGCTGGCAGCGACTGTGGATGGGGATAGTACAGGGGGTACGGGCTACTCGATTGGCTCGTTGTGACGCTGGAAGGCGGCGCGGAGGTGTTGAGGTGGTGAAGGTTCGTCGTGCCTTCGTGGTACAGGATGGGGACTCGCACAAGACGCTGGGCAGCGTGCGCCATATTGGCCGCTTCCAGCTCTGCCGCCAGTTGCCTTTTCCATTTGTTCCTCCGGTTCTGGAACCAGATTTTCACCTGCAACAAAACAATCAAACGCTCAGTACGGACTCCGAACAGATTGGTATTGTCAATCCTTCAATTCTCTTTAAATTCCAGTTTTAATTGAAATAGCCACAAAAACAAGATATTCGACGTTTTTACCTGTGTTTCAGTAAGATGAAGCGATGCAGCGAGACCAGCACGTTCAGAGCTAGAAAGGTAACGCTTCATGTCGAAGGTGGACTCCAACTGGAAAACTTGACTCCGACTGAACACGGTTCTCGTCTTCTTCTTCCTCTTGTTCCCGCCGTTGTCCTTCTTGTCGTCTTTGTCGTCATCCTCTTCCTGAACCTCCTCGTCCTGCATCTCCTCTTGACTGGGGAATTTGTTCATGAAATCGGATCTCGAGCTGTAGGACATCATTGGAACGGATCCGCCGACCTCATCAGGCCCCGAGGAAACGGGGCTCCCCCGTTGGGTCTCACAATTCCCGTGGGCCCCGCTCGTTCCGGCGCCCACTGAGTGTGGGGTTGACGCTCTGCTCGTCTCATCGTTGGTTGTAGTAGAACCACCTGCAACAGTCAAAGACTTCTCGTTAGATCACCTTACAATGATATATTTTATTGATTACCTATACTAGATGGCATACAAATATATTCATATTTATGTGCACTGATGGATAGTGCTGCCGATTTCACTAACTTTAAAAATGCAGGCGCACATCTTTCCTGTTCACTCAACATACTTTTTTCGTTTCTATTGGGGTTTTCAAGTCATTAAAACACGATAAACATTGAATCTGAGGTCCACGGATCAAAGTAGTTATCAACCTACGGTGGCACAGCGCTAGCTCATTTCCTCATACCGTCATAATTTTGGTCAGCTATTATAGGCATTGTCGTGAGCGGGTGTGTTGTGCTCACGACATGGCAGGAGAGTTTCGACGAGGATGAAGTTGTGAGGTTGGATGAAGGCAAATGCGGAAGGACGTGCTCCGTAGGAATCTTTGGCTAACGCCCAACGGTTTTCACCACAGCAGGCCTTAGTTGGAGGGAAGGTTAGCTCCCCACAGTTTTTACCGCAGCAGGCACTTGAGGTAATGGCTCCCCGCGGTTTTCACCACCACAGGTACTAGATGAGAGGAAGGTGTCCCGCGGTTTTCACCTCACCAGACACCGGGAAGATGGTGGCTAACACCCCACGGTTTTCACCACAGCAGGTGTCAGAGGAGAAGTAGATATCCCGCGGTTTTCACCACAGCGAGTGCAAGAGAAAGTAGGAGAGAGAGGTCGGGAGAAAGGGTAGAGAGAGAGAAGTCGTAAGTCGAAGTAGGTCGGTCGAATGATGAGCTGGGCCAAAAGGTCTGTTTATATAGGCCGTTTCTACCAGTCCCCCTTCCAAAATCGGCCGTTATGACCGTTGAGGAGCGATGGCGGTTGGTGGAAGGCACCCTTCTCCCTTGGTGCTACCCGGCTCGTCGTTCCCTTCGTTTATTTGGTAAAATCTTTCTATATTACATCAGAGTGGTTAGTGAAGAAATTCGAGGGGAACCACAACAGGCATATATGCTTGTTAGTGAAGCATATTTTTTGTAAACTCTTCACATGTCTTGTTCAGGCCATAAGCTATATTACTTGTTCCAGTGTTTCTATTACGAAACAACGTTTTGCAGTCGATTTTATGGTATTAATTTAATGCAGTGATAGGAATCTACCCTTACCTATTATACTGGATACGATCTAACCCATCCCTACGGGTGGCGCACAATTGATATATATTTTTTTGAGGCCGAGCAAAAAACCTACAGAAAAAGCGTTTAATGTGTTCGGCAGCTGATTGAAAGTGCACGTGTTCTCTTGGAAACATCTTATCGCCCCCCTGCACTAACGCCCGTTTCATTTCCTTAGTCAAACAACCGCCTTAGATTGAATAGGTAGTAATGAGCCTTACGATAAATTAATAGCTTAGACCCCTATTTTCAAGGTGCTACAAAAAAATATTTAACGAGGGCTTTCTTCCTATCGCGGTCTGACCTGAACTGAACCTATTCAAACACTGCCTTCTTAACGCTATTCCACGTGGTACCTACGTGAAGAATAAATTATTATAGTCAGAATAATGAACGGGCAGCGATTACACCTCAGATCCATAACCTTCACGTAATCCCGTTTTTAATTCAAAGCAATTGGCAGCTTTTGAAGGTTTGCTTGAGAGTCTGAATTCGAATTGAACTAAATCCACGGCCATCGCACCATCTTGTAATTGCCAAAGATCGATCACAACTTCTGGGCTCATAATTCAAACTAATTGCGTTCGCATCGATTGAACTACTATAATAGCCTTTGAAAATTAGCCGAAGCTCGATAACGTTTGAGAATACGATTCTCCCCGCTATAAAGATGGGAAGTGGCAAGGTGTAAGCTCGAGTTGTGTCGAGGTGGGTTGTGCAAAGGAGATCAGGTGGGAGGGAGAAAGGCAGGACCTATTGATTCACTTCTCTGCTGACTTCAGCCCCCCCCCCCCCCCCCACCAAATACACCATCAAACCCTACCTTAGACCTCGAGGCCACTCCTTCAATCGCTTAGTGAGGGCAAAACAACCGCCTATCGTCGTAGTACATAGTTCTCTTTGCTCTAGTTTCGGTCGACATCATCAACCACTTGAGCTTCTTCTTGCTCACACGCTAATCGGGATTATTGTTTGTTAGTTGACCGGACCTACCAAAGATGGCAATTTCGTGGTATAGGCATCGGGTATAGTTTAGCAACCTGTTGTTACTGTGAACAGGTATCCATGGGGTATCCAAGTTATCACAGAAAACCATTACTGGATCCCTAAACGGACCATACCTGCTACTTTCTCTCGTTTTCACGATTACTAACAGTTTTCACCAACAAGTGTTGTAAAAGCCACGCGTGATTATAATAATATTCTGTTTCCTCACAATGACATCTGGGCTGGAGCTATGTACCTATACTGTATATGATTCTCATGTATGAAGTTTCTCGGTTCAAACTTCAGGGCCTTCACCATTTGAACGAACAGCTGGACGTACTCGTAGAGAAAATTCTATTTTCGGAATGAGTTTGAGAACTTCATAAAAACTACGCAAATTATTGCATAACGGTTTTTTATTTTCCTGTCTATAGATACCTACCCCTTCTGCGTAGATCACTGAATTCCAACTAGCTTAAGACTCTGTTTACTAGAGTCGTTTTTTTTTGCGGTGGGTATCTACCTACCCACACAGACACGACAAAAATGCCACTTGTCGTGGTACCCCTCAAAATTCTAAATTTACCACTCCTATAATAAGGTAAAGATTTAACCAAATAAACGAGAGGAACGACGAGCTGAGCACACCACCGGGAAAGGAGGAGAAGGGTCCCTCCCCTCCATCTAGCTCCCCACCATTTCTCAACGGTCGCAACGGCCATTTACAGCCCGGGGGGGGGGGGGGGGAGACACCTTTATAAACCGCCCGGCTAGCCCAGCTCGTTCGACCTGACTTCTCTCTCTCCCTCTTTTCACTCTCCTATCCTTCCCTGCACTAGCTGTGGTGATAACCATGGCTGACCGGGGGGGGGGGGGGGGGGGTACGGTTATTGTGCAAACTAAATATTTCCCTTTTATAAATGAGCTCAATAAGTTGGATTTGGGTGCGATCGTTATTATCCTTCATAAGAAATATGCGATTGTTAACTAAAGTAAAAGAAAATATACGGTTAGGTATGTGAACTCAGCTCTATAATACATCACATTATTACTTTGTGTGCTCTACACAATCAGTGATGTTTTGGTTTCTAACATCACTTCAAGATTTACAGCACTCTACACCCCTGCATCTACTGTAGTTACTCTACACCTCAATCAACAGTACAGGATCAAGATTTACAGCTCTAAGAGAAATTCAGATGAAATTTTCATTTTTATGGAAATATCATGAAACGGATGAGAGCAGTCTCACAGAGAACTGTGAAAGATTTGCTGGAAAGTAAAAATCTGATGTAAGCCATGATTTAGTCGAGGAAATGAAGTACTTAACAAACCAACCTCCTCTTCCAACTAACACCTGCTGTGGTGATAACCGCGGGGCGTTAGCAAAACCAACCCTACCAATCACCTTACCACTTAACTCTAATTATAAGCTCTCTAACTTTCGGGAATTTCAGTTAAAGAAATATGCATTTTTCCACGCCGTTTCCGCCCCACGTGTCTTTGCGTGCGTGGGTAGGTAGTTATCCACCGCAAACAACGGCCCTGCTAATTCAGGGTCTTAGCTAATAACAGGAATTCAGTGATCTAAGTTGACGGGGGGGGGGGGGGGGGATCTATACAGGAAAATAGCAAACCGTTGCGTAATATTTTGCAGCGTTTTTCAAACTACATTTTTTATAGGATGGGCACCTGAAGAACTTTCGCCCTTCAAAAAGAACCGTAATTAATTTAAGGAGGGCGGACCCAGAGCGGAGGTAGGAAAAGAAATGCAGGTGTTCAGGTTAACAAGGTGGTCACGACTTACTAACACATTAAACGAGGAGGCCTCTTTGTTTCAACGCAAGACGTTAAAACGTATAAATCATGAACGGAAACGGCTGACAGTTATGGATCATCTTGTTCCCGCTCTAGGTGAAAATAATATTCCTTCCCTGAACCTCTCAGTCATAGCGTATATCACACTTATGGACGGGCAGTGGTACACTACGGACTGTCCCTTACAGAACTCCAAATTAATTTGAGCATTCGATATGTTTCCTAGAGCAATATACTTATATTATTCAGTTGAGTATATGTTGAAGAACCTTAGACACCCTCGACATGGTGATTTCCTTATTGTTTTATAAGTATTTTGGATTATGAACGTCCCGAACTATGTGCTGTAATACGGTTGGTAAACCCGTGGATCTCAACGCGATTTACTGGAGCTGCAAGGCAATAAAAGAAAAGCACAACATGCAATCTATAATTTATTTCGTTGTAAAATGTCTGGTGAGCTTCACTATCTAATGATTCATAAGCAAATCAGATTGTGCCTACAGTGTATTAGACCAAATTGAAAACAATAAACCAAAAATTGAAATTTCAGCTCCTTCAGGTAGTTGAGTATGTGCGCGCGTGTGTACGCATTTTTGTGAACCACAATAACTCACGGCCCAATGGTCCAAATGGGCTCAACTTTTGAAGGGTAGTTCGGAGTTAGGTCCCAGTTGATTCCACCTAAATTTTTTCTCATTCAGATCAGTCAGATTGCGCATGCGGAAACGTGAAAACATCGATCCCACAAAACGCATGACCCAATGGTCCAAATTTCGGCTCGGAATTTTGGCTCGAATTTTGAAGGTAGTTCGGACCTAGATCCTCGCTAGTCCCACATGAGTGTTGTTGCATTTGGATCAGTAGTAGACACTACGCGTGAACAAACGTGAAAAACGTCGAACCCTCGTAACTCACGACCCAATGGTCCAAAGTGGCTCATATTTTAAAGGTAGTTCGTGGTCAGGTCCTCGTTGGTCCCATACGAATTTCGTCGCATTCTTATCAATAGAAGCAACTGCGCATGCGCAAAAATTAAAGCCGCTCTACCGCCATATCCCACAACCCAATGGCCCAAATTGGCTCACATTTTGATGGTTCTTTAGGATTACGTCCTAGTCGGTCTCATATGAATTTCGTCACAAAATTTAGTTCATGTTCGATTCGGAAGTCTCATTATTTAAAATAACAAACCAAAAATGCCAGTGAAAAGCCACATGCAGATGAACTACGAAATAATCAGGCACAACAAAGACATGGGCTCACGGCATCATGGAATCAGCTGTTCATTGCTCGCCATTTTGTACAATAACAGACTTTAACAAGATTTGACGTTTAACATACTCCAGACCTTGTTATCTTTAAAATTCCGTATCGTCGAGAAGTGGATTTTTTCGACGGTTTTCTCGAAGTCCAACGCAGAAAAGTAATAAACAGAGGAACGTTGCATTCACAATTTTACCTGTGAATCTATCTGTATTAAATACGATTAACGTTCTCGACCACTCAGTATTAATATTGTTGGTAGGATTCTTGAGGGTTGGTCACTTAATAAAATATCCAATATGCCGACGTTTCGATTTATTTATAAATCATCTTCAGGACTGTAATGATAGGAGCTATTTACTCAGAAAACATTGACTCAAACAATTGTAGGATGGACTTATAAGTAAATGCTAAAAATTACCTTAGTTGATAAGTCTAACACTTATCTAAGATAAGTGCTAACACTTATTAGCCTTTTCCTAAACAGTAAATGTTACAATAGCATCTCCCATCCTGCATTATTACTAGCATTCACGTGTGTAGCATCCGCGTAACTAGATGATAACAAACGTATCACTCTTGTTTATCAACCCTTCTATGACCATAAGCCACACTTGTCAAGCTCACCTGCCAACATCACAGTCACAGTTCTGATAAACTTCTGATGAACATTTCTCCTTGATAAAACTACCTATACTTACTACTTTCAACTATAGCAATATAAACACCTTTTCTGCCTGTGTGTTCCTGCTACTGCCAAGACTTATCAACTAAGGTAATTTTTAGCATTTACTTATAAGTCCATCCTAGGCTTGTTTGAGTCAATGTTTTCTGAGTAAATTGTTCCTACCATTACAGCCCTGAAGAGGATTTATAAATAAATCGAAACATCGGCATAGTGCATATTTTATTAAGTGACCAACCCTCAAGAATCCTACCAACAATATCTATCTGTATTATGCAAAATGTGTAAATAAACAATTTATTATTTAAAAAAGAATATAACACGTTTTGACGTCGAAAACGTCCAGACAATGAATGCCCCTCATATTTCAACAACTTGCGGAACTAACCCTTCGGAGGCTCAGACACTTGTTGAGTGCTTTATGCAATTTTTATTCAACTCGTGTTTCGTGTTTTTGAAAAAACACCTACTCGTACCTACTCAAATTATCGGTTCATTATCCCGCTCTGCTCGTTCCCAGAAACACCTAATAGGCCCAAAAAAAAACCGTCCACACAATACCCACACGCCCTTATGCCCTCATTGAGTAAACGACCCATTGTCAGCCGAAGGCCCGACATACGCCACACTTGACTTGGCAAAGCCATTGAGCGCCAGCAGGACAAGGAAAATACGTCAAGGGAGACGCACCGCAATCCTTTACCCAGCGCCCGACCATCTTTTCACCACTTGTCCTGAAGGAGAGCTCGAGTTCTTCAAAACCTCTTTTACTGCTACCGCTTAAATCCTCTTATGACCAGACACTTTTAGATTTTTTTTTCCTCCTCCTTCGGGAAAGAGAGAAAAAGCGGGCCACTTATTCCGGTTGTAATAAGCGGATTAGATTTCAGGTGTTTTTTAGAATTTCAAGGGAACTAGTCGGACCCTCCGAGTGAGAAGAGAGATTCTTGTGTAGTGAAAGCTCGTGAAGCATTTTGAAAAACGCTGCAAAGTCCTTGTCACATGGGTTTATTACTCTATTCGGCATAACTGCAGAAATGTTGGCTGTTTATTTATTGTTTCTTTCATGCGTAATAATCGAAATAGCTATTTCTGATGGTTTCCAACAATTTTGGACCCTAAAACACATATTAAGTACGCTCCTTTTATTTATTTATTTTTTTTCTCAAATTATCTTTGATCATTGGTAGTGCCATTTAATCGTCTTGATCCACGTGTTGACAATTTTTCCAGTGTTATTGTACAAACTGATGGTTATTTCAGACGATTACCCAGGTTTTTCGCTCATAAAAAATCAATTTTGGGAGCTGAACATTTGGTAGAACATCAATTTTCCACTGTTTGGTCAAAATCGACTTCATATTCGGTCTTCTCGTCCCAAAAAACATGGAAAAATATATCTCAAAAGCTCATGTTACTAACATGTTACTAGAACACAAAAAGTACCTATTTTTACACACATTTTCATTCATAACACACCTGGGTGTATTTCCGATCGGGCTGCAAAGTTTCGGGGCACAACTAGGGCTCAAATAGAGCGTGTGCGCGAAAGAACGACTTTTTTAGACCGAAAATTAAGCCGGTACACGTGATAAGGCGTACGGCGGACGGACATTGCATTTTTGAAATCTGCGCACCTTGAAACGGAAATTAAAAAAATTTTGAGGGGGTGTTATAAAAATTTTTGCTGAGCGAATGCATAGGTGTATTATTCACAGAATAATAAACCAAAACGGTGTAAATTATTACACAACATTTTATTACTTACCTGCATAAATGCCCCTTCTGCGTAGATCACTGTTTTCTGTGGTCAATGCCTACCCTCGTGCTCCCCCCAGGAAAGCCCTAAATCGAGTACTGGAGCCGGCGGGGCAATTACACTTTGATAAATATGCGGTGTAATCAGGAATTCTCCATTAAAATGATATTTGTTGTTATTCACGGAGCATATAATATAACGTTTGTTCAAGTTACCTATCAAAAAAATCCAAAATAACTATCATTCTTCAAACGAAGTAATAATCACGGAATAGCCATCTCAATTTTATTCAGCCATCCGTGATTATAACCGGCTGAACAAACGTGTTGTCAAAAAATGCTCAAGTACGCGATCCATCGAAAAACTTTAAACTTTTACTGAAAGGTTTCTAGCTACGGCGCTCGCAATTTCAACACCTATTTTTCACCCCTTAGAGATGACTGAAAGTAACAACGAGCTTTGCGGACCAACTAGACCCCGAACGGGACCTACAAACCAAATTTAATTAATTTTGGTTCAGGCGAAGTATGGCGTACGGTGGACGGGCAGACATTTTTTAAAATTCCTTTTCGGATTCTGCGTACCTTCAGAAACCACGACATTTTTATTTGTTGGTCGTTAATTTTTTTTTTTTTTCATGCTCCATTACAAAGGTTTATTATTGAAAAAAAATAAACCAATATGCAACACCGACTTGAAATTAACCATCGTAATAAACTAGACAGCAAAAAAACCGGCGCACCTCGTATTTGTGTAGAAATACACATCCAACGTGAATTAGTTAATGTTTTTTGGGTGTGCCAAGTTGAGTTCATATCCCATGAGTGAACAGAAGGGCGCAGATAAAAAAAATAAATTTTATTTACTTCAGCCTGAATATTGTGAAAAATTAATTTGATTCTTCTTGTTAAAAAAAATGGTGTAAATTATCGATACATTTTTTTTAGTATTCTGTGTTGCTTCCCCTTGCTCGGATCACCGCCTGCATTCTTCTTGGCATGCTGTTGATTAAATTGGAAATCTTTTCCTGACCGACTTGGTCCCATTCTGCTACCACCGCGGTTCTGATGCCTTGGAGGTCCAAAGGAGGGTTTGGACGCCTTCGGATGCACCTCCCTAGCTCGTCCCATAGATGTTCAATAGGATTGAGGTCGGGGCTGCGGGCTGGCCACTGTAGGGTGCGAATACCAACCTCTTCGAGGTAGTCAGTAACCACATGTGCAACATGGGTCCGCGCGTTATCTTGCATAAAAATGAAATTTTCACCAATGAATGGGGCGAATGGGACTACATACTCTTCCAGAATATCAGAAATGTACCTTAGTGCAGTTAGGTTCCCTCTTGGAAAAACATGGAGGTCGGTTTTTGCTTCTGAAGTGATGCCATCCCAAACCATTACAGACCCACCCCCATAAGGCACCCTTTCAGAAATATTGCACTGTGCAAAACGCTGTCCCGGCCTTCTCCACACTCTTACACAGCGATCTGAAGAGAACAATGAGAACCTGGAATCATCTGAAAACATTACTTTTCCCCAATCGCCTTCTGACCAAGCTGCGTGTTTCCGAGCAAATCTAAGACGAGCTGTACAATGTGCTGTGGTGAGTTGTATCGCAGTAGCTGGGGCCCTCGACCGAAGGTTAACTTCAGCAAGCCGCCTACGCACTATATCCACACTAACATCAACATTTCGGGCAATTCGAAGTCGCTGAGTGGTTTCTACAGCCGTCTGAAAGTGATTTCGCAGAACCTGCATCGTAATAAATCGGTCGTCTGTGGGCACTGTCGCTCTCAGTCGGCCTGATCCTGGTCTCCTGTTGAAGCTACCAGTCTCCCTGTACCTTTGAACAGCCCTACGAACGGTAGTTTCCGGTAGCCCTAACGTTCTAGCCACATAACGTTGACTTCTCCCATCTTCTACCAACCCGACTATCTGGGCGACTGTTTCGGTGGTTAAAACCATTCCTCAGAACCGAACAAGCACAGAACAATCGAAAAACACAAGCTGAAAGAAAAAAAAACGCAAATGTGACCCTAGCGTGAACGACACCTGAACAAACGACTAGGGATAAACTGAGGGAAGAAGAGCAAATGCAAGCTAAGAGACAAACTGGGGCAAAGGTCCGCATATTCTAATGGACCTTGAGGTAATCATACTGTGTTATTGTTATGAAAGACTGAACTAACCATATCGAAACAATAAATTCGTTCAAAACAAACGTTGGACGTGTATTTCTACACAAATACGAGGTGCGCCGGTTTTTTTGCTGTCTAGTTTAGTACAATCCATCGTAATGTTCTTATTACATAGGTGTACGATGCAACAGGCAGCTGAACTTTCTTCCTGTACAATTTTAAACGTCAAAGGCAGCTCTAGCTCTGCTATCATTAGCAACAGAGGAGTTTTTTGCTCCGGTCGAAGTGATAATCCAAATTTCAAATTTCCTTCACTGCAGGCACCGTGCACATGCCTGCGCTTTCAGAGTGAAGTCACCAACTGGCCTCCGCAACACGAAACCATGGTTCTCTGCAGAGAATGAAATTCCTAAAGTTCCTTTGTCACTGTATATGCCTACCGAACAAAGAAAATACACTAAACACTGGAACAGAAGTAGAAGTTGATAACTGGTTTATCTTTATCACTAGCTCTTACTTCCATTTCCCTACTATAGGAATGGAAAAGTATGGTCGCGAGTACTTAGGCGATCTCCTCATGAGTAGGGATAGGATTATTATGTATTCACACAATAATTTTTTCTAGGCTGTAACTTTCGTCTGCGCATGCGCAAACGTGAAACAGTTATACGCCCATAACTACCCTAAACATCATTGAAATGAGTTCAAACTTGGAGGGTCGATCAGGAATAATACTTGAATAGTTCCATATGAATTTCATTGGAATCGTGCGGTAAATTTCGTCTGCGCATGCGTGAACATCAGATGTTGACCGTTTTCTTTTAACGCTTCTAACTACGCGAAAAATAGTCGTAGAGAGCTGACGTTTTGAGGGTAAACATGGGTTGGATCGCAGATGGTCCCGTATCAAAACGAACCTACCCAACTATTCTATACGTTCATGTGGTTCAAGTGTTGTTATACAAGTTTATCGTGATTTCAGACAATTAACCAGGTTTTTGTATAACGAAAAAAGAATTTTTGGAGCTGAACCCTCTTTACAACAAATAAACTTCATACCCATTCTTCTCGCCCCTAGAAAAAACGGAAAACGATGCATCACAAGCTCGTCACTACTCGAATTGGCAGACTTTCTTTTTCTATTTTAACTGTTTTGGTTTATTATTCTGTGAATAATACACCTATGTATTCGCTCAGCAAACATTTTTTATAACACCCCTTCAAAATTTGTTCTTTTACGTTTCAAGGTGTGTAGATTCCAAAAATGCAATGTCCGTCTGCCGTCACCCGTATGCCATATTCTACTTCATTTTCGGTCTAAAAACTTCTTTCTTTCGCACACAGGCTCCTTTTGGGCCTTAGTTGTGTCCCGAAACTTTGCAGCCCGATCGTAATATACCCAGGGATGTTATGAGTGAAAAAATAGGGTTTTTTGGTGTTATAGTGACAAGAGCTTGTGAGGTATCGCTTTCCATGTTTTCTAGGATAAGGAGACCGAATAATATATGGAACGAAGAATTGAGGTTCCAATGAAGTTTTTGGCCTTAAATTTACGTAAAAACTGGTCTAAAATCGTCGTTCTTGGGTACAAATTTTTGAATACATCTGAGTCCTAGTTGAGCACCGAAGCTCGGCAGCCCGATCGGAATACACCCAGGGGTGTTATGGGGGGGGGGGGGGGGAATGGGTTCAAAAATAGGGGTTTTCGAGGTTTTTTTTTAGGTTTTAGTGAACACGAGCTTGTGATGTATCGTTTTCCACGTTTTCTAGGGGCGAGAAGAATGGGTATGAAGTTTATTTGTTGTAACGAAGGTTCAGCTCCAAAAATTCATTTTTTATTATACAAAAACCTGGTAAATTGTCTGAAATCACGATAATCTTGTATAACAACACTAGAAGTAGTGTTGTTACAGATGAATCAAGACATTCAACTGTAAAGATAATTTGTAAACAGAATTAGGAGCCTAGTTCGCGTTTAAGGGAGCCAACATTGGTGGAAACCATAAAAACAAAAAAATAAACCCTGCAAATCCCTGCACAACGGTTTATTATTTTGTACAGAATCCCTTCTGTTACAGATCACAGCTCTCTGTATAGATAACCCGTCTATATAATATAATATGTACTACTCTATAGATATTATGTACATCGCAGACCCTCCGTAAGTTAGTACCTAACCCCGTACTCGCTACTAGCTACCTACCTAAGTACTACCTACCTAAGTCACGAGTTAAATGTTGCTAAAAAAATACAACAAGACAGATGACAAACAGTAACTAAAACGGCAAAAAGAAACGCAAATAATGAAGTTCTGAAGGAAAATTGTTGATGTGGAGTGAAATAGATGCCCCTTCTGCGTAGATCACTGTTTTCTGTGGTAAATACCTACCTTCGTGGTCAAGTATAATGCACCGTTGTGTAATAACTTGCCCATCAATTACAGATACTTCAACGGTTGTTCAAGTTGCAAAAGTACCGATCAACAAAATCCAGCCCCTTCTTGGTTGATGAACCGTTGTGTAATAATTTACCGTTGTGTAATAATTTACCTTTGTGAAATAATTTACCGTTATGTAATAATTTACCGTTGTGTAATAATTTACTGTTGTGTAATAATTTGCCGTTGTGTAATAATTTATCATTGTTTAATAATTTACCCATCAACAATACTTCAACGTTTGTTCAAGTTGCAAAAGTACCGATCAACAAAATCCAGCAGCCCCTTCTTTGTAGATGAACCGTTGTGTTATAATTTACCGTTGTGTAATAATTTGCCGTTGTGTAATAATTTACCATTGTGTAATAAATGTACCCATCAATAATACTTCAACGTTTGTTCAAGTTTCAGAAGTACCTACCGACAAAATCCAGTAGTCCATCACTTGTCAAATGAAATAATATCGCAGAACAACCAACTCGACTTCATACAGCCATCCTTGATTATAATCAGGTGCTCCCTAGTGATGATTATCTGAGCCGGATTTATACCGTTTGATTCACGATCGTGTTGACGGAGCTCTTTGGTGCACACGAACGGCTGGACGTACAATGCTCCGGGTGGTCTCAAACAATTGTTTAGCTCAAGAAAAATTTAATAACGTAAAAAAAAAAAAACAATACCCTTCTATCGAAAGTTTTCGAGCTACGGCGTTCTGAAAATTTCAACCCCTATTTTGAATTCCTTAGAGATGACCGACAGTAACGTCGAGCTTCGAGGACTAACTAGACCCCGAACGGAACCTATAACCCGAATTTCGTCAATTTTGTTTCATGGTAACTAAGAAAAGTGGCCAGTACGGCGTACGGCGGACAGACAGCAATTTTTTATTTCAGTTTTGGATTCTACATACCTTGAAACGTAAACCATCAAATTGGTGGGGGGTTAGATTTTTTTTTTTTTTTTCATGCTCGATTCCAATGGTTAATTTTTGAAAATAATAAACCAATAGGTAGCTGTTTCAATTATTGTACATGAAAGAAACATTAAATGAACAGCCAACATTTCTGTAGGTATTTCTAATAGAATAATAAACCCATGTGACATTGACTTAGCAGCTTTTTTGGAAAGACCTACAATTTTAAAGAATAAAAAAATGGACGTCCATTCCTCATTAAATAGATGAATTGAAATTGTAAATGAATTGTAAATGTAAGTAATCGCGCATATTGAATAGACAACAACGTGATTGCTTAATTTGAGTGGAGGGGGGTGTTTGTGCGTCCTGTCTAACACTTTAATGACATAATAGACCCAATATGTCTCCATTCCTCTCGAATCGGCTCCTCTATTATCAGTCTCTTGCTTTAACCCCCTCGCCATTATCCACCGGCATCAACCCCCTTAGGAAGCCTCCGTTGCCATAGCGACTTCACCCTCCGGTTTCAAAGTGGCGTCGGAGGTGATGTGTAAAGTAAAGGAACAGGCCCCTGCCTGCCTCGAACGAGGAGCTGTGCACTTTCCTTTCTCTTTCCCATCTACCGACTCAGCTCTCCCATTCTCCCAACGTTATTGTTCCCGAGTTTAGCCACATTTGTACGCCGGGCACATAATGGCATTGTTCCTCCTTCCCCTCTCAGTTTAAAGTTTCCTCGGATATTGATTACCTACCCGTTTCCCACAGTAACAACCCTAATTGTTTGGATGACGCTCTCAATGGGGAATCTACGTGAATGGTATGAGAATGCCAACTTTTTCCATTGTCGCGCTCATTTCAGATGAAATTTCAGAATAAAATGCTAATTTTCAGAATAATATGCAGTTTAATTCACAATCAAAATGAACCTGAAACAAACCGTTTTAGGGCAATTCACTGGAATTATTTGAATAAATTCAGAGTTTGAGAGCGCCAATCCTCGAGTACCAAATATCCGTAGCCGACAGTAAAACTGGTGCAAATCCCTACACAACGGTTTATTATTTTGTACAGAACACCCTTCTGTTACAGATCACAGCTCTCTGTATATATATATATATATATAAAACCCTTCTGTATAATATATGTACTATTCTATACATATTAGATCACAGACCCTCCGTAGGTTGGTACCTAACCACGTACTCGCTACTAGGTTCCTACCTAAATCACGAGTTAAATTTGCTAAAATAATTCTGTCGATGACAAACAGTAGCTAAAATGTCAAGAATAACCAAAAAGAATGAAGATCTGAAGGGAAACTGTTGATGTGGAGTGAAAAAATATTCAGTCACGGCTGGGTTTCGATCTCCGGAACTCTGGCGTATCAGTCCGTCAGGTAGACCACTGTGCTATGGATCCCAGCTAGCCGTGAGACCACTGTTTACGGCCAATTGTATAGCAAATTTTATGGCAACATCGTAGAATGCCCCGGATGGTCTCAAAAATTCGGAAAAAATCAATAGATTTTTCGAGAAAACCCACATCTGATACAACAATTTTCCGAGTTGGGGATACTCTGGACATTTCAACCACCACTTTTCACCCCTTTAGAGTTGAGTGACAGTAACGCCGAGCTTCGAGCCCAAACTGGACCCATATACCAAATTTCGTGAATTTTGGTTCATGCCACTTGCCGCGTCTTCAGTGCCAAGTCATTCGTCTTGGACAAAAGTCCTGGCTAAGGAAAAAGCCGCGGACGGCGTACGGCAGACGGACGGAAATTTGTTTATTCGATGTTCGTATTCTAAGTCCCTTGAAACGTAAACCATCCAATTTTGAGGGGGGTTAAACATTTTTTTAAATGGTCGATTCCGAAGGTTCATTATTGAAAATAATGAACCAAAATGTGAAGGATTCCGTTGGAATACCCGTAGATTACAAACTAAAAATCCGTAAGGAAATCCGTGGAATTCCGTTGAAAAAAAGGACTGATTCCTGCGCTGACAGATTCCAACAGTATGCAAACTCTAATTAGATACTAAATATACGTGTACAAACTATTTGAATGTTCAATTCATGCAATGAAAAAATATGAAATGCTGGCATGGAACATGTAAAAAAAGTTTAAATAATATATAATCACTTTATTTTTTTTAGTTGCAATACACAGCTTTATTTTGGGGAATGCAGAGCTTTTATCACAGCTTCATAAATCAATCGATCACAGTCAGTGTTAGGTACTAAGCTAGGTATAGATATTTATCTACAATTTAGTTCTGTTTCAAGCCACTTTCCTGCGCCATGATAAATTGGCTCCTAGGCAGAATAAAGTTACTTACGTAAATTATATAATTAATATGAAACCGAATTTCGGATTTTTAGAACAAGAATTAGTGGAATGGAAATTGGAAGTTTGGAAGAAGAAAATAAAAGGTACATTTTTGTAACTTAAAGAAAGGTTATGCTTCATTAATAACAACAAATAATTCATGAATGATTGAATTATTGAATCCCGCGCATTTTTATGAAACGGTAATTCCCGGGTCGGCTCCAGTAGCCGATTTAGGGCTTTCCTGGGAGGGGCTCGAGGGTATTGATCACCGAAAACAGCGATCTACGCAGAAGGGGCATCTATACAGGTAAATAGTAAACCGTTGTGTAATAATTTGCACCTATTTTCAGTTTATTGTTTTCAGTAATGAACCTTTGGAAACGATTATGAAAAAATAAAAAATAAAAATTTGACACCCCCTCAAAATTTGATGGTTTACGTTTCAAGGTATGTAGAATCCGAAAATGCAATAAAAAATTGTCTGTCCGTCCGCCTTACGCCATACATCGCACTTTTCTTAGTTACCATGAACCAAAATTAATGAAATTTGATTTGTAGGTCCCCGAAGTTGGTCCTCGAAGCTCGACGTTACTGTCAGTCATCTCTAAGGGGTTTAAAATATGGGTTGAAATTTTCAGAACGCCGTAGCTCGAAAACTTTCAATGGAAGGGTATGGTTTTTTAAAAATGTTTTTAAATTTAACTTGAACTAAAGAATTCTTTGAGACCACCCGGACGATTGCACCGAAAAGCTTCGTGAATGAAACGGTATACATCCAGCCCAGATATCACTGCTAGGGAGCACATGATCAAGGATGGCTGTATGAAGTCGAGTTGGTGGTTCTGTGACATTATTTCATTTGAAAAATGATGGCTCTTTTGGATTTTGTCGGTAGGTACTTTTGCAACTTGAACAAACGTTGAAGTATTCTTGGATAAATTATTACACAACGGTAAATTATTACACAAAGATAAATCATTACACAAAGGTAAATTATTACACAACGGTTTATTATTTGCCTTATTCTTCGTGAATAACTACAAAATAATTAATTATTGAATTATTGAATCCCGCGCATTTTTATGAAACGATAATTCCGGAGCCGGCTCTAGTAGTCGATTTAGGGCTTCCCCGAGGGGAGCTCGGGGGTTTTGATCACAGAAAACAGTCATCTACGCAGAAGGATCTATACAGGTTGTGTAATAATTCGCAGCGTTTTTTCGAAATGGGTTCCCACTATTTCATCGTGAGAGATTTATTTCGTATTATTTCACTGCTGTTACAGGTAGCAGCCTCCCTAAGATGACATCTGAGTCGCAGGGAGTTGTAACGGCACCTACCGACTCGTTTGCACTGTGTTTACTCAGGGTGGTCTTTATGTGCCTACTCAAGAACATTCACTCATTTCAACGCTGCAATTATTACGGTAATCCTCGTGTTTCCTGAGTGGAAAAGTAAGGTTAGCCACGCGACGTCTTGCTGTGTTCCGTAGGTGTCGCTTGACGGTGATTACGTTCCACCGAGCAAGAACTTCGTGTCCGAAGGTGCGGGAAGGCCACGGATTCGTTTGATTCATTGAAGCCGATTGTTATCTGCAGCGAGACGGACGCCCTTGTTGCCGGAAGGAAATGCGTGAGACGATAAGCAAATGAACTTGAGAACAAGAAGACTTGACAACGAGAAGAGTCGTTAATATCATCAAGCAGGTAACTGCTACTCGTTAGCGGAACAGCCCTTCATATTAAACATTGCAGATATAAACCCATATATTCTTAAGTGAAGCCAATTTTGTCGCGAGGTGGTGATTCTTACTACAGTGCAAATCGCTTATAGTTATCGAACTGGGATTGACTTGTGACTGAGTGTAACAGTGGGGGTGGACCCTCGAGAGTCCCCCTCCTAGACCAGCGAGATTATCACCGGTTAAGAAGGGATATCGATTAGGCTTCCCCAAACCGATCCTGTCTCCACCGGAAGAAAAAATGTATCGAGAACAGCCCACACTGCTACACTCCTCCCCCACATGACATACTTCTGGGTAGCAGAATTATGAGAGGGAAAAGGGGGAATGAAATGTAGTATGAAGTTCTGGTTCAGGAAACGACATCTGAACAACTTCAAGGTGACTAACCTCCATCGTAATGGTACTACCTCAATAATATTTTACTGGTGGAGAACAAAGCTCCTACATACGAGTATTGGCGGATAATGTTGTCAGAGGTTGTTGTCTAGTGAATTGTGCTCATCTGGGCAACCTCTAGGTGATCAACATCCATCGTTTTGGGATGGAACAACTATTGGGACTTGTCAATTGGGACATGGCATCAATCGCCTCAGCTCAATGAGCTCAGTATATTTTAATTATACTGACACTCTAAAGGGCGGAAAGGGGGTGGGGAAGCCAACAGATGTATGTATTTATCAAAGGGACAGGTTGTGTTAGTAAAGGAATCCTTCTGGGAAACCTTTGGGATTATCCTTCTGGTAAGCCAACAAAAAGGATGGAGTATGGTGACGTGCTCAGCGCATACCTACTACCGAACCACGCTCTGCTACCATGTGACAGAGTGTGACAGTGGGGGTGGACCCTCGAGAGTCCCCCTCCTAGCCAAGCGAGATTATCACCGGTTAAGTAGGGATATCGATTTGGCTTCCCCAAACCGATCCCGTCTCCACCCGAAGACAAAATGTATCGAGAATAACCCACACTGTTACAGACTGGAAACAATCACTATACGCGACCAATCTCTATAAGCGGCTTCTACTGTATAATACTTTGTGGTGATTTTAGCCATTTTTACCGACATTGGTGAATGTGACACCCCAGAACTGACCTAATTTTGATTAATTTTTTGTGTGGAAATCTTCATTAAAACCTATAGGTAGTTAGCTATCTTCCGTTTCGGATCATCGTTCAATAGTATACCATTTTTAGTATATTTTGGTATATAATAGGTATACCATTTTTAGTATATTTTAGTATTTACTTATATTTTGGTGAATATATACCATTTTTAGGGGATATCAGCCATTTTTACCTATTTTGCCAACTTTTAACAACCAGAAACTCTAAAACTAAACACTAAAACCGAACTTTTGATCACTATAACAGGCCAATTCACTGTGTGTTTACATACAGCCGATCGGGGCCTGACTGTTTCTATCCTTATATCCGACTTATTCCTTTAAACGCCTTTCTACTAAGCGACGTCTACGTAAAAAATAAGTTCCATTCGCGCACCATGGCTATTAGAGTGAATTTTAGTGCCCCGAGGAACTCCAAATTTCAAGAATTCGGAAGGACTCACGGTCTCTCTGAATTGAACCCTCTGTGAACGTCCAAACAAATAACTCTTCAATCATTCAAGGGCCAACGACTCAAAACCATATTCAGTCATTCTATTCACCAATTTTTCGTGAGATATAGTATCAAATGCCTTGGCTAAATCTAAGTAACGACAAGCACTTTTTGACCAGTGTCTAACCCTTGAGTTATATTATTGGAAATGAGGCCTGCTATTGCGTCCTGCGTACCTACCCTTTCCCTCGACAAAACCGAATTATGTTGTTAATTGTGAGGTGGTGCATGATTTGAGCCTTAACACACCTTTCTAAAATCTTGACTATTTTGCTAAGCAGTGCCCTCTCCCTCTCTTGAGACAATCGGGCACACATCCTGTGGTGAAGCTGAGGTTAACCAAATAAGCGAGGGGTGAAGTTACGTTACATTTTGGTCTAAAATCGTTGTTCTCCCGCACAATCTCCATTTGGGTCCTATAGTTGAGCTCCGAAGCTCGGCAGCCACACCGGAATACACCCAGGGGTGTTATGGGCGAAAAATGGGTTTGCAAATAGGGGTTTTCGAGGTTTTGCTTGAGGTTTCGTGAGGTATCGTTTTCCATACTTTCTAGGGAGAGAAGACCGAATATCAAGTTGATTTTGACCGAAGAGCGAAAAATTGAGGTTTGTAACGAAGGCTAAGCTCCCAAAATTCATTTTTATGAGTCAAGACCTGGGAAATCGTCTGAAATCACCATAAATTTGTAGAATAACACTAGAAAACGTGTCAACAGATGAATCAAGGTCGATCAGGATAATTTGTAAAAAAAAAGGAGCTTACTCCGTGTTTTTGTGGGGCCGAAATTGGTAGAAAACATCAAAAAAAGTCTGCCAATTCGAGTAGACAGCACAGCTAATCCTCACTTGAATCTCATGAACGTATAGAACAGTTGGGTAGGTTCATTCAGTGGACAGGTGGAGTCTCCATGCACGGTTTTGGTAGGGGACCATCTACGGTCCAACCCTCAAAATTTCAGCTCTCTACGACTATTTTTCGCGTAGTTAGAAGCGTTACAAGAACACGGTCAACATTTCAGTTTCGCGCATGCGCAGACAATTATCAAAGTGTTATTCCTGATCGACCCTCCAAATCTGAACTCATTTGAACAATATTTCAAGTAGTTACGGGCGTTTCATGTATTTCATGTTTGCGCATGCGCACATGTGACGATTCCCATGATTTTGGAATGGAACCATCTGCAATCAGACCCGCGTGTACCCTCAAAATTTCAACTCTCTACGACCATTTTTCGCGTAGTTGGAAGCGTTACAAGGGAACGGGAATTTCATGTACGAGCATGCGCAGACGAAAGTTACATTACGATTCCAATGAAATTAATTTTGAACTATCAAAGTATTATTCCTGATCGACCGTCCAAGTTTGAACTCATTTCAACTATATTTAGGGTTGTTATGGGCGTTTCAAGTATTTCACGTTTGCGCATGCGCAGACGAAAGTTACTGTATTTTTTCGATGATTTTGGTATGGGAACATGTGTGACCCAACCCACACCTACCCTCCAAATTTCAGCCTATTTCGACTACTATTTCGGGCGTTACAAGGAATTACCACAGACAGACGGACACGGAACCTAAAACGTTCCTCGATGTCTGAAACGCAAAATGGTTTTGGAAATTTTCATTTTGGAGGACATAAATTTTTTTACTCAATCACGAATCCAAGGCTTCCCTACCCTCGGTAGTGAGGAAGCAAAAGCTATTTCAATTATTTCACGTTAAAGAAACAATAAATGAACTGCCAACATTTCTAACTTAAATCACTCGCGGCGGAATAGTGGAAATCCATAGCAAAAAACTACAGGATAAAAATAAAATAGTCTATTTCCACGTACAATAGCAAAAACTGTAGACCGGTTTCGGTTGTTACACCATCGTCAGTACACTATAGAATACAAACACGTGTAACCCAACGATACAGACTGATCACAAATCTAGATTGATGAATAGACAGTTTATTTCCTTCTAGTCCTTCGATACTTACATAGCACGTAAAGGGCTGTGCACTATTGATATAACAAATGTGTACCTAGTGTACTGACGATGGTGTAACAACCGAAACCGGTCTACAGTTTTTGCAATTGTACGTGGAAATAGACTTTTTTATTTTTATCCTGTAGTTTTTTGCAAACATTTCTGTAGGTATGTCCAGTGGAATAATAAACCAACGTGACAAGGACTTTGTAGCGTTTTTGGAATCTACGCACCTTGAAACGTAAAAGAATAAATTTGAGGGGGTGTCCCGAAAATTTTTTGCTGAGCGAATACCTACGAAGTCGTATTATTCACGGAATAATAAGCGAAAAAAATGGAGGCAGAAAAAATGATGGAGTTGTTGATAAAATAAAAATGTGGAAGCCTGTCAGCCGGAAAACACGTTGTTTGCTGGGGTGGCAGCCTGAACGAGGGCTGGCGACGGAAGAAAAGCTAATTTTCAGGTTGACAGACTCCCATAATAAACATCGAGGGGGGCCATGGTAGTGGTGGGGGGGGGCAATAGAGAGGGGGGCTATAGTGGGGGGGGGGCAATGGGGGTTTCCTTGTAGCTGTGGAGCAGATGTAAGCGATACAAGGGGCCTTATTGGAGGTGGTGTGGAGGGGGAGGGGGGGGTAGTTGGATTGTCGAGGGACGGTTTTTGTTGGGTGTGGAAGGGGGCGAATGTGGTCCCGCCCTTCAGCTCCTCCCTTCCACACGAACCTCTGACTCCGCCTTTCCTTCCCTCCCTGTAAATCACATTTGACACTTTCTCAACGGTTTTCCTTACCGATAAGTTTTTAAAAAACGCAGGAAAATTATTACACAAAGGTTTATTATTTACCCGTACGTAGATCACTGTTTCCTGTGGTCAATACCCCCGAGCTCCACCCAGGAAAGCTCTAATAAGTCGAGTACTGGAGCCGGCCCCGGAATTAAAGTTTCCTACAAATGCGCGGGATTCAGTAATTCAATCCTCCCCCTAGCACGAGGTTATCCTCAGATGGGAAGTATGTATATATTTCTCTTCCTTGTCTATGTATCCAATAAATGATTGAATTAAAAAACCAGTCATGCAGCATGACTTAATGAGCGAATTTTCAAAGAAATATTCGAATTAATGGCTATGGTTTTGTTTTGCTTCGAACTCTCGTCTTCAATTAATACTTCTCACATTTTTCAATCTGACCACTCTAAGGGGGTGGGGGGGGGGGGTAAGAGTTTAAAGATTATCCTAGTTTTGGGTAATTTTTGCGCACTTTAAATGCTCTAATTTAAGAACGGATTTAGATATCTAAAATCCGATTTCACCATCGTGTTCAGCGTGCAAAAACCTTTAAAATGAGGGGTCACTTGTTAGAAAATAACATTTTGGGGATTTTTGGGTAATTTTTGCGCACTTTAAATGCTCTAATTTGAGAACGGATCAAGATATCTAAAATCCGATTCCACCATCGTGTTCAGCGTGCAAAAACCTTTAAAATGAGGGGTCACTTGTTGGAAAATAACATTTTGGGGATTTTTGGGTAATTTTTGCGCACTTTAAATGCGCCAAAACCCTCCTTAGAGTAGGCCAATTTCGCCCATCTTCGAACTTAGCCTTTCGATTGTCAAGATAGATTTTTTGTGCAAATTTGAGCTGTTTATCTCAATTCTATCGAGAGTTATCGTCTGGAGTTATATATACATATAAAAAAGTGTTAAATTTCAGGAATCGTTTTAGAATGGTCTGAAACGGATTTCTATGAAGAAAATTTCCAAAAATTTATATTATTTAAATTTTGAAGCCATTGCAATAGCTTCATTTTCTTTGAAAATTCGCTAAAAAAACTCGGCGCTCCGCGCCTCGCCAGGGGGCGAGCCCCCTGGACCCCCTGTTACCTCTATTTACATACTTCGGACGAAATTATAGAAACACAGAATGTGTTTTAGCTCACCCTTTTCACATAAACCGCAACTCAGGTGATCCGAGGCCTGGGCAGCGTCAAGTTAAAGTCCCAAGGTGCCCATACCAAATTACCTCGCTGTATTATATAAGCTTTAGCCACGCTTATACACATCGAAACAACCAAGTGACAACCAAACAAGCGTCATTGTTTACTATCGATTTATAACATCCATTTATATAGTTATATTATGAAACTAGGAAATAAATACCAAGAACAAATACGAAATACATGCGTGATAAATCAAGAGCTTTCCAACGAATGGAAATCGATTTTTGTCCGATGAAAATGAAAGAAGTTTCATTTCCCTAGCAACTACTCGGTTGTAGGTACGTGAAAATCATAAGAAAATTTCGCGCTACTTTTATCTCAACTATCATAAGAAAATTTCGCGCTACTTTTATCTCACTATTTGGTCAAACAAGCGTCATTGTGTACTATCGATTTATAACATCCATTTATATAGTTATATTGTGCAACTAGGAAATAAATACCAAGAACAAATACGAAATACATGCGTGATAAATCAAGAGCTTTCCAACGAATGGAAAACGATTTTTGTCCGATGAAAATGAAAGAAGTTTCATTTCCCTAGCAACTACTCGGTTGTACGTGGAAATCATAAGAAAATTTCGCGCTACTTTCATCTCACTATTTGGTCTCACTATTTGGTGTCACTATTTGGTCTCACTTTTTACTGTCGTTTTTCGGCGGGGGGTCCCATCGCTAAAACACATTCTGTGTTAAAAATCATTAATTATTTTGTAGTTATTCATGAATCATAAGGCAAATAATAAACCGTTGTGTAATAATTTACCTGTATAGGTGCCCCGTCTACGTAGATAGTATAATGAACCGTTGTGCAATAATTTACCTTTGGATAATAATCTACCGTTGTGTAATACTTTTCCCATCAATAATACTTCAACGGTTGTTCAAGTTGCAAAAGTACCTACCAACAAACTCCAGCCCCTTCTACGTAGGTGGTATAATGAACCGTTGTGTATTAATTTGCCGTTGTGTAATGATTTACTCATCAATAATACTTGAACGTTTATTCAAATTACGCTACCTATCAACAAACTCCAAAAGAGCCATCATTTTTCAAATGAAATATAATATCACAGAACTACCAACTTGACTTTATACTCCGTGAATATAATCATGTGCTCCCTAGCAATGATGATCTCGGGCCAATTCCCGATTGTTGCCGCGTCCCTAGCGATGATATTTGGGTTGAATGTATACAATTTAATTCACCCTGCTGTAGAAAAAGCCTTTCGGTGCAAAGTTCTGGGCCTTACTGTGAACGAACGGCTGAACGTACAGTGCTCCAGGTGGTCTTAAAAAACTCCCAAGTTAGCGAACTATTTGAAAACGTTAAAAAAAATTCGAGAAAACGGCGTCCTGGAGATTTCAACCCCTATTTTTCACCCCTTAGAGATGACTGACAGTAACGACGAGCTTCGAGGACCAATTAGACCACAAATGTGGCCTATAAACTGAATTTCGTCAATTTTGGCTCATGGTAACTAAGAAAAGTGCGAAGTACGGCGTACGGCGGATGGACAGAAATTTCTTTATTGCATTTTCGGATCCTACATACCTTGAAACGGAAACCATCCATTTTTGATGGGTGGGGGGGGGGGGGGGGGGGGGGGGAGTGGATTTTTTTTTTTTTTTTTTCCATGCTAGATTCCAAAGGTTCACCATTGAAAATAATAAATCAATACCTTAGGATGACGACGGCGGCTAATAGCGGAACGTTTCCCGGAAGGACGTGTCACATCTCATATAACGCCAATTCTACGGCTTTTTTTTTCGTAATTTGCACCCAACACTCTCCAAATCTTCATTTTAGCGAATTTCAAAGAAAATGAAGCTATTGCAATGGCTTCGAAATTTAAATAATATAAATTTTTGGAAATTTTCTTCATAGAAATCCGTTTCAGACCATTCTAAAACGATTCCTGAAATTTAACACTTTTTTATATGTATATATATATATATATATGTGTCACTCCAGACGATAACTCTCGATAGAATTGAGATAAACAGCTCAAATTTGCACAAAAAATCTATCTTGGCAATCGAAAGGCTAAGTTCGAAGATGGGCGAAATTGGCCTACTCTAAGGAGGGTTTTGGCGCATTTAAAGTGCGCAAAAATTACCCAAAAATCCCCAAAATGTTATTTTCCAACAAGTGACCCCTCATTTTAAAGGTTTTTGCACGCTGAACACGATGGTGGAATCGGATTTTAGATATCTTGATCCGTTCTCAAATTAGAGCATTTAAAGTGCGCAAAAATTACCCAAAAATCCCCAAAATGTTATTTTCTAACAAGTGACCCCTCATTTTAAAGGTTTTTGCACGCTGAACACGATGGTGAAATCGGATTTTAGATATCTAAATCCGTTCTTAAATTAGAGCATTTAAAGTGCGCAAAAATTACCCAAAACTAGGATAATCTTTAAACTCTTAACCCCCCCCCCCACCCCCCTTAGAGTGGTCAGATTGAAAAATGTGAGAAGTATTAATTGAAGACGAGAGTTCGAAGCAAAAAAGGGGGAGGCAAACGATTAGTACAACTCCTTGAATTTCCCATTTGACATATAATTGTTATGATACCTTCATAGATAGACAAGTACCGGCCCCACGTATTACTAGAAGGAAGACGAAAGAAAAAATCTATTTCAAATTATTCAATTTAGGTACTAACAGTAGGAGGAAGAAGGTTAGGTAGGTATCATCAATTTATTATCAGTATCATACGAATATTTGATATTCAAAGGTAGGTAGGTACTTAACATGATAAAAATAATATCAATGAAGAAGGAAGGATCTACCTACCTAGTAGAGCAAATCTTGAACTGGTTTTAGATACCAGGCCTGAAATCGTAGTCAAGAGGAAAGGCCATTCAGAAGGAACAAGGAATCTACTCATAACAAACGGTAGAATCAGGATGGACAAAACGTACAAATTAAAATAAATACGAAGAGAATATACATAGAAAACCAAATTTTAGACCGAAGTTTTCCTTTATTCAAAAACCATAGCCATTAATTCGAATATTTCTTTGAAAATTCGCTCATTAAGTCATGCTGCATGACTGGTTTTTTTGTATTTTTTCGCATTCAGGATAAAATATAATCGGTAGACTTGATACGATCAATCAAATCAAATACAAAACGTACTTAGGTATCCTATTGCAGTATATAGAAAACGTGATTACCCCATATCCTGGTTTAATTCAACACATTAACATCAATCACATAACGCCGCAAATTATTACACAGCGGGTTATTATTTACACTCTGCTTAGATCACTGTTTTCTCTGGTCAATACCTACCCTCGAGCTCCCCCCTGGAAAGCCTTAAATCGAATACTGGAGCCGGCCCGGGAAGTACAGTCATAAATAATTATATCATAATCTAATTCAGTAATTCTATAATTAATAAATTAGTTGTTGTTATTCATGGAGTATATAAAGTTTGTTCAATTTACAAAAGTACCTGTCCACAAAATCCAAAAGCAACCAACATTTCAATAACATTTTATAAATATGCGGTGGAATCAAGAATTCCTACATTAATTAGTATTTGTTGTTATTCATGAAGCATAACTTTTGTTCCAATTAAAAAACTATTTATCAACAGAATCCAAAAGAGCCATCATTTTGGTTTATTATTCTGTGAATAATACACCCACCTATGTATTCGCTCAGCAAACATTTTTTATAACACCCCCTCTAATTTTTTTCTTTTCCGTTTCAAGGTGCGTAGATTCCAAAAATGATATGTCCGTCCGCCGTACGCCGTACGCCGTACGCCGTCCGCCGTACGCCGTATCACGTGTACAGGCTTCATTTTCGGTCTAAAAAATTCGTTCATTCGCGCACATGCTCCATTTGGGCCCTAGTTGTGTCCCGAAACTTTTCAGCCCGATCGGAATATACCCAGGGGTATTATGAGTGAAAATGTGTGTAAAAATAGGTACTTTTTGCGTTTTAGCAACATGTTGGTATAACATGAGCTTCTGAGATATCGTTTTCCATGTTTTTGGGGACGAGAAGACCGAATACGATGTCGATTTTGACCAAAGAGTGGAAAATTGAGGTTCTACCAACTGCTCAGCTCCCAACATTGATTTTTCGTGAGTCAAAAACCTGGGAAATCGTCTGAAATCACAATCAGTTTGTACAATAACACTGGAAAAAGTGTCAAAACGTGGATCAAGACGATTAAATGGCACTACCAATGATCAAAGATAGTTATTTAAAAAAAAAAAAATTGAGCGTAACCTAATTTGTGTTTTAGGGGCCAAAATTAATGGAAACCATCAGAAATGGCTATTTCGATTATTACGCATGAAAGAAACAATAAATGAACAGCCAACATTTTTGTAAGTATGTCCAGGAGAATAATAAACCCATGTGACAAGGACTTTGCAGCGTTTTTCAAATGAAATAATACCTACCACAGAACAACCAACTCGACTCCATACAGCCATCCTTGATTATAATCAGGTGCTCCATAGCGTTGATATCTGGGCAGGATTTTACCGTTTGATTCACGATCATGTTGATGAAGCCTGTCGGTGCAAAGTTCTGGATCAAATTAAAAACGTAAAAAAATGCGAAATAACGCCGGTGCCCGGCAGATTTCAAGTCTTATTAATTGTCACCCCTTAGAGATGACCGACAGTAACGCCGAGCTTCGAGGATCAAATAGACCCCAAACGGAACCTACAAACCAAATTTCATATATTTTGGTTCATGGTAGGTAACTAATATAAAAACGAAGTACGGCGGACGGATATAAATTTTAGTTTATTGTTTCCAGTACCTAATGAACCTTTGGATTCGAACATGAAAAAATAAAAATAAATAAATAAAATAAAATGAAAATAAAAATAAACATTTACCTACTCCCCCTCATAATTAATTTGACGGTTTCCGTTTCAGGGTACGTATAATGAAAATGGCATAAAAAACTTTCTGTCCGTCCGTCTTACAACATACTTCGCACTTTCCTTTGTTACCATGAACCAAAATTAATTAAATTTGGTGTGTTTGTCCCACTTGGGTTCCAGTCGGTCCGCGAAGCTCGGCGTTACTGTCAGTCATCTCTATGGGGTGAAAATTTCCCAAACTGAGAAACTTCCAGTAGAAGGTTATGGTTTTTTTACGTTTTAAACTTGATCTCGAACTCTTTGTTACTGTTAACTGATTTCGAATTTTTTGAAACCACCCGTAGCATTGTACGTTCCCAGCCGTTCGACTGGACAGAAACGCTTCATCAACATGATCGTGAATGAAGCGGTATTAATCCGGCCCGGATATCATCGCTAGGGAGCACCTGACTATAATCAAGTCTGGCTGGATGAAGTGAAGTTGGTTGTTCTGTGATATTACTTCATCTGAAGAATGGTGGCTATTTTTGGTTCTGCTGATATAGGTATAGTTTTTTATTTTGAACAAATGTTATGCAGCAACAAATCAAAAGTTAACAGCAACAAAATTTATGAATATCAGCAGATACTAAGTAATGTATAGCAATTCTAGATTCCATCACATATTTATGAAATTTTATTGGCCGGCCGGTTCCAGCACTCCATTTAGGGCTTTCCCTGGGGGTGCTCGAGGGTATTGACCACAGGAAACAGTGATCTACGCAGAAGGGGCATCTATACAGGTGAATAATACCCGTTGTGTAATATTTGCAGCGTTTTTCCTATTTTATTGGGCTGGCCCGTAAAAAATGAATAAATTAATGAATAAAATAAGTAGGTAGTAGACAAGGCTGAAATCTCAGTGGACTGCTCAATGGAATATTTTTCATTGAGTCGTCCGTTTCATTGAGCTCACGATAAAACTCACCGTTGGGGCTCACTGGCGGTGGTTGCACGCGGGCCCACGCGGCGGCCGCCACAGCTGCGCTGTACCACGGCTTGTCCAGCGTCTGCCCTGCGTGATGATGGCCGGGGAACAGCAGCGGCAGAGCACCCAAGTGGCCCATTAGGCCCAACCTGAAAGCAGACAAACAGGATTTGTATGTTCCTCGAAAATTGGCTCATAAAGGTTATGCTGCGTGTCTTGAAACTTTCCTATCTTCAAAACTCTCTGATAAATGATAAATTCTATTACACATTCTTCCGTCTACTTCAATGATAGGCCAATTTGCCCAATTTGGTATTTCAACAGCTGATGATAGGGCTCACTCAGTTTGGCTCAGTCAGCGTTCAAAAGCGAATATGGTCTTCGGCGACCTCGACCTTGGAAATTCGCTCATATTGCCATGCTGCATGACCGCCACTTTTCCTCCCGTTAAACCCCTCTAAATTCTCCCACCTATTTCATTTAACTGTCGTGTTACATCAATCTGTTCATTTGGTATTTCAAATGCTATGTTGATAGGTCTCACTCAGTTAGGCTCAGTCAGCGTTCAAGAGCGGATCTGGTCTTACGCGCCCTCGATCTTGAAATTCGCTCATATTGCCATGCTGCGTGACCGCAACTTTTCCTCCCGTTAAACCCCTCTAAATTCTCTCGCCTATTTCATTTAACTGTCGTGATACGTCAATTTGTCCAATTTGGTATTTCAACAGCTATTGATAGGTCTCACTCAGTTTGGCTCAGTCAGCATCTCAAGAGCGGATCTGGTCTTTGGCGACCTCGATCTTGAAATTCGCTCATATTGCCATGCTGCGTGACCGCAACTTTTCCTCCCGTTAAACCCCTCTAAATTCTCCCGCCTATTTCATTCAACTGTCGTGATACGTCAATTTCCAATTTGGTATTTCAACAGCTATCTTGATAGGTCTCACTCAGTTTGGCTCAGTCAGCGTTCAAGAGCGGATCTGGTCTTACGCGCCCTCGATCTTGAAATTCGCTCATATTGCCATGCTGCATGACCGCCACTTTTCCTCCCGTTAAACCCCTCTAAATTCTCCCACCTATTTCATTTAACTGTCGTGTTACATCAATCTGTTCATTTGGTATTTCAAATGCTATCTTGATAGGTCTCACTCAGTTTGGCTCAGTCAGCGTTCAAGAGCGGATCTGGTCTTACGCGCCCTCGATCTTGAAATTCGCTCATATTGCCATGCTGCGTGACCGCAACTTTTCCTCCCGTTAAACCCCTCTAAATTCTCCCGCCTATTTCATTCAACTGTCGTGATACGTCAATTTCCAATTTGGTATTTCAACAGCTATCTTGATAGGTCTCACTCAGTTTGGCTCAGTCAGCGTTCAAGAGCGGATCTGGTCTTACGCGCCCTCGATCTTGAAATTCGCTCATATTGCCATGCTGCGTGACCGCAACTTTTCCTCCCGTTAAACCCCTCTAAATTCTCTCGCCTATTTCATTTAACTGTCGTGATACGTCAATTTGTCCAATTTGGTATTTCAACAGCTGATGATAGGGCTCACTCAGTTTGGCTCAGTCAGCGTTCAAGAGCGCATATGGTCTTCGGCGACCTCGACCTTGGAAATTCGCTCATATTGCCATGCTGCATGCCCACCACTTTTCCTCCCGTTAAACCCCTCTAAATTTTCCCGTATATTTCATTTAACTGTCGTGATATTTTTATGTCAATTTGTCCAGTTTGGTATTTCAACAGCTCCGTTGATAGGTCTCACTCAGTTTGGCTCAGTCTCACTCAGTTTGGCTCAGTCTCACTCAGTTTGGCTCATTTTGGCTCAGTCAGCAGCTCAGACCTTGACCTTGAGGTGGCTCCGGTTCGTGCGAAGATTGCAAACGTTTGACGTCAAAGGCCACTCGCATTGATCGTACGCGAGCGATAAAAGGAGGAAAAGAAGAGAAAAAAAAACGACCCGGTAAAGTGTGCGAGGGGGGGGGGGGGGTGGCATACGGTTGAGAAAAATAGGTTGAAAGATGGAGGTTTTCTCCGTTTTCTCCACCCCGCCGAACCACGTTGGGATATTGCGATGTATTTCGAGTCCCCCGGGGGAAAAACGGGAGACCCTCTCCCCCACACCCCTCGCCACGGGCAACTCGTTCGTTTACCCCCAAACCGCCGTGAAGGGTAAAAACGGGAGTACAAGTTAAGAGGTGAAGGGAAGTGCGAGCACTTCAGGCTAAGTGCTTCCTCGAGGGGGCAGCTCCTTTTCCACCAGTCGGGCGTCGGTCCCGGGGAAGTCTGCCGCAAATCAATGCCTCCCCGAACAAACTTCCTCCTCCCCACCACCCATCACCAACCACCTCTCGCCGATCTTCCGAACCGGTTTTCCGCTTTTCTCTTACAACGTCTTTTCCCCGCCACCTCGAGCCTTCCTCGAACGGTTTCTCGGTTTCTCGGAGAAAACCGCGTCGAACTCGTATAACCTTCTCCTTTTCCGATGCTACGCGGAACTTGGTTTTGATTTACTTTTCTCCCTCCACAGTTTTCCCGGAGAAAAACCTCATCCCGTACCGTCGAGGGCGAGTTGAAAGGAAAACTTGTTCAATGCTCTTTTCTCTCCGTCCCCCCCTCGCTTCTGCTTACAACCACAAAGGTGGTAGCTTTCTGCTTTGGTGCTTTCCCCAATTGCTACTTAGAGCCCCCCCCCCCCCCAACACACCACCCGCCATGTTGTTCCCATCACCGAAGGAGCTTCAATACTTAATTGGCCCAAACCGCAACTTCCCTCAGCGGAAAACAACAACTTACAAACACGAACTTGCGCACAACAACAACTCCGCGGCTGTCAACAACAACAACAAACTCCAGCCGTGCAGCATGACCGCAGTGAGCGAATTTACGGTGCGCAAAACTTGAATTATCCATTATTTTCCAAGGTTTCGTCCACAAATTTGAATACCCTGAATACTCTGCTCCAAAATCGTGGTAATCTTTTCTGCCGATTTTGAACACTACCCTCCCTCCCACATCCCGGAAACAACCTTTTTGTAAACTGTCTCCCCCAAATTTGAACACTACTATGCCACCCAACCTGAACACTCTTTATCACCAAATTTGATGGTGAAAACCAAAAAATATGAACATTCTTCTGCCTCCCAAATTAGAAAACTTTTTCGGCACCACAATTCGAACACTTTTGCCACCAAATATAAAGACCGTTCACCCCAAAATTCAAAGAGTATCTTTTAACGCTGTTTGCCAGGAAATTAGAACACTCACCCACCCAAATATGAACATTCTTTGCCCCTCTTTCCATTTGAACACGCTTGCCCCTCCCCCCCCCCCCACCACACTAACAAATCGAAAACTATCTACCTATTTTAACACTAAATTAGAGCACTTTTTCGGATTCACAATTCGAACACTTTTACCACCAAATAGAAACACTGCATCGCCCCAATTTCAAATATCTCCTATTTGACCACCAAATTGAGTACTTTCTCCCCCCCCCCCCCCCCCCCCCCCCCCCCCCCCACAAACACACACATTTCAACACTCATTGCTCCGAAATTAGAACATTCAGCCACCAAATATGAACATTCATTGCCCCTCTTCCCATTTGAACACGCTGTACACCCCCCCCCCCCCCCCCCCCCCGCTAAATCGAAAACTACCTATTTTAACACCAAATTAGAAACACTTTTTCGGATTCACAATTCGAACACTTTTACCACCAAATATAAACACGCATCGCCGCCAGATTCTAATAGGTACCTCCTATTTTACCACCAAATTTGAGTATACTTTGCCCCGCTATCCATTTAAACATTCTTTGCCCACAAAATCTGAACACTCATTTTGCCTTCAAATCTTAATCCCCCCCCCCCCCCCCCCCCCCCACCCCCCCCCCCCCCCCCCCCCCCCCCACTGTAACACGCTTTTCGCCCAAGCTTTGACATTTAGGATCATCTTCTGGATCAACAGAAACTTTATCAATCTTACTGGTTTCATCTCACTTTACAGTAGTAAAAAATAAACTTTCCTGTGGTGGTTTGAAGGTAGAGGTGATGTTTTAGATGGAGATGAAGAGGTGATGGAGCTTGTAACAGTGTGGCTGTACTCGATACATTTTTTCTTCCAGTGGAGACGGGGTCGCTAGGGGAAGCCTAATCGATATCCCTTCATAAATGGTAATAATCTCGCTGGTCTAGGAGGGGGACTCTCGAGTGTCCTCCCCCACTGTTACACTCTGTCACAAGCTAGCGTCTAAAAGGTTAACACACCCATGGCGAATCCAGGAAGGTTACCACCACAAAAAACGCTGGACCCAGACGGTTCCACCAGGTCGGTTATCACCGGACCGGTTCCACCACTCCAAGTTCTTTTAGGTTGTAAAGGTAAGGAGGTATGAGGAGAGAGAGAAAAGTCATCGACTTGAGGTTTGAGCGTAGAATGAGAGCTGGGTGAGAAGAGCGGGTTTTATAGGAGCTCTTCCACCCTCCTCCAGTCCTCCGGCGGTCGTTATGAACCCTTGAGGACTGATGGAGGGAAGAGAGGCCTACCCTACCTTCGTCACGTAGGCCCCCCTTCGTTCGGTTTATTTGTACAATCTTAATAGTTACATGGAGTGGTATTCGGGTATAAACCACATTTCAGCACTCATTGCCCCGAAATTAGAACACTCAGCCACCAAACATCAACGCTGATATTTGGCTCGCTCTCCTCATTTGAACACGCTTAGCCCCCCCCCCCCCCCCCCACCCCCACCAATCTGAACACTCATTTGCACCCAAATTAGGACACTATTATTCCACCAAACTTGAACACTCTTTGTCACCTACTTTGAAGCCACCACCAAAAAATATAGAAATTCTCCTGCCCCTCAAATGAGAACACTTTTTCCACAAGTATAAAAACGCTTTGCCCCCCAAATTCAATCACCTTACGCCCCCCAATTCAAATACTACCTCTTTTATCACAAGATTTGCGTACTTTTTGCTCCCACATTTCAAAACTCTTTGCCCCGAAATTATAACACTCTCCCTCCCAGTTTGAACACCCCCTACCCCATATGAACACTTTCTTTGCCCCCAAAATTTGAACACGCTTTTTGCTCCCAAACTTTGCCATTTATAATAATCATTGTCAGGATCAACAGACCCTAATCGTTCTGAATCTTACTGGTTTCACCTCACTTTTCAGTACCTAGTTAAAAATAAACGTTCAAATAATGTAGGAGTGAATATTTCGTCTAACGAAATATTATTATCTTGTTATATATTTATGCACAAAAAAAACTGTTGAAATAGGATCTTCAAATGAGATGCCTTCATGAGCACTTCCTCTATGGAACAGAGTTCATAAAGTATCCATAGCATTTGTTCTATTCCACACTATGTGTACTACGAATTGAATAGAAAATATATTGTATAGCTCAGAATTAATCTACATGTATGTATATAACATAAACGTAATATTGTCTCTATGAACTGTTATACTTTTCGTATATTCATGTAAGGATCATTATGTTTTATGAGCTGTATAGTTGGCACCTATTGTCATAAGAACTGAAGTGGGGTTCTGCAAAACCCCACTCCTCTCTGTCTCGCTTCACTCGCTTCCGTATCGTTGACGCTATAGCCTCTTTTACGATCCGCATAGTTTCTTTCCTCATATTGTACAAGTTCTCAAATATAATATCGTTCATACTCTTTAAATTCAGTTTCGTGTGCATCATTTCGAATCTTCCCCAAGGATCAATCCTTCAACTCCAGATTCTCCTTTTACGGTGAGTGGTTCGTTTAATTATTTGATTGCTAAAGTAGCATCTCAGTTTTCATTAACCTCACCTCCAAACGGCTTTTGACTTTGATAAAAACATATATTAACAAATATATGTTTTTTATCCACGTGGTTGTCTAATCACAGTTTCAACTGCCGCAACGAGATGGCATTTCGGAACTTGACGCCAACTCCTCTCGGACTCGGGACGTTCCGAACGGGCGGTAGCGCTGAAATATTCATCGGTCGAATAAAAGCGGCGTTCGAGGAGCATTATAATTTTCAATCGGTGTTTAGGGAACATCGCAAAATAAAGAGCTAAGTGCGTCGTGAATATTTCATCTTCGGGAGATCGGGAGAGGCCGTCCGCTCGCCGAAGACTTTTTTTTTTATTCCAACTGAAATTCCCCAGTGGGCTCTCGATGGAGAGGGAAAGGGAATTGATAAAATCTTCCGACTTGAACTTCAATGCCGAGCACGAGGGAATATTCCAGAGCATTCTACGTCTTGAGTTTCCGACGGCGAAACAATCATTATCTATTGCCTACCTTTATTTTATTCACGAACAATCAGAAAAAAAACTTTATTTCCGCTTATTTATCATGAATGCTTGCGCTTTCAGCCTTTTATAACTTTTCCGACGTTTTTGTCGGCTCGCGAATTCCGCATTGCTTGGGATGGTGACAACGGAGGTCGATAACCGCCAAATTCTTCCAAGCTCTTGACAAAGTTTACTCCATTTTGGTTTATTATTCTGTGAATAATACACCTATGTAATCGCTCAGCAAAAAATTTTTATAACACCCCCTCAAACTTTTTTCTTTTCCGTTTCAAGGTGTGTAGATTCAAAAAATGCAATGTCCGTCCGCCGTCCGCCGTATCACGTGTACAGGCTTCATTTTCGATCTAAAAAAGTCGTTCTTTCGCACACATGCTCCATTTGGGCCCTAGTTGTGTCCCGAAACTTTTCAGCCCGATCGGAATATACCCAGGGGTGTTATGAGTGAAAATGTGTGTGAAAATAGGTACTTTTTGCGTTTTAGCAACATTTTGGTAACATGAGCTTTTGAGGTATCGTTTTCCATGTTTTTGGGGACGAGAAGATCGAATATGAAGTCGATTTTGGCCAAGGAGTGGAAAATTGAGGTTGTACCAGATGTTCAGCTCCCAAAATTGATTTTTTATGAGTCAAAAACCTGCGAAATCACCATCAATTTGTAGAATAACACTAGAAAAAGTGTCAACACGTGGATCAAGACGATTAAATGATGGCACTACCAATGATCAAAGATAATTTGAAAAAAAAAAAAAAAGATCGTACCTACCTAATTTGTGTTTTGGGGGCCAAAATTGGTGGAAACCATCAGAAATAGCTATTTCAATTATTTCACATGAAACAAACAATAAATGTACAGCCAACATTTCTGTAGAATAATAAACCCCATGTGACAAGGACTTTGCAGCGTTTTTGTTCATTATTTCCAATAACGAACGAATTTTGAATCGAGCATGACAAAGAAAAAAAAAATCTGCCAATTCGCGTAGGCAGTATAGCTTCCTCACTTGAATCACATGAACGTATAGAATAGTTGAGTAGTTTCGTTTTGATACGGGACCATCTGCGATCCAACCCGTGTGTACCCTCAAAATTTTAGCTCTCTACGACTATTTTTCGCGTAGTTAGAATCGTTACAAGGAAAAGGTCAACATTTCATGTTCGCGCATGCGCAGACGGGACGATTTATATGATTTTGAAGTGGGATCATCTGCGATCCAACCCGCATGTAGACTCAAAATTTCAGCTCTGTACGACTATTTTTCGCGTAGTTGGAAGCGTTACAAGAAAATGGTCAACATCTCATGTTCGCGCATGCGCAGACGGGACGATTTATATGATTTTGAAGTGGGATCATCTGCGATCCAACCCGCATGTAGACTCAAAATTTCAGCTCTCTACGACTATTTTTCGCGTAGTTGGAAGCGTTACAAGAAAATGGTCAACATTTCATGTTCGCGCATGCGCAGACGGGACGATTTATATGATTTTGAAGTGTGATCATCTGCGATCCAACCCGCATGTAGACTCAAAATTTCAGCTCTCTACGACTATTTTTCGCGTAGTTGGAAGCGTTACAAGAAAATGGTCAACATTTCATGTTCGCGCATGCGCAGACGTGACGATTTATATGATTTTGAAGTGGGATCATCTGCGATCCAACCCGCATGTAGACTCAAAATTTCAGCTCTCTACGACTATTTTTCACGTAGTTGCAAGCGTTACAAGAAAATGGTCAACATTTCATGTTCGCGCATGCGCGGACGAAAGTTACATTACGATTCCAGTGAAATTCATTTGGAACTATCAAAGTATTATTCCTGATCGACCCTCCAAGTTTGAACTCATTTCAACATTGTTATGGGCGTTTCAAGTACCTACCTATTTCACGTTTGCGCATGCGCAGACGAAAGTTACAGTAATTTCTCGAAGATTTTTGTACGGGATTATCTGTGACCCAACCCACATCTACCCTCCAAATTTCAGCCCGTTTCGACCAATACTTCGGGTAGTTATGGGCGTTACAAGAAATTACCACAGACAGACAGACAGGCAGACGGACAGACAGACAGACACGGATCCAAAAACGTTCCTCGATGTCTGAAACGCAGAATGGTTGTGGAAATCTTCTTTACTCTGGTTTCACACGAGGCGGTTTTAGTTGATTCTACTAGTTTCCTGCCAACTGGTCGACAAGTTGACCACCGTGTGAAGCCTCTTCGACGCGCCTTTCAGACGAGGCAACTTAAGTGGAATCAACTTCGTTTCCCAAGGGGGCGTTCAGTACGATATTGGAACCCGAGGAAGCAGGAGCACTTCTTGTGCATGAAGAACATGAAAACAGGAGGAGTCCACGTCGAACAATGTGGGTTCATCCGATTTCTCAAAATCGGGAAATGGGGGCTTTTTCTGTTTTATATCCTCACCTACTTTCCCAGACCTCAAGTCGGAAAATCACACTTTTCTTACCAAGATATGTAGTAACACCGATATCCGACATCGTTACGACCTCATAATTCCGTAATACACATATCCGACTACGTGGCGACCTACATCTGTTGTAGAACTGCAATCTGACAGCGGTACGACGTCAGGATGACGTCCTTGGTAGACATGCAGGTTTCTGACGCCGGATGTACTACAGATTAGGTCGTAAGTCGTAAAATACGACCGAATCCGACCAGTTGTGCCAGTTAGGGTAGCTCATAAACATTCAATAGAAGGGTAGGTATGTTCTTCTTACGTTTTAAAATAAATTGATCTCGAAATGGTGGATATACTTTATACCACCCGGAGTCCAGCCGTTTGTTCACAAATCACAGTAAGCCCTGAAGTTTCACTTCGTCAACATGATCGTGAATGAAACGGTATAAGTATATAATACCCATCGATGCTTTATATATCCACATGAGTCGTGCAAGCACTCGTGCAATTATCTCGTGCAAGCTGCGGTGCCGAGGTAACCAGAAAACTACAGGAACATATATTACGATGATTGAAGACTGGAATAAAAAGTGGCGCACATCGATGAAACCCCAAAAATCCAACACAACTATCTTCACGTACAAAAGGAACTATCACATTACCCCTATCACGCTGAACAACACGACAGTTCCACAGAGTTGATCAGTGAAATATCTGGGCACCACAATTGATCAAAAGCTGACTTTTGCCGATCACATTGGAGACTTTCAAGAGGCTGAGGACTAGAACAAACCTACTCAAACCATTGATTGGACCAAGATCTCCTCTCACCTTAAGTAACAAAAGGCTCATTTATCTTGTACTAATCCAACCTATATGGCAGTACGGGTGCTCAATATGGGGATCAGCCAGCGCCTCACAAATTAAAAGAATACAAGTACAACAGAATCGTGCACTTCGCTTGATTACAGACGCGGAGTGGTATGTGAGGAACTCAGTTATACATCGAGATCTGGACATCCCCGAAGTGAAAGATACGATTTCTCAAACCTTTCAACGGCAGTATGAAGCGCTCACAGAACACCCAAACCCCATTTTCCAAGGATTTACTGATCGCCTATTGGCTCGTCGTACTGGAAGACGGCTAAAGAGAAAAAAGACCAGTAGTTGATCTTCTCATTGCGCCTACCTAAGAAAAAGGAAAATCAAGGGTCCAACGATCCTTGTCCTCCCCAACTACTGGCTGTGATGTGTATATAAATATTGTTTTTGTTATAAAAAAATTTAATTTAACTAACTTTACATTTAAAAAAAATTACAAGGACTACTATTGGGTAGGAACCTTGTCTCACGTGCCACTGTACTGAGTACGTATAAATGTTATATTATTATTAACACAACTATAAAGTAAAATGTATTACTGTAAAGTTTTGCCAAAATAATTATTTAAAAAAAAAAAAAAAAAAAAAAAAAATGAGTCGTCTCCTCCGCACACAGCTGGATAACGTGGAAGATACTCGTAGTTGTGTATATCCCACGGGATTTCATAAGGCTGATGGCTGTGGGGCCTTTTATGCCTATTCCCGATCTTCCCTGCACGGCAGATCCATCTGTTACCACACCAAGGAGCCGGATTCCAATTTTGGCATCCCCCTTTTCCAGTAGCCCCGTTTATTGATGACCACTTTGAAAGGTAATTCGAAATTTTGCATTTCGGTCATAAGGTCAGTGACCGTTTGAGTCATCCCACAGCTCTCTGTGTCGAGAATACTGTGGAAACTGACTGTTGATCCCCTCCTTATGTATCCCAGCCCCAGCAGCCTTACAGCCCCTAAAAATGTGTGTGATCACAAGCAGCCTGAGACACTTGTTCACTTCCTGCTCCTGTGCCCACTGTATAGCGCTTATCGAGATCATTACCTCGCTCACTATACTGGCGCCTTGGTCATCGAGTCTGCTTACTGTTCACTGCTCGATGCAGGCAGTGACAGGCAAAGGAGCACTGCCCTCTTCCAGTTCACGAGTTGTGAATCATGGCTGGCCCCAGTTACCGAGGTATATCTCACTTGGAAGGCAATTCATTGTAGTTCCATTGTAGATCAGTACAAACTGTAGTTCCATCAAACAGTTGTAACGATCATGTGAATGATTTCTACAAATAAAATATTTTGATTTGATTTGACGTACTGTTAGTAGCCACTCATCGGTATTGTGACTCCCAGCCAGTGAGCTGCACTGACCTGGGGGAACCCGGCGAGCTGCCGGACATGCGGGAGCGATCCATTTCCTGCGATAAAATCAACCGACTTTGTCGAGAGCCGTTGTCGACAGATCGAGCAATCACTTGATGGAAGAGTCGCAAAGCCGCGGACTGGCGGACGGCTCGGGGGGTGGGGCTGTGACGGATTATTCCGCTAATGACGGGAGCTCCGGCCAGCGGCTGAGGGCAACACAGTGTCAGAGGGCCTTTATCACTTCAAATGCTGATGTTTTGTAGTCGCACAACACTTCAAATGCCCAGAGGGCTCTGCGTCCCTCGCTTTGAGCTCCCGGAGACGGGTTTGTTAGATGGCAGTTATCTCGATCTCTAATTTGCCCATTCACTATCTCTGATAAGGCTGGATTTCTCGACTGGAAACTGTTCAATACAAAGTGTGAGGGGTTTCGAGGTTCAGTCAATGAATGGTGTGCGTTTCTTCTCAAACGTTTCGGTTTATTTGTATAAACCATCATCAGGGCTGAGAAGTCGTTGCTGTCCTTATTATCTGCATGGGATAAGTTGCCAGGCACCTTTTGTCAAAACTTAGCGGAGTGTTGAGCACATAATTGTCTGTTCACAGATTCAACTAATGAAAATTCAGCGGGGATGGTAGGTGGCCTTTCTCAGTCTCTGCTACCTACCATCCACGTTGAATTTTCAATAGTTCAATCTATGAACAGACAATAATGTGCTCAACACTCAACTATGTTTTGACAAATAGTGCCTGGCAACTTATCATGCTTATCTAAGTGCCTACTTTAACTTTGTTCTAATCAATTCGTTCTTTCGCGCACATGCTCCATTTACTCCGTTTGGGTCCTAGTTGTGTCCTGAAACTTTGCAGCCCGATCGGAATATACCCAGGGGTGTTATGGGTGAAAAATGGGGGTGAAAATTGGGTTTTTTGGTGTATTAGTAACATGAGTTTGTGAGACATCGTTTTCCATGTTTTTTAGGACGAAGAGGCCGAATATGAAGTCGCTTTTGACCAAAGAGTGGAAAATTGAGGTTCTAACGAAGTTTCAGCCTTAAATTTACGTTACATTTTGGTCTAAAATCGTCGTTCTTCCGCACACAGTTTGGGTTCCCATTTGGGAATATATTTTGCTCCTAGCTGTGCTCGGCAGCCCGATCAAATTACACCCAGGGGTGTTATGGGTGAAAAATGGAGGTAAATATTAGGGGTTTTCGAGGTTTATTTGAGGTTTTAGTGAACATGAGCTTGTGTGGTATCGTTTTCCATGTTTTTTAGGGCGATAAAACCGAATATGAAGTTGATTTTGACCAAAGAGTGAAATTGAGGCTGTAACATAAGTCCCAAAATTCATTTTTTATGAGTCAAGAACCTGGGAAATTGTTTGAAACCATCATAAACCTGTATAGTAACACTAGAAGTAGTTTCAGCAGGTGAATCAATGATCAAAGATAATTTGTCAGAAACAGGAGCTTATATAATTTTTTTGGGGGGGGCCAAAATTGGTGGAAACCATCAATAGTAGCTATTTCAATAATTGCACGTATGAAAGAAACAATAAATGAACAGCCAGAATTTCTGTAGGTAAGTCCAATAGAATAATAAACCCATGTGACTTTGGAGCGTTTTTTCTGACAATGATTATTATGTAGGTACAATGTACATAGCGACGTCACGTTTTCAAAATATACGTAAGTTCAGTCAATAAAATTAGTTGCAATAACGTATTTTAAGACATAAAACATTCTATAAAGTTATCGGAAGATTAAGGAGTGGACATAGCTGGTCAACTGCCCATCTTCGAGGAATAAATATGGTCCAAACGTCCCAGTGTAGATTCTGTGGGGCACACCCGGAGACCAGTGAACATTAATTATTATCCTGAAATGTGCACCTCACTCGGCAATCAGAAAGGGACTGCTGAGAGAAGTTTCGGAAAAGATCGAGGGTCCGTACAGCTTGGACACACTAATAGCCTCTTAGAACATCGAAATTTATAAGTTATTATTTGATTTTGTAAAAAGTATTAATGTAAATTTGTAAACTTATAGAACAACTGTGCAATTAATTTAAAACTATGATTTGAAAGTACAGTGGTCGCCGGTTATATCGGCCAAAAACGCCGCAGGAACGGAACAAATTGCATTCTGTTTTCGGCCGGTTATACCGGCCATTCCGTCGGTTGTACCGGCCAGTTTTTCATGAATGGTAATTCATGAAAACAGCTACCTACTTTAGACTTATTTTTATCTAGATGCCTACCTTTAGACTATAGATTAGTCTCGTAAGACTACGGGAGGTAAGGATTACTCCGTTTCCGTATCAATATCGTTCAGAATGGCCCCCAATTAACGAGTGTGTAATACTGAAGCCCAAAAAGAAGAACTGTTGAAAAATTAAAGTATCCAAAAAACTAAATTCATTTCAATAAACTTATGGGTATGTAATTACCTGTTTACTTCTGTCGATTTGAAATTATTATTATTTGTAATAAATTATGTATGTACATCATAATAAAATGGTTGTCTCCGAATAGGTATCTTATGTACCTACTGCATTTATAATTTACTTCCCTTTTTTCTGACTGTTTTGGCAGTTATACCGGCCAGAGGCGGTTTTTCATGGGTTGGCCGGTATAACCGATCGCCTATACTGCCCAGCCGCTTATACCGGCCAAAAGTGCCCGGAACCGATTTGGCCGGTAAACCGGCGACCACTGTATTAATGTTATTTTTTGCGACTGTAACGGCTGTAATGCAAAAAAACCAATAAAATTTAAAAAAAAATGTATTTTTTGGTTCTTTAGTGACTCCTGATGAAATACGTACGTTACGTTCTTTTTTAACGCAATTAGATTTTTTGGCCAAATGGGTAACCGGCCGGGCCCCGGTCCCGACTCGACCGGTTAAGAGGGTTTCTACTGTGTAGGGGTATTTCTACTGAGTTATGAGTAAGGAGTACCCTACGTAAGAGGATCATCCAGGATAAGTATGTTCAAATACAGCCGTAAAATCTATAACCAGGGTGTGGATGTTGGCTACTGTGTCGACGTCTACTCATAGGCGAAAACGCACGTGTCGCGGTGAGGTTTAACAGGCCCTGACGATGCTGTCATTTCGAAGTTCGAACAGTAGTTTATTTGTAACGACCGCTAAAATACTTCGGCCTCGTTCGAGAAGCGTAAAACAATCGCGTTTCACTTCCCACGAGCGAAATCGAGCCACAACCTGCCGGATTCCCCAGCCGACATCAAAAAGCTTTTCATCAAAACTGCTGAGATTCCCCTCATAATTGGGGTTAAAGTTTGGTCCTTCGGAGCCGGATCTGAGTAACCCGACTCTTCGGCCTCAGGATAAAACGCCCGTTCAATGGTTTTTTCCCCCTTTATAAAATCAACCACGTAAATTAAGTAGATTCAAACTCCATCGTTGACTGTCTCTCGGTTTTATTAAAAAAAAAAAAAAACCCATCGCAAGCTATGAAAAGCGCGCTGAAAATCAGATTTGTTCGATAATAATTGAGTACTTAACCAACAACGGTGGACAGCGCGATGGAAGCTGTTTAATTGAATAAGCGGGAATAAAATAAAATTAAATTACTTTGCACTCGGATATGATTATTTTCCTCGTTATCCGTCCGCCCTCTGAGTCTGCATCGTTTTTCTCGACGAAATCAATTACGCGTAGCTTACCCTCGCAGTGAAATAGCGGCTAATGATTGGTGATCAAAAGGCTGAATGATTCTATAATGAATATTGGTAATTAAATCAGGGGCCTTTTCAGGGAAACGTCCGTTTCCAGCTCGTTAGGGCTCAATGCGTTGAAAGCTGCTGTACGAATGAGCAAACAGACGGATTAACACTAAATACCTATATTCCCAACTACAGGATGAATGAAATCAACCCGAACTTCGCACCAAACGATGATGAAATATCGGCTTAGAACCAGAAATGATAGGCCTTATTGGATAAACAGTATTTTGCTAGTAGACATTTCAGCTCATTAGCCACTCGTCAGCAGTAGGTATTTAATCAGAAACGCTATTATATATTCTGGTGAAGATATTTGTATTAACTATATTTTAGGCGCATAGAGGCTGTTCAACACAAAATCAACTGTCAAGTAGCTCCAAGAACCATTCACTAAAACCCCATTTATATCATTATATCATTATAATGCGATTATTACGCGATTTCGTCGCGAGTGATTTAGTTCGTATAATAATTTATATCATTATAATAATTAGGTATTGTGGTAGCAGGTACGTTTAGTGCGGTGAGCGACCGGACGTTGTTCGATCAATAAGACAGACATGTTGGACAGATGTTAGATAAATGAGATAAATAAGATAGATGTTAGATGAATAATGGTAAATAATGTTAGATAACAAAGATAAATAATCTGTCCAGCTCGTTATGTGTCTCATTACAGGATCAGGTGAATTTTTAGGGCGTTGGGGCTCAACGCATTGAAAGCTGCTGTACGAATGAGCAAACAGACGGATTAACACTAACAGGATGAATGAAATCAACCCGAACTTCGCACCAAACGATGATGAAATATCGGCTTAGAACCAGAAATGATAGGCCTTATTGGATAAACAGTATTTTGCTAGTAGACATTTCAGCTCATTAGCCACTCGTCAGCAGTAGGTATTTAATCAGAAACGCTATTATATATTCTGGTGTAGATATTTGTATTAACTATATTTTAGGCGCATAGAGGCTGTTCAACACAAAATCAACTGTCAAGTAGATCCAAGAACCATTCACTAAAACCCCATTTATATCATTATATCATTATAATAATTTAAAGAAAAACGGAGTTATTGAAAAATAGTCTATTTCCACTAATACACGAAAAACGCAAAAAACACTGTTAACAGTGTTTTTTGCGTTTTTCGTGTATTAGTGGAAATAGACTATTTTTCAATAACTCCGTTTTTCTTTGAAATGGGTTTCCACGATTTCGTCGCGAGTGATTTAGTTCGTATAATAATTTATATCATTATAATAATTAGGTATTGTGGTAGCAGGTACGTTTAGTGCGGTGAGCGACCGGACGTTGTTCGATCAATAAGACAGACATGTTGGACAGATGTTAGATAAATGAGATAAATAAGATAGATGTTAGATGAATAATGGTAAATAATGTTAGATAATAAAGATAAATAATGTGTCCAGCTCGTTATGTGTCTCATTACAGGATCAGGTGAATTTTTAGGGCGTTGGGGCTCAACGCATTGAAAGCTGCTGTACGAATGAGCAAACAGACGGATTAACACTAACAGGATGAATGAAATCAACCCGAACTTCGCATCAAACGATGATGAAATATCGGCTTAGAAGTGGTACTTTACACTTTTTTCCAGTAAAAATAGTTTATTTACACATTTTGCATAATACAGATAAATTTACAGATAAAATTACGAATGCAACATTTCAATTTTATTTGTTGAGCTTAAGGTCACTGACCTGCCCAGGCTCTCTCCCAGTTCAGCTTGTGTATGCGTTCGTTCGGTAATAATAGTTTTTAATTCTCATACTTATACCAACTTCTTAAATCTCATCTAGTATAGTTAGTGTCTAATCAGGGACATTGCGGAAGTACATTTCTGCTATTCAGAATTTAAATTTAAGGATGATTGATTTGTTTGAATCATTTGTGTGCATTTGTTTGTTTGCATTTGATGGATTTGTTTGATTCATCAAGTGTGGGGGTGTTAGTTTTTTAATAGGGCTGCAGAACCAGTTGTTTTAGTTGCTATGGTAGATTTTTGAAAACCGAGGGTGCTAGCCAAGGCAACTGCCTAGAGTAAAAGTCTGCATGATTGTGCTAATTAATAAAATATTTTGTGTGTTCATCCTGGTGGGTCTCACATCGCTTCTTTTCTTGAACAAGCCAAGGGATCTGTGCATATATAAAGCTAATCTGTAAACATATCATTCTTGGAGAAAGCACTTCAAAATCCTCGTAGAGGTTTACAATTCGGGTGCGCCTGTGTGATTTCAAGTTAACACGTAAGACAATATTCACAACCACATTCAGGTTACCAAAACTACTCAAGTAAGCACCTCCCCAAATACCTCATTATAATTGTGGAGAAACGGATATGGGTGCTCACCACTTGTCGTGAACGGCGGGGTTTCACCACAGTATAGGTTGCAGATTAGGGGTCACCAGAAAGTCGTGAGCAGGAGGGAGATGGTAGTGATACAGAAGATGGATGTGGTAGGATGGGCTCCTATGGGATCTTTGGGCTAAATCCCCGCGGTTTTCACCAAAGCAGGAGTTCTTTTAAGGGTATGCTCCCCGCGGTTTTCACCAGCAGGAGGAGATCTTTTAGGATATGGGAGAGAGGAAGAGAGAGAGAGGGTCGAGAGAAAGGGATTCGACAGAGAGAAAGGTTCGAGGGAGAAAGGTTTGAGAGAGAAGTCGCAAGTCGGGGGTCGAGTCGTCAAATGAAGAGCTGGGCCAGAAGGGCTGTTTTTATAGGGACTTTTCCACACTTCCCCGGTCCACAATCGGCCGTTACAGTCGGTTAAGGCGGATGGCGGTTGGGGAAACCCCGGGTTGTTTACCAGCTCGACGTTCTCCGCTTTCATTTGGTAAAATCACACAATACTACAGGAGTGGATTCTGACAGGGAATCACGACAATAATACTTAGGTATTGTGGTAAATAGTTGTGATGCATTTAGCATTTGAGGATAAACCAAAATGGCAGCGCCGTTCTCATTTGAACAACCACCCAGTTTTTCCAGGTTTTCTTTTCCTCTGAATTTATTTTCTTAGATCCTTCCTTAGATCCTGAATTTATTTTCTTAGGAGGATCTGTTCCTTCAAGTTCTGCCATTTTGGTTTCTCTGCATCGGCGCGCCCGAAGGTGATTTTATTCGACTCCCGAATAATTCAGAGGGCCAACTAACGCGATGAAATGCATCCTCAACAAACCACTTAATCTCCCAAAGTTGCTTCAGCTTCCCATCGTCGTTTATTCACGAGGGAACACCCCCCTCCACGGCCGTCCTGAAGTCGGGCCGAGGATTCCTTCAGCTTCCCCTTGAGGTAAGGCCCTTCGGGGGGTCCCTCAGTTGAATATTTCACGGCCCCCTCAGGAGCTCTTCCTCTCCTCCGCTTCGGCAACCTTTCTTCAGGAAACTTCCTTAATGGCTCCTCTTGTTAATCATTAACGGCGGCCTCCTCCTCGCTGAATGGTTAAATGCTTCCTAAGTGACACAACCCCCAACTCTAATTACCTTAGAGCAACTTGCCTCTCCCTTAACTTCATTAACCTTACCATATTTTCTTCTTCAACTGAACTTGACCGAATTATTTTTGTTTGCTTGTTTGTATCAGCAAAAGTTCAGTGTTCACAAACGCTGTAACCCCTTCCAAAATGAATTATAATTACAAACTTGTTCGTTTATAAATAGAACTTTCATCATCCGCAAAATGACAAAGTGGTGTATATGCCAAATTGGGCATTTTGAGTTAGCTTCACTTAACATCGCAAGCGACTCAACAAAGTAGCACTAACTCCATGCAAAGTAAGTTTATTGTATTGGAAACCCAAGAAACACAACAACAAACTAAGGAAGTTTGTGCAACATAACATACTGCGGTTGAGGCAATAGAGAGAGGTCACATTTTCCGAAAAACGCTGCAACACACATCACAACGCGTCACATGGGTTTATTATTCTGCTGGACATACCTACCTATTGTTTCTTTCTTGTGCAATAATTGAAACAGTTGTTTTTGATGGTTTCCACCAATGTTGGCCCCAAAGACACGAATTAAGCTCCTATTTTTGAAAAATTATCTTTGATCATTGACATTGCCATTCAGTTGTCTAGATTCATCTGTTGATAGGTACTAGGTACTTCTAGTGTTATTATACAAATTTACGGTGATTTAACACAATTTCCCAGGTTTTTGACTCATAAAAAATGAATTTTGGGAGTTCAACCTTCATTACAACCCTTAAATTCTTCACTCTGGTCAAAATCAACTTCACATTCGGTCTTCTCGATTTAAAAAACGGAAAAGATACATCACAAGTTCATGTTCTTTAAACCTCAAACATCCCTCAAAAAAACATATTTTCACACCCAGTTTTCTCCCGTGTTGATGACTCGATATACTATAATTAAATTGACGTCTACAACAATTGTTCTGAATTAATGAGACGTGAATCTTTCGATCATCTAACTGAACTGGTTTATTCACACATGCCATTCGATGGAAAGAACTCGACGTTAGCAACGAGCGACAATAATTAGAGTGGGGCAAAATTGTAAGGAATAACGGAACAATTGTTATCACAGAATAACCAAATTCCTTTTTGCATTGATTAATCCAGACTCTCAAAATTCAACAACAACCTTCTTTCATTGTCGGCCAAGTAACAACCAATTCAACATCTCAGATGTTGGACTCATGTAGTTACCACTACACTACTCCCTCCGTTCTTGTGAATCATACGGTAGGTGAACATAACTTCAGCCCACATAGCATTGCTAGTGAAAAGCTTATTATAATCACGGATGGCTGTATGCAGTCCAGTTTGTTGTTCTGTGATTTAATTTAGAGAAAGATGGTTGTTTTGGATGTTGTTGATTTACAAAGTGTGAGGGATTTCGAGGTTGTTGATTTATACCTACATTTTTACCTACTTTTTGATTCGTACAGGTATGTTGTACGGCCAAACGAATCATCAAAATCATGTTAAAATTCGGGAATATGTCGAGGGTTCTACTTAGGTTAGCGACCATTAGAATATCCAAAATGACCGGTTGGGGGGTTCGTGGAACCGAAATGGCGCCTTACAGAAGATGGCGGCGGTGCAAAAATGCATATTTACGTGACTGCCATTGCCCAGCCGGCTCCGGTAGGTACTCGGTTTACGGCTTTCCTGGGGAAGCAAGATGGTGGTTACTGACCACATGAAAACATAGAGATCTACGCAAGGTAAATAATAACCGTTGTGTAATAATTTGCAGCGTTTTTCTATGTACTGAGGGGCACTGACAGCTAATATTTAAATTGCAGACAAATTTATGTTGCAACAACTTCAAATTCGTTGAAGGAATCATTTTTGACGAAAGAAAGAACGGAATCCAGGATGTTTTGCTCAGATTCAAAGTAAATTTGTATTCACCAACGGCCAGGAACTAACAATCTGAAAACCAATTTCGGCTCGCCGGATTGTTTCTTCCCACATTCTGAGCTGCAAAATACAGGACAGTTTCATCGGTAAACACCACTTCCCCCATATACATGCACACACGCACACACATATATTTTGTTTAAATTTTTTTGCTTCCTCCTTCGAAGGTAGGGAAGCCTTGGATTCGTGATTGAATAAAAACGTTTGCCAATTCGAGTGGGCAGTACAGCTTCCTCACTTGAATCACATGAACGTGTAATAGGTTCGTTTTAATACGGGACCATCTGCGATCCAACCCGCCTGTACCCTCAAAATTTCAGCTCTGTACGATTATTTTTCGCGTAGAGAGAAGCGTTACAAGGAGCTGGTCAACATTTCATGTTTGCGCATGCGTAGACGGAAGTTAAGTACGACTCCGATGAAATTCATGTGGAACTATCAAAGTATTATTCCTGATCGACCCTCCAAGTTTGAACTCATTTCAACGATATTTACGGTACTTATTGGCGTTACAAGTATTTCACGTTTGCGCATGCGCAGATGGAACGATTTCCATGGTTTTGAGAAGGGATCATCTGCGATCCAACCCGCGTGTGTCCTCAGAATTTCAGCTCTCTACGACTATTTTTCGCGTTAGTCAGAAGCGTTACAAGGAAATGGTAAACATTTCATGTTCACGCATGTGCAGATGAAAGTTACGTGACGATTCCAATGAAATTCATTTGGAATCATCATAGTATTATTCCTGATCGACCCTCCAAGTTTGAACTCATTTCAATGACATTCAGGGTAGTTATGGGCTTTACAAGTATTTCACGTTTGCGCATGCGAAGGCGGTAGGTACTTTTTCAATGATTTTGGTACGGGAACATCTGTGACCAAACCCGCACCTAACCTCCAAATTTCAGCCCATTTCGACCATTATTTCGGGAAGTTATGGGCGTTACTGGGAATTACCCCTGCCAGACAGACATACATGGAACCAAAAATGTTCCTCGATGGACATTTTTGGAGGACATATTTTTTTTTACTCAATCACGAATCCAAGGAAACCTTCGGTAGTGTGGAAGCAAAAAACGTATGTCCTCCAGAATGAAAATTTCCACCACATTTTGCGTTTCAGACATCAAGGACAATTTTTGGTTCCGTGTCTGTTCGTCTGTCCGTGTGTCTGTGGTCAATTCCTTATTGTAACGCTCATAACTTCCAGATGTGATGGTCGAAATGGGCTGGAATTTGGAGGGTAAGCGTGGGTTGGGTCACAGATTCGTTATGCGCAAACGTGAAATACCCCCCCCCCCCCCCTTTAATACCTTAAATATCGTTGAAATGAGTTCAAACTTGGATAGCCGATCAGGAATAATACTTTGATAGTTCCGTATGAATTTCATTGGAATCGTAATGTAACTTCCTTGTAACGCTTCTAACTATGCGAAAAATAGTCGTAGAGAGCTGACATTTTGAGGGTTCGCGTGAGTTGGATCGCAGTTGGTCCCATATGAATTTCATTGGAATCGTGCTGTACGTTTCGGCTGCGCATGTGCAAACATGAAATACTTGAAACGCCTATATATAATTACCTTAAGTATCCTTACAACGAGTTCAAACTTGGAGGGTCAATCAGGAATAGTACTTTGATAGTGTATGAATTTCATCAAAATCGTACTATAACTTTCGTCTGCGCATGCGCGAACATGAAATGTTGCAAAATTGTTTAAATGTTTGATCCTATTACGCATGTATGTAACTTATTACTACTCTATTTATTGCTATTCAACCATTTTGACATAATTTTTTTTCAACAGATTCTGCACGTCAAGTTACAAGTGAGGAACCTATACTGACCACCCAACTTGGCAGACGTTTTTTAAACATGTAACAGTCTGATGGACAGTGCTTTGACTTGTCTTCAATATGAAGATGAATGTTTTGATAGTTATTATGGACAACAACCAGCAATATCAGGCTGAAGAAGTCCCCGTTGTGGGTTGAAATATGTACCAACGATAGATAAAAATGGAAAACACTGCAAAGTCACATGGGTTTATTGGACATACCTACAGAAATGTTAGCTGTTTTATTTCATTTGCAATAATTGAAATAGTTATTTTAGATGGGTTCCACCAATGTTGCCCCCAAAAACACGACCTCGGCTCCCTTTTTTTCACAGATTATCTTTAAACATTGATAATGACATTTAATTGTTTTAATTCACCTGCTAAAACTACCCAATAGGTTCGATTTCCCAGGGTTTTTGACCCATAAAAAATGATGATGATTTTGGGAGCTGAACCTTTGTTACAACCTCAATTCTTCACTCCTCGATCAAAATCAACTTCATATTCGGTTTTCTTGCCATAAAAAAACATGTTAAACGACACATCACAAGCTCGTGGCCACTAAAACCTCAAAAAAAACCTCGAAAAACCCTATTTTTACACCCATTTTTCTCCCATAACGCCCCTGGGTGTATTCCAATCGGGCTGCTGTGCTTTGGAGCACAACTAGGATCCAAATTTGTTCCCAAATGGGGACCCAAACTGTGTGCGGAAGAACGACGGTTTTAGACCAAAATTTAGCGTAAATTTAAGGCTGAAACTTCGTTAGAACCTCAATTTTCCACTCACTGGACAAAACTGACTTCATATTCGGTCTTCTCGTCCTAAAAAAACGTGGAAAACAATTCCTCAAAAGCTCATGTTACTAAAACACAAAAAATACCTACTTTTATACCCATTTTTCACCCGTAACACCCCTGGGTATGTTCCGATCTGGCTGCAGAGTTTCGGGACACAACTAGGGCCCAAATGGAGCATGTGTGCGAAAGAACGAATTTTTTAGACAGAAAATGAAGCCGGTATGCATGATACGACAGACGGACATTGCATTTTCTGAAACTAGGCACCTTGAAACGTAAACAAAAATTTTTTGAGGGGGTTTTATACAATGTTCTTTTTGAGCGAATACATAGGTGTATTATTCACAGAATAATACACCAAAAAGGTTCTTTGTAAAAAAAAAAAAAATTGCGCGCTAGGTTAGGTACTTAGTCCTAGGACCTACTAAAACAAAGAAGGTTCAACCGTCAACCAGTACAGACGTACTTACTTCTACCGCGGGTTGAATTTCCTACGTTTTTCCTTGAATATGAAATTGTTTATCCAGACGATGTCGTTATTTAATTTGTGTACTGGTATCGCGTTACATTTTTCTTGGTGAAAAAAAAAGATACATATTCCCCCCCCCCCCCCACATTAAAGACATATCCATTTCATAAAACATTTGATTTATAATTATATTTTTATTAGTCCTTTTAAATTGTTGGCTGAGCGAATACATAGGTGTAGGTATTATTCACAGAATAATAAACCAAAAACAAGGTATCCAAAAATATTATTCTCAAAGAAGAAAATTCTGAAGAAGGCGTTTTATTACCTCAGCTCGTCTGTGGTTAGAGTTAGATAAGTGACAGGTATGATGATGATGATGAGCTCTATGGGGGGTTGGTGTTACCATCGGAAACGGGTAGTGTGTTTGTGTGTGTGTGTGTGTGTGTGTGTGTGTGTGTGTGTGTGTGTGTGTGTGTGTAAGTGTGTGTATGTGGTGGTGGGGGTGGGGGGGTGTAGATGGAAGGCCACGTGACTGTAACAAATTAATTAGACGACCGCCAACCGGGCTCCCAGGCACGCGAATAGATAGAAACATCGCCGATGCCCGCCTCCCTTTCCGCCTTTCTGATACAATTACACTCAAACCTCCCCCAATCCTATCCGTCTTCATTAGTTCGAAAAGGGGCCTCTGCCGTCCCCCGATGCAAGCGCCCTCCCAGGAGCCTGCGGTGGGAAATGGTAACACATACCCCCCCCCCCCCCCTCACCGCTGTGATATACCGCATACCGGACGACACACAACAAGCCGCATCGAACATCTCAGAAACGCTTCCCAAGTCATTTTCCCAACGATACGAAGCGATCGCGAGGTGTACAACTTGTGATGCCCTGTACCCTGGACGAACCGACGAACTCGACAAGGCAACTAGGCATCCCGCGGACCTCACCGCGATGACATTTACCGAAACCAAAGGCTTGTTCGATGGGCAGCCGGGCTAATTCCTACAAGTACAAGTGCGGGCACCGGACCGGCAAACCCGAAGTACACCTCCTACGTCAGTTTCACTTCATTACCTCCGGTAAAATGATCCATCATCGCCGTAAGTATCGAGTATACCGCGAATATCTAATATAATACGTGTGATAATAATCCCGGGTTAGGAGGTCCATATATCACCTTTCTCATTCGGCACCGCGTCTGTTCTAATGGAGCCGAAGCCGTTTAACACTATATCGGTTGTTACTGCTATACTTAACCACGTTCCGTCTACCATAGTAGCCATGTACTGCTTGTTGATGTTAGTACTATGGTTGCAATAGTAGGTGTGACGTGGTAGGTACACGCGACAGTCTATTATTTTGAGACATTCACATAATCCATTCAGTAACCAAATACATAAATTGAACGGCATAAGGCAGAAAGGCAAAAAAAGCAGATCAGGAAAAAAAGATAATAAAGCACAGTTTAATAAAGTTATCCCTCAAAAAATTTAATTTGAAATAGCTCCCTCTACTGGTATACTATTTTCAATAATGAACCTTTGGAAACGAGCATGAAAAAAAATAAATAAATAAATAAATAAATTTCAATCTCCCATCAAAAGTATATATAATATAATACAAAATTATTATAAATTATATCCAATTATAAAATTATATCTAATATAATACGTGTGATAATAATCCCGGGTTAGGAGGTCCATATATCACCTTTCTCATTCGGCACCACGTCTATTCTAATGGAGCCGAAGCCATTTAACACTGTATCGGTTGCTACTGCTACTTAACCACGTTCCGTCTGCCATAGTAGCCATGTACTGCATGTTGATGTTCGCACTATGGTTGCAATAGTAGGTGTGACGTGGTAGGTACACGTGATAGTCTATTTTTTTGAAACATTCACATAATCCATTCAATACCCAAATATATAAACTGAACGGCATAAGGCAGAAAGGCAAAAAAAGCAGATCAGCGAAAAAAAAAGAAAAGTATAAAGCGAAGTTTAATAAAGTGTTCCCTAAAAAAAATAAAATTAATAGCTCCTTCTACTGGTATACTATTTTCAATAATGATCCTTTGGAATCGAGCATGAAAAAAAATTAAAATAAAAAATAAATAAATTGTAATCTCCCATCAAAATTATATCTAATATAATACGTGTGATAATAACCCCGGGTTAGGAGGTGCTGATATCACCTTTCTCATTCGGCACCGCGTCTATTCTAATGGAGCCGAAGCCGTTTAACACTATATCGGTTGTTACTGCTACTTAACCACGTTCCTTCCGGCATCTTGCCACGTACTGCTTGTTGTTGTTCGCACTATGGTTGTAATAGTAAGTGTGACGTGGTAGGTACACGCGATAGTCTATTATTTTGAAACATGCACATAATCCATTCAATAACCAAATATATAAATTGGACGGCATAAGGCAGAAAGGCAAAAAAAAAGCAGATCAGCGAAAAAAAGATAGTAAAGCACAGTTTAATAAAGTTATCCCTCAAAAAATTGAATTTGAAATAGCTCCTTCTACTGGTATACTATTTTCAATAATGAATCTTTGGAATCGAACATGGAAAAATAAATAAATAAATTGTATTCTCCCATCAAAATTATACCTAAAATAATACAAAATTATTATAAATCATATCTAATTATAAAATTATATCTAATATAATACGTGTGATGATAACCCCGGGTTAGGAGGTCCATATATCACCTTTCTCATTCGGCACCGCGTCTATTCTAATGGAGCCGAAGCCGTTTAACACTATATCGGTTGTTACTGCTACTTAACCACGTTCCGTCTGCCATCTAGCCATGTACTGCTTGTTGATATTCGCACTATGGTTGTAATAGTAGGTGTGACGTGGTAGGTACACGCGATAGTCTATTATTTTGAAACATTCACATAATCCATTCAATACCCAAATATATAAATTGGACGGCATAAGGCAGAAAGGCAAAAAAGCAGATCAGCGAAAAAAGATAATAAAGCACAGTTTAATAAAGTTATCCCTCAAAAAATTGAATTTGAAATAGCTCCTTCTACTGGTATACTATTTTCAATAATGAACCTTTGGAATCGAGCATGAAAAAGAAAAAATAGTAACAATAAAATATATAATATAAAGTATAAAATTTTATTGTTTCCGTTTCAAGGTAAGTACGTAGAATCCGAAAATGGAATTAAAAAAAATTTCTGTCCGTCCGCCTTACATCGCAATTTCCTTGTTACCATGGACCAAAATTAAATAAATTTGGTTTGCAGGTCGCATTTTGGGTAGTTGGTCCTCGAAGCTCGGCGTTACTGTCAGTCCTCCCTAAGGGGTGAAAAATAGCGGTTGACATTTTCAGAACGCCTTAGCTCGAAAACTTTCAGTAGAAGGGCATGTTTTGTTAACTTTTTCAATTTGAAATTGAACTATAGAATTTTTTGAAAGAAAAACTAAAGAATTTTCGTATGTACCTAAAAGCTCAACATGATCGTGAATGAAACGGTATAAATCCGACCTAGATGTCGTTGCTAGGGGTCACCTGATTATAGTCACGGATGGCCGTATGAAGTCGAGATAGCTGTTCTACGATATTATTTCATTTGAAGAATCATGGCTCTTTTGGATTTTGTTGATAGGCACTTTTCCCAGGCCGCCTCCGACTTGATTTAGGGCTTTCCTTGGGGGAGCTCGGAGGTACCACAGAAAACAGTGATCTACGCAAAAGGGGCATCTATACAGGTAAATAATCAACCGTTGTGTAATTATTTGCAGCCCCCCCCCCCCCCCCCGAACCACTTGTCAGCGATCTCCACTGAAAGGATACTGGCGGTTTCGGATTCGGCGGAAAACAGCCACAGGGCTGTTGGTTCTTCTTTGGGTGGATGTCCTTTTCTGCTTTGATTTTTATTGGGAATAGGCTCTTTTAAATCCCAATAAAATCACTCAAAGCAGAAGTGGTCACCACTCTCACTTCATGTAGATTTCGGTTTATTATTATAATAAAATTTTTCAATATTTTTCAATCGGACTCGTTGAACACTGGAGCTGTCCGTGGAAATACCTTTTCAGCTCCCCTCTTCTTCGTTCTTGGATGTATTATCATTTTATATATATCGAATATTAAATAATATTCGAACACCAGAATATATCATATATTCGCATATATTTTCTATTGCGAGACCAGGAGTTGTGTGATGTAGGTATCACTAATTCCTACGTAACTTTATTGCTGTATCATAATTATTATTATAATAGTCACCTACTTATAATTTTACCCTATCGAATCCTTCCCACGTAGTTCAAATGGATGTTTGAAGCTTCGGGAAATAAAACAGAAATTTTTCAGGCTAGAATGTCCAAGGAGGACGTATAAACGCTACAAGACTAACCTTTTAAGACCACTTTGGCGACGGCAAGCGGAGGAGAGCAATCGGGGAAGGGGAGTGGCAACAAAAACTTTTGAATCGCTGTGAAAGTTGAAATGGTTTGGTTTCAGTTCTTTTTTTTCGAGAAGAATAAAACGCATTAATGAGGCCGCAGTAGGGAAAAACATTAAGAGCAGTGGGAGATGTTAATCACGAACTAAATTACTGTGCGCTTACTATTAGGCCTAAGATCAAAATTTGGTTTATTTAATAAGTGATTTAGAAATATATTTAAATCGTTTAACAATATACAGTTGTATACTGTAATCAACTCATGTTTTGTTAACGGAAGTTATAACAGCCGTAACAAACTGCAACAAGAATTTATTTAAAAAGAAAAAAAAAGAAAAAAGAAAGAGACGAACAGTCTGTGCCATTAAAGAAACCTTAAGTATGCATAACAAGCAGTTTTAAGATTGATAATACATAAGCTTGAATTTGTTAGATGTTATAATTTTTGGGAGAACTGAAAAAGAGGGGGAACTCTATAAACAATTCTGCCCATCAGGGTGCAAGCTATCAAAAATCAGTGACGACTACGAACAAAATCACTCGCGATGAATTCGTGAAAACCCACTTCAAAATGAAAACGCTGCAAATTGTTACACAGCGGCTTATTATTTAATAGTATAGGTGCCCCTTCAGCGTAGATCACTGTATTCTGTGGGCAATACCTACCCTCGTGCTCCCCCCCCAGGAATGATCCTAAATCGAGTACTGGAGCCGGCCCGGGCTAGCACATTCCATAAAAATGCGCGGATTCAATAATTCAGACATTAATTATTTGCTGTTATTCATGAAGCATAATGCATGTTCAAGTTACAAAAGAAACCACCAGCAAAATCAAAAACAGCCATCATTCTTCAAGTGAAACATTATCACGGAACAAACAAGTCAATTTCATAATAATATAGCCATCCGTGATTATAATCAGTTGTTCCCTAGCAATGATATCTGGGCCGGATTTATACCGTTTCATTCACGATCATGTTGACTGAGCTTTTCGATGCCAACGAATGGCAGGACGTACAACGCTCCGGTGGTCTCAAAAAATTCTTAATTTCAGATCAATTTAAAAACGTTAAAAAACAATACCCTTCTATTGAAAGTTTTCGAGCTACAGCGTTCTGAAAATTTCAATCCCTATTTTTCATCCCTTAGAGATGACTGACAGTAGCGCCGTGTTTCGCGGACCAACTGGACCCCAAATGGGACCTACAAACCAAATTTCATTAATTTTGGTTCATGCTAATTCGGGAAAGTGCGAAGTACGGTGTAAGGCGGATGGACAGAAATTTTTGGCTTATTATTTTGGATAATGAACCTTAGAAATTGAGCATGAAAAAGAAAATGTTAATCTTCCCTCAAAATTTGATGGTTTCCGTTTCAAGGTACGGAGAATCCAAAAATGGAATAAAAAAATTCCTGTCCGTCCGCCGCACTTCGCAATTTCCTTAGTTACCATGAACCAAAATTAATGAAATTTGGTTTGTAGGTCGCATTGGGGGTAGTTGGTCCGTGAAGCTGAGCGTTACTGTCAGTCATCCAAGGTGAAAACTAGGAGTTGAAACTTTCAGTAGAAAGGTATGGTTTTTTTAAAGTTTTTAAATTAATCTGGAACTAAAGAATTGTTTGAGACCACCCAGAGCATTGAACGTTCAGTTGATTGTTTGCATCGAAAAGCTTCGTCAACATGATCGTGGATGAAATGGTATAATTTTGGCCCAGATACATTTATATCGCTAGGGAGCTCCTGATTATAATCACGGATGGCTCTATGAAGTAGAGTTGGTTGTTGTGTGATATTATCTCAGTTGAAGAATGATGGCTGTTTTGGATTTGGTTGATAGGTATTTCTGTAACTTGAACAAATGTTACCTATGCTTCATGAATAACAACAAATAATTTTATTATTAACGACTGAATTATTGAATCCTGCGCATTGCTATGAAACTCTAATTCTCGGGCCGGCTCCAGTACTCGATTTAGGGCTTTCCTGGGCGGAGCACGAGGGTATTTACCACAGAAAACAGTGATCGACACAGAAGGGGCACCTATACAGGTAAATAGTAAACCGCTATATAATAATTTGCAGCGTTTTTATTCCATACGTACCGTGAAACGGAAAATTTTAATATGGGGATGTTTAGTTATTGCTACTATTATTTTTATTTTTTTTTTTTTCTTGCTCGATTCCAAAGGTTTGTAATTGAAAATAATAAACCAAAACAATAGCAGTACAATAACAAGACAATAGCAGTGTTAGTGTTACTAATAATAAGTTATTGTTAGGTATTAATAATAACTTAAAGTTATTGTTATTAATAATAACTTACTGACGGTTTGTTATTGACGGTGGTTCGATCACCGAAACCGGTTAAAGGGGTAACAGTATTTTTTGAGTTACCTATTAGTGGGCATAGACAACCTTTCAGTATCTCCTTTCTTCATTTTTAGCGACGGCTGTTACCTAGTATCGATGATTGGTGCAAACGTTTTGCAAAAATGAAGAAAGGAAAAGGTGACGATTTTTATCATTTAGTTCGATTCATCACTGATATTCTCTCTTCATTCAAACCGATACAGAATCCAGCCTCCTGGATCCTTTATTGGTTGTTCACCTAAATTATCGGTTAAACAGTTTGTCTACATAGGAACTATTTATGAATGACTAATATTGCTGATTCTCGACCTGCAAGCCCTTGCAACTATTTCTGTCTGCCACATAAACGAGTACAAGAGGGCTAGCATAACAAAAATTATGTATGTCTGCGCTTATGTCGCTAACGCGGTGTTCATAATTAATTAAATGCGCAATTAACCTGCACCTGTCGGATTTGATCACTGGTTGGTACGAGTACCTACCAGGGTTACTTTTCATCACACCAGAAAGGCTGTTTAATCCGTTGTAGGTCCGTCCGGTAACAGGACATGTTTCCCCTGATCGGTATTAGGTAAATATTATTAATGAAACTTTGAGGGTACGTGCGCTTCAGTGGCGGATCTAGGATTTGGATTGGCGGGGGGGGGGGGGCTAACCGGAAATTTTTTGAAAAAATCAACCCAAAACGGGTTTTTATGTATACCTATTTTGGTCTTTTGAATCAATAGCAAAGTGCATTATTAAAAATAAAATCTTTATCATCTACTCACTGGTGAGATAAAGTAGCAAAGGCAATTAATCACATGTCAACATATTAATTTATTTATTCAGTAGAATAAAAGTTTCGTGTTGCAAGGAATCAAGGCTATGTATCTATATTTCGAGATAGCCACCCATTTGATTAATAAAAAGCTGACTCTTAAGATTCACCTGTGCATGTGCGAGCGTTTCCCTGATAACCGTGTACTTTTTGACCAAATACAATGGGTTTTGACCAAATACAGTGGGTTTTGACCAAATACAGTAGGTATCTAGAAACTGGCTCTCTTTATGCTTGAAACGTCCTCCATCCGCTCTACATGCATTATAATTGAACACCCGGCGATCTTTCGTGTTTACCTACCTACTATAGAAACACCCTGTACGAGAATATACCAACCAACACCGTGGATAAGTTCTTACCTATCTTGTAGGTACCAACGAACATTCGAAATATTGTTTTCTTTCCTTAATTATCTCAGAACAACTAAGTGACTGGATTTCGATGCGTTATTCAAATCATATGTTCCCTATCATTATGACTGCTGGACTGTTATGTGAATAAAATTTACCGTATTTTGTATTTCATAATATAGTTATCTATGAGTTTTGTACTTTGAGATTTTTCAAAGCGCTAATAACCTTTGTGGTTGAATGTATAGAGAAGTATAGAGAGTATTACCGCTCATTTTGGTGATGTTATTATTGAAAAACGTTGCAAATTATCACATAACGGTTTGTTATTTACCTGTCGATCCCCCTTCCGAGTAGACCACTAAATTACCGTTAGCGAAAGACCCTGAATTATTAGGGTCGCTTTTCGAGGTGGATACCAACCTACCCACGCACGCACACACAGACACGACCAAAATGTCACCATCAGAGTCGACTAAATTTCGGCAATTACAGTTAAATAAATTACGCATTTTTCCACACCGCCGTCATCTCCTGAAACGCGCCGTTGCGGCCCACGAACCCGGTCATTTTTGAAATTCTGACGGTCGTTGAGTCTAACTAGGATCCTCGACGTATTAGATATTACCAAGTTTTTACCTAATTTGGATGATAGTTTGGCAGTGAACAACATACCTACCTACTTGTAGGTACGTAAAAACAAAATCCAAAATAACCATGCACAATTCTGGAATTCGATCTCATAAAGCCGTGCGTGATTATATAATTACCTCCTGTTCCCTATTGTTGATTTCTGGACTGAATTTGTGTATACGGTATAATTCACACTCATGTTGATGAAGTTTTTCGATCAGGGGCTTCCTGTGGATCTAAAGTTCGGAGTCCGCTTATTTAAAAACGTCATAAAAAACCTACCCTTCCGTTGAAATTTCCCAGCCGGGCAATCACATTTCATAAACATGCCGTGGATTACATAAGTATATCGTTAATTTTATTTGTTGTTAAAATCAAGTTACAAAAATGTAGGGTATACGTATCAGGAAAAATCCAAAATAACCACCATTCTTCCAATGATATAATGAGTAATCGGAACAATCAACTCGATTTCATACAGCCATGCGTGATTATAATAAATCATGTGTTCCGTAGCAATAATATGTGGTCTGGATGTATTTCATTCACGATCATGTTGACGAAGCTTTCGGTGCAAATGAACTATTGGACGTACAATGCTCCGGGTGGTCTCAAAAAATTCTTTAGTTCGGGATCAATTTAAAAACGTAAAAAAGCGCTACAAATGATTACACAACGGTTTATTATTTACCTGTATAGGTGCCCCTTTTGCGTAGGTCAATGTTTTCTGTGGAATACCTACTACTTTCGAGCTCCTCCCCCCCCGCCCCACCCACGAAAGCCCTAAATCGAGCACTGCAGTCGGTCCTGGAATTAGATTTTCATAAAAATGCGCGGGATTGAATAATTCTATTATTAATTATTTGTTGTTATTCATGAAGCATAACGTTTGTTCAAGTTACAAAAGTACCTATCAACACAAGCCATCAGAACGCGCATCATTTTTCAAACGAAATAATATCACGGAACAACCAGCTCAACTTCACACAGCCATCCGTGATTATAATCAGGTGCTCCCTAGGAATGATATCTGGGTCTGATTTATACCGTTTCATTCACGATCGTGTTGATGAAGCCTTTCGGTACAAACGAATGGCAGGACGTACAATGCTCCGAGTGGTCTCAAAAAATTCATTAGTTCGAGATCAATTCAAAAATGTAAAAAAAACCATACCTACCTACCATCCACAGAAAGTTTTCGAGCTAGGGCGTCCTGTAAATGTCAACCCCTATTTTTTTACCCCTTTGGGATGGCTGACATTAACACAGAGCTTCGCTGACAAACTAGACCCCAAATGGGACTTAAAACCAAAAATTTCACTAATTTTGGTTCATATTAACTCAGAAAATTGCGAAGTACGGCGGAAGGACAACAATAATTTATTTTATTCCATTTTTGGATTCTACACACCTTGAAACGGAAACCGTCAAATTTAGGGAAGGGGGGTGTTAATTTTTGTTTTATGCTTGATTCCAAAGTTCCATTATTGAGGGGAAAAAACAGTTGGAATTGAGAATCTCCTCCTTTTGAAGTCTGTTATAAATAAAAATCAATAAAAATGATGGTGTAAATTACCTTGAGAGCATGCCAGGGTCGTGGGGGTGCACTGACAAGGGCTCGTGGAGGTGCTGGGAAGACGCGTCCTTCCGCGACTCCTTCGAGAGGATACTCGAAATGGAAAAGGACGTGAAGCCCCCGGGCGGCTTCCGCACGTCCTCGGAAATCCTCTTGTCCTCGTCCTCGGACACGACGTCGATCTTCGGCGACTCGCTCATCCTCACATATCACAGGACACGACTGCTCTGACACCGGCTTCCCCCTTCAAAGTGAAAAACCCCCGTGGTGATAGGACACGCGGGGGGGACGAGGATTGTTCGAGGGGAAGTGACTGGAGGGGTGTGGAGGGGGGTACGAGTGGGCGTGGCCGAATCGGAGGGGTGAACCGCTTAGGGCCAACGGATTGGTGGCTCCGCCGCCCTTTAAAAGACGATGGGACTCCGCCCCCTCCCGAGCCCTGCTACCCTCTTTACACCTCCCTTTACTTAACTTAATGCAATACACAGCCCTATTGTAAGGTAAATGTTCTTCCCTAATTGGCTCCACTAGACCCCCCCCCCCCCTCATTGCTTCCTCATCCACCCCCCCCCCCTCCTAAGTTTCCCCTCACACCGCTCGGTTTCCACTCGCGACCTAAATCTACCCCCCACCACCACCCAAATTAACCTCATCATGATAATCTTGAACAGTCTCATCTAAAGGATCTAAAAGTTGGGCTGCCAACTTCGGTCAAAATACGTAAAGTTGCACAGAAATCTCACTTTTAACCACTATCCGGCACCACAACAACGTCGTTTAGCTAGTAAACCTAGAACATGTTGGACCCGTTGGCATATTTTGGTTTATTATTCTGTGAATAATAAATTTTTATAGCACCCTAGCAAAATTTTTTCTTTTCCGTTTCAAGGTGCGCAGATTCCAAAAATGCAATGTCCGTCCGCCGTATCACGTGTACCTACCTGCTTCATTTTCTGTCTAAGAAAGTCGTTCTTTCGCACACATGCTCCATTTGGGCCCTAGTTGTATCCCGAAACTTTGCAGCCCGATCGGAATATTCCCAGGGGTGTTATGAGTGAAAATGTGTAGAAAAATAGGTACTTTTTGTGTTTTAGTAACATATTAGTAACAAGAGCTTTTGAGGCATCGTTTTCCATGTTTATTAGGATGAGAAGACCGAATATGAAGTCGATTTTGACCAAAGAGTGGAAAATTGAGGTTCTACCAGATGTTCAGCTCCAAAAGTTGATTGTTTTATGAGTCAAAAACCTGGGAAATCGTCTGAAATCACCATCAGTTTGTATAATAACACTAGAAAAAGTGTCAACACGTGGATCAAAACCATTAAATGGCACTACCAATGATCGAAGATAATTTTGGAAAAAAAGGAGCGTACCTACCTACCTAATTCCTGTTTTGGGGGCCAAAATTGTGGATCAGAAATATATATTTCAATTATTTCACATGCAAGAAACAAAAATGAACAGCCAACATTTCTGTGGGTAGGTATGTCCAGTAGAATAATAAACCCATGTGACAAGGACTTTGCAGCGTTTTTTGCTGCCAATTAGCCAAATCAAATGCGATCGAGGTCAATCAATAGGATACAAATGCTAACGGACATTTTGGTAGCAACTGCATCAATTTTGGTCAATTTTGACGGCAGTTATATAGTTGAAAAATCGTAAAGTTAGAAACCCCGTCAAAACTCCCTTATTTTTCCACCTAGAAAGCTCGTGTTAATATCAAATTGAAGGGTTCAACGAGCCCAACAAAATCCAAAAATAAAATAATATGAAAAATACCGAATTTTGAGGAAGTTATGACCATCTTCAGTTCAAGAATTCTTTCAAGACCCCCCCCCCACCCTCCCCGTCCATAAAATATCTTTCTTACCCACTCACCCCTCCTAGGTTTCCCCTCACACCGCTCGGTTTCCACTCGCGACCTAAATCTAGCCCCCCCTCCCCCCACAATATTACCATGATCATAATAATTAAATGGGCAAATAATTATACCTACATGTCCATCTTGAAAAGTCTCATCTTAAGTGTGGAGATAGCCACAGAATACATCCATGTTCTTAATAATAGATAGTATGGGTTGGTACAAGTTTGGCGGTAAGGGCCGCCCATTTCGGTCAAAATCCGTAATGCTGCACAGGAATCTCACTTTTAACCACTTTCCGGCACCACACCGACGTCATTTAGCTAGTAAACCTAGACAAATGTTGGACCCATTGATATAGTTTTTTCTGCCAGTTCGCCAAGTCAAATGGGATCGAGCTCAATCAACAGGCTACACATGGTAACGGACATTTTGGTAGCAACCGCACCAATTTTGGTCAATTTTTACGGCAGTTATCGTTGACAAATTTAAGTTAGAAAACCTGTCAAAACTCCCTTATTTTTCCACCTAGAAAGCTGGTTTTAATCTCAAATTGAAGGGTTTAACAAGCTGAAAAAAAAGAAAAATACAGCATTTTAAGGAAATGATGACCATTTGTAATTAATATACATACAGTACGTACGGAGCGACATCAAACGGAAAATCATCTAGAAACTCGTTTTGAGCACTTCTGAACAAGATTCCATGGTTTTTCTTGAAACGTATTGTTGACGGTATCACCATACTTCCATTCGTATTATGTTACTTGTAGGAGCATGGAAGAAGTAACACGTCCATTTTGAACAGCCTCATCTAAAAATCAGGACAAAAGATGTCTGCCGAAGTGGTGCAATGGGATTCCTCATACCAAAAAGTAACGTAAAGTCCAAAACGCTGCAACTTATTACACAACGGTTTATTATTTACCTGTGTAGATGCCCCTTCTGCGTAGATCGCTGTTTTCTGTGGTAAATACCTACGCTCGTACTCCCCCCAGGAAGCCCTAAATCGCCAAGTACTGGAGCCGGCCCGGGAATTACACTTTCATAAATATGCGGTGGATTTGAGAATCCTATCTAATTATCTGCTGCTATTCATGAAGCATAGTATGCTTTTTTAAGAACAAAAACGAAGATTCCTGCACGTGGTTTGAAGAAAAGTTCCTGGAAATTTCATCAAAAATCGCGGTCTAGTTAGTTTGACCCCAAATGCTCCATTGAAAATAATAAACCAAAAGTCCGTCAAATTCAAACCTATCGTGGTCAAATATAAGTTTTTATCGACCAAAAACCGGTAAAAATTGCTCAAAATACAAAAAATGGATACCCTATCACAAGAGTGTTGTACAATGGTGACTTGAAAAGCCAGAAACAGAAACGACAGTACTTTAGTTAGGGGAAAAACAAATCCAGCATCCGGTATTTATGGATTTTTAGCATTGCTCAAAATGCCAAAAATTGATACCTATTCACCAAGATTGTTGTAGAATGGTGGCTTGTAATAGACTATGTAAGTTTAACAAAAAGGGGGGGGGGGGGGAACTCATAAAGAAAAGTGGGTCAAATTCAAGTTATTGGAGTAAAAAATTGTAAAATCGTTTAAAATTACCAAAAATGATCATCAAAAGTGGTATGTAGAGGCAACAAACGACTACATATTTCAATTAAAAATAAAAACCGCTACAACACAGGTAGTAGGAACCTACCAACTAACCGTTCAAAAGTGGGTCGTTACAGCCTATTTAACCATTGACTCATTTTGGCCAACAAATCAAATACGACTTTTCTGCTTCTGACGACAGTAGGATAGGAAGTTAGGTAGGTACACCTAGCAACACCTTAGCAAGAGCTCCACTGGCGCTCGGCAGTTAACTTGAAGAGGACGCGTATTTTCTTCAATGCATTGACTGGTGTCAGGCGAGCCAGGAAAATTAAAAAAACCAGTCATGCAGCATGACTTAATGAGCGAATTTTCAAAGAAATATTCGAATTAATGGCTATGGTTTTGAATAAAGGAAAACTTCGGTCTAAAATTTGGTTTTCTATGTATATTCTCTTCGTATTTATTTTAATTTGTACGTTTTGTCCATCCTGATTCTACCGTTTGTTTATTACGTAATTGTACTAAGTGCTTATTTATTTGATCGCTGTGGGTAAATTCAAGGAGTTGTACTAATCGTTTGCCTCCCCCTTTTTTGCTTCGAACTCTCGTCTTCAATTAATACTTCTCACATATTTCAATCTGACCACTCTAAGGGGGTGGGGGGGGGGGGGGGTAAGAGTTTAAAGATTATCCTAGTTTTGGGTAATTTTTGCGCACTTTAAATGCTCTAATTTAAGAACGGATTTAGATATCTAAAATCCGATTTCACTATCGTGTTCAGCGTGCAAAAACCTTTAAAATGAGGGGTCACTTGTTAGAAAATAACATTTTGGGGATTTTTGGGTAATTTTTGCGCACTTTAAATGCTCTAATTTGAGAACGGATCAAGATATCTAAAATCCGATTCCACCATCGTGTTCAGCGTGCAAAAACCTTTAAAATGAGGGGTCACTTGTTGGAAAATAACATTTTGGGGATTTTTGGGTAATTTTTGCGCACTTTAAATGCTCTAATTTGAGAACGGATCAAGATATCTAAAATCCGATTCCACCATCGTGTTCAGCGTGCAAAAACCTTTAAAATGAGGGGTCACTTGTTAGAAAATAACATTTTGGGGATTTTTGGGTAATTATTGCGCACTTTAAATGCTCTAATTTGAGAACGGATCAAGATATCTAAAATCCGATTCCACCATCGTGTTCAGCGTGCAAAAACCTTTAAAATGAGGGGTCACTTGTTGGAAAATAACATTTTGGGGATTTTTGGGTAATTTTTGCGCACTTTAAATGCGCCAAAACCCTCCTTAGAGTAGGCCAATTTCGCCCATCTTCGAACTTAGCCTTTCGATTGCCAAGATAGATTTTTTGTGCAAATTTGAGCTGTTTATCTCAATTCTATCGAGAGTTATCGTCTGGAGTGACACATATATAAATAAATATATAAATATATATATATATATATATACATATAAAAAAGTGTTAAATTTCAGGAATCGTTTTAGAATGGTCTGAAACGGATTTCTATGAAGAAAATTTCCAAAAATTTATATTATTTAAATTTCGAAGCCATTGCAATAGCTTCATTTTCTTTGAAAATTCGCTAAAAGTGTTAAATTTCAGGAATCGTTTTAGAATGGTCTGAAACGGATTTCTATGAAGAAAATTTCCAAAAATTTATATTATTTAAATTTCGAAGCCATTGCAATAGCTTCATTTTCTTTGAAAATTCGCTAAAACCGCTGCAAAGTCCTTGTCACATGGGTTTATTAGGTATTCTATTGGACATACCTACAGAGATGTTGGCTGTTTATTTATTGTTTCTTTCATATAAAATAATTGAAATAGCTATCTCTGGTGGTTTCCACCGCAATTTTGGCCCCCAAAACACGAATGAGGTACGCTCCTTCCTTTTTTTTTAAAATAAATAAATAAATAATCTTTGATCATTGATAGTTCCATTTAATCGTCTTGATCCACCTGTTGACACTTTTTCTAGTGTTATTCTAAGAATTGGTGGTGATTTCAGACGATTTCCCAGGTTTTTGACTCATAAAAAATCAATTTCGGGAGCTGAACATCTGGTAGAACCTCAATTTTCTATTCTTTGGTCAAAATCGACTTCATATTCGGTCTTCTCGTCCCCAAAAACATGAAAAACGATACCTTAAAAGCTCATGTTACCAACAACCAACATGTTGCTAAAACGCCAAAAGTACCTATTTTTACACACATTTTCACTCATAACTCCCCTGGGTATATTCCGATCGGGCTGAAAAGTTTCGGGACACAACTAGGGCCCAAATGGAGCATGTGTGCGAAAGAACGACTTTTTTAGACCGAAAATGAAGCCTGTACACGTGATAGGCGGACGGACATTGCATTTTTTGAATCTACGCACCTTGAAACGGAAAAGAAAAAATTTTGAGGGGGTATTATAAAAATTTTTTGCTGAGCGAATACATAGGTATATTATTCAAAGAATAATAAACCAAAAATTGGGGCTTTGGGTGCTTTTATCTTTTATCCCTCGAATGCTAACAGGCAGGTTCGGTTTCTTACCAGAAGCCAAACGCTTTGGAAGCGCTAAAACCAGAGTTGAAAACTGCAACCGTTCCACTATGAACAGTCCTATTGTTCCCTCGGAAAGCTACTTAGCATTAATAACGGTTTCGTTTCTGCCAGTTACCCCGCGCCGCTACCGCCTCCAAGTTAGCATTTTCGGTGTAAATACAGGAAATTGCCTCCGCCCGACCACCTCGTCCCGTCAGCGAGTCGTAACCACAATAGAGCGAGCTGCTCTTTAGGAACAAGGGCGTAAACATTGATCAGGCTCGAGGGCTTTAGGCGGAGGAAAAAGCTCCCATCCAAGCGAACACTAGACCCGGCGAAGAGGTCCCCCAGCGCTCTTACGGCATTAATCTTTATACCTGAGTAAATAAAAGTAAACCCGTCTTGTTCTCCCCTTACACTTGTTAATCTTGATAGTTTCAACATTTTGGTTTGTTATTTTAAGTAATGAACCTTTGGAATCGATCATGAAAAAACCTCGGCGTTACTGTCAGTCACCACTAAGAGGTGAAAAACGCTGCAAAGTCCTTGTCACATGGGTTTATTATTCTACTGGACATACCTACAGAGATGTTGGCTGTTTATTTATTGTTTCTTTCATATAAAATAATTGAAATAGCTATCTCTGGTGGTTTCCACCAATTTTGGCCCCCAAAACACGAATAAGGTAGCTACGCTTTTTTTTTTTTTTTTTTTTTTTTTAATAAATTACTTATCTCTGATCATTGATAGTACCATTTTATCGTCTTGATCCACCTGTTGACACTTTTTCCAGTGTTATTCTACAAATTGATGGTGATTTCAGACGATTTCCCAGGTTTTTGACTCATAAAAAATCAATTTCGGGAGCTGAACATCTGGTAGAACCTCAATTTTCTATTCTTTGGTCAAAATCGAGTTCATATTCGGTCATCTCGTCCCCAAAAACATGAAAAACGATACCTTAAAAGCTCATGTTACCAACATGTTGCTAAAACGCAAAAAGTACCTATTTTTACACACATTTTCACTCATAACACCCCTGGGTATATTCCGATCGGGCTGAAAAGTTTCGGGACACAACTAGACCCCAAATGGAGCATGTGTGCGAAAGAACGATTTTTTTAGACCGAAAATGACACGTGCGGACGGCGGACGGCGGACGGACATTGCATTTTTGGAATCTACCTACGCACCTTGAAACGGAAAAGAAAAAATTTTGAGGGGGTGTTATAAAAATTTTTTGCTGAGCGAATACATAGGTGTATTATTCACAGAATAATAAACCAAAATAGGGGTTAATATTTCCAGAACGCTCGTCAACTTATAGTGGAAGGGTATAGTTTTTTTTAAAGTTTTTATATACATCTAGACTTATGGATTTTTTGAGACCACCCGCAGCATTGTATGACCAGCCGTTCGTTCATAGTAAGGCCCTGAAATTTGCATCAAAAAGCTTCGTCAACGTGATCCTGATTGAAACGGTATAAATCCGGCCCAGATATCATCACTAGGGAGCACCTGATTATAATCACGGATGGCTGTGTGCAGTCGAGTTGACTGTTTTGGATTTTGTTGATAGAGTACTATTATTTTAACTTCAACAAACTTTATGTTTCATGCATAACAACAAGTAATAAATTAGCGGTAGCATAAATTCTTGAATCCGCCGCATATTTTTTATGAAACTGTAATTGCACGACCGGTTCCGGTAGGAACACGATTTAGGGCTGTCCTGGGGGAAGCACGAGGTATTGATCACAGAAAAACAGTGATCTACGCACAAGGGGCATCTATTCAGGTATGCAATAAACCATTGTGCAATAGTTTGGAATTATAACTCAACGCAATTATTATTCTTGTCTTTTGCTCCAATTCAAAAGACAAGATTCATTTCTACACATCCGTATTCGAGCGATAGACTACAGCGGCTTAGTATCAGTGGAGGGAGGAGGAAACGCCTCTGCATGAATCCGTTGCCATCTCATAAACTAATATTTTCTGCTTAGAAATTCTGCTTCTAATTCTGCTTTAAATTCTGCTTGGAATGGGACCAAATCGAGCTCACCCATCGACACTGGGTGATACACAACCAAACCCTTATCTCCATTTTGGTTTATTATTCTGTGAATAATACACCTATGTATTCGCTCAGCAAAAAATTTTTATAACACCCCCTCAAAATTTTTTCTTTTCCGTTTCAAGGTGCGTAGATTCCAAAAATGCAATGTCCGTCCGCCGTCCGCCGTACGCCGTCCGCCGTACGCCGTATCACGTGTACAGGCTTCATTTTCGATCTAAAAAAATCGTAATTTCGCACACATGCTCCATTTGGGCCCTAGTTGTGTCCCGAAACTTTTCAGCCCGATCGGAATATACCCAGGGATGTTATGAGTGAAAATGTGTGTAAAAATAGGTACTTTTTGCGTTTTAGCAACATGTTAGTAAAATGAGCTTTTGAGGTATCTTTTAGCGAATTTTCAAAGAAAATGAAGCTATTGCAATGGCTTCGAAATTTAATTTCCATGTTTTTGGGGACGAGAAGACCGAATATGATGTCGATTTTGACCAAAGACGCGGAAATTGAGGTTTTACCAAAGGTTCAGCTCCCAAAATTGGTTTTTTATGAGTCAAAAACCATGAAAACTGTCTGAAATCACCATCAATGTGTATAATAACATTGGAAAAAGTGTAAACAGGTGAATCAAGACCATTAAATGCCACTACCAATGATCAAAGATGATCTTAAAAAAAAAAAAAAAAAGCGTACCTACCTATTTCATGTTTTGGGGGCCAAAATTGGTGGAAATCATCAGAAATAGCTATTTCAATCATTCCACATGAAATAAACAATACATTTAACAGCCATCAAAAATCTCTAGAACTCCAATAGAATAATAAACCCATGTGACAAGGACTTTGCAGCGTTTTTGTGTGTTGTGCGTAGATTCCAAAAATGCAATGTCCGTCCGCCGTATCACGTGTACCGGCTTCATTTTTGGTCTAAAAAATTCGTTCATTTGCACACATGCTCCATTTGGGCCCTAGTTGTGTCCCCCAAATTGTCAGCCCGATCGGAATATATCCAGGGGTGTTATGAGCTTTTGATGTATCGTTTTCCATGTTTTTGGGGACGAGAAGACCGAATATGAAGTCGATTTGACTAAGGAGTGGAAAATTGAGGTTGTACCAGATGTTCAGCTCCCAAAATTGATTTTTTATGAGTCAAAAACCTGCGAAATCGTCTGAAATCACCTTCAATTTGTATAATAACACTAGAAAAAGTGTGAACACGTGGCTCAAGACGATTAAATGGTGCTATCAATGATCAAAGATAATTTGGGATAAAAGGAACAAGTTTTGGGGGCCAAAATTGGTAGAAACCACCAGAAATAGCTATATCAATTATTTTACATGAAAGAAACAATAAATAAACATCCAGCATTTTTGTAGGTATGTTCAATAGAATAATAAACCCATGTGACAAGGACCTTGCAGCGTTTTTGGAATCTACGCACCTTTAAACGTAAAAGAAAAAATTTTGAGGGGGTGTTATGAAATTTTTTTTCTGAGCGATTACATAGGCGAATTATTCATAGAATAATGAACCAAAATGATTTAGAAGATACTGGCGATTTTTTAGAAAAAAAAATCACCTTCTGGGCTTACTCAGCTGATTAGGGAGGGTTCTCACCTCGTTATTCATACTCAGCAGTCCTACAGAGGCTCCATTTCGAATTTCAGCCTCACAGGTCAAAAAGGAAAGAAATCTGAATAATACTCAATTGGCTGACGCAGCAGGTGTTTTATCGCCACAAAAGGACCAACGAGCGGCACACGCGTATTAAAACTAATTAAATAATCGATCAAATTTATAACATAATTTTGTAAAGGAGGAGCTGTTAAATGACCGAACCCCTCGTCGGCGCCTCGCGGAAGGTTATTCAACAAAGGTTGACGAAGGTTGGATTATTGTTATCAAGAGACTTAATCGGGTTCGGGGCGCCCGAATTTATTTTAATAGCCGGAATGTGGAGCGCCGATTGCTTTTAGCGAATCTAAAAGGGGGACCAATAAGCAGTCAATCTTGTTTTCTAGGGCAGGTGTTGGAGGTCCACTCGGCCGCGAAGGCAGCTGCTTGGATGGCCTGAGGGATCCAGTTTCGCGTGTTGGGTTTGTTCTGTGTGTTTCTGGGTTGTAGGAGGAGAAAGATAAAGGCGATTGAAAGAATCGTATTTTGAGTTGGGAATTCGAGCTGTTGTTTTGAAGAACGGCGCCTCGTCTCTCGGTTGGAATGACTGGACCACACGGTAGGTATCCGCCTTACGAAGTCTCCCTTTCGCACTTCCCACACATTGTGCCTTCCTGATCCCTGTAAAACATTGTATTTCAGTTGACGGTATAAATAAACGAATGAACGAATGGATGTGCTCTTTTGGTTTATTATTTTCAATAATGAACCATTGGAATCGAGCATGAAAAAAAAAATTCTTACCCCCCCTCAAAATTTGATGGTTTACGTTTCAAGGTATGTAGAATCCAAAACTGCAATAAAAATATTTCTGTCTGTCCGCCGTACGCTGTACGCCGTACGCCGTACGGGCCACTTTTCTTAGTTACCATGAAAAAAAATTGATGAAATTCGGGTTATAGGTTCCATTCGGCGTCTAGTTGGTCCTCGAAGCTCGACGTTACTGTGAGTCATCTCTAAGGGGTTCAAAATAGGGGTTGAAATTTTCAAAAAGCCTATACCATTTTTTACGTGAATATTTTTACGGTTTTAAATAGTTCTTGAACTTGCGAGTTTTTTAAGACCATCCGGAGCATCGTACGTCCAGCCGTTCGTTCACAGTAAGGCCCCGTAGTTTGCACCGACAGGCATTTTCGACTCCAGTGTGAATGAAATTGTATACAATTCAAACCAAATCTCGTAACCAGAGACGCGCCCACAATAGGAAATTTGGCGGAGATAGAATCATTGCTAGGGATCACCTGATTATATTGGCGGAGTATGAAGTCGAGTTGGTTGTTCTGTGATATTATTTAATTTGAAAAATGATGGCTCTTTTGGAGTTTGTTGGTAGGTAGTGAAACTTGAACAAACGTTGAAGTATTATTGATGGGTAAATTATTACTACGGTAAATCATTACTCAACGGTAAATTATTACACAACGGTTCATTATACCATCTACGTAGAAGGGGCTGGAGTTTTTTGGTAGGTACTTTTGCAACTTTTTTCACTCCTCATCAACAATTTCTTTTCAGAACTTCATTATGTGTGTTTCTTTTTGTTAGGTACTGTTTGTCATCGGCAGAATTATTTTAGCAACATTTAACTCGAGATTTAGGTAGGTACCTAGTAACGAGTATTTTCACTAACGGAATAATTTTTACGGGTTGCAAGGTTACCACGATCACGATCCGGGTTACACAGTGGTGCAAGGTTACCACATTCGATACTAGTAAACAATGACTTTAATCATTACCTATGTTGCTGACTACCTTGTTTAACCACCTTTTTTTCATCATGCTCAGCTCAGGTACCGCGCAAGGTACGGGGGTACGGTTAGCAAGAAAATATTCAATAAAATCACACGATTCCAACGAGTGGTGAACGATTTTTGTACGATGAAAAATTGGTAACATGATATTCCGTAGAAACGAATGTAAGCGAAAATCATCAGATATGGTACATAAAGCGTTTTCCTGTCGCTTTTCGAGTTTGTGTGGCAAAGTAAAGACGTGAAAATGTCAAAAAGTTCCAGTCATCCAGCATGACCTAATGAGCAAATTTTCGAAGTAACATTTTCGATGAAAATAAGGTATTTCAATGTTTCCAAGATGTTCTAGTATTTAGGACGGTCACGCATTTTTGAAATCGTTTTCAACACAAAAGCATTCTGGATCCATCTTTGGAATTCAAAAAAATGTATTACCTAGCTTAAAATACTTATAAAAATATTTAGTCAAAGAATGAGCTCGAAGATGGGCGATTTAGGAACAGGTACAACGTGTGGATCGAATTTGGTTTTGGGTCAGTTAAATCTTATTAAAAATTGTCGGAAGTGAGATATTGCCGGAAACAATCAGATTTCTCAAAAATAATAAACAATTATAATTTACGGTGATTGTAGAAAAACAAAATAAATTCAACGGCCAAAATTTATTGGCAGAAAATATATGTCAAAAATAAGTTTTGTTTCAAGTTGAAAACTGCTATTGAATTCCGTGAAATCAGAAATACAAGGGCGGCAGTTTCTGAACTAACATCCAGCAATATTTGCAATTTTGTTTTCCATTGTAAATAGTTACCTAATTACATACTTTAATATTTACTTAATATTTTAAGTAAAGTAGTAAAGTAAAAGTCTCTCAGGCTGGTACGTTACTTCCAACTCCACTATCCCGGTTGCGGACGTGATCGGTAGTCCTTTCAGGAGTATCAGCATTTGAAATGAACATTTTGCTCAAGGCTACCTACTGCCACACCGCCGTAGGTTGTGGCGAAGGGCGTTGGGAATCGAACTGACCCATCAGACCACAGTCCCATTCCAATTACCACAGAGTGATGCGCTTGGCCACCGGCTCACCCCCATATTTACTATTTTATGAAGGGAAAAAAAAACAACATCAGAGGCCGAAATCAAATTTCCGCGTTAGCATTAAAAATAGCGTATAAGGTCATCAAATTTCAGCTGCGGATGAAGGCATTCCAACGACAATTCCTATTTTGAAAATTCGTTCTTTCAATCATGCTGCATGCCTTTTAGAACTTTTCTCAGCTCAAAATAGCCTCTTGTTTCTGATTCACGATCATCTTGCTTCTATAATTCCGAATTATGTTGGAATTAAATTTGAATATTTTCCGTGGATGTAGGAGGAAGGCGATTCCAGATTATGTTGCTAGCGGTTTCTTAACCTTCTTGAGAAAAACAACTGTGAATAGTTTTCGAAATCCGGCCGTTGTTGAATAACCGTTACCGAGGGGGGTACATGAAGCAAAGAAAATGCGTCTACTTAGAATATTTCCTGGGAGTTATAATACGAGTATGAAAACTGACGTTGGATTTGATTTGATTTAATGTATCGAAAACCATATCTATAATACTACGTACAGAAATGGATGGAAAAGTCTATAACGTTCCATCAAAGGGAAGCAGAATGGTATGTTATGGGGTCCAGACCGTTACATACGTTACATTGATCCTTCACAAGAAGTGATGAGGTTTATATTTTCCATATGTACGGCACAGCACGGCTGATGGAAGGGTCAGTAAATGCAATTTCAGAAAAAGCTATCATCTTTTGTGCGATTTAGGATGAAGGCTGGATATAAGGGAGGGGTGAAAAAGACAACGAAAAGAACCCGGAAAGTGGATGGTGCAGATGCTCCAGAATTCTTGCTAGGGAGCACAAGAGCATTAGCTTCCTTGACGGGGCGGCTCGAAGGGGGGGGGGGGGGGGGAGAGCCGACACAAAAAGGATAGCAACCTCCAGGATGCGGTCCAGGGTATGAAATATCAAAAGCGGATGTTAAGAGATAAGCTCCTTCGAAACCATCTTTTCTCCGGCGTATTTTCGGGGGTAAAAAGGCCTTAGCGATTCCTATGATATTCATTCAATTTGGCGGTATATTCGCCCTCAACTCAGAAGGGTTTTCTCACAGTATTATCCTTTGCGCGGCAGGGGGTGAAGAGGATGATGTTGGGCGCATATCACGTGTTCTTTATGGGATGGGCGATTCCAGCTCAATTTCCCCCAAATATGAATTCCGTCAGCCGTACATTCACAATAATCACACTGTTTCATTAGGCAGCTTGTCTTTCAGGCAACCTCTCGCATCGACATTTCACCGCTTTGCTGGGGTCCCTTGGAGTCCATGGTCCATTCTTACGTTGGATCTCTTCGTACCTCGACCAGAGGCGTCTTACCATACGAGTGAGGGGAGCTGTCTTCGTCGTTTGTGGCTACATCAGGAGTCCCACAGGGAAGTCACATCGGACCTTTTTGTTTCCTGATGGCAATAAACGTTGTTGGCGGTCTGGGGCCTGGCGTGGAGTGCCTTTTGTTTGCAGACGATTTAAAAATCTTCTGTTACATTAATCCGGAACCTTGAATGTTGGTGCGATGAAAACAGCCCCTTCCTGAACCCTTCGAAGTGCTCAGTTATCTCGTGTAGCCGTTCATCTGATACATTCTGACTATACTTTAGGTGGTGCTCCTCTGAGGAGGGTTAGTGAGACCACGGACTTGGGTGGCCGGTTGAATTGCCCTGCTCTGCTGGAGGAGACCTGTTTCTTGGTGCCTCGCCCCTGTGCCCGGTCATCGTTGTTGTTTAGTCCCCTTTTGTGCAACAAACTACCTTATGGACCGTCCATTAGCTAGACTTCCCCGTTCTGCAAACCTTCTTCTTTGTACATACCCCGACTATGATTTTTTCTCCCATTCTTTGTTTTTACTAAAATCTTTAATCAACTCATCTCCCGTCTCATTCAGTTAAGTGTTTACTACTTGTTCTACTCTTTGTCATCATTAGTATTAGTATTATACCATGACTTGCTCTATTATATAAACAACTTGCTTGTAATTGGGCTCGCCCGTGCTTTACCAAATAAATAAATAAATAAACCTTATTTTCTAAATGAGGCCCGATGTCGATTTCAGTGAGTCTACGTGAAAAATGAGAGATAAGTACAAGGTACCTAGGTATTATGTATGGGATAGGAATTATGTATCTTGATTAGGGCCCACACGGATGACTGTAAGTAGCTCTGGTGATACGTGTTCGTGTCCTGAGCTCAAACGGGTGCATGACGTATAGTATCTTGGCGTACGCCTTGATCAACATTTGAGATGGTCCTGTCATATTGGCAATCTAATCTCAAAGATACAGAAAACATTCTTTGTTTTTGTTAGGCTGAGGAAGTTCTTGGGTTTAAAGGTCCTCATGCAGATATATTATGCTTTTGTCCATAGCCTCCTTAATTATTGCCTTCATGTGTATTGAGGAGCTTGTAGAACTCATTTCGTTAAATTTGAGAGAACTGTGAATACGTTAAATTTGGCTAGAGTTCCGCCGTTAAAGAGTGTACGCCCCACTTATAATGAGCTCAGATTGCTAGAACCCAGGTACTTATATATTAGGTCTCTTATCCTCCAATACTCGAAGAATCATGTTTTTGAAATGGTTGAGCGAGTGAAGCCATTTACTAGGACTGCTGATAACATCAACGTATCTATAATCTATTCCGCGGCCTTACAGCACTTTCTTCTGCCACCAGTTCCTGTATATTGCTCCATCGTTGTTCACGTTGATTCCTAATTCTTTATGACTTCTTAGTGGGGCCTATTCTTTTTTAGTTTTTAGAAAAGCTCTCAATGAATTTTTGCTCGATGCTACTGCTGAGTGAGTCATCGGGTTTGCATTTGCTTTAAGTAATACGCCATTGTTTTCCAACTAATTCCTAGTCGTTTTTTAAGTTAACCTATTTGGTCTTCAAATATATATATATATATATATATTTTTCTTGCTGCTCTTTATAATCCTTCTTTGCGCACCTCGTGAGTCCCGGGCGCTCATGGTTCCTGGACAGCTGCTTAGGCTATAGGAACCAATATATTGTCTAAAACGTTTTGTCAATCTACTACGTATTCTTATTTTTTATCAATAAAATAAATTGAATTGAATTGAATTATGTTTATTAAATGCAATCGTGTATCAAACGCAAGTCAAATAACATTATTTTGATTTCTAATCACGAGGATCATAATAAAGGGTGATCATGATCAAATTGATGTTTGTTTACATTCTAACGCTCTTTTCCCCATCTAACTACCTTTTTAAACCAAAGAAAACTGCAGAACGAGAGGTGATGTTTTTTCGTGAAGAAGAACACTGTAGACTGAAATTCCGTTGCATTTGTTCAATAATTTAATAACTGATAAATTATTATTATCTTTATGCTCAGGAAACTCGTTTCAATTGCACTTTTGGGAACTTGCTGTGGGTCTCATTTTGTTGTACATGTTACGTCTCACGCTGCCTCTGTCTAACAGTGCTACGCGCAGTTTTCTGGAAAACAAAAATAAACCGAGCTCATTATTTATAGCCGTGGAGTGTCAACACTATTATTGTTGGATATAGCTAGATAGCTATCAAACCATGAGACTGGAACTAGACTCTAAACAGTGATGATACGAGTATATTCAAATTGGATATCCATACTGCCATCCTTTCGAATTCTATCTGCGGTAAGCACTGTTATATTGAGCTAATTAAACCATTTATACAATAATTGTGAACTAATGTGCCATTTTCCCACCAAATACTGGGTATTCTATCGTATTTCGCCATATTTTCGCAGATCCTGAGGGAGGAACCTGAGCTGGACTTTTTCTCCAGCTCATTGCGTCTTCCTTGAGACTGGCCGTGTCCCGTAACACCAGCATACTTCTCTAGTCATGTTTGGCGCCATCCCCCGAAATATCGCGTTGATAAATAAATAAATAAATTCATAAATATCCTATCTCTACTTCAAGCGCAGATTTGTGCTTGCCGCCAAACTACAACCTGGTACTAGGTACTACTATGGACGGTAGTATATGTGCACTCCTCAGTGCATGAGGGTGCCTTACAAACCAAAATAGAGTAGGAATAAATTTCATTAATGTGATAAAATTAGCTAGTTTCTGTAGCTACTGCAAGTACTTCAGCTAAGCGTTCAACAAATTATGATCACTTCTGTTATATTTACAAAATTATTTCTGTTTTTTATGTGCAAACAATGGGACGTACAGACCTGGAAAAATAATTTATGCTACTTACGTGCAGTAAAATTCAGTAAATTTTCCCACGTGCAACATGTCACTTCTCAAAAGAGAAAACTCCTGCCAAACAGCACAGACTCGTTGTACGTTGGTAGGCCTTCGGCCGACTGTTTCAGGTGTACAGAAATGTGCGTGGGGACTTGGATGGTGCGCCGATACAGCTTTGGACCACAAACACCGATAAGACGCGTACTCGGGAGGAAACAAATAGCGCACTTTTGATGGATAGCAGTTAATATTTTTGCAAAGATTCCGATTCAGTAAGAATGTGTTCGCGCTATAACCGGATTTTCCCCATATTTTAATTAAGGTTCAGTGCTGAACGTCTATTTTGAAAATGTAAGAATGAACCTGGTTGTCCCTCTCGCTTGTTGTTTCATGATGTTGAGTGAATCGAACAGTTTTCCACGCTTTCATGAAGCTAATCGGAAATCCGCGGAACCACGATTGGAAATGGATTAGCTGCATTGATTTGACAAGCATCCGTTCCTTCTTCCACTACTGAGTGGGAATGAGAATCGGTGGTTACCTACCCAACAAATGAGGACCCGCGTTCGTGCTCTGCTGATCCTATCTTCTTTGTTTATTCACTCTTCACCCGACTTATTCTCATCCCAAATTTTTTGCTCTTCGCATTAAAACGGTTGCCATATCCCAAACAGGCTCGGGTCTTCCGGACAAAGCCATGATTTTGCAGCCTAACCTTGATATAGTTATTTTTTTGTGAAAGTCCCACAATAACTCAATGGACCTTGTGGTTTTTGCGTGCACCTACTGCCTGCCTCCTCTTATCTCATTTCTATGAAGGCCATAGTCCTGGGAGGCAACAGGTTTCAACGCATTCGATTATACCGGACTAGCGGTTAAGAGAAGTCGACTACAGCGATTCTAGTGAAAAAAATTAAAAGCTTTTAAGCAGTACGGAGTTATTGAAAAAATAGTCTATTTCCACTAATACACGAAAAATCGCAAAAAACACTGTTATACCGGTTTCGGTGATCAAACCATCGTCAGTAACACACAATAACTATTATTGTGAGACGATGGTTTGATCACCGAAGCCGGTATAACAGTGTTTTTTGCGTTTTTTCGTGTATTAGTGGAAATAGACTATTTTTTCAATAACTCCGTTTTTCTTTGAAATGGGTTTCCACGATTTCTTCGCGAGTGATTTAGTTCGTGAACAGTAGTACGTAAACCAGTGCGTTATGTTACGAGCGCAACCAGCTAAAGCTATCAGGTACAACGCACGGGTAGTTCAGCTAGTACAGCAATGTAATACCTACTCAGTGCATCATCTGAAACGAGGCAGCTCCAAGTCGGCGATGTCGGTCCTTTGATTCTTGAAGAGCCTGCCCTCGCCAGGCAGGTGTAACGTCGGTCTTCTTTGTGGTTCTCTACTGTCAAATTAGGGTTGACCATGAAGAAAACTCACAACGTGAAATCTGCCATTTTAAACGGGTAATCCGACTGTCCGCTTACTGGCAACACTCGAGCCGGTTAAGTGCGGCGTTTTCTTTTCTTGAAATGGCCACTTGTCAACAATTCCCATTCGAGCGTGTGGAGCTTGGAAACTGAACCTAATAATGCGGATGAACGGGTTATTTCCCCAGCGGTGCGGAAAACACGGTGATTGTAACGTACAGACAGGACAATGGACAGACAATTGAACGTATGGAGAGGGCAGTGATTGAAAAGTAAAGGTGAACATCAATAGTTGACAAACCAATACGATCGATTCCCATTGTTTTGCAATTTTCGTTAGTTGGACAGACCTTGTTATTGGTAACCATCACCGTCACAATGACGACCTCATTGCGACGGTTATGAGGAACAAACTTCAGCGGCTATTCCGTTCAGAAAAAATTGTCGACCTAGCAAAGTTAGCAACAGACGGTAGCGTTTTACTTAGACGTCCTTCACTCACGGAAATTTTACATGATCAATAACATTGAAGAAACTGGGAAAGTATCCATGTTCGGTCTTTTTTTACTGCTATTTTATGGATTGAGTAACGACGATTTCGTTATTTTTGAATAGCATGTTATTTGTAACTGTTACCCGTTATTCGACCCATCCCTACTATGCACTACTATACATCATTCCAATGAAGAAAATATCTCGAAAATTCTGTATTGATGACTGTTGCTTTTTATTCGAATTTTTCCGGTATAAAATACAAACGGCCAATCCCACAGAAATCTGTCTGGTAGGTACCGTTAGAATCGCCGCAGAAACTTCTTTTGAACAAAATCAGTTTAAACGGAATCGGAGGCGAAAATTGCGTGTTCCAAGACTTGACTTAGTTACCACATGTGTTTACCCGGATGACGGTTGCGAAGGAGTCCGGCGTTGAGGATGAAGGAGAGGAGCACCAGGAAATAAAGTGCCTGCTCAGTGCGCCGTGATGCGAGGAACCTAACGATACCAACCGCGAGAAAATCGGTCCAATAGTTCAGACCGGGAAGACGTATACTATACATACCACACACATACACAGTCTTCGCATATTATATAATAGGAATAGGATAACGTAGGTTAACAATATTATTTATGTCACCACTGGATATCCTGCGATGCAGTACTGCCGGGGATGGGGATACAAATCACT